>OY728130.1:594934935-596144370 GCA_963277665.1 Viscum album | reverse complement strand
ATACCATCGATAAAATAAATTTACAACATATCAATTAGATCCAAATACAAATGAACATTAATCTTTACACTACATCTGTATCAATAGCATAAGTTTTACCTTAATCCCTAGCGTCTTTTGGTGTATATTACTGTGAATCTTGGGAAATTAGTTGGAATAATGCCCCATATCCTTACATTTAAATCACTATTCTTTAAGGTATTTTCCCTTACCCTTGAATTCATGAGAATGATTTACTTTTTCTCCACACATGAAGTAAACTAATCTTCCATTTATGTACGTACCAAGATGATTATTTCCACAAGCACCACATGTGAAAAAAATCCTTCTTTCCCTTCTTCCTTATATTAATTTTCTATCTTTCCTCATCTTCTTCTATTTCTTTTATCAAATCCATAAGAAGTAAATACATATTTATCTATCTTGATAGCACATGAAACTTTATCCTCATATTTTGAGAAATATTATGATATAATTACCCTACGAATGATTGGATCAATACCATAAAATAAATGATCAATATTTCTATTTTTAGTTCGTATGTAGTTCATATAATGCCTTATAATGTAACATCCTGGGTAAATAATAAAAAATAAATTTTCATATTTATTAATATTTGTGAATTAAATTTTAATTTTAATTTTTATGGGATGCTATGTTCTATGGCTTACCCAATACACAACAATAGGTTTCGTTGAAATCTTACATTGCACACTAATAATATAATATTAATATTTTAAATATTACTTAACGTCGAGCCATTATATTAGTGTAAATGAATAGAACTAACTAAAATATTATTATATATGTTTGTTAAATGTTTTTAAATTTATCCAATAAAAGTTAGAGGCTTAAAATAATAAAGGAATTGGATTTTAAGCATAAGTACTCTAATATTCATTAAAGGGTCGATTTACCGCCTTTTGATGGCAAACCTTCTTTAAATATTGTTTTGTACATTTCTATATGTTATATTTGAAAAAATTAAATTATTAGTTTTAATTGGGGCATCAAAATCGACTTTGGGTAAAAGTTTGGTATTTTTCTGAAACAATTCATTTTTTGATGAATAGTAAAAAATACGGTATTTTAATTGAAAAGTGGATTTTAATCTATTTTTTTATATGGCTAGATTATTTTTTTAATTTTTTTTAAATTTTTATTATAATATATTTTTACCATTTAATCCAATTTTGGTCATAGGAATTAATTTCACTTTGAAAATGGACACAAACAGATGTTAATCTTTTGATAGTTATTATTTCTTAAAAATGCGCTATTTGTTTTAACAACGGGAATTAATTTTAAATTAATTAATGCCACTTTTATGTATTGAATTAGAAAAAATAGACATCATTTTTTAATTCGGAATATTAAATAAAACTTAGGCTGAATTTTGGGTATTTTTCTGAAAAAACTTCAACTTTTGATGAATAGTGAAAGCACTTAGCAGTAGTTAAAAAAGTGACTTTTACATTAAAATGAAATTTTACCACTTCTGTGAGTTGAATTTCAAAAATCCAAGAGACAGAGTTAGTATCAATAAGTAAAATGTGGTTTAATAAGATGAAAATAATATTTGGTGAATAGTAACTTTTGACATTTATTTACCACGGTTAAAGATAAATAGGGTAATTCAAGGTAAAAAGTATATTATAATAATACAAAATTACTGTAACACCTATCCTAACCTTATTGGATGAGTCATGTCTGACCATGGGAATCCTTGGGTCGATATTGGAACCCCATGGAGCCATTTGATAGTGATAATGACTCCTTAGATTAATTAATTTAAAGTTAAGAGAAAAATGACACAAACAAATATCATTTAGTAAATTAAATTTTACATGGGGTTATATAAGTTATATTTTTGACTATAAATATTCATTTTAAATACAAACATATTTCCTACATCATGGTATTTTATTGATAATTGTTAGACATCAAATAAATTAAATTAATTATGACACAATAATGATGCAGTGTTTACCTCATTAATAAATTATTTATATAAATAAGATTATAATGATTAAAATATTATCCAAAAAATTTCCAATTAGGATTGGATGATTTTATTTCAAATATTAGTCATCTTATATTCGACTTTAATGTGTTTTGGACCTTTTTAAACTGAAGATAATTTTATAATAAAATAATAGTTTAACACTTTCATAAAAAGCCCCTCCTCTCCCGTATAAAAAAAGACCACTTACAACCCATTCTCCACCCCTCTCAAAAATTTTGGATCGTCCATACTCTACCCAATTAATCTTTCTACATCCCACTCCACCATCTAGAAAACTTACTTTAGGAAGAAGGCACATCAAGAAGTCCTTTAGGTTCAAACCAAAGGAAGTTACCCAAATTAAAGGTAATAGTTTCTCTTAAATTTATTTCTTTTATTTTCCTTCTACAACCCCATGAAGTATTATTATTCCATTATTTTGTAACTAAACCATTATATTCAACATACTAGGATGTGTTTATAAGAATTATTTGAGCTACACATACACACACCACCATCTAATGGGTGAAGAACATAATGTATTTGTGGATGGAAAACTAACGCCTCACGGAACGATGATTGTTCAATTATCTCCTACCGCCTATTATGGTGGCCATTATGATGGAACTTTATTTATTTATTATTTATATTATGTTTAGGTTTTCTATATTCTTATGTAATTTTCTTTTAAAAACACACCAATATGCTTTCCAATATATGTGACCATGATAATTTCATTTGAGGAAGTGCGGACTACCGCCCCCTCACGGTGATAGGATTCGTTCATGACATTCATAGAATGTATAAAGGATAGAGTTAATTGAATTATGTAAAACCTATATCATATGATATTATACTGTAATTATAATATACCTATGTATAATTATCTTTTAATTCCATAAAAATAAAAAATAGAAATGAATGTAGCGTTCATGCGTATGTACGGCTTACCGTCTCCATGAAAGGTGTATTTCATTTCTTATCTCCAAATGTTATGTACTGTTATAAATACAAATATATACTGGATATATAATATTTATATGATATCTAAATCATTTATATAATTTTGGAGATAATGGAATTTTTACCACATGGATAAATTGTTATTATAACAAGTTCATTTTTGACTCAAGTCCCGAACATCAATAAAATATCCAACATGAACTCAAATAATTAATTAATTATTATATAAAGGTAATAATTGATATAAAAGGAATAATAAAATTTAAAATTTTTCTTAATCATGTATAAATTAAATTAATTTTATTATTCAGGAATAACAAGGAACACACAAGATAATTCGGACTTGAGGTTAGGGGTTTCTTATCTCACTTTTACTTCCGTGATATTTTCATTGTTCACCACTTATTTATTGCATGTGGTCTGTGTACTACCCATGATTGTATTCATTGTGTAATATAATTTAATTTATGGATATTTACATCATCATTGTATGATCCTTCTTTCATGGCTGTATGTTTCGAAAGTTACCAAATCGATTAGGGAATTTGAAATTTCAATTTCCACACATTTGGCTTTACGCATACTTCATTGATTATTTTACTCCAAGATTATGTATATAATCACTATTAATTTTCTTATGTCATAATTTTTACTCCCCTTTCTATGGATATACTTTTGATACACATAATTACTCTATTTATAATTTCTCAAATCATCGATATGAACTTGATAAGAGTAATTTTATCTCAATCTTTATTTGTTAAGCTAAATATACAATTCATTGGTGTTGTTTTTACAATAATATGTGTGAATGTACTCCGATTGATTTACAGTGAATATCCAATCATATTTAGTGTATTTATATTTGTCACAAATAATTATGTCTTTGATTTATCCTTAACCTAAGGATACAGTATTTTTAAGAAATTTCATCTCAATTTATATTCCATTGAGAATTATTTGCTGTTATACACCAAATAACTTTTATATGGTGTATATAATGTACTTTGACATAGTATATCATGAATCCCTTTCTTCTCATGATATTATAAAATTTTGATTACCTCGATTATTTGTTTTCAAGTGTCTCTCTTTTGGTTAAGAACTCCAACTAAAATATCATTTTAAATGTTTTGAAGATTTATTATTCTAAATCATTCTCATTAATGTCCATGTTTTAAAAATGGTTTTAAGGATTATTTATATGGTCATTTAAGTTTTAAAATTAAAATTCCTTTTAAAATTTTCAAAGTGGTATGTGACACTTTGATTCAAAAATCTATTTTTAAATGGTTTCTTGACCAATAGTGTGACTTTTAAATGATTTCAAGAAAAATTGTATATTTCTCTCTAATAGTTTTGATCATTATTTTAATGTATGTAATTATCCTTCATTATTCTCTATTGAGGTTAATCTGTTACAATACAATCTTACATATTGTATTGAATGAGTTATTTTTGGATTTAGATGTGCTATTTTTATTCCATTCCTGATTTGTGGATAATGTATTGACATTACGTGTGCTAGTTTTAATAGGAATGTTTATGCTATCTTTAAAAATATTCATATGAGGAATGAGTTGGACTTAGTAAGTGACGGGTGGAGCCCGCTATAGCTCCTTGATGAATCGGTAGGTCTAATGAGACAAACTAGTGTCTTGGCACAAGGCCTTGACAAAATCTTATTTGTAGTCTTGGCACAAGGCCTTGGCTATGTGGTTATGATAGTATGGAATTATTCATTCCATCATTATGAAAGTGGTTATTGATATTTAATGTTATTATTTGACTATTATAATATCCATGTGAATAAGTAAATGGCATTATTTCATTTTTTTCTGTATTATGCTGAAGTTCAAGTTTAAAAGGATTTTTTTTATTTATGAATTTCCTTAAATGTGTATGCTTATTTATGAAAGTTTCCACTATATTTTTATCTATATGGAGCATTTGATCTCACCCCTTTCTATGTTTTATTTTTCTATGATGTGAAGAAGTTAGTTATTAGTGACTTTCAAGAAAAATCTTGGAATCTTGGATGTTTCCAATGGAATAATTTAGTGTTGTTTTTATTTTCAAGTTGTAATGTTGACCTTATGAATGTATCTAGTATTTACAAGGCTACTAAACTGATAGGTCTTTCGGGACATGATTTCCTTGTATCATGCCAATGTTATGTAATAATGCACCAACTCCGGGTAACTAAGGTCGGGGCGTTACATTTGGTATCAGAGGAATTTTAGTACAATCCTTGAAAGCTAGATTTAGATAAACTCTGATTAGAGCACATAGCCCTAATATAGACTTTGAGAACTAGTATATAATAACTTCCTAAAATATTGGTATTGTAGAGATTTTGTGACTTTTCCAAGCAATACATCCCTTTCTGGATACGATCAGGTAGATGCGGCTCTGGCATAGATGTACCTAGGGGTTAAACCCGAAAACACCGCTTTGAGCTAGACTCGAACGGGAACTGGTGCACGATAATGGGCCTTGCTTTACTCTTGGTTATGACACTCCTATTGGGTATGCTTAAGATAATTTAAATTTTCTTTACAAATTGATTTGAAGGATTTTAATATAAGATGAGAATAAATAACCTTGGTTAATACTAGGGTGTTTTTGATTGAAAATAAGGTGTGATGATATTTTATAAATAATTTTATGACTATTCATACTCACACAATTTTTTCTGGTTTTAGTCAATGGATGGATTCCAAGGAAGTCATTGTAACTTTGAGAATTATGTACAAGGTGGGAATGATGGTGGAAATGAGCAACAAAATGGAATGATGATAGGTGTAAAAGATATCGTGTTCATGCCAAATCAGTTTTCCAAAAATATGATCAATAACATATATATTAACTAACTCCCAGAATCAACCAAGAAGAGAAAGGTGATGAATGATAAGAGCTCCAGTAGTGGAGACCATGGAGAAAAGAATCCTCAATTTCCATCATGCAGGAAATATGGAAGAAGGCACCCAAGAAAGTGTCTCAATGGAACAAAGAAATGATTTACGTGTTGGAAATAAGGACATAAATTGTAAAATTGTTGAGGAAAAATTAAGAGTACTATGGAAGAAAATAAAAATGGTCCCAAGAATCTATTTAGAGTCATTTGACATAAGTATAGGGGACCTGGACCTTACCCGAGTTAATTCCCTATTCTATATTATATTTTCTTGGTCAAAGAAGAAGCTATGGGGAAATAAATGGTTGGAGAAATTTTTAAAAGTATTAGTGCTCCTTGTTGATGGGATTAATTTGGAATAATTTTCTCTTGTATTTGTAACCCTTCAGTTTGTCATGTGAAAATGATATTTGAGGAAGAATTAACTTTTCTCTTGTGGATATAGTTATAAAATCCATTTGGTTTTATATGATCATTGGGTTTGAGGCAATTACAAATTATTATATTTTGGGATGAAAATTCAAGGTGTGAGATAACATTTGTGGTTAAATTATGTAATGGTTATTTTGAAGAATTTATCTTATTTTTGTAATGTTATAAAATATAGTTTTTGAAAAGGGACAATAGGCAGACTGTGTGACAACCCATCGCGTCAGACAAAGCTGTGGGAATCGAACCCACAATCTGAGTGCGATTGGGATTTATCGCCTACCACTGGAATACGTGAAGTCCCTAGTTAGTGTGACTAATTATTTTTAGATAAATGATTTTATTGATCAATAATTAGTTTATTTGGGATCTTATGTCTTATCAAATGAATACCCTTAGTATAGTAAAATGATTTGGTGATTAAGTGATAAATGTTATTTGGAAGAGGTTCTCTTTATTGGGAACACTATATGACCATGGAAAATAAAATACTATGGGATTTCATTTGAGAAGTAATGGTAGATTTTTTTCTATGTTTTATTATGGATTTATAGTGATTTGGGTTGTTTATGGAAATTATTAACCTATAATAGAGAATATGTGATTAGGTTAATTACATTTAAGTATGTGACTTTAAGAGTAGTTGATATCATTTGGAGATACAACTTAACGTGGAAGACTGTGTAATCAAATTCATCAATGATTTGGGTTTCAAAATTAGTTTATATTATATTGATGGATTTTAAGGAAATTTGTTTATTGAATGGTATTTATTGAACTTTAGGTATTGTTGGTTTAATTTTAGAAATTAAGATTAGTATTTCTTTCTCTAAAGGAATATCCTTTTTGGGGATCATCTGATCTTGTACTAATCATTTTGGTGGTGGTTAATCTCTAAAGACAAGGTAAATATATTTGTTATCTTTTGTGTATAATGTGATTCTCTAGGAGTTGATTCTATCTCTTTCGGTGTGACCAAGTCATCATGAATACTCATCGCTTGAAAAAAAATGGACGAGTTGGTGGTAGAAATTTATGAAACTCTACATAAAAAGTAAGTATATCTTTTTATGTTCTTAGTCAATCTCATAAATAAATGCCTCAACTTTATTCAATTGAACTTAAAAAAAAATTATCCATTTACTTTTCCTACTGGGAAACTATTGACCATTTATCCCATCACAAGTTTGTAATTTTCTTGTTGTTAACATTCCCTTAATCATGTTTTCTATCCCTCTCCATCAGAATATGATACTTTGTTTTCTCCACCATATCCATATTTTCATGGAATACTAGTATGTGTTGTCTCGTGTATCCTTTTTACTTCTCTTAATTTATTTTAGAGTGATAGTTTTATTGAAAATATTTCTGATGTGGGGCTTTCAATGAAGTCTCCGAGCCCAATTTTAAAATTACGAGGACGCGATTCCCAAAAGGGGGAAGGATGTAACATCTTGGGCTAATAAAGAATAATACATTTTCATATTTATTAATATTTGTAAATTAAATTCTAATTTTAATGTAAAGGAGATTCCATGTTCGATGGCTTACCCGATACACAACAAAAGGTTTCTTTGAAATCTTACATTGCATAATAATAATATAATATTATTATTTTAAATGGTACATAACGCCGAGCCATTGTATTGGTAGAAATTATTAGAACTAACTAAAATATTATTATATATGATTGTTAAATGTTTTTACATTTATCCAATAAAAGTTAGAGCCTTCAAATAAGAAAGGAATTCAATTTTAAGCATAAATGCTCTAATATTCATTAAAGGGTCGATTTACCGCCTTTTGATGGAGAACCCTATTTAAATATAGTTTTGGTCATTTTTATATGTTATATTTTGACAAAATAAAATTCTTTTTTAGAATCGGGACATCAAAATCGACTTTGGGTAAAATTTTGTATTTTTCTGATAAAATTCATTTTTTTGATGAATAGTGAAAAATACTGTATTTTAATTCAAAACTCTGTTTCAATCTAATTTATTTATATTATTAGATTATCTTTTTAATTTTTTTATAGTTTAATTAGATTATATTTTTACCATTTAATCCAATGTTGTTCATAGGAATTAATTTCACTTTGAAATTGGATATAATCAAATGTCAATCTTTTGATAGTTATTATTTCTTAAAAACACGCTATTTATTTTAACAACAAGAATTAATTTTATATTAATTAATTATACTTTTATGTTTTTAATTATGAAAAATATAAATAATTTTTTAATTATGAATATCAAATAAAACATAGGCTGAATTTTGGGTATTTTTCTGAAAAACATCAATTTTTGATGAATAGTGAAACCACTTATTAGTAGTTAAAAATGTGACTTTTACATTTAAATGGAATTTTACCGCTTCTGTGAGTTGAATTTCAAAAATCCTAGAGACACGGTTAATATGATTATGTAATATGTGGTTTAATAATATGAAAATAATTTTTTGTTAATAGTAACCTTTGACTTTTATTTACTACGGTTAAAGGTAAATAGGGTAATTCAAGGTAAAAAGTATATTATAATAATTCCAAATTTCCTTAACACTTGTCCTAAACTTATTGGATAAGTAATGACCGACCGTGGTCATCCTTGGGTATATTTTGGGACCCCATGGAGACATTTTAGAGGGATAATGACTCTTTAGATTAATTAATTTAAAGTAAAGACAAAAATGACACAAACAAAACTCTATTAGTAAATTAATTTTTACATGGGGTTATATAAGTTATATTTTTTACTATAAATATTCATTATAAATCCAAATGTATTTTCTACATCATCCTATTTTGTTTATAAATTTTAGACATCAAATAAATTAATTTATTTATTACACATTAATGATACAGTGTTTACCTCATTAACAAATGATTTAAATAACTCAACTTATAATGATTAAAATATTTTTCAAAACATTTCCAATTATAATTGGATGATTTTATTTAGAATATTAGTCATCATATATTATACTTTAATGTGTTTTGGTCCTTTTGAAACCGAAGATAAGTTTATAATAAAATAATAGTTTCACACTTTCCTAAAGAGCCCCTCTTCTCCCTTATAAAAAAAGACCAATTACAACCAATTATTCAAACCTCTCAAGCCTTTTGGATCGTCCAACCTCTACCCAATTAATCTCCCATAATCCCTCTCCTCCATCTAGAAGCCTTACAATAGGCAAAAGGCACTTCAAAAAGTCATTTTGGTTCAATCCAAATAAAGATACCCAAATTAAAGTTAACTGTTTCTCTGAAATTATTTTCTTTTTATTTTCTTTCTCCAACCCCATGAACTCCATTTATTCCTTTCTTTTGTAACAACACCAATATATTCTGTATATTAGTATGTTTTTATGAGAAGGATTTTTTCTACACTAACACACACCTCCATCTAATGGGTGAAGAACATAATGTTTTTGTGGACGACAAACTAACGCCTCACGAAACGATGATTGTTTGATTATCTCCTACCACCTCTTATGGTGGCCATTATGATGGAAATGTATTTATATATTATGTATATTATGTTTATGTTTTATCTATGATTCTATAATTTTCATTTAAAAACACACCAATATGCTTTCCAATATGTGTGACCACGATAATTTCATTTAAGGAAGTGCAGAGTACCTCCCCCTAAAGGTGATATGATTCGTTCATGACATTCATGAATGTATAAAAGATAGAGTTAATTGAATTATGTAAAACATATATTGTATGATATTATACTGGAATTATAATATACATATGTATCATTATGTTTTAATTCCATTAAAATAAAAAATAGAAATGAAAGTAGCGTTTATGCGTACGTATGGCTTACCGTCTCCATGAAAGGTGAATTTCATTTCTTATCTCCAAATGTTATGTACTGTAATAAATACATATATATATGGGATATATAATATTTATATGAGATCTAAATCATTTATATCATTCTTGACATAATGGACTTTTGACCACATAGACAAATTGTAATTATAACAAGTTCATTTTTGACTCAAGTTCTGAACATCAATAAAATATCCTATATGAACCCAAATAATTAACTAATAATTATAGAAATGTAATAAGTTATATAAAAGGAATAATAAAATTTAAAATTGTTCTTAATCAAGTAGAAATTAACTTAATTTTATTATTCAGGAATACCAAGGAACACACAAGACAATTCAGACTTGAGGTAAGGGGTTTCTTATCTCACTTTTAATTCCGTGATATTTCAATTATTCACCACTTATTTATTGCATGTGGTGTGTGTAATACCCATGATTGTATTCATTGGGTAATATAATTTAATTTATGGATATTTTCATCATAATTTTATGATCCTTCTTTCATGGGTGTATGTTTCATAAGTTACCAAATCGATAAGGGGATTTGAAATTTCAATTTCCACACATTCGGCTTTACGCATACTTCATTGATAATTTTACTCCAAGATTATGTGTAGAATAACTAATAATTTTCTTATGTCATAATTTCCACTCCCCTTTCTGTGGATATACTTTTTATACACATAATCACTCCATTTATAATTTCTCAATCCATCGATATGAACTTGATAAGATTAATTTTAACTCAATCTCCATTTTTTGAGATAAATATCCAATTCATTGGTTTTATTTTTACAAGAATATGTGTGAATATCCTATGATTGATTTACACTGAATATCCAATCATACTGAGAGTATTTATATTTTTCACACATAATTATGTCGTTGATTTATCCTTATCCTAAGGATACAGTCTTTTTAAGAGATTTCATCTCAATTTATATTCCATCAATATATCTTTGTTTTTATATACCAAATCACTTTTATATGGTTTATATAATGTACTTTGACATAGTATATAATTAATCTCTTTATTCTTATGATATTATAATGTTTTTATTACCTCAATAATTTGTATTCAAGTGTCTCTCTTTTGGTTAGGAACTCTAACTAAAATATCATTTTAAATGTTTTAAAGACTTATTATTCTAAATCATTATCATTAATTCCCATGTTTTAAAAATGGTTTTAAACATTATTTATATGGTCATTTAAGTTTTAAAATTAAAATTGCTTTTAAAATATTCAAAGTGGTATGGGACACTTTGATTCAAAAATCTATTTTTATATGGTTTCTTGACAAATAGTGTGACTTTTAAATGATTTCAAGAAAAAGGGGATATTTATCTTTAATAGTTTTGATGACTATTTTCATGTATGTCAATATACTTCATTATTCTCGAATGAGGTTAATCTGTTACAATACAATATTCCATATTTTATTGAATGAGTTATGTTTGACTGTGGATGTGCTAATTTTATTCCATTAATGGTTTGTGGATAAAGTTTTGACATTACGTGTGCTAGTTTTAATATGAATGTTTATGTTATGTTTAAACCTATTCATATGGGGAATGCATTGGACTTAGTAAGTGATGGGTGGAACCTGCTATAGCTCTTCGATGCATTGGTAGGTCTCATGAGACAAACTAGTGTCTTGGCACAAGGAATTGACAAAATATTATTTGTAGTCTTTGCATAAGGCATTGACTATGTGGTTATGATAGTCTAGGATTATGCATTTCATTGTTATTAAAGTTGTTATTGATATTGAATTTGATTATTCGACTAGTAGAATATCCATGTGAATAAGTAAATGGAATTATTTCATTTTTTACCATATTATTCTGAAGTTCAAGTTTAAAAGGATTTTTGTTTTAGTTATGCATTTCCATAAATGTTTATTCTTATTTATGAAAATTTATGCTATATTGTTATACTTATGGATCATTTGAGCTCACCCCTTTCTATGTTTTATTTTTCTAGGATGTGAATAAGTTATTTATGAGTGACTTGCAGGCATAATTTAGGTATATTGAATGTTTCCAATGGAATAATTTAGTGTTGTTTTTTTTCAAGTTGTAATGTTGACCTTATAAATATATCCAGTATTTCCAAGGGTACTAAACTGATCGGTCTTTCGGGATATTATTTTCTTGTATAATTCCAATGTTTTGTAATAATGCACCAACTCTGGGTAACTGGGGTCAGGGCATTACATATAATCATTTTAATTTCGGAATCATACATAACAACATTTTCCTCTTCGTTCTGTCTTAGTCTAACAAATTGTCTTTCTATATCCTCTCATTGCTCATAAGGAAAACATTTTTCCATGAATAATATCTTTAAATACTTCCACTATATATTTCCTATTTCATATTCATCCATAATATTTCGAATCAATGACTACCATTGATATGTATCTCCTAAGATATAAGAATCTTTGATGACCACTATTTCCCTTTCACTACTTCCCAGTGAAAGAAATATCTTCTCTAAGTTGCTTATCCATTACTCAAATAGAATTAGATTTTATAGTCCCATTGAATGATAGAGGATGTTCAGTCATGACATAGTCTAACATTTTTACACTTCATTGTAGATAATCATGTTTCTCTATAAATGAATGGTTATTACTCATAACTTGATTTAGTGCCCCAGCATGGTTATAATTTGTTCGGTTCTAGTTGTAGATCAACCTCCAACTGCATTATCTTTCCCTTGATGAAAATCCCAATAAAGAGCGGTTTCATTGATATAGTTCTAATTATTCTATTAGGCACCATTTAGAAACAATTTCATACATAATATTAGATCATTACATTATGAAAAATAATATATAATCCCTAAAATAGTGAAACACTTAATATAAATTAAAATATTTATAAATAGATAATCTCATAATACTAATAAAGGTTTCTTTGATGATATATTTTTCAGAATCCTTCATAATTTTTTGTAAGTAAAATATTAACTATCCTAAGAATATCCCCTGAGAGTGTAAAACCTGGTACATAATAAGGCCTATTATCCTGAACCATGTGACAATGGGGTCAATATCAATGTTCCATTTTCAAATTTATTACCCCTAGGTATATATGTGCTATAACATCACCCACTTATAGTATCTTGATAAACATGTATTTCTGGGGGAAATGACATAATATCTTCCATAAAAAAATGTTAAGATGTTATTATATAACTATCCTCAAAGTTTATCATACGGTTATGTTCCATAATATATGATTTTTTAATTATAGTTCCCAAAGATTCTACTAAACTTCCTCTTATACAACTATAGTGTCCCCAAACCTAGTACCCCGAAGCTTGTGGTTACATTATGACATTTTCATTAGATACATGTAATCACACCCCAGTGGACCAAATAGTTTGGTAGTATTAATAAAATAGATGCATACATTAAATTCACATTTTTTAAGCCAAAGTGATTAATTTGATTTTCATATCATGTCAATATGTGTTTTGTGAGTTTGGATTAAGTGGTTGTTCCTCAAGAACTGTTATATATCCATGTAATGTAATTCAATGTCACACATGGACAATTATACTTGGCAAAAAATTGATTAATTTTTGAAGTGATATTCAATTCCAATGCCTATGAATGTGATGAGACAATTTTAGAAAAGTTAAAAAATAAGGCAGTGATTAAATAACGTTGTTTTATTATAATTGAAAGTTATTAGGTTGGAATAGTATTTAAGGATTCATTTATGATTATATGAGGTATTATTAAACTTAATTAATTTTATGTAGTAACAAAAACATTTGTTAACGAACTAAACAAGAACCTATGGCCAGCCCTTAACCATACATAGGGGGAACCAAGGGATCAAACCCCATGAAGGATACTACAAAGGAGGATACATGTGCCCTAAGTTATGAGTGGTTTATGTATTTCTCCACATGAGCACACATGTGTAAAAGTGGATCATGATAAGCTAGTGGTCTTATGCATAGGGACCACAGACCACACACCCAAAGGCACATGGAGGTTCTCCCAGTATCCCATAGTAAAAATCCCAAGTGGTGTATGTAGTGAGTCTAATGCTAATACCTAGTAGGTAGATTGAAAGAGAACAATATTGTGATAAGATCATAAAGTGGAGAAAGTACACATTGAGTTTTTATTGTGGGATAAGAAACATTATGGTTACTGTTCACTAGTGTTAAATGATATGAATAAAATGTAACCCCTATAATATGACTGATCATTAAAATATAATCCATTCAATCAAATTTGGATATAATCTTCTTTCTCACACATTCAAATCGCTTCACAATCAAGGGGTTTAGGGAGAGGAACTGCATACGATTAAAAGTTCAATGTGATTTTAACCTAGCATGCCAGGAGTATGAAAACAATCTATGTATGATTTTCTATAAAGCATAAAAAAATCAGTTTTTTGTTGTGTTTGTTGTAAATAAATCTATCCATAGAAAAAAAATATTTTTTTAACCGAGAATAAATTCTTTTTAGAATAGTGCTATTAGGTTATGATCTCACATGATGCTTTTTTATAAATGAAATGTTATATGGGAATGATAGTATACTCATGTGATTATTTTCTATACTGGATGACAATTGATCCTAATTTCTAAATAAATAAATTATTATGAAAAAGACACCAACCAGAGAAGGTTATTTTATGAATACTATGTTATGAAATCAAAGGAATTATGAAAACTATAATATTAGTTTGCGAGCTGAATAAGAAAATAGTGTTATGTAATAAAAGAATCCATGCAGTATGCTAGAATGGTATACAAATTAGTTTTACAGGAATATGAGTTTAGAAATTATGAATTTTCAATATGCTATGCAGAAATGCATTTTATTTGGAAAATATGTTATATGGTTGAACCAAGTGGTCACCAGTGAGTGTTTTTTGTAAATTGATTTAAAGTGTAAGAAAAATTAAAATGTTATATTGAGACAATGGAAAATGCAATGGGTATGAACCAGTTTCTATGAGTATATTATTATATATAATACCATAAATAATATAAAATTATATGTAGTGACTTCAATTCAGAGAGAAAAATAGTATGACAACTAGAAAATGATATGAGGAAGCTTTTTTGAAATTCTACGTAGAGACCAATAAGTTATAAGAAGAGAGGTAACAAATTTTTAGGATCAGAATACAATTGAACCATTATAAAATGATCATCACTTTAATAGAATTATCATGCATTAACTACTTGATTAAATAGTGAGTAATTTCTTATAAATACTGGGTAGATTCTCAGATTAAACATAAATGATCACTTTACTATAAAGAAGATTTTATGAGAACATTTTTTGTCTCTCATAGTGAAAATATTAATTCATGAAGCATCAAATTTTTTTATAGAAAATATATGGAATCCAACATGTTCAATCTGATAATTACTTTTTGTACATGATGATTAATTTTTATACTATATAAGAAGAATATAGATAAAAAGTCAAAAGCAAAAATTTAGGGAAGGAAAAATTCAGTGATGTTCTTAAAAAGGCAATTATTTGGTATTGTTTATTCTTCAAGGCTCAAAAGAAATATCTCTAACAATATTTAAAGAAACATCCAACATTTAGAAGTGATTTTACTTTTATTTTTTATAGTGATTTTTGTAATAGGAAGTGTAAAACTGTTATTCTAGTGGGACTCTAGAAATAATAGTTAGAATCTATTCTTGTGAATAAATATACATTGTAACCTTTTGTTATTATTATACAGAATCTATGATTGGGGTTTAAAAAACACAAAAATGAGTTCAATTTCATTTAGGTTGAACATTATAAAAAAAACGTGTTCCTATGCTAGTTTTATTGAACTCGGGAGAGGTTGAGTAATCATAATATTGGATCATATCCCAACATGTAAATAGAGATTACTTTTAGAACAATGAAAACATGTAAAAATAAAAACTGATTGAATCCCCCCTAAGTAGTGCAATACCTCCTTGTGAACATCAATTTGTATCAGATATAGCTTCCCACTATTAGGATCCACAATATACAAGATATGTATAATCTAAATTTTATCAATAGTATGGGTTTACTACTATTTATGGAAATAACAATCATAGTTGCAAGAATACGATGTTTCACTACCTTCTATCTCTTATCGATGAAGTAAAAATGCAGTTACTATAGGATTTGAATATATCATTAAAGATTCTATCATCACATTTATTGATAAGATAAAATTTTATGTTTATGGAAAATCTAAAAATTCAATTTTGGGTATATCTTTATGAAAAAATTTACGAGACTCAAAAATGGCGTTAATATTTGGGATAAATTTGAAAAACGTTATTAAGGAAATGTAAAATTCAAGGAAGTAAATTTAGAATTTTCAGGATATCATTTGAAGATATCAATATGGGTGAAAAGAAAAATGATGATTAATAATTCAAAAGAGTCAATGTAATTTTCTGTACTATTTATGGTTTGGAAGAAAGTCTTAATGATTCAACAATTTTGAAAACAATTGATGAGAAATTTTCTTGATAGGTTTGATCTTAATGTTTCAGCTTTGGAAGATATTGATTTTCTTACACTCAATGTCATATATAATGTACTAATTTTAAATGAAATGAAAAAGATACAATTATTCTAGATGATGATCAAATATGAGATTGATTTCAAGGCCCTGAGAAAGATCAAAATTAGAGATGATGAAATATCATAATCATGTGAATATGATGATGAAAACAAAGATTAATATTATATAAGAATAATTTAACTTATGTCAAAATGATTTAATAAGGTAATGATTGAGGTTAAGGGTAAAGTAATACCATGGTTATAAAACTATAATGAAATATGACATTTTTTATACATATTCTTATAAATAATGTATGTGGAACTTGAGACAGATGATGAGAAACCACTGAAAAAGAAAAAGGGTAAGAGTTCAAAAGGAATAGATAAATTTTATGGAATAAAGAATAATTTATTTAAAACATAAAGGAGAAGTTCAGTGATCATGGGATAAGAATCTAACTCCAAATCAAGTAGCCAATCAGAAGATGAAACTAACATCCTGGATTTTGTGGAAAAAGAATTTGACTCATTTTGGAGTAAATATAATGAAATTGAACAAACATATCTATATAAAAATTTTGAAATTGAATTATAATTTTTTTTCAGAAGAAAAAACAAATCTCAATAAAGAAACGTGACTTTTATTAAAAGAATAAGAAAAGATAACTACTTAAAAGGAATAATGTGCAAGTAAATATATTCATTACATTAATGAAATCAAAAGACATAATAGAAGGTAAATAAAATAAAAAAAATTGTAAAGGATTGAGAAGAAATATTTTCATTCATATAATAAGAATAGTAAAAGGCTCGATTTAAATTTTATGAAGCATAGAGTAGCATGAAAAAGTTTAGAGAGAATTTTAGAATGGCTGTTGAGGTAATGGAAAATAATTAAAAACAACTAAAAATAGGGGTTGAAAAAAGTAGGTCAAATCATCAATATATGAATTTGAAAAAAAAAATTTATACATAACAATGCAAGTGGAATAAAATTGGGCCAGTATGAAGCACAAAACCTAGTGATAAATTATCTTCTTAAATGAAAGGAAGACATAATATCCAAAAACACCCCCTAGAGTGCAGAAAATATCAATATATAGAAATACAACAATATAATTCTGCTAGATATGGATATTATATGTTGTTAAGATCATGTTTCAGAGGTTATTTTTAGTTCAATAGAGTATTTGGGTGAAAATCAAATATTTACTGATATAACATGACACTATAAGTGATAAGATATGAATCATTGGGGAGCTATTCTAGGAAAAGTGGAGAAAATTATCAAGGAATGAAATTATTATAAATTCATCCTATCTACTAATAATAAAATTCACTATTTCAAAAAAATACATGGAATGTGTGAGTATTCTCTTTGAAAAAACATAAATTATTAGGAAAAAATATAGATAAAAAAGGGTTAATAAAAAACATGTTTCATTGAAGATGATTTTAAATACAATAGATAAGATAAGTCATTGAATCTAGATAGTGGATTTTCATTACACATGACTGGATAAAAAATTATGAGAAACATTGATAACTATAAAGGATGAGCATTAACATTTAGAAATTATTATTCCTTACATATTAAGGGAGTTGGAAATGTAGAGATTTAAGCCCAAAATCTAAAGTCTATTACTGTGTTATTTGTGGAAGTGTTGAAGCACAATTTTCATAGTGTCATATAATATTGTGATGAAACCCTTGGTTTCTTGTTCAAAAATGATTCATGTATCATCAAAATCATATAATATGGAACAATTATCAATCATGTAAGAAATAACTAATGGTAATCGATTTATAATTGGTGATCTATCAAATTGTGTTACTTGAGTGCCAAAGATAATAACAACCTATGGAATTGAAGGCTTCACCATCTCTTTCAAAGGAGTATAAGTAAAACAGTAAAGCATGATATTGTAAGATATTTTCCAATGATATATAGAGAAAGGGGTGAAAACTATGGAACCTTTACAAATGGTAAATTGGCTCAATGTTCACACAATGGAGTGAATATTCTAACTTCTCAACTCCCTGAGCTTATTCATGCTGACTTTTATGGTTTAATGAGAAAAAATTATACCAGAGATGATCTAAATTTCATTAAATTTATTAATGATTTTATGTGGTTTATAAATTTCATATTTATCAGATAAAATTAAATAGAAATTAACATGTTCACTATTTTCCAAAGGAAAACTGATAAAGAGATGGGTTTATATATTAAGAAATTGAGATTGGATAATGGTAACGAGTTTAAATATGATTATTTAGAAATTTAACATTCAAAACAATGAAAAACTATTTAGTATAGTACACCATATAGTCCATAAAAATGGGGTAACTGAAATAATGAAGAAAAAAATAATAGAGATAGGGATGACTATGTAAGCTAAACACAACATCATGAAGTATTTCTGGAGAGAATAATTATGTACATCGATAAATATATAGAACAAATATATATTGAAATCTAAAACGCAAAATACATCATATGAGATGTGGTACAATAAGTTTCTAACTATTAAATATTTTATAGTTTTTGGAAGTCCTTTTTTTATAAAGATCAAGAACATCAATCTAGGAAAATTTATATAAAATGATAAAGAACATATATTCATGTATATACATCTAATGGCTGTGGCTAATGTAAAGACCCGTAAATTTCAAGGAAATTTTTTTCTTAATTTTCTTTGGAATTTTACAAGAACGTAGTTTCTGACGACACCTAATTTCGAGGCCCGGTGTGCCTGGAATAATTTTCCGATGTTTGGCTCGGGTACGTTCAGTGAACGGACGAGCATGTTTTTCTAACTTTTGAACCGGTTCCCGGAATCGAATTCTGAGGGCACCGATGAAATCGTAGCACCGGTATTTTCTTAGAAACGCCTCTTCTATAGTTGTGTTTCCTCGGTGGTGGTTTTTAATTTTTGGGCATAAAGTTAGGAAATAAAATAAATTGTTCGACAAACTTTATTTTATTTCTCTTAAGCCACTTGGAAGCCACTTGAAGCGGCTTAAGCTGAGTTGATGCAGATAGGGTGCTATCCAAAAAAAATATCCTACCCTCTTGGTAGGATATTTGTGAGGTAGGGCCCGCACGAGCCCCGCCTTTTCTTTTCTGCTAAGTAACGCAGCCACGAAAACCCGTCATTATGAAAGTCAACTGACGCATTTTCTTAAATCCTTAACGCACCATTTAATTGGGCGGTTTTATTCGTGAATTAAATTGGCAGTTTCTTTTGTTGAATTAATTCTACGAATTAATGGATCGTTACTTACCTCTTATTCGTTTATTGGCGTAATAATAAAATAAGACCAACACCGACTTTTGGAGGATTACACGTTGAGAGGTTTTTGACAGAAGTTCTTGTACCTTCACCCTTCTTCGCGAATGACGCGAAGAATGCGAAGAACGTGAAGAACGCCGGCCTCCGACGAAGAATACCGAACCCGCGGAGATCGACGACGCGACACTGTGTGTCGTGACGCCGACGTTTCCTCTCCCGCGACATTCTTCGGCGACGTTCCTTAATCCGAAACAAAAACCTTCGATCATCCATTGAGGTGAGAGTTTCGGATTTTTATAAATTCCCTTGTGGTTTTTAACTCAAGATGGATTTAATTATTAAAATTAAATCTGTTGTTCTTGAACCTCGGAGTTCGTCGACACGCACCGCAATCCGCGACGATGCGACGCCCTTCCGCGACGACGCGACGCCTTCCGTGACGCAACGATCGCCTCCTTCCGTGGCGATCAATTCCGCGAAGAACGCGCGTGCGACACATAATGAGGTAGGGGTTGTTGTGAATATTTTATATTCCCATGAACGTTTCATTAAAATTAAAGAACCGGATTCATATGATCAATTTTAATTTATTAAAATTGTTGTTTCATGTGTTTAATATTTCTCCCGTTGTTATTATTATAACGCGGAGGGTGCGGGCCAAACGACCACGGCCCGACAACCCTCCGCCATTCTTCGTGGTTGTATGGATTTGGCAGGCGATGACAAAACATGACGCAAGGGCATTTTGATGATCCCGCAGTGAAGAACGGAACCCGGGAGGGACAACGGTGCAGACGGGAAGGAAAACGGACCACCGGAGCAACTCCGGTGGCCCACGGAAGCTGCCGGCGGCGGCCAGCGGACCCGCGGCCGCGCGGGTCTAGCTCGCCCGCACGGGACGCGGCAGAAGCTGCGTCCGCTTGTCCAGCGCGACCCTTCGAGGGCCGCGACTTCCTCCAACCCGCGGGGGCAGCACCCCGTGGCACCCGAGCGCTCGGCCGCTTGGCCGAGCCAAGCCAGGCCTGTCCGACCGGCCGGGCCGCGCCCTGGCCGGGCCGGACCGGGTCCGGCCGAGTTGGACCGGGTCGGGTCGACCCGGGGGGGGGGGGGGGGGGTCGGCCCCGGCCCGGACCCCCCGTCTTCGGACCATTTTCGGTCTGTTGACCGTAACATGAGCTACGGGCCTCCGAACGATGCGCTGTCAGCGGCAACGCGATCCTTGGATCAAGACGGTCGTTTCAGTATATTGCACTCAAGGTTTCAGAATACTTTGGGTTCGGCCGGGTTGGTTCTTACATGAAACCAACCGGGCCCTTGGAGCGGAAATGCCCATATCTTGAGATCCGGACGTCTGATTGACGTGCCGTCAACTTTGTTGAATTCCTCTAAGTGAGAAGGATCTTTTGGATCACTCCGCCTGAGGTTTGGACGCATGTGGAGTATGGTCGGGTTGATTTTTCCTTAAAAACCAACCGGGTCCTTGGGACGAAAAAGCCAATAACTCTCAGACCGGGCGTCCGATTGATGCGCCGTCTACGACATTGAGTTCCTGTTGACGATATGGAACTTTTGGATGCATCAACTCTTTACTATGTGTCATTTGATGTATCAGCCTCTCGGCTCGTGGAGCGGACCCTCCCGAACGAGCTTGTTGTGTGCGGGAACCCTAGAGATGGCTGTGACAGCAACTGTGACTGCGACGACGACTGTACAGAGATCCTCGGTGGATTCGACTGCGACGACGACTGTACAGAGATCCTTGGTGGATTCGACTGCGACGATGATGAGAACAGTACGGTAATCCTCTGTGTTTTCGGTAGTGACCACTACAGTACATCTTGGGATACATCAACTCCGGACTGCATGTCAGTTGATGCATCGACCACTTAGCTCGTGGAGTGGACCCTCCCGGAACGAGCATGATGTGTGCGGAAACCCTAGAGCCGGTTGAGACTTGATGACTGCTGATCGAACAACTCGGTGTGTTACGGATAGCCCAGTGGGGAGCGCTTGGTTGCAGCGGCAGACCCACGCCGGAGGAGCGCTTGGTTGTAGCGGCAGACCCGCGGTACTCAACAGAAGGAGTACCTCTGGAGGCTATGAGGGTGAGCGCTTGGTTGTAGCGGCAGACCCACGACAGAGGTGTGCTTGGTTGTAGTGGCATAGGGGAGCACTTGGTTGTTGTGACAGACCCACGACAGAGGTGCGCTTGGTTGTAGCGGCATAGGGGAGTGCTTGGTTGTAGCGGCAGACCCACGACAGAGGTGTGCTTGGTTGTAGCGGCACATGGGAGTGCTTGGTTGTAGTGGCAGACCCATGACGGAGGAGCGCTTGGTGTTATTGGCACGGGAGAGAACTTGGTTGTAGAAGCAGGCCCGCGGTACTCGATAGGTGGAGTACAACAGCAGTCCAAGGTTGGAGGAAAGCGCTTGGTTGTAGCGGCATAACCACTGTCATTGATGGAGAAGAAGTTTCCCAATAGCTTTGGTTTCAACTTCATGATCAATCTTGTGTGGGTCATTGCGGGGGTTAGTACCTATCGATCCTTTGTGGGTCCGACGACTAAGATGGATCAGTGATCATCTTTATCGTCATCCGAAGAAGTATACCTGTGTGAGCTGAATCTTGTGTTACTCTCCTTTTTGGATTGTGTTGAACTATCCTGTGTGGATTTACTGTTACTCTCCTTTGTGGAATGTGTTGAACTATCCTGTGTGGATTTACTGTTTACTCTCCTTTGTAGATTGTGTTGTGCTATCCTGTGTGGGTATACGTTTTGCTTTCCTGTGTGGACTCGGTTGTGCTTGGGCTCGTATGTTGGAGCCGAACGGGAATTGATGACTTAGGTATATGTATGGTCATATACCTAAGCAGTGTCGGTTGTTACTTCGTGATTGTATCTTTCCTTTGTGGTTATCCTTTGTGGATTATGGGAGACCTTCGGGTGTCTCGGGGTCCCTACTGAGTAGCTTATACTCACCCCTGCACGGGCTATGCCCGCACATAGTTGTGTTGGTTACAGACGACAGACATCGTTGATCGTAGTGAAGGCATGCGGAGCAGGACGGTACCTGGAGGTGGACCACTGGGCGAGACATACTTGGAGCGGTCAGGTGGACTGGAGGAGCAGTGGAGGCTATCTAAACCCACCCTTCAGGTCGGACTTCCAGACGACGGATCGACACTACGGCTTTTCTTTTCAGTTGCTGTTTTTCCATTCAGTATTACTTTACAGTTGGGCTTGTATTTCCGGCCCCTTTTACTTTCAGCACAGCTTGTTACAGTTTTTACTTATTGTTTACTTTTCCGCTTTCTTACTCTGTGGTGCTTGTTTTCTTTACAAAGGCAATGCCTTCCTTGTTTATCGGGATTTATGCCTTGGTGCTAGTCGCCAGCCCCTGGCCTATGGAAGGCGGGCTTGGGGTAGTCACAGCACGGGCCCCAAGGACGGGTCGTGACAAATTGGTATCTGAGGTGGTCGGTTCTACCACAGACTCTGATCTTTCTTCTATGTGAAGCAATAGTGTTTAGCATATTGGGTGTGGTTATCAGTCCAGGGAGTCCAGTGTTGGTGCGGCGGCCGACGTATCCGTACACCAGGACCCTGACTTCTGATTTCCGACTTAATGCACGAAAACATTGATTGCATGTGTGTTTTCAAGTTTTCTTCGTGATTACTTTGTATCAGCTCACCAGGTATACTGTTCTGACTGTGGCGCACCTGTTTCCTTTCAGGATGGCCCCACGACGGAAGCCAGCTAGGGTTCCGAGTGTTATACGTGATGACAGCCCGTCGAGCGACGAGGCCTTGGTACAGGGCCCTTTGATAGAAGAGGCACCGGAGGTACCTCTACCCGCTGAGCCACCGATGCTTCTAGCCCCTGCCACTGATGATGCACATCACCTTAGTGCACTGAATGAGTTCCAGCACCAGTGACCGCCCAGGTTCTGCTGGGAGACGGACCCCCAGGTAGCCGAAGATTGGATGGAGGCAGTTGTTTGAGTTTTCAGGCTAGTGAGGACACCAGCGGACCTTATGGTGGTCCTTGCAGTGAGCCTCCTGCATGCGGCAGCATGCAGATGGTGGAGCTTGATGCTCCAGGTGCACGACGAGGCATCTCTCCTCTGGACGGACTTTGGGAGCATCTTCCGCTCAGAGTTCGTCCCGGCCACCCTCCGTGTGGTGCATATCCAAGAGCTGCTACAGCTACGACGGGGCAGCATGACAGTGGCCCAGTACTCGGCGAGATTTACTGATCTCTCGCATTACTCCACAGATATGGTACGGGACCCATTCTTCCAGGCATGGACCTTCGAGCAGGGACTGAGGCACGATATCAGGGCTTCAATGATCTCCCTCAACATTCCGACTCAGGAAGGAGTGTTGGAGCGAGCCCTATTAGTGGAGAGTTTCCTTGCTGAGCAGTCTCTAGCAGCAGAACCCACCACTTGTCGGCATGCGGCAGAGTCTTCTGCAGCGGGCAGTAGACAGATGACGCAGGGGTCCAAGAGGACTAGACCTACCGATGGTCAACCGTGTGACACATGGTCAATTGTGTGAGGCACCCGGGGTGGACAACGACTTACTATGAGCGGACAGTGTTACTCCTGTGGCGGGGTTGGTCACATGGCTCGTGACAGTCCGACCCGCCATACGGATGGCCAGCAGATGAACGAAGGACCTCCTAGGCAGAGGCAGAGGTTCGATCGAGGCGGATCGCATGGAGCAGGAGACCGTGGCAGAGGAGCTGGCCGAGCAGCAGGTAGTGGACGACGCTTTGAGGTGTTGCCACCAGCACCACCAGGTGGTCCACCCCGACCGCAGGGAGTTGGTGGACATGGGAGAGCTCATCTTCAGGCAGCTGAGGCCTTCGATCATGAAGCTCTGGGAGCAGATGGACAGGAGTGGAACTACGTGGATACGTCTTTTGTACTTCTAGTTCCTTGTTGTTGTTGTGTAGTGTCCTTGTATTATGAGCTGCAATAATAAAAGACGCATGCCTTTGTGATGTTTTCTTTCCTGTCCTCTTTTGTGTTGTTACTAAGAGGTTCCAGTTTAGACTGTTGACTTGACCCTCACTTGTGAGACATCTACTGGAGGAGAACCAGTTTCCACACACTGATGCCGACAGTGTGACTCAACCCTTGGAGGTGAGAGTAACGGTTGGATCTCTTGGTAGTAGAGTCGAGGCCTTACGACGTCATCCTTTGTGTGGATTAGTATCATCCATGTCGGTATTGACTGTATTAGGCGAAGAATATGGTTTATCCAGGGGATGAGACCAAATTTCTCTTATCGACAAGGAAGAAATCTCAGCAGCTCTTGTAGGACCAGAAAGGTCCAAGTCATCCATGAGCAGATGAGCACAGCTCAGAACCGGCAGAAGTCTTTTACTGACAGGAGGCGGAGGCCACTAGAGTTCGAGGATGGCGACCACGTCTTTTTGCGGGTCTCACCTCGACAGGGCATACGGAGATTTGGCCGAGGCGGCAAGTTGTCTCCACGCTTCATCGGGCCTTTCCAGGTCCTCAGCAGGATTGGTGAAGTGGCTTATCGCCTGGCTCTACCACCTCAGTTGCACCGGGTGCACGACATCTTCCACGTATCTTAGCTGATGAGATACGTGCACGACCCGATGCATATCATTGACTATGGGGAGCTGGACATTGATGATTGAGAAACTTTTGCGGAGGTCCCAGTGGAGATAGAGGATCGACAGGAGTAGGTCCTATGTGGGCGATCGATTCCTCTTGTGCGCATCAGATAGCAGCACGGGAACCTCCAGGAGAGAACTTTGGAGCATGAGGCTCAGATGCGTGCTCAGTACCGCCATTGTATCCCTAAGTTTGTGGTGAAGCTTTACGGGGACGTAAAGCCCTATGATGGGAGTAATTTAAAGACCCGCAAATTTCAAGGAAATATTTTTCTTAATTTTCTTTGGAATTTTACAAGAACGCAGTTTCTGACGGCACCTGATTCCGAGGCCTGGTGTGCCCGGAATCATTTTCCGAAGTTTGTCTTAGGTACGTTTAGTGAACGGACGAGTGGGTTTTTCTAACTTTTGAACCGGTGCCCGGAATCGATGTTCGAGGGCACCGATGAAATCGCAACGCCGGTATTTGTTTAGAAACGCCTCTTCCGGAGTTGCGTTTTCTTGGTGGTGGTTTTTAATTTTTGGGCTTAAAGTTAATAAATAAAATAAATTGTTCGAGAAACTTTATTTTATTTCTCTTAAGCCACTTGGAAGCCATTTGAAGTGGCTTAAGTTGAGTTGATGCGGATAGGGTTCTATCCAAAAAAAATATCCTACCCTCTTGGTAGGATATTTGTGAGGTGGGGCCCGCACGAGACCCGCTGTTTCTTTTCCGCTAAGTAACGCACCCGCGAAAACCCGTCATTATGAAAGTCAAATGACGCATTTTCTTAAATTCTTAACGCACCATTTAATTGGGCGGTTTTATTCGTGAATTAAATGAGCAGTTTCTTTCGTTGAATTAATTCTGCGAATTAATGGGTCGTTACTTACCTCTTATTCGTTTGTTGGCGTAATAATAAAATAAGACCAACACCGACTTTTGGAGGATTACACGTTGAGAGGTTTTTGACAGAAGTTCTTTTACCTTCACCCTTCATCGCGAAGGACGCCAAGAACGCGAAGAACGCGAAGAACGCCGGCCTCCGACGAAGAACGCCGAACCCGCAGAAATCGACGACGCGACGCCGTGTGCCGCGACGCCGACGTTTTCTCTCTCGCGACGTTCTTCGGCGACGTTCCTTAATCCGCAACAAAAACCTTCGATCATCCGTTGAGGTGAGAGTTTCGGATTTCTTTAAATTCCCTTGTGGTTTTTAACTCAAGATGGATTTAATTATTAAAATTAAATCTGTTGTTCTTGAACCTAGGAGTTCGTCGATGCACACTGTAATCCGTGACGACGCGACGCCCATCTGCGACGACGCGACTCCTTCCGCGACGTGACGATCACCTCCTTCCACGGCGATCAATTCCGCGAAGAACGCGCATGCGACACATAACGAGGTAGGGGTTGTTGTGAATATTTTATATTCCCGTGAACATTTCTATAAAATTAAAGAACCGGAATCATATGTACAATTTTAATTTATTAAAATTGTTGTTTCATGTGTTGAATATTTCTCCCATTGTTATTATTCTAACGTGGAGGGTGCGGGCCAAACGAACACGGCCCGACAACCCTTCGTCGTTCTTCGTGGTTTTGTGGATTTGGCGGGCGATGAAAAAATGTGACGCAAGGGCATTTTCATGATCCCGCGGTGAAGAACGGAACCCGGGAGGGACAACGGCGCAGATGGGAAGGAAAACGGACCACCGGAGCAACTCCGGTGGCCCGCGGAAGATGTCGGCGACGCCCGAGCGCGCCGCCGGACAGAGCCGCCGCGGCTGAAGCCGCGGAGGCGGCCTCCAGCGGACCCGCGGCCGCGCGAGTCCAGCTCGCCCGCACGGGACGCGGCAGAAGCCACGTCCGCTTGTCCAGCACGGCCCTTCGAGGGCCGCGACTTCCTCCAACCTGCGGGGGCAGCGCCCCGCGGCACCTGAGCGCTCGGCCGCTTAGCCGAGCCAAGCCGGGCCGGACTGGGTCGGGTCGACCCGGTTCGGGTTGACCCGGTTCGGCCGACCCAGGGGGGGTCGGCCCGGGCCCGGACCCCCCGTCTTCGGACCATTTTCGGTCTTTTTGCTCGTAACTTGAGCTACGGGCCTCCGAACGACGCGCCGCCAGCGGCAACGCGATCCTTGGATCGAGACGGTCGTTTCATTATATCGCACTCAAGGTTTCAGAATACTTTGGGTTCGGCCGGGTTGGTTCGTACACGAATCCAACCGGGCCCTCGGAGCGGAAACGCCCATATCATGAGCTCCAGATGTCCGATTGACGTGCCGTCGACTTTGTTGAATTCCTCTAAGTGAGACGGATCTTTTGGATCACTCCGCCCGAGGTTTGGATGCAGTTGGAGTACGTTCGGGTTGGTTTTGCCTTAAAAACCAACCGGGCCCCTGGGATGAAAAAGCCAATAACTCTCAGACCGGGCGTCCGATTGATGCGCCGTCTGCGACGTTGAGTTACTATTGACGATACAGAACTTTTGGATGCATCAACTCTGAATTATGTGTCATTTGATGTATCAGCCTATCGGCTCGTGGAGCGGACCCTCACGAATGAGCTTGTTGTGTGCGGGAACCCTAGAGCTGGCTGCGACTACTACTGTGACTACGACGACGACTGTACAGAGATCCTCGGTGGATTCGACTGCGACGATGATAAGAACAGTACGAGAATCCTCCGTGTTTTCGGCAGTGACCACTACGGTACATCTTGGGATACATCAACTCTGGACTGCATATCAGTTGATGCATCGACCACTTAGCTCGTGGAGTGGACCCTCCCGGAACGAGCATGCTGTGCGCGGAAACCCTAGAGCCAGTTGAGACTTGACGACTGCTGGTCGAATGACTCGGTGTGTTACGGATAGCCCAGTGAGGAGTGCTTGGTTGCAGCGGCAGACCGACGGCGGAGGAGCGCTTGGTTGTAGCGGCAGACCCGCGGTACTCAACAGCAGGAGTACCTCTGGAGGCTATAAGGTGGAGCGCTTGGTTGTAGCGGCAGACCCACGACAGAGGTGCTCTTGGTTGTAGCGGCATAGGGGAGCGCTTGGTTGTAGCGACAGACCCAAGACAGAGGTGCGCTTGGTTGTAGCGGCACAGGGGAGCACTTGGTTGTAGCGGCAGACCCACGACAGAGGTGCGCTTGGTTGTAGCGGCACATGGGAGTGCTTGGTTGTAGCGGCAGACCCACGACGGAGGAGCGCTTGGTTGTAGCGGCATGGGAGAGCGCTTGGTTGTAGCGGCATGGGAGAGCGCTTGGTTGTAGTAGCAGGCCCGCAGTAGTTGATAGGTGGAGTACTACAGTATTCCAAGGTTGGAGGAAAGCGCTTGGTTGTAGCGGCATAACCACTGTGCTTGATGGAGAAGAAGTTTCCCAATAGCTTTGGTTTCAACTTCTTGATCAATCCTGTGTGGGTCATTACGGGGGTTAGTACCTATCGATCCTTTGTGGGTCCGACGAATTAGATGGATCAGTGATCATCTTTATCATCATCCGAAGAAGTATACATGTGTGAGTTGAATCTTGTGTTACCCTCCTTTGTGGATTGTGTTGAACTATCCTGTGTGGATTTACTGTTACTCTCCTTTGTGGACTGTGTTGAACTATCCTGTGTGGATTTACTATTTACTATCCTTTGTAGATTGTGTTGTGCTATCCTGTGTGGTTATACGTTTTGCTTTCCTGTGTGGACTCGGTTGTGCTTGGGCTCGGATGTTGGAGCTGAACAGGAATTGATGACTTAGGTATATGTATGGGCATATACCTAAGCAGTGTCGGTTGTTACTTCGTGATTGTATCTTTCATTTGTGGTTATCCTTTGTGGATTCTGGGAGACCTTCGGGGTCTCGGGGTCCCTACTGAGTAGCTTATACTCACCCCTGCACGGGCTATGCCCGCACTTCATTGTGTTGGTTGCAGACGACGGACAGCGCTGATCGTAGTGAAGGCTTGCGGAGCAGGACGGTACCTGGAGGTGGACCACTGGGCGAGACGTACTTGGAGCGGTCAGGTGGACCCGAGGAGCAGTGGAGGCTATCTGTACCCACCCTTCAGGTGGGACTTCCAGACGACGGCTCGACGCTTCGGCTTTTCTTTTCAGTTACTGTTTTTCCTTTCAGTTATACTTTACAGTTGGGATTGTATTTCCGGCCCCTTTTACTTTCAGAACAGCTTGTTACAGTTTTTACTTAGTGTTTACTTTTCTGCTTGCTTACTCTATGGTGCTTGTTTTCTTTACAAAGGCAATGCCTTCCCTGTTTATCGGGATTTACTCCTTGGTGCAAGTTGCCAGCCCCTGGCCTATGGAAGGCAGGCTTGGGGTAGTCACGGCACAGGCCCCGAGGACGGTTCGTGACAACTAATAATGTTAGAATAATCAAATGGGTAATTTATTTGAAAGTAGTGATGTCGAAATTATTGAAAAAAAGAAAAAATTAAATGTCTAAGTTGATACAGATTTAGATGATTCAGTATATTTTTTTTAAATGGAACAAAATAATGATGATGTTACTGGGGAAGGGAAAAAAATTATTGATATTGATTATGAGTAAACCATTGATTAATATGAGACTAATGGAAAAAAGATAAAATGGTACAACAAATTGAAGAATCATTTTGAGGATGAAATTATCATTGGAAATCAACATGCTACAGTTCAAACTAGAAGTAGATAGGAAATTGAAAATCAAGAAGAACTTCCCTCACAAATTGATCCACATACAGCAGAAGAATCATTTAATAATTTGGAATAGATATAATTTATGAATGATTAACTTGATCATATTCACAATAAATCAACATTTTATCTTGTATAATTACCTAAAAAAATATTATTAGCTCCAAGTGAGTTTTGAAAAATAATAGAAATGAGAAAGGTGAAGTATCAAGAAACAAAGATATTCTGGTGTGAAAAATATATTCTCAAATGGAAGGAATTGAATTTCGAGAAACCTGATAACTAGTCTTAAAACATGCAATGATTGTAATATTCATTGAATTAACACCACAAAAAAATTATAAATTTTATCAAATCGACGTGAAAATGGACTCTCTAATTGTTGATCTAGGGGACGAATCCTATCATGAACAACCTAATGGTTTTTTCATAGCTGATATTGGCATCATGATATGGATATTAATGAAATATTCTGAGTATTTGAAACGGGACCCCTGATCCTAGTATTCTAAATTGGAACGTTGTTTAAAAGATATGAATTTTATAAAATGTAAAGTTGAAAGTACCCATTATATGAGAGAAATGTACAATGGTACTCTCATATACATTGTATATATAGATGTCATCTTATTTTATGGTGAGAAGGATTTTCTATATGAAGAGTATAATATGTAAATTAATTTTTTTATGTTATATATGATTAGTTAGATAATATATTTTTTTGTATTTCAGATTCAGATAAAACCAAATACATTTGTTCTATCATAGTAAAGGTATTGTAGGTATTTTTTAAAAGTTTGGAATGGTAAATGAAAAATAAGTTTCAACTCCAATTTTACTTCGATCTATGTTATTAAAGGATGAATATGAAAGTACTCTAAATAAAAAATAAATCATAATAATCATTGGAAGTCTACTTTATCTAATAAAATTATTTTCATATATATCATACGAAATGAATAAATGTGCCAAATTTTAGAGTTACCCAAAAGAGTCTCACTTGTTGTATTCTAATAATATTATTAGATATGTGAAGGAAACTCCTAATAATGAGATTATATATAGAAATAATAAAAATTTAAAACTTTTGGAATTTTTAGATGATGATTTTGAAGGTGATCGTACATAAAAGAGACCAATTTCAATTGGAACCTTTATTCCTAGAGGTGGTTGTGTCACTTGGTAAAGCAAGAAGCATTATTCAATAACACTGGGCATAGTTGGGAATGAATATGTTGTTTCTACACATGAATGTATTTGGATAATTTGGAAGCTAGTGCAGTTGGAAAATATTAAAATTGAGAATGAGAGACCACTAATGATTTCATGTGATAGTCACAGTGACATTGGGTTATCTGAAAATATATTACAACATTCAAGATCCAAAAATTTTGAGACCATGTCTCATTTTATCAAATAAAGGGTGGATGGTGGAGATATCTTGTTATAATACATTTATATGAAAGCTTATGTGGAATATTTCATCACCAATGCAATGTCGAGGGACATGTTTATCAATTTATTGTTGAAACATCATGTTCAATCTTATCATATCAATTAAATACTAAAATATGTATCTCCTCTTTCCCTATTATTTAATTTGTATTGAGATAACAATAAGGGAATTAGTGAATAATTCTTAGTCATCATGTATTTCATTTAATTCCAGGATGGTGAAAGTAAATACATATATTTTGGGATGCTTCATGAGGTTTGAGTAAGAGAGTCACAATATCAAATCACATTAAATTTTTTATTTATTTAAGGTGAGTTCATTATTGATGAAATACTGTGAAAACATGGAATTATTCTTATGAACCTGAAATTTCTAATGTGTTTGGTTAGGTGTATAGGATATTATTTTTCATGTCTTTCCAACTTATCATATGAGACAATATAAACTTTATTTCACAACCCTAGATATTTAATTGAAAGATTATAGGCCCTTGATGATACATCTCTTGTTTTCTACATAGGGTACACCCATATAGACTTATAGGTGATTAGATAACAGATCTTTTCCATGTATCATATGATATCATTCCTTCAATGATAAAATAATAGAATATTTCCTTGAGAATAAATATTAAACACAAATAATCCAATTACCCTTTTATTTTGACTCTAATTAAGGGGGTTTATATATGGAACACACATATAGGATTTTTTGTGAAGGGATACCAGGAAAAAAATATAAATACATAGATTGTTGAACTTATGTATTGAATTTGTCTTCAAAGTTATGTCAATATGTGTTTGCTGAGTTTGGATGAAGTGGGGATGCCTGTAGAACTATTATGGAATCATGTAATGTCATTGGATGTCACACTTAGATACTTATACTTGGTCAAACTGAGATGATTATTTTATGTGATCATCAGTTCCATGTCCTATGTTAGTGGTGAAACTATTTTCTATAAGACAACAATGATGTTCCGGTTTACATAATTTTATATTAAGAAGATGAAGAGTTTTTGTGTTGGAATTTTATTTCAGGATTAATTTATGATTATAAGAGGTTGTATTTACACATAGATAATTCTAATTAGTTTCTAAAAAAATTATGGTTCCAACCAACCCTGATCCACTAGCTATCCCTCATCCTTACCATGGGGTCCCAATGGGTAAACCACAATGGGTGAGCCGTACAGGGAGGATACACAGTGGATATTGTGTTAGTGCGCTATGTATAGGACCACATGAGTTCCCCCATGAATAAGGGGATCATGATATACAAATGGGCCCATGTATAAGGCCATCATAGCACATTCTAAAAGGCATGGAGAGGATGGGTCTGTAGCCTGTGGGCTTAAGACTAGGTGGTGTGTGCTGTAAGACTAGTTTGATCCTCCATATCTAGATAAAATGATAAATTATCACTGATTTTTTTAACACAGAGTGGATCCACTTTGGGGTTTTTGATGTGGTATATTTCCATTTGTTGGTAGTGTCCACAGACATAAAATGATACGCAAAAAACGTCACACATCAGATCTGATCAGTCATTTGACTATAACCCATATGATCAAAGTGGGAAATCTTCCTCTTCCCCCCACATTGGAATCCCTCCTAAAATGAAGGATTTATTTCCATGGAACCACATATGAATCTAAAATCCATTTTATTTCAAACAATCATTTTGAGATTTTAGAAAAGGATAAGTATAATTTTCCCCAATGTATAAAAATGATTTACAATTTTGAGTTTGTCAAGAAAAATGATATGAGATGAATAGAATTGCAGTATGTGGTTGTTATTAAATGATTTATGAATCAGTTCTACATGGTGATGATCCCCTGTGAAGCTGTATAGAAAATGAAATTATATGTGGGAATGAAATTTTACTTACGTGATGAGTTTACAAACAAAGAGTTCACTAATGCAACTTTTCAGAAAAATAAAAAATTATGTAGAAGATTCTTTGTAGAGAAGGTGTGTTTTTGGATTCCATGCTATGAGGTCAAATGAATTCTACAAAATGTAATATCATTTTGGAAAAAAATATAACATACAGATGTGTGATTTATGCATCCATGTATAATTCTAGAATACTATATAGATGATTTATACATTAAGATGAATTTTTGTATAATGTATTTTCTATATTCTATTCGGAAATACATGCTACGTGGTAAAACTTATTTGCCGATGGACCATGTGGTATACATTTAGTGCTTGTGGTGAAGAGATTTAATGTCGGAGATGATTAAAAATTCTATGTATAGATAATGAAAAACACGTTGTGGATGAACTAAAATATATGATCATATTACACAATATCAAATCACAAAGCATTTTAAATGTTATGTATTGATTTTAATTTTCAGATAAAAACAGAATGTAGACTAAAAATTATTTATATAATCTTTTTATGGAATATTATGAAGAGGCCAATATTTTTTACAAAGATAGGTGGCACATTTTTTGGTTTCACAATTCAATTTAACCAATTTTAAAAACTCACTAAATTTTCATAATTATCATTCATTAATTTTGTTAATAATCAGTGAATAGTTTCCTATAAATTCTAGTTTGATGCTCAAATAAAACATAAATTTTTAATAAAGTGTAGACCATATTTTATAAGAAAATTATTTCTTTCTCATGGTTCAAATATCATTTTATGAGGTAGTAATATATTGTGAAGAAAGGATGTGGAAACCAGCATGTGACCTGTGATATTTATTTTTTTAAAAATAATTATTATTTCACATTCTATATAGGAATAATATAGTTGGGAATTAAAAATATATTATTTGAGGAAGAAATAGTTCAGTTTTTCTCTTCAAAAAGTGATAATATGCTATTTTATTTATCTTGAAGACTCAAAATAAATATTATCAACAATATTTTCACTAGAAACTATCATTTAGAAGTGATCTTTCAAGTGTTTTTTCTATACAATTTTTTAATAGCTAGTATAAAACTTTTTGTTCGAGCGTGACTCAGGAAAGCATATTGGTACTCTATGTTACTGATGAAATGTATGTTTTAACCCATTGGGACTATAGTGGAGAGTCTTTGATCAAGGAGTCTATCAAATCACAATAAAGAGTAGGGTCACATTTAGACTTAACCATGTATAGATATCGTGTTCTTGTTCTATTTAATTATATATTAACCGGAATAGGATGAGTAATAATAATAGTAGATCAGATCCTACCATGTGAACAATTTTTAATTTCAGAAGAATGAACAATTATAAAAAAATCCAACTGATTCAACCCCCCCCCCCCTTCTTGGTAGAGAAACACCTCTTAGGGAACTTCTGCATTAAAATTTAAAACATAAAATTAAAAATTAATTTTCATTAAGATCATGATTATTATCTTTATATTATCCATTTATATCAACCAAAAAACACATACTCGCATCCTAGGGAAAATAAAGCCTAAGAAAGGGGTGAGCTCAGATGATTAGTAACGGTAAGTGTACAACCAAAGAAATGAATAAATAATGAATAATTATTATAGGAAGGTAAATAAATAAAACATATGAAATTTAATCAATATCATGAGCATAATAAGGTATAAGTAAATTATGATTCAATAATTCCATATGAATAATCACATTATCCTGAAACTTAACCACAGTTATTCTATGTAATAGAATATTCACATGTAATACCAATGACTAAATTCATAGTGATAAAATGAATAATTACAAACAGATTAAACATATTTTCATGTTATCATGAAATGAATTTTTATTATCAAGTACTTGTTTCATCATATGTTACATAAATGGGTAAGGCCTCAGTTAAATACCCATGTTATTTTGTCTCATGAGAAATACTGATGCATTGAAGTGTTGTGTAATTCCTTCCCCAACCCATCACCTAAAGATTCCAATGCATTAATTTTTTGAAATGGGTGAAGCATAATCAACCTACTAATTATTATTAAAAAACTAACATATGATATGTTAATAATTACCCCAATCAATAAACATAATCATAAAACATCAAGAGTAATATGGTTAACGGTAATAAAATTGTACATCCCAAGTCAAATTGATCCTAATCCATCTAGAGAAAAAATAAGGATGGTATTAATAGATCATATCACTATTATATCATAATTATAATAAAATAATTATATATGTAATGAAGATAAATAACATAATAATATCATTAAAAGCATCTTTGAGGAAAATAAACAATTCAATTTCAAAGATATTTTTAAAATCAAAATATTATAATTTTTTTCTAAATAATTATATTTGAAAATAAACATTGAAAAATTGTAAACTAATATTAAAAAAAATTACATCTCATAACAGTGGAAAATTTCACCCATGTTGTACAAAAATAAAATAAATACTCATTTCACATTTTCAATAAAAGAAAATCATGCCTTGTTTTGAAATATATATAAGGATTTCACTAAAAAAAATTAAATAGTAAAAAGGGGGAAGATTATTTAATATATCATTTGTAAAAGGATAAAAAAAAATTTAAAACATTTTTATAAAACATGAATTTTTATGAAAAATGGTTTTTGACAGAATAGAGATATAAAATCAAATTTCATTGAAATATTTTTCTCTATATTCGTAATTAATAAAGAGTTAAAAATGGTAATATTACATTAAAAAGTACATGAATAACCACAAGAGAATAAGGCTGATTTGTTTTAATATACAAATATCAAATAATTTCTATAAGGGAGACTAAATAAAAAACAATCCATAATAATGATGAGATTGTGAAATGAACCCTTTACACTTTAGTAACTTTTGAATCATAAACCCCGCCAAATAAATAACTTCAAATGAAACATTACACACCATGAATAGAAATATGTTCATGATATAACATATAAAATCAGTATTATATAAACAAAACAATGGAATAAGGGGTTCTTATTGTGTATGCCTCATAGAAGTAAAAGTGCGATGAGAAACCCTTACCACTAGTTTCACTTCATAAGTATGTGTCTTGACCTCATATATAATTAATACACGTTTTATTTAAAATAATTTTAATAACCATAATAAAGTATATAATGCTATATATTATTTAATTATAGTCTTTCATCACTCCATCATTACAAATACATTTTTAAAATAACTGTTTCATATGATATTTTTTTCATTTTTCATGTAAGTTCTTGTTCGGTAATTTTGATCATTTTAATTTTATCATGGTAAAATAATATCTAGAATTTTAAACATGACATAAATTTCTTTTGCATTCATTATATATTTATTTATATTAATCTATAAATTTTTGGATATGAAAATGGACTACACCCTTCATGGAGGCGACAAACCGTGTGTACGCATGAATGTTGCTTCTATTTTTATCAATTGATAAAATGAAAAGAAAAATAAATAATAGTTTACTTTTTATAGTAATTATTATTTTATATATATCTATTATATTAAAAAATACACTATTATTACCATCCATGTAAAATTAAAATGAAAACCATTTCTCATCATTATGTGGAGGCAGTAGTCCATACGTACACACGAGCTACATTATTATTTTCCAATGTATTGGACGGTTAGAAGATAGATGTGATATGAAATTTATATAAGAATTTTTATATCATCAATATAACATATATTCATTAATTTGTATCCTTACTACCTTACATGTAAATAGTATATGAAAAATGAATCGTATCGCTTCATGAGGCGGTAGTCCACCATCCACACGAGCGAAGATATCATACACATTTTGGAATAAAAATTAATAAGGTATATATGATATGATTATTGTAGAAGTATAATAATATCGCAAATATAATTTACATATTTCAAAAACATCATTAAATCTATCCTTGAATGGTTTTTATGGGAAATGGACTATAACTAGTTGCAAGGTTGTAGTCTTCCAGGCATAGGATTGGCGGTTTTGTTCTCCATTTAATGTAAGTAGAGATTTATTTTGGTTATGAAATTCACATAATAAAATATCAATATATATGATAATTGTTTTATAATTTTATCATATTTAATATTTTAAGGAGTTATAAGATTATGTAAAATGAAAAAACATAACAAAAAACATTACGACTTCTCTAATAAACCTTTTTAAGTTTAACCAAAAGCATTAAAAAATTACCATTATGATCTTACCAATTACTATATGATGTTGGTAGTTATTTAAGGAATATATTTAGTTTTCTATTTATCAAAAAACATATTTGGAGTGTGAAGAGGGGTGGATAGGGGTGGCCTTTTATAAGTGGTGGATATAACAGACTTAGTAATTTAGAAAAGTATTATTTACACCCATATTTTATCTTTTTGAAATCATAAAAATGGTTCATTATCATCCAGTATTTATTACAGGGTATAAATATGTCCATAAAATGGGTTTTGGATAATTTTAAGGTAATTTTAACCATTATATTTTTAGTTTAACCCCCGATAAACGCATTTTTTACTTTAATAGTGGTAATACATTTTAACAATTTTTTCTATTCATAATAGTAACAAATTAATTTAAACTTAATATATAATATTATTTATTTTTATTAAAAATATTTATTCCATTTTTTCAAATTAAACATACATAATTGGGAAAAAATCATTCAAAATTATACCCATAGACATGATGCAAAATCAAGTTTCCCAAAGATAAAATTCACATAAGTATATAATATTTTAGTATATATTTTAATTTTTAAATTAATAAAATGACCAAGATTATTTAATTTGAAATATAAATCACCTAATTTTACTTTAAAACTAATTAAAAATATAATTTAACTTTATAATTTATTTAAATGAAAAGGATGTTTTCAAGGAAAAATCATTATTTTTCACCATTTATCAAAAAAATAAACACTTCTTAAAATTGTAGAAATTCACCCCAAATAAATTTATATATTTAAATTTAAAAACATAATTTCATATTTTTCAATAATTTTAATAAAATGGGTCAATATTAATTTTACTATTTTTTTGAAAAGAGAAACTAATACACCGTTCAGAAAAACCAATTTTTTTTTAAAAAAAATTTCTTTCTCTCTTAAATGGTTATTATTTTATTCATAATAAATACATAACAATTTAAATTATATTTTAAATGTGTGAAATATATAATTTTGATAATTTATTTAGCCTTATTTATACCCATCATCTTAACAGCTATGTTATAATTATAATTCTTAAAGAATAATATTTTAATCGAGTGTCGTGTTTTGTTTGAACCCTTTGTTTCATGCTTTAAAAACTAATGAAGAGATTGAATTTATTTAAAAATAAATATATCATAAAGTCTCAAGATATTATATTTTCATCTAAGCTTGGTTTTCTATACCATGCATTCTATCGAACATGATATTTCAAATTTAAAATCTCAATGTGTAACATTTCAAGGATTAAAGTTTAATTTTAAAATACATAATTTTACTCCATAAATACATATTTGGGAAATTAAAATGTTTTATAAACTTTTAGTTTTAAATTATATTATAGTAAATTTATAAATGTATTGTTTCGGTAAAAATTATATTTTTCACAATTCAATTAAAAATTAATTTTTTTAGAAAAGTTCTAAAATTTCATCTTATACTAATTGTTGAATTATTAATTCCAAATGACGTTACTTTAATAAAATTAAAAATACTCTTTTTATATATTAAGTTATTTTATAATTTATATATATACCTTCTTTTATTGAAAATTTAACTATTTACGATTAAAGGGTTTTTAGTATTATATCATATGCATTTCTAACTGATTAATATATTTTTACCTCCTATGGGGTTTATTATTATTATAATTTTCCTATCAAATATGTTTCTAATCTGTTTAGTTTTTCCGTTCGAAACAATATATCAAACAAAGTATTAAATAAGATAAAAATTTATTAAAAAATATTTAGGTGTTATATTCCCCCTATAAAGAAATTGTCTCCTAACAATTTTAATTATTAATAACTAATTTAAAATTTAAGAGTGTTCGTAAGATATATATTACTCCAAATTTTATTTATAAAAAGGTTTCATTATAATTTTCCATGGTATAACTAGTGGAGTCATATTATCCCTAATAATATAAATATAACTAATGTTGAGTTTTTTATTAATCAAATATTCTAATTTAAAAAATATAATGGGAGAAGTTTTTCATTAGAAGTTTATAATCAGTCTTGTATTAATAGGTTCTCATTGTTTGAATTTTATATTTTATTATCATATTTTTTAAATTATCATGGAATCTTTGTTAATAGGGGTAGTCCATGACTAATATCACATCAAAATTGACTAATGGCAGGATAATAAGATTTAACTTGCAGCATGTTCCTTTAAAACCCTATTATATAGGAGTTAAATACCATAGATACACTAATCATACCAATTTGTTTTCATTAATACTTAGACATATATTCATCAGGGTGGAGATTCTATGTTCTTAGGAACATAGGAGTATTTTTAAAAATATATAAAAACACTCATTGTTCTTGAGTGGTTGAACAATGTTCCTCATGCCATATCATTTTGAGAACAAACATTCATAGGTGTGGTTACATGGGATTTCTCTTTTCATTAATTTTTTTGTTGCATGTAATCTTTTTTAGACTATGGGTTAGATAATTGTATTAGATAAGGCCAAAGATCCCTATATTGATGACATTAAAATATTAGTGGTACCTCTATAAAAAATCAATTTTCAGTCACCATGACCACTAAGATATTCACTTTTACTCAATAATTTGTTTCTCTTTTTCCTCCTTTACCACATATAAAACATCTCATAGTTCCTTTAACACTTCCCCTTTTTGGTTATTAACATATTTTTTCTAGTAATGAAACAAATATTCTTTCCTTCACCATCTTCATGACCTAAAATTCTATAAGGCTCGATATTTATATTCTATTGTGTTTTTGAAAAGTTACCTAATTTCACACAATTAAGAAACATTTGTGATATATGTTTATTAATAAACACATTATTTCATACTCTAACTCTTATCTTGAAGGGATTATCATTGATACTATCTATGAATTTCCTATCACATCATTTATTACCATGATTCCATATGTATTCAACCATTACTAAAACCAATATTAGTTAATATGGGTGATAAATAATTAACACCATATGAGAATAATTATAAGATAATTACCCGAAAAAATTTAAACTAAAAATATTATAATCTTTCAAATTATTTTATTGTCTTTTAGTGTAACCTAAATCACTCTTGTTTTAATGAATGCATCTATTGGATGAGTTCTCTCATATTCTTTAACAAAATTGCATATCATAATTAATCGCCCATAATGCTTTATAAATAGAATTTCATTAAACATATAATATCTCTTGGGATTTCAATCCATGTGTGATGTATTATGACCACTCATTGTGCACCATATTGAAGATTGTGTGGACTCTAACTGATCATTTTTAAGGGAAATTACATCTAAGTGCATATATACTATATCCTCATCCACTTTCCAAATCAAAATAGAAATGTAATTTTTAAGAGAACAAAATAATATATACTTTATGAAAATTTTAAAATGTTATCCTATACAAAAACATATCCATTAGACTTATCGTTAGGGTTTTCACAAAGTGATCTGATCATAATCCCAAAAAAGAACTGAAATAGTATTAAAAAATAACTAATATATGATCTAATAAAAATAAAAATAACCATAGTTAAACATATATTTATCTCACATCATTTACATAAGATAATCATTTCACCTCACAAATACCATCACAATCCCAATAATGCATGTTTTAGAGTATTTGAGAACCATTTACATATGCATCTAATTTTATAATACATTTGAACATTTCTCCAAAATCGAACCACACTAAACTCCCTTCTAGACTTATCTTAAGTTATAATCATAATCATAACTAGAGGATCATAACTATAAAAATTTGGGGTTTTTAAACAATTAATGGTGGACAACAACTCATCAACATAAAATTAAGTGTTAGATCACAAGTATGTGATAAAACATGAATAAAGGAGAAATATGTTATTAAAATATCCTAGAAAAATTTATTTCTTCCTAAATAAAGAGATAATGATATGAAGTCTTCTATAAAATAGAAAAAACCATGAAAAAGTAGTATATAATCATGAAATAATAAACTTGATCCAAGGAGAATATTCACAGGCATATAACAAAGAAATATGTAATAAGCATAATCGTAGAGAAACAGATCATTATAAACCTTGATAACTATATTGTGTCACTCCCTAATCTTGTAAACATATAAAATTTTTTTTGGGTTCATGATCAATATTATAAAAGAAGCTAATATGCATTGGGTTCATCTTCAACGTCATTATTTCATGATATTAAAAACATTAAAAAATTATTTTTAGTGTGATATCAAATGTAAGGACCCGACCCCAGTTGCCCGGAGGTGGTGCCTTATTTGATTACATTGGAATACATACAAGGAATATGAATCCCGAAGGACCAAGTAGATTAGTATTATTGTAAACAAGATAAATACATAAGTTTAACATTACAACATGAAGGGAAAACAAAACACTATTTGATTCCACTAGAAACATCACATCTCTTAGATTATGCTTGCAAGTCATTCATAAATTACTTCTTAATGTCCTAAGAAAATTAAACCTAAGAAATAGGTGAGCTCCAACACTCAGTAAGAGTAATAAATATGCCGGAAGATAATATAAACATTAGACATGGTGAAAAATTGAAAACACATGCCTTTAATAATAAACTTGAAACACATTATGGCATGAATATGAGCTGAGTAAATAATGCCATAATAAAACATAGTCATGGGTATTCTACTAGTATAATAACCACATGAAATTTCAATTACTAGCTTCATAACGAGGGAAGTTCATATGTCGGACATCATAAACATATCGTCCAAGCCTCGTTCTAGGACCATAAAATAATCATTTGGTCAAGGCCTCATGCCAAGACAATAGTTTGTCTCACGAGACCTACCGATGCATCTAGGGGATATAACGGGCCCCACCCAACACATAATAAGTCCAATTAATTCCTTATGTGAGTGTGGATAAACATAAACAACATGTACATTCATATTAAAACTATTATATGAAATGTAACTATCTTTCCCCAATCATTTAACATAAAACACTAACCATTCCGAGTAATATGGTGAATGGTTTTAGGATAGATCATCCACAATAAAGTTATTCATAAACCATTAAATCAAATATGTTATACTAATTCATAAATTATTAAACCCAATAATACCATGGAATCAACAAGAGTGTTGAATTAGATGAAAACACTCATATAAAATCATCATGCAATTCCGGAGATAAATACTGTTTTATTTGGAAAAGAAAAGTTATTTTGTTAAAATATTTTTATAAAACTATAAGTGAAGTAAGATAAAATTTTAATAATAAAATTAGTGATTTTATAAAGATAATGGTTTCCAAAAACATATTATATAGTTCCCTTGAGAATAGGTATGAATTTTGAGAAATTTCTTTGAATCGATCTTGATTTTTTGAAACAATTGTGAAAGTTACTTTTAAAACGTGTAACTATCCATAAAATAAAGAATTATTATAGTTTTTAAACATATATATGATAATCGCATAGAAAATATGATTATTACATAACAATACATAAGAATTACATTTTGGTAATTAGACAATTAATGTATCCTGAATGAAAGTGGAAGTTTAGGTGGAAAAATCCTTACCTCAACTCCGAACAAGTTCCTCTCTTAAACTTAAGATCCTGGAATATGAAATTATACTTGTTAATAACGTTTTTCAAAACCTATTAGACATTTATTTAGTTTACCATAATTCTGGTTAGTTCTTTTATGTATTTATTGATAAGTTATTGTATTGAATTTCGTCGTTCTGGAGTGTTCGTTTACTTTATTTTCATATTCGGTTCACTTGCTTTTAAGTAATGAAGTGGAATGGATGTTAATATCCAGAATTGAAATAAAAATTATTTATGAACATACAGAATTGTTAATGTCCATTTCAATCATTTGGTTACATGGAATGAAGATGAATCATTAGATGACCACCACTTTTATTATTCGGTGGTATTTGGAATATTATGACCTAGTTTTGTCACATAACTTAATTATATGTACATATTCTGGTTCCTGAATATTAATTAGGTTATAAAATATATATTATAGTCTGGTTCAACCATGAATATGGTTTCATGACCAGTAATGAAGAATAAATTGAAGAATAAAACTTCATCGCCCATGAGGGTTATAAATCGGAACCTCATGGATGTCGATTCGGTTTATAAAATTAAAGGGAGGAAGTAAGAATATTTATGGTGGTTCATCAATTCATATGATATAAATCCAGTATATAGATTTTAATGGAGTTATCATGATCATTTAGACATAGGAGGTGATGAGAGGATAACAAAAGAAGATAAATTGAAATGAAACCAAATGGAAAAGAAGGGTACTTTACCTCTTGAAATAACCTCGTTGAGAAACTCTTTAAGGGAAGGGGTTTCGGTCTTTTGGAAAACCCAAAATCTTCATGGACGTGGGGAGAGACTGGGGAAGGGTAATTGGTCAGAAGTTTGAGGAGCTTCATGGCTTAGAATAGTGAAGAGAAGAGGGAGTGGTGAGGGGTTTTTATAGTGTGGGAGAGGAGTAAATTGTGAATATTTAATTCATTATTTTATTATTTCCCTCAAGACAACCAATAGTATTGTTTCATGTGACCCTTAATAGTAATAATGGAATGTGAGTTCGAACCAAGTGGCCTTAAATCACATATGATGTCATAATTAGTGTATATAACTGATAATTTGTATAAACGGTATTTTATCGTATTTCACTATTCATAAAAAATTCTTGAATTTTAGAAAAATCCCAAAAATTCACCCCTACCATTTTTCGACGTGTAGAATTAAAAAGTGAAATCCATTTTTCAAAAATAATTTTCTAAATATTATTAATTTAATTTTTAAATAAGGTCATAGTTAATTCATAAAATAACAATATTGAAGTTCAGTTAGTTTTATGTGACATCGAAAAAATAATTAAGATCTCATTATCATATAGCCTTACGAAAATAAAATAATATCATTTTTTACTATTCAAGGGGAATATTACTATTCATATTACTATTCATAAGGGTATTTTACTATTAACCAAAAGTCATGTTTGTTCTATCAGACTCCAAATGACTTACTGAACACAACTCTAGATGACCATTTTTCGAAATTCAAAATATAGAAGAGGAAAAGTTGTGTTTATAAAATTGCATTCTATATTTATTTTCAAAACCATGGGGTGTTACATTGGATACCACCCATATAATCCATACATATTTATCTCATATTATATCTACCATTCATCATGTCATAAAGAATCCATGGTAAGAAAATTGGTATATAAAAGTTCAAAATAATATCACATAAAATGGGTTTAATAACTAGATCAAACGATATTGGGAATTAAATCAATCAAAAATGAGTATTTCATAAGGATATTTTATGGGTTATTAAAAAAACATTACCCTATATGATCCAAATAATTAGAGTTAAATATGAATATAATATTGAATCATAAAAGAGTCTCTAGAAAAAAATTCTAACATTTTAGTAAATGGAATAAGTAATGTTTCATTTTATTAAATGTCAATTTTGAGGAATTTAAAAAAATAAATTTCTAAAATAAATATTTGGAAATAAATATCAGTAATTAAACCCTGAAGAAGTTTTAAAGGTTTTAAAAATATTTATTTGAAATCACATTAATAAAATTCATTTAAAAATAATATTTAAAAAAGGATCCTTCAAAACTCATAAAGGTTTCAATAAGGATAACTGAAAACATTTTTAAAAATTTTATTTTTTAAAACAATCTCCAATAATAGAGCTCTAAAAATACATAATGTTTATCAAATGGTGTAATGGCCAAAACCCAGTTACCCAGAGTCAGTGAATTATTACATTACATTGGAATGATCACAAGGGATCAAATCTCAAAAGGCCGATCAGTTTAGTAGCCTTGTAATTACTATTAATAAACATAAGTTTTACATTACATCATGAAATAATAAAAAAACATCATTGTGTTCTCTTTGAACACACTCTTATCCTTTAGACTATTCTTATAGGTTAATCATAAAATACTCTTTCACATCCTCTGAAAAATAAAACATAAGAAAAGGGTGAGCTCAGATGATCAGTAAGGATAATAATATAGCGGAAACATTCATAAATAAGCATAAACATTTAAGGAAATGTATAATATGAAAACATATTCCTTTTGAATGTAAAATTTAGCATAATATGGAAAAAATAAATCAAATACTTCCATTTACTTTTTCATATGGATATTCTACTAGTCGAATAACCACATACATCATCAACATCCAATTTTATAATTATAGATTGCATAATTTCGGACATCATAACCACATAGTCAAGGCCTCATGCCAAGACATCAAATAAGATTTTTTCAAGGCCTTTTGACAAGACACTAGTTTGTCTCATGAGACCTACCGATGCATCGAGGAGTTATAGCGGGCTCAACCAGTCACATACTAAGTCCAATTCATTCCTCATATGAAAATGTTGAAACATAACATAAATATTAGTATTAAAAATAGCATACAAAATGTTAATAATTTAACCATAAACCATTAATGGTAAGAAAATAACACATCCACAGTCAGAAAAATAAAAAATCCATCAAATCACTATGAAATATCAGTATCATAATAAATCAACTTCAAACAACTGTAAAATCCATCAAAGTATGTTGACATAGATAAAATGAAAACTATTTGAGAGAAATATCTCCATATATTTTGAAATAATTTAAAAGTAAAATAATTATAAAATAATAAATTTATTTTTAAAATATTCTTATAATATTTTAAGGGAAGTTTCTAAGGTGTTATAACGGTGGAAAATAGTTGCACCCGCGATATAAGTTAAAAAACATTCTTCCCTTAATTCGTCGAAAAGGTCATAAAGTACCTCATTTGGAAAATGACGAAAAGATTCCTTTCAAAATATTTCATAAAAAGTCAAAAAATGGTAAAAATTACTTTATCCCATAATATAGGAAATTATAAAAAATGTTTTCAAATACATTTTTAATAAACATGGATGTGGTTGATAAAGAAGTCCCACATATACTTACTTATAAAAAACCACAGATAAATAAAGAGATTATAAAATTAAACCATATCTTGTAATTTTATTTGGCCAAGGGTACATTAACCTCCTGTATAATAGTTAAATCAATGTTATTTAATTATAAAATAACCATATACAAAAATATGATACCATATATGATATTATAATATTGCTTTGTTAATAATATTTTAGTTGTATCAATGTTTCAGGTGTTAACTGATTCGTTTTCCTTTATATGCTTGGGTATGTAAGAAAAGTTTGTTATGGATAGGTTGTATTTCATTAATATCCAGAATTATATTATGTTCATAAAAATTATTTTTAATTATATAATGAAAATTAATCTTGAATAGATATTACGGGTAATGAATTTCATCGCGTTCATGGAGACAGTAATCCTTACGTACGCACGAGCGACAATATCATTATATTGTTAGTGAAATTGTATGTAATTGGATGGTATACCATATATACATAATCATTAACATGTTATATTTATTATTTACATTAGTTATACTCATTATTATACCCATCCAAATAATTATGTGTTTGAATAACAAACTACACCACGACGTGGACACGGAAAGCCGTACGTACGAACGTCTGGTGACTTGTCATCCATAAAATAGATAGAATAATGAATATGGTTATACCATATTGTTAATAACATAATAGTATGTATAAGGTAATGGATTTATTATTTTGGTATGGAAACAACAAAGAAAGTGGAATTGGAAGAAGTAAAGAACTTTGAAAAAGGTGGGGAAATTATTACCACTTCTTTGGATGATTCCTTTCGATTGGATCAAACGGGATACATAAGTTGGCTTCTAATCACATGGAGGCCTATAGGATTAATTAAGGGTAGTTGAGAGGATATTTTGGTAGGGGTTTGTTGAGCCAAATTTCTTTGGGGGTGTGATTTTGAGAAAATGGGAAGTTCCCTTTTATAAGAGCGGTGAGGGTCGCTTTAGGAAAATCTTGAAATATTATTTTTTTATACAATCATATTTTGTTTATAATTTCTCAAAAATAATTTATTTCTAGGATAATTTGGGTATGGGTCGAAAAAATCTCAACCAATATGTTTTAGATAGGTTATGTCACCATATTAACCTTATCTTTTAGATTTAACTCTTAGTTAATTAGTTTATCTTTTACCATGTATTCTTGTATTATTATAATTAATTGTTAATAATCTTACTATAAAAAGACAAGAGAAAACCATGTGGTTAATTATTTATATATAACCTCATCTAAGTACTTTTTCTAATCCTTAGATTATTAAGATTATTATATCATTTAATAATATAGTATTTGTTTTAAAAACTCACTTATGTCACTTTTGACACTATTTGGTGTTTTATTTTTGTTAAAGACATAAAAGCATGATTAATTCAAAAAATTCATTGAATCAATTATAACATGTAATATTAACATAATAAAATCGTTTAATTCATCAAAGGTATCAATTTACATTAATTGTTATATTTATAATATCAATTATTTTATTCTTTCATTAGTAAGGTAATTACTGCATCATCATTATATCCTAAACAAATTTAATTATTTATTATCTACAAATTTAAAATAAAATACCATTATGTTGGAAATATTTTTATATTTATAAATAATATTTATAGTATAATTTATATTATGCAAAACCCTATATTAAAAATGGTTTAATTATTAAACATTGAATTTAACACTTTTAATTCTTCTTTAAATAAAATAATAATAAATGTTCCAATCTAATCCAATTGCACCAAAAGGATCATATATTCTTCCTAAGGTTGATTTTGGTTGATATAAACTTATCCATTAGAATTATGAAATTTGTTACAATACTTATAATATCATTTTTACCATTAATTACCCTATTTTCTTATAACCATGGTAAATAAAAGTCAAAAGTTAGTATTCACCATAAATTATTTTCATCTTATTTAACCACATATTACTTATTGATGTCAACCGTGTCTCTCATAATTTTGAAATTCAACTCAAAGAAGAGGTAAAATTATGTTTTATGCAAATTTGCAAATGTGCCTAGTATGTGGTATTGGTATTTTTCTAAAAATGTTAAATTTTTTACGAATAGTGAAAAACACTATGTTGTTTTTTAAAACCGAATTTTTATTTAAATAATTATATATTTTACTTAAATTTATTTTAATTTAAAATAGATACAATATTTTTATATTTCGAATCCAAAAATGAAGTCCATTTTGAAAAATAAAATTTATAAAATTTCAAAAAGTGGGTATTACTATTCATAATAACTAATTTGATTGGTCGTGGTGTGATAAAACTCCATGTTGTGTACAATTCATGATATTGAATTATTAAATGGGAAACATAACATGGATTATTGGGGTGTTGCATTCTCCCCCCATTCAAATAAGTTCATCCTCGAAATTTCTAGAATATTACCGCATAAAAAGATTTGTGTGGTTCTTCATTATATGTTCCTCAGGTTCCCACATTGCCTCTTCCATATTATGATTTCTCCATAGATCTTTTACTATACAAGCCATCCTGATTATCAAAAGTGGTTCTCCGGTATCAATAATTCTAAAAGGCTCTTCGCAATAATACATATTGGGTTCGATATATATTTCTTCATAGGTGAGTACATGCGTTGGGTTTAGCATGTGTTTTCTCAATAGTGATACGTGGGACGCATCATGAAATTTGGAGAGACTTGGAGGCATTTCTAAATGATAAGCTACAACTCCAATTCTTTTTAGAATTTTGAAAGCTCTGATGTACCTGTGAAAAAATTTACCCTTCTTACCAAATCATATAACACCATTCCATGGAGATCAATCATGAATACATGATCTCATACATGAAATTACAAATCATTCCTTTGGTTATCGGCATAGATCTTTTTCCTACTTTGAGATGCTTTGATGTGTGTTTGTATAACCTTTACCTTTTACAATGTTTTCTGAACAAATTCTGGGCCTAATATTATCCTTTCACCAACATCATTCTAACAAGTTGGTGTGTGGCATATCTTTCCATATAACGCTTGATATGGTGCTATCTGAAAACATGAATGGAATCTATTGTTATAGGAAAACTCTACCATAAGTAAATCTTTATCCCACATACCCGAAAATTCATGTGAGAAAGATCTCAACATGTCTTCTATGGTTTGAATAGTCAGTTCTGATTGTCCATCAGTTTGAGGGTGGTAGGCAGTGCTCAAACGAAGTTCAGTATCTAGGGCCTTCTGAAGACTTTTCCAGAATCCTGATGTACAATGGGGATCACGATCAAAAACAATAAATACTGGTAGTCCATGAAGTCTTAAAACTTCATTAATATATAGTCATTCTTGAAGTTCAAGTGGTAAATCTTCTCTTATAGAAAGTAAATGTTCTAACTTGTTATGGTGATCAATAGTGACCCATATTGCATCATTCCTTCTAGGAGTCTTTGGTAGTCCCATAAAAAAGTCCATCATAATATCATCCCATTTTAACTCAAGTATGGGAAGAGGATTCATGACTCATCTAGGTTGTTTTCTTCTAGCCTTCAACTGTGGACAAACCATATATCTTGACACATAATCAGAAATATCCCTCTTCATGTAGTCCAACCAAAAAATTTCCATCAAATATTTATACATCTTAGTGCTACCATGGTGTATAGAGGAATTGGAGCTATGAGCATCATTCAAAAATTCCTCTTTTAGATTGGGTATGTTAGGAACACAACGCCTCTTCCCAATTTTCAAACTCCCATCTTCATATATGAAGTCGATCAATCTCCCATCATTCAGAGCTTTAATTTTCTTTTGAATCTCCAAATCTTCAGTTTGTGAACATTTTATCCATTCTAGAAACGTTTTTTTGGCGTCAAATTGAAAAAATAATGATTTTAATCCTTCCATTATTACTCCTATATCCATCATTACTAGATCCATGAACATAGGTCTCCTTTAGACTCTCATCTGGTTCAAAACTTCTTGATCCTTTCGGCTCAATGAATCTGCCACCTAATTTTCCTTCCTCAGGTGGTAGTGTATAGTGACATCATAATCCTTGAGTAGTTCAAGCCATTTTCCTTACCTTATGTGGAGATATTTTTGTGAGAAAATATACTAAAAATCCAAGCGATCAATATATATCTCAAAATTTTCACCATAGAGATATTGTCTTCATATCTTCAATAAAAAGATTATACATGATTACTCAAGATCATGAGTGGGATTTTTTTGTTAATGAATTTGTAGCTGTCATGATGCATATGAAATAACTCTATCATTTTTTATAAGGACACAACCAAGTCCTTTCATTAAAGCATCAATATAATTAACAAACCCATCATTCCGTGATGGTAGAGTTAAGATATGTTCATTGACTAATATTATATTTAGTTTTTCAAAACATTCTTCACACTCATTATTACATAATAATTTAACCCCATTACACGTGATCTTGGTTAATGGGTTATCCAATTAGGAAAAATTCTAGATGAAATGTCTATAATAACCTACTAAACCAATAAAACAATGTAACTCAATTATACTCGTTGGTTCTGGAAATTATTGTATTGCTCTTGTATTAGAAGGATCAACAAAGATTCTATCCTTAGAGACAATATGGCAAAGAAAATAATTTTCATGAATCCGAAATTCACACTTGCTTAACTTCCCATAAAATTTATTTCTTCTGAGTGTTTTCAGAATAGTGCGCAAGTGATATTCGTGATCTTCATAGCTTTTAGAGGAAACCAAGATATCATCAATGAATACAACTAAAATTTCATCGAGGTATTCCATGAAAACAATATTCATTAGATCCATGAAGATAGAGGGTGAATTATTCAGTCCAAAAGGCATTACTATAAACTCGTAATGCCCATATCTAGTTCAAAATGCTATTTTTGGATTCTCTTCCTTCTTCACACACAACTGATGATATCCAGATCAAAGGTCAATATTTGAAAAATATTGAGCTCTGTGAAGTTGGTCGAATAAATCATCAATGTGAGGTAGGGGTTACTGGTTCTTTATTGTTATAGCATTGATCTCCTTGTTATCAATGCACAACATCATAGATTCGTCTTTATTCTTATCAAAAAGAATAGGGGCTCCCCATATAGAAACACTAGGGAGAATAAATCCTTTATTACTCAATTCCTATTGTGCTTTCTTTAGTTCCACTAATTAAAAATTGTCCATTCTATAAGGGGTCTTTGATATGGGACTTGAACAAGGAATTAAATCAATGGAAAACTCAATTTATCATTCTGGAGGATGTCCAGGTAAATACATTGGATACATATATACATATTCTGGCACAATAGGTACATCCTCTATTTTAACATTCCTTTCGTCACCAATAGTTATTTCATCCTCTTTCTCCATAGTAATTGAATTTAGTTGAGCTACTAGGGGAGGATCTAGATAAGAATCAGGTGCTGACATTTCTACTCTAATGATAAGGTACTCCTTATCATCATAGAAAATTGTAACCTCCTACTTCTTATAATAAATTTTTGCATCATAGTCTAGAATCCAATCCAGTTCAAGGATTATAAACAATTGAATCAAGGGTATGATGATGAGATCAATAGATAAATAACATTTATATTCCCTAATGGGAACTGATTCACAAAACTTTATTTCCATGATACTTCCCTTAGGAGTTTTGACTGAGAACTTACATGTTATGTAAAATTGGAAAAATCAAATTTTCGTAGCAAAATAAGAAGATATGAAACAATGCAATGATCGAAAATCAAATAAACCATTGGCTAAACTTGAGGAAACCTTTAAATTACCTTCCACCACGTCTTTCGAAGAATCAAACTCAGTAGTAGTGATCGCATAAGCTTGGCCTTTCTTCCTTGGCCTTTTCTGAGGTAAGTTTCCTTGGAACTTAGAACATTTATTTGAAAAATTTACCTTTTCTCTACAATTTTAGCATTCAACATTGACATGCTTTTCTTTCCCTTACAATCATGACCTTGGTGGACATTTTCACCACACTTGTAATAGACTCCCATTCCCTTCAAGAAAGTACTAGGGTATTTCTTTCCACATTTACCACAGGATGAAAATTGAACTTTTCTCTTATTTCCCTTACTTCCATTACTGGAGTGTTCAGTAGATCTCTTCCTCTCATGATTTTCTTTAATGTCGTAAGAATTAGATAATTACTTTTCTATCTTGATAGAACATGAGGCAATCTCTTAGTATGATGAGAAGGGTTGTGGGACTATTGCCCGGCAAAGAAATGATTTTAACCCATCAACGAATCAACCAATATTACTCTTTCGGTTACGTATATAATTTTATGTATTCCTTACTATCCTTGAAAAGTTACCCTCATTCTTTGCAACATTCTCATCGTCCTTTTGCCTCAGACTGAAAAATTTCCTTTCTATATTCACTCGATGTTAATGAGGAAAGTATTTTTCTAAGAAAATATCTTTAAACTCCCTCCATTACATACTTGATACTTCTTCATCCTCAATTGTGTTTTGAATTAATGACCACCATTGATCTGCATCTCTCGTGAGGACATAAACATCCATGACAACTTTTTCCCTTTCGCTACTCCCAAAAGCTGAGAATATTTTCTCTAAGGAACTTATCAATTTCTTAGCCGAAAATGGATTTTTAGTCTCCTTAAATGTGAGTGTTTTGTTCCTCATGAAGCGGTCAAACAATGATCCTCCATGATGTGGATCAGGGTGCTCCATATGGGTAAGGTTATTATTCATAACCTGAGAGAGTTATCTCAGTATGTTGATAAGTTGGTCAGCACAAGTTTCATCACTAGCTCTACTATAATTATCTTGAGTAGGAGGAAAATCCCTACATAGATTATGTGCATTGATACAATTTCCATTCCTTCCACTAGGCACCATTTCAAAACAATGGAATACACTACATTAGTTTATGAATCACAATACATAATTCCAAACTTGTAAAACACCTAACTTAAATTGAACAGATTAATTATATATTCCATAATCATAAAAATGTTTTCAATTAAGTGGTATATACTCATAAGTCTTTCATAATGTTGTGAATATAAAATTTGAATTATCCTAATCATATCCCCTGGGAGTGTCATAACCGGGAGTACAGTAAGGCTCATTATCGTGTACTGGGATACCCGCGGTCAAGCCTGACTCTCCTTGTCAGAGTTTTCACTCCTAGGTACATTTTCCCCAAGCCCCATATACCTACTCGTATACATATAGGGATGTATTTCCTAGGAAATACACAAAATATATACATTACCAAAATTCTAGGAAGTACTTCTATACTAATTGTCAAATTTTATCATAGGGTAATGTTCTATAATCAGAGTTTCTATAAATCTAGCTTCCAAGGTTTGTACTAAAATTCCTATGATGCCAACTATAATGCCCCAAACCCAGTTACCTAGAGTCGATGCATTATTAAATAACATTTAAATGATCACATGGGATCAAATCCCGAACGACCAATCAGTTTAGTAGCCTTATAAGTACTAGACACATACATAAGTTTTAAATTACATACTGAAAAAAGAAAAACGACATCATTGTGTCCGCTTTGAACACACTCTTATCCCCTAGCCTATTCCTACTGGTTAATCGTAAAATAATTCTTCACATCTTGGTAAAAATAAAACATAAGAAATGAGTGACCTCATATTCTCATTAAGGATAAAAATATAGCGGAAAATTCCATAAATAATTATAATCATTTATGGAAATTTATAATACTAAAACACAATAATTTTAAACATTAACATCATCATAATATGGAAAAAATAAATCAAATAATTTCATTTACTTATTCACATGGATATTCTACTAGTCGAATAATCACACACAACATCAATAGCCAATTTCATAATGATAGAATGCATAATTCGAAACATCACAACCAAATAGTCAAGGCCTTGTTCCAAGAATAAAAATAAGATTTTTTCAAGGTCTTGTTCCAAAACACTAGTTTTTCTCATGAGACCTACCAACACATTAATGAGATATAGCGGGCTTCACACGTCACATACTAATTCTAATGCATTCCTCATATGAAAAGGTTGAAACATAACATAAACATTCGTATTAAAACTAGCATATGAAATGATAATACTTTAACCATAAACCATGAATTGTATGAAAATAACATGTCCACATCCAAACATATCATAAAACCTTCAATAAAATATGGGAGATTTGTATCATAATAAATTAACTTCAAACAAGTGTAAAATCTATCAAAGGATGTTGACATAGATGAAATCAAAACTATTTGAGAGAAATATCTCTTTTTATTTTGAAATCATTTAAAAGTAACATAATTATAAATGAATACATTTATTTTGAAAATATTATTATAATCTTGTATGGTAAGTTTCTATGGTATTATAATGGCAGAAAATAGCTGCCCCACCATATAAATTAAAAAAACATTCTTACATTAATTCATCGAAAAGATTATAAAGTACATTATTTGGAAAACGACGGAAAGAAGTCATTCAAAATATTTTATAAAAAGTAAAAAAAGTGTATAAATGAATTAAAACCATATTTTAGGAAATAGTTAAAAAATTGAAATAAATTTTTATGAAACATGGATTTGGGTGACAAAGATGTCCCGGTAGATACTTACGTATAAACAACCTCGAAAAAATAAAAAGATAGTAAAATGAACCCTTACCTTATACATTTCCTTGGTATAGGGTAAATTAACCTCTTGTATAATAGTTAAATCATTTTTATTCAATTATAAAAGAACCATATAAAAAATATGATATCATATATGATCTTCCTATATTGGTTTGTCAATAATTTTTTCATTGTATCATTGTTTCGGGTGTTAACTGATTCGTTTTCCCTTATATGCTTATTTACGTAAGCCATGTTTGTTATGGATAGGATGTATTTGATTAATATATAGAATAATTTTATGTTCTTAAATATTATTTTTATTCATAAAATAAAAATTAATCTTGAATGGTTATGATGGGGAATGAATTTCATTGCATTCGTGAAGACGATAATCTGTACGTACGAACGAGTGGCAATATCAGTATATTGATGGAGAAATAGTATATAATTGGATGGTATAGCATATATAAAGATTAACTAATATGTTATATTTAGTATTTATATTAGTTATACTCATTATTATAACCATCAAAATAATGAAGTGTTTGAATAACAAACTACAGCACGATGTGGAGACGGTAAGTCATACTTACACACATATGGTGACCTGTAATTCATAAGATGGATATAATAATGAATATGGTTGTACCATATTTATAATAACATAACAGTATGTATAATTTACTGTATTTTGTATTTTGGTATTGAAGAAACAATGAAAGTGGATGTTGAAGAAGGAAAGAACTTCGAAAGAGGTGGTGAGATTATTACCTCATTTTCGAGTACTTCATTTTTATTTGATCAAAAAGGATCTTTAGGATGGATTATGATAAAATTAAGGCCTGTAGGATGATGTTAGGGTAGTTGGGAAGAAATTTAGGTTGGTTTTGGCTGATCCAAATGGCTATGGATGTGTTATTTTGAGAGAAGGGGAAGTACCGTTTTATAAGAGAGGTGAAGGTCACTTTAGGGAAATCTTGAAATATTATTTTATTATACAATCATATTCTATTTATAATGGCTTAAATATGATTTATTTCTAGTATTATGTGTGTATGGGTCGAAAATATTTCAACCAATAGGTTTTACACAGGTTTAGGTTACCATATTAACCTTATCTTTTAGATTTAACTCTTACTTAAATAGTTTAACTTTTACCATGAATTCTTGTATTATTATAATAAATGGTTAATAATCATAATATAATAAGAAAAGTGAACCCATATGGTTAATTATTGATATATATAGCCTCTTTCATGTGCTCTTTCCTAAACTTATATTTTTAGGAATATTATATCATTTAATAATATAGTATTTTTTTTCTTAAATCATTTATGTCAATTTTGGAACTATTTGTTATTTTGTTTTTTGTTAAAGCCATAACAACATGACTACATCGCAAAAAATTCATTAAGTCACCCTAACATGTCTTATTAACATATAAAATCCACGGAATGAACAAAAAGTTTCAATTTACATTTATTTTAATATTTATAATATCATTTATTTTAATATTTTTTAATAAGGTAATTATTGCATCATCATTGTATCAAAAATAAATTTAATTATTTAATGTTAGAAAATTATAAATAAAATTTCATTTTATAGGAAATATATTTAGATTTTTAATTAATATTTATAGTCTGATTTATCTTATGTATAACCCTATATTAAAAATGGTTTAGTTATTAAACATTGAATTTAACACTTTTAACTCTTCTTTAAATAAAATAATAATAAAAGTACTAATCTAATCCAAGTTGACCAAAATGTACATATTTTATTCCTAAGTTTGATTTTTTTCATTATGAACTTATGAAATATAATTAAGACATGTGTTAGGGTAATTATAATATCATTTTTACCTTTAATTACCCAATTTCCCTTTAACTGTGGTATATAAAATTCAAAAGATGTTATTCACAAAAAATTATTTTCATTTTATTGAAGAAAATTTTACTTACTGATTCCAACCGTGTATCTCAGATTTTTGAAATTTAACTCACAGAAGTGGTAAAATTACTTTTTATGCAAATTTGTAAATGTGCCTAGTAGGTGGATAAAATACGATAAAATGTTCAACGAAATTTTATACATCTAATTTTATTATAAAATTACTCCACTTAATTACAATGAAATAATATAGGTAATATGTATCTATTTTTACTTAAAATAAATTAAAAAAAAAATAATTATTTAAATAAAAATTCGGTTTTAAACAATAACGCAATGTTTTTCACTACTCATCAAAAATTGAAATTATTCAGAAAAATTGAAAAAAAATCACCATTAGATAATTATGATATTTTGAATCCAAAAAGGAAGTCCATTTTAAAAAATAAAATTTCTAAAATTACTAAAAGTTGGTATTTCTATTCATAACGACTAGTTGGATTGGTCATGGTGTGCTAAAACTCCATGTCCCGTAAAACACAATATATTTCATTATTAATAGGGAAACATACCATAAAATCTTGGGGGGTTACAAAAGGGAATATATAGTAGTAAATAAATCATTTAATTCCAAAATGAAGGAAAATATTCTTAGTATTTTGAAATACCTTTTTTAAAACCCACATTTTAAAAATTGGTTGTAAAACATCTCTTTTAAAAGTATAAATGGAAAATTGGAAGTCCACATGATTAAAAAAATTTATTTAAGAATAATAAGGGAAATCATTTTAAAGAATAATAAAAACTAAATTAGATGAAAAAATATCTTTAAAGGAGATGCTATTTTGGTCAAAAAATCATTCAAATTTTTTGACAAACTGATTCATTGAGAAAGAATGTTTTAATTTAAAACATAATTTTTCATAGATATAAATAATAAAAACTCATATTAAATAGTAAATAGAATACTTTATAAAACATATAAGAATGATGCAATTGGAATAACATTTTAACAAAAGGAATGAATATTTGAGTTAACGAAAACCATTATAAATATCATATTTTTAAACATGAGTCATTTAGAAATGTATTTTATGTGTTTGAAAGGTAATACCCTTTTAAAGAAATAAAATACAAAAAATATAATCAATGAGTAGGATCTACCCATCTTGTATGAAATAAGTTCATGAATAATAATCATAACTCAATAAATGTGAAATGAGTTTCAAAAAAATCCCTCACAACTATATAATCATTCAAATAGAAAATACATGGAAAGAAGAAAATGATATTTAATTTTAAATCCCTTATATTTGATAAAAATTATGATAAAATAAATTCATTGACTATATATACACAGTAGAAAGAACTAAATGGTGGATTAGAATCATGTCTTAATAATGTAAAATTGAGATGAAAAGACTCTTATGGTAGTGGTAGCATAATTATAAAAAGAAAATATAGGATTAATGTGAAATTTAAATTAAAATATCATTAAATGAAGTAAATTAATTATACATTAAGGAAAAAGTGTAGTGAATACAACATATAAAATAAATTATGGTGCAATATTAAACATGTCTCTTGGAATTGAAAGTGTAAAATAACCCTTAAAATTTTTGTATCATTTAAATACAAATAAATTTTAAAAAACAACATTTTATATATATTAAAACCCCATGAATTATATTAATATGGTAAAGTGAGACCATTAGGTAGAAATCACACCATATCAATGATATCATGGTGCAAAATATGAAAAAGGGCATAAGAAATTAAATTTGAGACAATGATTACCTTACATTAATTTGTGACTTCCACAAAACTATAAAAGTATCCTTAATGAAACAATTACTATAATAATAAAATATTAAAAAAATTATTCATATGTATAATCTGTTTATAAAAATAATTTATAATTATCCTCTAAATTTATATGACTTAGTTATTATCTGTTCTCAATATTAAGTGAGAGTAACTTTTATTTTTTTGAACACATTTCATAATAGCTAAGTTGTTATATATAGTTATCTGAATTTTAACCATGAATAGATTAAAAAATCCATTATAGTTTATTCATTATAATTATATATTATTTTATAATTTCATTTTATAGGATTTCTTTCTATGATCCTTAATAATGAAATCAACGATGGACATGTTTCGATTATTTTTAACAAACAAATAATGGTATCTTAATTAATTAGTTTAATATTAATGTTACCATTGTAGACCCAAAATAACATATGTATTTAATTAATTATATCATTAAATGTTTGTAATTAAATTATCATAATCATCTATGATATTATTTTATAGAATTGTTCATGGGAACATTTAGACCATCCCAAACATGTTCATATCATAATTAATGGATGATTATGGAGTGATTTAGTTATAAAATAATTTTTAGAAAGGCATAATGATATTTATAGGTTTTAATTCAGTGATAAATAGTAATTGAATATAATTAATAAAATAGGTAATGAGTATGAAACTATTATATAGTATGAATAAATTGTTTTTCTTCTTGATATATATTTTCTAGATGGTTGAATTTATAATGATACTTTGTTCTACATATTTTTAATTGGTTGAAAAATATTTATTAACAAAGTCCTAATTATTTCCTATAAATCATATTTATCGATTAAATTTCCCTTTAGAACCATCCATGTAAGTTGGTTAAAGAAAATGAATCATGATACTTCACAAAGGTGCTGGTATGCACATACCGATGAATACAAAATTCATTTTCTATAAAGTCAAATTGGAAATTTGGTTAATTATTATTCACAATGTATAAATAATTAATCATATCATAAAAAATTAATTCATCATATATGAATGGGAAAAATATATTTTAAATTGAATGATAGAAAACAAACAACATTATGAAAAATGTAGTACTTACATTAGGAACATGGGATTTAAATATGAAATATACTTGGAAATAAAGGACTTAAGACTACTAATTTAGACTTGATGATTATTAAAATGATATAGGATAAATTATAAGAAACATGGTAGAGTTTCCAGATGATATTATAAGGGATATGTGAACCATGAAGTGGTGAAGTTGATTACATTTTAGAATTGAAGATAAGGGTAATTTTAGAACTGAACATTATATTTTCAATAATGGTATTTCACTATTCAAGGGTAAAATGATAAAAATGTGGATAATAATGTATGGGAGGAAGGTTTTTTGGATCCACCTATCATCCAAAAAACTGGAGGAATATTTTTAAATGTATTATTTTCTTTACATTTGGTCAAACTCTTTTTTCTTTTTTTTTTCATTTACAACGGAAACTAATTTTTTAATAATGGTAATAAATTTAAATGAAGAAAATTAAAATTGAACATATTAAATAATTTGAATAATATGATTTAAAATATGAAATAATTTTATGAATTAAAATCTCTAAATTTCTTAAAATTTAAATTTAATATGAGTGCACGTAATGCATAATTTTGTTTTTAAAAAAATTGGTTTTTAAGCTTAAAATTTATGTTAGTATAAATTTATCAATATAATTGGATTCATAGATATAAATTGGATTATTATAAAATATATAAAATTTATTTTATTTATAATTCTATCTAAAAATTCAATATCATAATAATTTTTTTTATTATGATAAAAGACCAAAAACAATTTTCAAATTACAACAAAATTTTACTTATGTTCTAAAATATTGGACAAAGGTTTTATAGGATTAATTTTTTTTAAATGCATAATATGACTCATAAAATAATTATTTTATTAATTAAATATTTTTATAAAATTATAGGTTTTACTTATATAATAAAAAAATCATAAAATATATACTTCTAGTAATAACTATATTTTTGAATATTCACCTAAATATAAATATTTTATAAAATTATTAAAAATTCATCCTAATATAATTTTAGAAATATTAAATTAAAAATTATTGTATATTATATATTATTAAAATTCTATATTTAATAAAATAAGATTTTTTAAAATAAAATATATGGATAAAAATGCCTTTATTATAAAGATACCTCTTTACGATTTAAGTGTTCATAATCTTATTTTGATTGAAATTATAATTCACTACAATAAATTAATTTACCATTGGTTTTTTCATGTAATAATTTCCTTATTTAATATGTCATATAGCATTTTAAATTGGTGTTTCATATAAAATAAACTATCGAACATTATATTAATTTATTGAAAAACATATTCCAAAAATCATTTGGTTACAAATATCATGGGACCCATGTTTACGTGGATACCAAAGAATTAATGAATCTAACATTATAGTAAGTACATCTTGGTGGAATCCAAAAAGGTTATGTGGTACGTGGAAAACATATAATCTCCAAATATGACTAGTGGTAACTCTATATTTTTATCTTTCAGTAATTATAATGTTGGTAGTATTACATTTCATAATAATTGAAAGAGAAATTAAAAAAAATTTGGACATGTTAGAGGTTTATATTGAGTAAACATATCAAATGATTTATTTTTTTAAGGATTAATACATAATCTAATATGTATTTCACTACTTTTTTTTGATAATTTTAATGTGAAATTAGAAAATAAGAAAAATATCATTTTCTAGAAGAATATGTCATGTTTTATTAAAAAATAAAAGAAATTATTATTTAAATTAATTTTTATGAGCTGGATAAATATTAATTTTAAGGTATAAATGATATAAAATCTAAAAATTATTTGTGTCCATCAATATTAGGCATTAAAATTTTCAGAATGTCACACATGAATTCCGAAAAGAAAAAATTGTTTGATCTACCAATGTTTAAACTGAAAAATGACTATATATGTGATTCAATATTAATATATATGAATCATAATGATTTAGTTAAGTCACTTTGTGATTTTTGAACTTCAATACTCCTTTAACATTATTATTTTGATTTATTTGGCCCTAGAAAATGGTAGTATTGGAGGAAAACGTTGTGTGCTTGTTATTGCTAATGACTATAGTATATTTACTTGGGCATATTTTCTTTCTCATAAATATAAAACTCAATAGAAAATTATTTCCTACAATAAATTAATTCTTAATGAAAAAGGATATCTAATTTTATTAATTAGAAGTGATATCTGTGGTGTGTTTTCAAATTGGTAACATGATAATTTTTTTGAAGGAATTATATATAATCATAATTTTATACTCCTAGTACAGCTTAAAAAATGGTGTACTATAAAAGAAAAATAATATTTTAGAAGAAATGGGTAGTATATTATTAAACAAGTATTCATTACCAGAATATTTATGGAGAGAATTTGTAAACTCATATTATAATGTTTGTAATATATGTTTTCATAAAATTTTTTAATGAAAAAACATTTTGATAGTATAATGACCGAAAGCCTATAATTTGTTATTTTAGAGTATTTTTTCATAAATTTTATATTCTTAATACTAATTATTCATTATAAAAATTTAATTCAAATTATTATTATCTTCTTATACTAGGGTATTCTAATTAAATTTAGGCATATAGAGTTTATAAAAAATTGACATTAGTTATTGAAGAATTATTCCATGTTAAATTTTAGGAAATTAATTTAATTGAAATAAATATTATTTAGAATATGATGAGTATGTGTTTTTAGATTTGAACATTGGTAAACCTAAAAATTCAGAATATGATTCCTCTATTGAGAGGGAGAGTCTCTCTCATGAACAAACATTAAATATTTATAAATATCATGTCACACTACGACCATTGTAGTTATTATATATTATTCTTTTCTCTGGTTTGGATATTTTTGTTGAGGTTGTAGTCTATCCCAAGTTTATATAATTTAGTTATTTCTAATAAACATGTTTTTTGGGCTCCACTATAGCCGATACATGGACTACACACAGTTAAGGGAAATTGTGCACCCTCCCCTAGGTAATTATGCAGTATGTTTTGGGGGATATGGGTAAGATTCAAGGATTATGCATGGTTTGGGAAACCATGTTGTAGCAATGTGGGAATTTCATTCCATTTGGATACTGTCTGCCACTTGGTTTACACACGGTTTGGGAAATTGTGTGGTCAAACCGTATGATATACCAAGATTCAAAACAAAATTACATGTTTTTCTTCCCCTATTTTTATCCCTTTTCAGTAGTTCCTCCCCATGGGTTGTTTTTGGTGCACGAAGGGAGCCCATAACCCCCTTCATTTGATTCTTCTCCCTCAATATATGCATATTCAGGTTTCCAAGGTGAGTTTTGTAGGGTTTTGGCTATTTTCTCTTCTTTCTCTTCTCCTCTCTTGCTTTGACGGTGTTTCGTTGGTGGGTTCTTGTTTGTAGGAACCCTAAAAACTAGGTTTGATTTGTTGGGCCATGTTTCTTTTAATATATGGTGTGTGGATAGTATTTTTGGGAATTTTCTTCCATCCCGTGAAGTTTAAAAACATCCATACTTCGTTGAGGTAGGTATTTCTATACATTTCCATTTCGGCACATTCCTTTATTGGTTGATATTTCCATTAATGCCTTAAATATATTATAATATTCTTGGTGGTGTATTCTAACCTTTTTTTGTGATTTTAGGATATAAAATGGGTGCTAAATGGGTTTCCAAAGAGTTTTTAATAATTGCGCCTTTATTTAAATGCATGATACATGTTCGATAAAATGACATTTCTTCTCTCAAAGTGAATTAGTGCACTTTTGATCATGTTTGTACATGTTTATATTTTATATAATGAAATTAATTAATTTCTTTTATGTTTTCTAGTTTGGAATCCTTTTTATGTCTTGAGAAATTGTGGTAAAATATTCATGGAAGGTCTTTCTTGGTTTTAAATGATTATTTTTTATTTTTAAATTGAATGGCTTGTTGTGTCAGTTTAATGGAATGTGAAATTATTAAAAAAAATTATAAATGGTTTCTTATACAGTTGGAGTGTTCCACTATATGTTGTCACATCAATGGGTTTACGAAGTGCACAAATGAATGGGCATTCAAATGATGATGACACATAAAAATGATATTTTTTTTGAACATTGGTTATTCAAAAGGTTTAACATTTATTCCATATTCCATTTTTTTGCAAAAATGGTTCCTTGGTTCCCAAATGATGATGTGTTTCTATAAGTGACATAAAACTGTGACTTCAAATGCATTATTTAAAGCTCGACCATTGGATTTTGAGATATTCATTATTGATTGATTTTCCATAAAGGCCCCTTTGTATCATTGAGATGCACATGGTACCTATGTGTTGTAAATGGAACATTTTAAAATTCTAATATATATTCATATTTTACTCTATATTGCAAGTGGATTTGTAAATGTATTTTAGTTGTAAATGTTAAAGGACTTATTTGTAATTTATAATGTTTAGGAAAGTGTTTTGAAACTCAAATGATGTGATGGCCCTATTGTCACCTGTGAATGGATTAATGTGATATGGGAACCTCTATGAAGGATTCTCCAAAGTGATGGGTTGCACATAGGTAGACTAAGTTTTTCGGGTAGGAAAATGTGGTGGTGGAAGGTCAGGCGAGCCACACGTGTGAGGGAGTTCTACTCACATAGTATACTATTAACATGGGATTCTAAGGAATATTTTAGAGGGTCCATTGAATGTTTTTTGTTGACCAAAATTATATGGGATTATACCAATCGGATGTATATAAGCTAGGTGGTATTCTTCTACTAGATTATAAATTAGAACATCTAGTGAGTTATTGACTATGGAGTTGCACCATATTTCGGTAGGTGAGTCCAACCTAAGTAAGTCCAGGGATCACTCTAGGGTTGACCAAAAAACCCAATGGTTTAATATATATATATGTTATGTTTATTTCTTTGATACATGTGGATATCAACCCAGAGAGTTTATATTATCTAATTTTTCACATTAATATTTCTTATCCCCCTTTTGAGCACTTGGTAGGGATTGTATTTTTGGCTTTGGATTTGAACCGGGTTGTTGATTGTGATTTTTTTTTTAAATTAATGTAGCATAAGATTTTTTAAATTGATAGTATCTTGAAATCTTCGTTTCATTGTTGAAAATATTTAAAAACATATTTTTTGAATACATTTTCAAACAAGTATTTGGGGACTATTTTGGTAAAGTAAATGTAAGGACTCTATGGTGATTACCTAATGAGCTGTAATCTTACACCCTAATTGTGCCACTAAATGTACATAGGCCCAAGCTATTTTAATGGTTCGATATTATGGTTCATTGCTATTGTAGCTGGTTGGTTTTGTGGATGGTTGTGACTAAAAGGTCACATGGATATCTTGTTTGTGTGGTCTATTTTTTAGTTTGTATTTTGTTTTGTTCTATTTAGCAGTTGTTGTATATGGATCAGTTTAGATATTTTTTCCAATTTTGTTGTTATTTTGTTATTTCATCAGCTTGTTCAATTTATTTTTCCATACTAGTTTATTTGGGAGAAAATCACTTCTCTATTATTTTATTTTATTCCTGAGACTAGTTTCCAGCCCATGGGGATAGGGAACGCCCTTAGGGATATGATATGGATAGGGTAGAGTGTCAGGTTGGATGGAATATTGGATTGGTTCATAAATCAATAGTATAAAAGGAGGACATTTATTAGTTGGGGTTTCAGTTAGAACATAGATATAACTATTAGGACTGGAGAGGTATGTATAGAAAGATCGTCGTGAACTCATTCTTGGTCTAATCTCAGAGTTACTACGGGTAATTGAGGATTTCCGCCTTTTTTCATTGTTTTGGATTGAGGAGTAGATATGGATGTGAGCCTATCTTATGTTATGGTGTGATGTCACATAGATTAGTGACACATGTGAAGTCCAAGTTCATATTTCAAGGTCCTCTTACTTATTAATTCCTACGGGGTATGGAACACTAACCATGTAACCGAGTTAGGTATAGACACTAGTTCCTCGGTCTGGTAGTCTGGTATGAGTTGTATTTTATTTTGGTTTCAGTGGATGCAAGTAATTTTTTTTAAAAAAACCTTTTTTAAATGGAAATGATCTACTTCAATTAGTTTTATATTTAAAGGTGAAATGAGTTTAAAATGATAATGTCAATCAATAAATCATCAAATGCTTGGGTTTGGTGATGAAATGGTTTGTGTGACCTTGGTATTCCTTATGAACGTTTGCATAAGTGTGGGTATGTGTGGAATGTACTTATAGAAACCCTATCCTTTTACATATAACATTACATTATTTTAAGCCTAATTATACATTAGATTACAATACATGGATCATAAAGTCTAGTGTCTTGGATGTTTAGGTACATAAATCTTAAAACCTGAAACTAAATATAACATTTCATTATTGTGACTTCATAGAGGTCTCATAACTTCCATTATTCTCAAAAATCTACATAGGATAACCTGGGGATAACATGAACAAAGTGGTTAGCTAAAAATCCCAGTAAGGGAGTATACAAAAGAATAAGGATTTAGAACGTGGGTTAGAAAGATTGAAATAATGATAAAAAAGAATGGAACATATGAAATCATAACATATAAACATGGGATCATATAAACATGTAATAATAGTAATGTAGAAGAAACATAAAAGATAACTTTAGTATGAGTCAAGGCTAACTACCAAGATCATTTCACAGAGTATCACATGCCAAGGCTAACTACCAAGACCGTCACACATAACATCTCATGAGACCTAACTTTACTCAATCCATTAGAGCGCAATCTGGGAACACCCATATTATCATTCGATATATATTATTTCTATATAATTAACCATACATCATAAATCATATATAAACAAAATGGTTAACCATGGAAAGGATGGGGTACCACAATCATGTCATAAAGCATAACCAATAGGCGTGTCAAAAAAGTGTCCATGAAAGAAAGGAATTAGAACATGCATGAAATTATATAAAGTGAAATAGGCATATATCACGGTAAGTGAGGTAAAACATATGTTACAACGTGTAATATTGGTATTTGAGAAATTTTATAATTAAAACATTTTTGTGCTGTTTTAAGGAAAATAGTATTGAGCATTTAAAATAGAAAAGTGAAAAATAATTTATATAAAACCATTATTTAACCTAGAATGTTTTAATATTAAAATGATTATTTTATAACGAAAATGGTTACTTAAAATAGAGGATATATTTCACTTTATATCAAGTAATAATTTGGGAAGTTCCCTTAAAATAAGTTTTCTTATCAGGAAGTATTGAGGAGGGAATCACATAAAAACATTTATATCCCTGAAATAGAATGATGAAAGGGACATGATAAATTAATTTGGTAAATTTAAATAGAATTTATAATATTCAAATAAAATGATAAGATAACTTTATTTTGGTAATAATAAAGGTGACGCAACCCTAAAGAGTAATGGGGGTTCGGGTAGAATTCCGTACAGATTATTGGTATGGTATTGGGTGCACATAAGAAGGCTTATTGAGAGATATAAAGTGATTATAATACCTTATACATCACAATGGAAGTATATGGTAGGTGATAAATCATACCCCATCATTATTTATTACACAAAAATGACATAACATAGATGGTATTCACGAATAAAAGTGAAATGGAGAGGATCCCTTACATTAAATCCGATGGTGAATAGAACATAATCACCCGAATAATCAAAATAGGTTCATTAATTAATAATTACATAACCTCTTATATATTTTAAATATTTATTTTAACCTTTTTATGTTCATTTATAACCATTTTTATTGGTTATGAGGTTCAATTTCATTGTTCGGGTTCGTTTTCTTACCTGTTTTGAAAGATCCGTTTAATTATTTTCATGAATGGATAAACATGTAAGATGAAGGTGGTTGTCCAGAATAGAAATTATATTTTATTAATTAACATAAACAATGTTACATTTACGAAAATTTATTTTGGTTTCTGGGAGTGAGGTTAAATCATTATATACAACATTAATGATAAAGACTTGAATTAATTTTAGTGATATTTCTCATAATTAACTTGTTTTGTGTTTTTATTCAACTCCATGAGTTAATAATGATTAAATAACACTAAATAAGATAAAATAAACATGTAATAGTATGTTTCAAACATTAATATTATTTCATGACCATAATTGGAGATAATAATAAAAATTGATAATCGGTCATCCTAGATTGTGCTAAATTAACACATCTCAAACAGTGTTTTCATTTCTTGAAAATATAATGTGGGGAAAGGAGAGATGATAATGAATTCTCTAATTACTATAATATAATTCCAGTTCATGTATGTCACTGGAGTTATCATACCATTTGGGTGATGAGAGGTGAGGAGAGAAACAAGAAAAAGAAAAGAACATAAAAGAATTAGAAAGAAGAATTTACCTATTGGGTTTATCTCCTTTGAGAGCCTCTTAAGGGGAGATGATTTGGTATTTTTAAGAGTATTTCGGACATGGGGGAGGATATTGGGGATTTATTTGTGCATAACATATGTATGGAACAATGCTTCAGAGGAGTGAAGTGAAGAGGTAAGGAGGGGTGGTATTTATAGTGGTGGAGAGGAGGGTTTTTAGAATATTTAATGAATTAGTTTATTATTTTCCATAAAGACCAGAAATAGTGATGATTCCATGACCAAAAAGAGTAATAAGTGCACTTTATTAAAACCAATTGGGTTTATATTATAATATCATTATCAATGACTCAATAAATCCATTATTTATGATTTATCGTAAATTATCATATTTTATTATTTATAAGATATTCTAGTATTTTTTGAAAAATAACAATATTTCCCCATAAACATTTTTTATGTGTATAATCCAAAAACTAAATCCATTTTATAAAAATAATTTTTTAAATATGATTAATTTCTTTTAATTAAGGTCACAATTTACTCAAAAAATAACATTTTAAAAAATTTATTTTCTTATTCCAAGATGTAGATATATCGTACTACCACTTGAATATTATTTATATAATATTATAAGTATGGTTAATATTCATTATATTATGTTACTATTTATAAGGGTAACGTTAATATTCATAAGGGTAGGTTACTATTCACCAAAAAAATTATATTGTTCATATTAGACTCTAAATAACATACCGATCACAACCGAGAATGTCCTATATTCGAAATTCAAAATACAGAAGTGTCAAAATTATGTTTAAAGGTTAAAAAGTACTTATTAGTTCATTGTGTTGTGATTTCATGTGATTATATGACATATTTATAAGAATGAAATTTCCATTGAAAACAATGGGTCGTTACATTATCCCCCCTTTTGAAATTTTTCCCACAAATTTTTGCTTTGCATTCTATGCCATTAAATGGTGCTGGAAATTTTCCATCATTGCCTCCTCCAAATCCCATGTCGTCTCTTCATAGTTATGGTTCGTCCATAGTACCTTGACCAGGTGAGTAGTCTTGTTAAATATAACATTATCTCTATTATCCAGGATCTTCACTGGCTTCTCCTCCTAAGAAAGATCATCCTCCAACTGTACCACCATTGAAGAGAGTACATGTGAATAGTTTGGTATGTACTTCCATAATAGAGATACATGAAAAAATCATGTACTTTGGCCATGGTAGGTGGAAGTGCAAGTAGATATGCCAAATCCCTGACACGATCAATAATATCAAAGGAAAAATGTACCTCGAACATAACTTCCATTTCATTCCAAACATCATGACCTTTTTCCATGGACATATGCATAGAAATACCATGTCTCCATCTTTGAACTCAAGGTATCGTCAACAATTGTCTGTATAACTATTCTGTCGACTTTGGGTTGCCTGGATATGATACTAAGTTGTTTTCACCTTCTCCACCATTTCTTCAACCATTTTAGGTCCCAAAAACTTACGCTCACCAACTTCATCCCAACAGACCGGTGTTCTACACCTTTTTTTATAAAGGTCTTCATATAGTGTCATTTGAATGCACGATTGGAAACTGTTGTTGTATGAGACTTCAACCAATGGATGTTGTTTCTCCCATCCTCCTTCAAAATCCATAGAACAAACTCTCAACAAGTCTTCTAGTGTCTGAATAGTTTGCTCAGATTGGCCATCTATTTGAGGATGATCGACCATACTGATGTTCAGTTCAGTGCTAAGAGCATGTTGGAGACTTTTACAGAACATCATGTTAAATATCAAATCATAATAGGATACAATATATAGTGGTAATCCATGAAGCCTTACTAATTATTTGATGTATATATATGCAAGTTTATCCAATTTTAAGTCCTCTTGAATCGCGATAATGTGAGTTGTCTTTATAAGATGATCCTCAATGACCCATATACAATTGTTTCATCTAGATGTCCATGTATGTCTAGTGAAAAGGTCCATGGTGATTTTACCCCACATTCATGTTTGTATGGGTAGTTGTTTCATCATCCCCTTAGACATTTTCCTCTCAGACTTCACTTGGTAGAAACATGGCAGACTGATTTATATTCAGCAATCTCCCTTTTCATATTGTCCCTCCAAATGTTTTCTCGGAGATCTTGATTCATCTTTGTGATACCTAGGTGAATAGAGAAGGTTTAGATATGTGAATCATTCAGAATTTCTTATTTTAATATACATCTTATGGTACACATGATCGTGACACAAATCATACAACTCCTTCCTCATCAATCATGAACTCTAAGGGTTTCCCATTTTTGATATCTTACACCCTTTCTAGAATTCCTACATCTTTTCTTTAAGCATCATTTATTACTCCATGAGGGATGGTTGAGGAATAATTTGAGAAAGGATTGATGATGTTCATCCCAAAATGATTCCCATATCCATCCTCTACAATCCTATGAAGATTGGATACATTTCAATTATCATCATTGATAAACATGTTGGGTTCTTTCTAATTAGATTATATGTTACCTTATTTTCCATATCGGGATTGTAGTGGATTGAGTAGTAATAATCCTTGATGAGTTCTATCTATCTTCGTTCATTCATATTAAGATATTTCTATATGAATATATATTATATAATTTTTGGTTAGTATATATCTCACACTTCTCCACATAGAGATAATGTTGTAAGATTTTAAATGTGAGGATCACAGCCACCAACTCCAGACCTTGTGTGGGACAGTTTTTCTCATTCATTTTAATCTACCTTAAGGTGTAAGACATCACTTTATTTATATTCATCATAACACATCCTAATCCATTCGTTGAAGCATCACATTACACCACCCAGAGTTCTCCACTTGTTGGGAGTCTGAGTAATGGCATAGTGATAAGCTTATTTTTCATTTCCTTGAAACAATCTTCAAATTCTTGAGTCAAAACAAACTTCACTCCCTTCCATGTCATTTGGGTCATTGGTTTTGAAAATCATGAATAGTTCTTCAAAAATCGCCGATAATACCCAATTACTCCTAAAAAGTGATAGATCTCCATTATAGATGTTTGCATGGGACACTCTTCAAATTTCATAGTCTTGGAAGGGTCCACGGATATCCCTTTCCTGGTGATAACATTCCCCATGAATGATACTTCCTCCATCTAGAACTCACATTTACTATACTTTTCATATAGATTTTCCCTTCTCAATGTTTTTAACATGTTATTTAAGTGATCCTCATGTCCCTCCTTGATATTAGAATATATCAGCATATCTTCAATAACGACTACCACAAATTTTTAAAGGAAATATTTGATGAATTTATTCATTACATCCATGAAAATTGATGGATAATTAGTGAGCCCGAAGGGAATCACTATGAACTCATAGTGTCCAAAACTCATTCAAAAGGCTATATTTGGAATATCTTCCTTCCACACTTGTAATTGATGATATCCCAATAAAAATTCCACCTTAATAAAATAATAGGCCACACAATGTTTATAAAATGAGTCATCTATCTGAAAAAAGGGGGAGACATGATCTTTGTCATTATTTTATTGAGATCAAAATAATCATTGCATAGTTACACTTATCTGGAATTCTTGTTGACGAAGAGGACTAACGCCCCCCATGGTGAAGCACTCAGGGGGTATAAAACCCTTGTCCATATTCTCATGTAACTGCTTCATCATCTATTCTATCTCTAAGGTGTCTATTCTATAAGGTTTCTGTGATATAGGTAGATATCCAAGAATATGTTCAATTAAGAACTCATCCTCTCAGTCTGGAGGAAGACCATAAAAATCATCAGGGAATACATCAGTGTAAAACCTCAGAGTGAGAATTTATTTAAGTATGATTCTCTCCTTTGTCTCAATCAGTTGGCCTAGATATGATTCTCATAAGGAAGCAATATCCAAACTTGAGAGGATGATTCTAAAGAAGATTCATCTTCCTCCTTACACTTGTAATGAATCGGAGGATTCTTCAGGATGTTAAGAGTGATCTCCCTTTCCAAACAGTTGATGTTGTATTTTTATAATGACAAAAAATTCATGCCCAGGATAGCGTAAAACTCTACTAAATTATGTTTGACAATATTTTCTTGGAGGTTCAGTCTAAAAAAATTAATCGGGGATGATTTATAAACCATGGATGAAATAATTTCCCTATTTACGATTCAAAAAGATAACTTATCCTCCAATTTTTTAGGTGGTGTTTGAATAGTTCTAGTAAACTTAAAAGATATGAAAGAATGTATAGAATAAAATCAATTAGTACATTCAATATTCTTGAATGAATAACTAGAGTACCTGTCACCAAATCGTTGTTCGGATCCACCTTAGGAGTAGGGATAGCATAAGCCCTTACTTGTTTCCTTGGATTTTTTTGTTGATTTCTTCTAAAAACCCTTGGATTAGTGAAAATTTTCACATAATTCCCATGATCCTTGATTCATGATCAAATTTACCCAAAAGATGAAGGTGGGACAATCCTTGTAGTCTAGCTTGGGTTGTCGAATCCTCAAATACCTAAGAAGTACCTACAGACGCGTACATTCTATGGATTTTTTTTGCTATGAATTGGCCAACATGGTTTGATTTATGATGGTTTTAAAGGATCACTAATAGATTTAAGTTAATTAAAATTAAGGTAATGAGTTGATCATAGGTTATCGCTCAGGGTGGATAGGATGAATTCCTTTTTTAATGATTTCAATTTCTTATATTTAATATGGGTTCATTTAAGAAGATCAAACAAAATCATCACTTAATAGTGTAATGGCTACACGCCCTAATACTAATCACTTATACACTTGAAGGATAAAAGTTTTGAGCACTCCAAGGTAAAGGTTCGTATTAGCACTTGAAATGTGTGACCTTAAATTCAATAAGGATGAAGAGGTTTTAAAATAATCAAATAAAAATATCATTTAAAAGAAGTGATTAGACATTAATGGAGTGAGAAATAACATCCAATATATCCCCTTTCTAATTCCCTTGGATCAACCCATAAAATATTTATCCCTCCATTGATGACATGTCTTTAACGAAAGGGGGAAGTAGACTTACGAAGGTGAAATTGAAGAAGTAAAAAAAACAAATCGATCACTCCGCCGTTGTGTGATAAATATCACAAGGTATGGTGTTAAGAAATTCACACCTTGAACCAAAAGTATCAACATGATATGTGGAAGAACATAATAATAGTAAAGGAAGAATTTTTAATTAAGAAACCAAGGTGAATTAAAAACATACATGAGAAAGAAATGTGATTACAAACACAAAGCAACAACATAACACTATAATGAAACCAAGCAAAAAATATGATAAAATAATCTATCACCACTACCTTAAATAGGAATTTTGGGAGCCTTGGGACAAGCCTCCAACAGTACAAAGAATCCCACTTGACTTTGGTAGGCCTAGGGTGGCGGAAAGCTTGTGGAACTTGGATTTTTCCACTCTTGACCCGAGGTGGCATCCATCTTGCAAGCACCGAATAGACGCACTTGGAAGACCATCTATATGGCCGAATTAGAGTGTTCCATATACGAACAAAATGGATCCCAGGATTTCTCCTAACCGTATGTAAAATATAGGCCCATTTGGACTTGTGTATTCCGAGATATTATTAGATGGGTAAGATGTTTTCTGGGCCGCAGAATCTGGCCCATAATTTTATATTCAAATTGGGCCTCCTAAATAACCACCATAGAGGCTGAATTATCACTGTCTCATGAAGAATTATTTGTTCCTCTGTATGTCCTCTAGAATCCCATGAAATCTTGGATTCATTGGGCCTGTATGGTGGCCCCCACATACTCATCAGTGAGATGGTGTCCAATATGACTTCTCCAGAATTGTTTGCATGAAATCCCATTTTGGTGGTCTTCTAATGTGAATCTTCCTACACTTTACAAGTATTAATTTTTAAAAATATAATTATAAACCTGAAAATTATATTTGAAAAAAAATCAAGATAATTTGGTACTTTAAATGATGTTGAAAAATCTACCACATAATAGTGCATTTTAAAAAGGAATTACAATCATATTGGGAAATGATGTTCAAAGTGAAAAATGCACTAAAATGGTGTTTATGAATAATAAGGCACATATTATATAAATTAAATATTAATATTAGCCTCATTTAGTGGATAATAACACCCCCATCTTTAGTTTTTCTAGTCCTGAGAAAAATATATCTCAACAATATGAAATTCAAATTCCATTTTCCAAAAACATTTTAATACACAATGATCACCAAAAACCCTTATACCAAAAATTCATGAAACTTATCAAAATATTTTAATACAAGATAGTTTCATAAGCATATCCCAAGACCAAGCCCATTCATTTGTTCAAATTTATTTCTATATTTCATCCAATATCAATTAAGAGTGATGATGTCTTGTGAATCAAATTAGACATGTGGGTTCATCATTATTCTAGAGGGAAATGATAGAAGCACTAGGTGGAATCATATTTCAATCTTAAGATGAGTATTAAATTTTTTTATTGTATTGTTTATTTTTTCAATTTTTCTATGATAATTGAAATTGCACTCAAAAGAGTCAACCCGTGTAGCGAGACTTTGCCAATGACTCACAGGATGAAAGACCTTGGGGCACCAAGTGAAGCCCACATACTCGGGCATCATATCGAGTTAACTTAGTAAAAAAAATTCAAATTACCAAAAATAATGATAAAATTACTAACTCTAGGCCAGACAACTATAAAGTCACGATCCCCAATTGCCGAAATCCACACATTAGGCCATTTCATTACTCTACACTCAAATTTATTGTTGTTTTTTTATTTTTTTTATTGAATACTCATATTAAAACTAAAATGATCACCAAACATATGATATTTATTTGGGGGACCCCATGAACTCAAACTAATACCCCATTATCCAAAGGATGTGCATTGTGATCTTTTTTTATTTGGATGAAAATATAAACAATGAACTATCACATTGGACAGCCACACATTCCAAAAACTATGGTCATGAAATTATACGAGGATTAAAATCAGAATTAGGGCATGCTAAATTATTTGATATTCAGTTTCAAAGTGTGCAATGTGTATTACCATGTTCAAAGTTAAATGAATTTTTCCATCCATTTACACACATTTTTTTCAAATCATTCATTTTTTTGACACAAAAGCATTTTTTTATTTTATCCCCCCCCCAACATAAAATAACATTGTCCCCAGTGTTTATAGAAAAGGAAATTTAGATGGGGGAAGAGGCAAAGAATGGGAGTTCAAAAAACAAATTGAAAATGAGGATCATGGAATGAAGTTACCTGGTAGTTGAAGTTGAAATTCTTGTTTCTCCTTTTTAATCCCTTAATCTTGATGTCACTCTGAGAAATCCCCAGTGAAAACAAACAGGTACACAAAACAAAAAAAACTATATATATTTATATTTATATAATAAATAATGTAAAATATAATTATATATATAAACATTATATTATAAGAGATCATAATAAGTCATAGGTCAGTGGTAAGCATGCGCCCATATCTCCCTTCGGTCCCGGGTTTGATTCCCCGCAGCTTTGCCGGTTGTGACTGGGTTTGACCCACGACCTATGGTGTGTCCTTTTTTTACTTAATAATATTTTTGTGTGTTTTTATGTTTACCTACAAAAACATAAAAATAAAATGAACTGATGATACATTGTCTTCTTTTTATATTTATGGGTAAGGGATTTCTCAAGGATCACACCATGTGACACTGATGAATATGGTACTCCCCTTTCATACCCATCCATACTCATTATAGAAGAACAGATCAAAGTCTAATTTTTGTATTTTTTTTATTTTTGAAATAGCAAAATGATTTATTAATCCTATTTGAAAAATAAATATTATTCACAAATATTGGAGACACGAAAACCACGGGTTGCCTCCCGTGCAGCGCTTATGTTTAACGTCATTAGATCGACTTGAACCCCATAAATTTTCCAATATAAAATTTCAATATTTTAAGGACCAAATGTTTCACCAATTATACTAGGTTGAGATTGATTTTATGTTTAGAATTTGCTTCATTCACAAACCTGTGTTCTAAAATGAGTGGGTAAATCCAAGGAATATAAACAATGGTGGATCTAGTTGCTTCTCCAGTCTTTCCTAAGATATCAATTATAATTCCTATATTATTAGTTTCAAGAGAAGAATTAATTCCATCAAAAATGTCATGGTTATAAACTATGAAGAGATACTTGAGAGAGGAAGTAAGAATACTAATTTTTAGCTCAGTTTGGATATGAAATTCAGACATAATATTTCACTTTCAATCAAACTCAGTTTCATTTTCAAAATTTCTCAACAGAAATGGTTCCTTTTGAACAGAAGGGTCAACCACATAATTGGAATGATAAGTGTCAAGAATGTATATAGACTCATAGTTTGTGATTTCTCCCAATAGCTCAGTAATTTTTAGTTCTAAAAAAATATCAATGGAGCAATATTCAGGACACTCAATCCAATATACCAAATTTACCTCTTGTGAATTCAAAAAATCAGTTTCCTCTTGATTTAAACACCCATCAAATATTACGTCATGTTCTTCTAGTAATCTAGATTCAAAGGACATTTCTTCATCATTTTCAGGAGGTGTTTGTGTGTAATAGGATTCTTCTTTCAATGTTGAGGAAGGGACAACCTGAGTGGGAATGGGTTGCAAAATAGTTTCAATACTTTGTAGTTCTACTCTCAAGGAGGAAAACTCATAATTCATTATCTCCATTTTTGGACACAATTTCTCAAATAATGGATGTGGGTCGGGATGGGCGAGGGGTTGAGACATATGGTATATTCCTAGAGGATAACTATGTTGTTTTAATTCCATAGGAGGATGTTCAGATTGGCTTTGTGGGGAGTGGAACTCATTATATGTTGGAATATTTTGTGGATCATAGGAGTAAAAGCATTGTTGTTCATTAGTTTTTTGATGGTCCCACAAGTAGAAATTAGGATGTTCATTGTACATCACAAATGGGGTTGGGTGATCAAAGTAGGGATAGGTTTCCCATGTTTGGACTTGTTCAAAATTGACTTCCATAACAGTGAGGGGGTGAGACAGAGAAGAGGGATGCAAAAAAAATATTATAGTGTCTAAGATGACTTACTTAGGTCCCCGTAAATGGTGCCAAAATTTTATTCATGATCAAAGTTTCCCAGAAGAATAAGGTTGGACCGTCCTTGAAGTCTAGCTAGGGTTGTCGAATCCTCAGACACCTAAGAAGTACCTACATACACGTACATTATATGGATTATTTTTGGCTATGAAGTGACCAACAAGGGTTGATTTAATATGGTTTTAAATGATCACTAATAGATTAAAGTTAATTCAAATTAAGGTAATGAGTTGATCCTATGTTATCGCTCAGGGTGGATAGGATGAATTCCTTTTTTAATTATTTCAATTACTTATTTTTGATATGGCTTCATTTAAGAAGATCAAACAAAATCATCACTTATTGATTTAATTCCTACAAACCCTAATACTAATCACCTATACACTTGAAGGATCAATGTTTTGAGCACTCCAAGGTAATGGTTCGTATTAGCACTTGAAATCTGTGACCCAAAATTCAATAAGGATGAAGAGGTTTTAAAATCATCAAATAAAAATCTCATTTAAAAGAAGTGATTACCCATTAATGGGTGAGAAATAACATCAAATCCAGCCCCTTTCTACTCCCTTGGATCAAACCATAAAAGAGTTATCCATACATTGATGACATGTCTTCAATGGAAGCAGGATGTAGACTTACAAAGGTGGAATTGAATAAGTAAAAACAACAAAAAAATCGATCACTCCACTGTTGTGTGATAAATTTAACAATGTATGGTGTGAATAAATTCACACATTGAACCAATGGTATCAACGTGATTTGTATAAGAACATAATAAGGGTAAAAGAAGAATTTTTATTAGGAATAAAAGGTGAATTAAACAACATACATGAGAAAGAAATGTGATTACAAACACAAAGCGACATCATAACACTACAATGAAACCAAGCACGAAAGATGATAAACTCTTCCATCACCACTGCCTTAAATAGTCATTTTGGGAGCCTTGGGTCGAGACTGCAATACTACAAATCATCCCACTTGATTATGGTAGTCCTAGGGTGGTGGTAAGCTTATGGAACTTGGACTTTTCCACTATTGACTCGAGGTGGCAGCCAGTTTGCAACCACCAAACAGACGTGCTTGTTAGACCTTCCTGATTTCCAAATTATAGTGTTCCATAGAAAAAGAAAATGGATCCTCAGATATCCCCTAACCACCTGTGCAATATGGTCTTATTTGGATTTGTTGATTCATAGATATGATAATATTGGTTGGAAGTTTTCTGGGCCTCAAAATCTGTCCCAGAATTTTATCATCAAATTGGTCCACCTTAATAACAACAATGGAGGCCGAATCAGCACTAGATCTTGAATAATTTTTTCTTACGCTATATTTCTTCTAGCATCCCACGAAATTTGGGCTTCATTGGACCTGTAGGTTCGGCCCCACATTCTCATTAGTGGGCCGGTGTCCAATCTGCCTTCTCCAGAATTGTTTGAATGAAATCCCATTTTTGTGGTCTTTCGATGTAAATCATCCAACACTTTACAATTATTAAATGTTCGCAATATAATTATAAACCTGAAATTTTAATATGAAAATAAAATAAATATCATTTGTTACTTTAAATTATGTTAAAAAATGTACCACATAATAGTTCCTTTTAAGAAGGAATTACAATCATAATGTGAAATGATGTTGAAAGTGTAAAATACACTAAAATGGTGTTTATGGATAATAAATACCATAAATATTATATAAATTTACAACTAATATTATCCTCATTTAGTGGATAATCACTCCTTTCATTTGTAACACTGCACCACTGGCTGAGCGTTGATTTGAACCTTCCTTTCTTCTTCCACATTAGCAGGATTTGTCATATCCCTTTGGCAGTTCTTCGATAGATGTCACAACTTTTAACATTTTAAGTAATTACTAGTACTTTTTAGATAGTTTTTTTGGATTATTCTTCCCATAAATTTTATATGTGGGATACATGAGCTTATTTACATCTTGTTATTTTTCTGTTGAACCACCCATGTTGGTCTCCATTTTCCACTTTTTGTCACTAGGCCCATGAGACCACTAAACTTTTTCAATATATATTTCAACCATAAGGGAAAAAATAAAATCTCCTCATAACTATCAATGTCTCAAATATACAATTCTTATCATTGATTCATCATTAGTTCTCTAGAGAAGAGATCCACCTTCCTTTTAGTGTTCATGAAAAATCTAGAGGCGTACCTTTCCATCCTTGTAATGTTTTCTTCATATGCCCTAATGGACTGATCTTCCTTCTTCTTGAGTCTTGAGAACTCCATTTCTATATTAATATGGAGGTTTAGAGGAAAATATTTATTTAAAAACATCCACTTGAATTCCTCCCAGTCCATGGAATCAATTTCCTCTTGAGAATTTTTATTCTTGATCAGTATCCACCACTGATCAGCTTCCCCATTAAAATGATAGACTCCTAGTCCAACTTTCTCTTCTTCTGCACACTGAAGGAAAGAGAATATCTTTTTAATATAGTTAATCCATTTTTACATGAGGAGGGGATAAAAATATCCTCTAATCATGGGAGGACTTTTCTATATACAGAATTATATGGAAGCTTTCTATTTACTTGGAGGAGGAGTTCTTTACACATGATTCAATTTATTATTCATAACATGATCCAATAGATCAAGTAATATCATAATGTTTTTAGCACCCGTTCATATCATATCAGGCATATAATTTGGGAAATATTCAGATTTCTATCACATTGGTTATTATAACATGTTATTATATTTCCCACAATTAATTAATAAAATGTACGTACAATTAGAGGGCTTGAATACATAGCTATTGAGCGTAAAAAGAAAACTTTAAACATAAGAGGATAAACATTTAAAAGACAAGTATATCCTATCTTTTGATTCCTTATATTTAAATCTAGTCTATCCTTGATATATTTCTTACATTATAATATTATGGGATTTTTATTTCATTAAGAATGTTTTTTTCTAAGATCATGAATTTACCAATGAATATCCCCGAGGAGAGTCAAACCAAGAGTGAAGCACGGCTCGTTGTCATGTACTAGGATACCCCGATTCATTCTCTAAACTCTTTGAGAGTGTTTTCACTTCTAGGTACATATGATCTAGAGTCGTCTATACCTATTTGTATCTAGACAGGGACGTACTTTCTTGACAAAACACTTACACTATACTTAGAATATTTTAGGGATATTTTCATATACTTTTTCCCATTCCTAAGGTTCATACTAAAGTGCACTATTCCTAATCTCGAAAAATAACTAGACCATACTCTGATACCAACTATAGAAACCCTAGACTTTTAAATATAACATTACATGATTTTAATCATCATTATACATTAGAGTACAAGCCAGGGATAGTAATGTATGTTTCTTGGAAGACATGGTTCATAAAACTTAAAAAATGAAACTAAACACAAAATTTATTTATTTTGTCTTTATATAGGGATCCTAACTTCCATTGTTCTCATATATATTTATAGTATAACTTTGGGATATCATGGACAAAAATATGAGCTAAAAATCCCAATAAGGGAGTATACATATGAATAATACTTTAAAACATGGGTTAGAAATCATTACAAAATTATAATAAAAGAATAGAACATTTGGAATCATAACATATAAAAATGGGATCATATAAACATGGAATCATAGTAATGTAGAAGCATTATAAAAGACTACATTAGTACGAGTCAAGGCTAACCGCCAAGATCGTTTCAAAAAGTAGCACAAGCCAAGGCTAACCGCCACGATCGTCGTACATAACATCTCATGGGACTTAATTGTACTCAATAAATTGGTGTGCTATCTGGAAGAAATAATATTATCTTTCCATGTATATTTTTTCCATATAATGAATCATACACAATCAATCATATATAAACAAAAGGGTTGCCCATGGAAAGGATTTGGTACCACGATCATATCATAATGAATAGCCAATGGAAGTGTCATAAAAGTGTCCATAAGAAAAAGGAATCATAACATAAATGGAAATTCATAAGGTAAAATAGGAATACATCATGGTATGTGATTTCAAACATAAGTGACAATATATATGTTATTCATTTTAGAAATTTTAGCATTAAAATATTTTTGTGCGGTTTTAAAGAAAACACTATAGATATTTTAAAATAGAAATAGGAAAACCATTTATATAAAAAAAAGTGAACCAATAAAGTTCTCATAATGAATATCATGAATTTATAAAGACAATCTTGGATTAAAATAGAGGATACAATGCACTTCAAATTGGTTAAGAATTCAGGAGGTTCCCTTAAAACATGTTTGGTTATCGGGAAGTATTGAGGAGGGAATCACTTCCAAAAATGTATATCCCCAAAAGATAATGATGAAAGTGTCTTGATAAATTAATTTGGTACATGTACATAGAATTTATAAGATTCAAATAAAAAGATAATATATCTTCTTTTTTGTAATAATAAATTTGAGGCAACCCGATGGGGTAAGGGAGGTTCTGATAGAATCCCTTATAGAATATCGACATGGTATCAGGTGTACCTAAGAAGTATTATTGAGAGATAGAATGTATTTATTATCACTTATACATAATAAGGTAAGTTTGTGGGAGGTGATAAATAATACCACATCATTTGGGATTACACAAAAAAGGTCATAACATAGAGGACATTATTGAATATAAGTGAAATAGAGAGGATCCTAGACCTTAAATCCGATTGTGATATTTTCTTGAACTTAATGAACTGAATAATAAATTTAGGTTCAATAATTAATAATTCTAGAACCTATTATATATGTAAATTATATATTATAACCTTTTTTAATTTATTTATAACCATTTTGATTGGTTATGAGATTCAATTTAATTGTTTGGGTCTGTTTGCTTGCTTGGTTTTAATGATATGTTTACTTATTTTCATAAATGAATAAACATGCAAGATGAAAGTGGTTTTCCACAATTGAAGTTGTATTTTATTATTGATCATCTACAAGGTTAAATGTATGAAAATTTAATTTTGTTACTTTGAGTGATGTTGAATCATTATATAAAACATTAATGATAAACACTTGAATTAATTTTAGTGATTTTATCACATTTAACATGTTTTGTATTAGTGTTTTACATAATTAGTGAATAAGTATTAAATAAATTTAAATAAAATAAAATACACATATAAAAGAATATTTCAAAAATAAAATTGGTTTCATGACCATAATTGATTATAGTAATAGAAATTGATAACTTGTCGTCCTTGATTGTACTAAATCAACATATCTCAAACGGTGTTTTCATTTCATTCAAATAAAAAGTGGGGAAAAGGGAGATGACAATAGAGACCTAAATCTTGACGTACATAGATATTACATTACTTTTGTGTAATACTTAATACATAACAAAAACAGACACACAAGGACCATAATAGTTTAGTGTCTTTGGAAACTGGGAACGTAATCTTCTAATCATGGTGAAATATCTTCAACATCTCCCGTAAAGATCTTCCACTTTTTTTTCCTCACCTAAAACCTTTCTTTTAATCCTGGGGGAAAATAAAACATAAAAAGGGTGAGATCAAATGCTCAGTAAGGGTTAGAATGGATAAAATAAAACATACCATATACATTTGAACATAAAAACATGAACATAATGTTTAAACATCAAAAGCTTTAGAAATGACATAAAACATGGAAGTACGTAAGGCATAGATCATAAAGAAACATTACGAATGATAAAATAGCATGGGAATAAAACATGTAACTGTGGCATCCATTAAGCACATTTAATGATTTCCATAGTAGCCAAGGCATTGCTTCCAAGACCATCTTAGTGGACAAAGTCCCTTTCTGAATCGAGTTCAGTCCTCATTCTAGTCTTGTATTACTGAACTGGTTTAACTTCCCATTCCAGCCATGTCTATCTCATGAGATATAAATCTTTACCCAATTCATTGGAGGGAGATATAGGTCCCACCCATCTCATAATGAAATCATTATTACTTGTGCCACAAAATAAGCATACATCATTCATAATAACCCAATGAATAAAATGGGTTTCATAAACATAATCCCATCATCACATAATCCATATAAAAGAAATGGATATCGTTTCATAATTAGGAAATTGAAACCATGTAAGTCATAGAGACATTATACTTGAAACATACACATATGAAATAATGTCATCTTATATGGAAAATGGTTTTGATAAAACACTTGAAATGAATTCTTGAGGAAAATATCCTTTCTTCTTCAAAATCAATTTATTTTTACAAAACATCATCTAATTTTGAATGAAATAGATTTTGTTTAAAATAGTCATGAAATATTTTGTAGGAAGATTCATGAAAATAAGGCTTTATAAAACCCTAAAAATCCGTTCGTGCCGTATAAGTTAAAAAAACATTCTTCTCGTACTTTTGCCGGAAAAGTCAAAAAGTACCTCATAACAAAAGAAAGATTCCTTAAATACCATGTAGTAAAAGTCAAGAATGGGTAAAAAGGACTTTAAACATTCATGAAAATAATTTTATAAAACATGGACATGGATGATAGAAATAACCCCAGTAAATACTTATGAATAAGCAATCTCGGATAAAATTGAGATTTGCAAAATTATCCCTTACCTTAGGTCTGATATGCTTCGTACGTATACGAAACTCCTGTATAATGATTTAAATAATGTCATTGACTTATTACAGAATCATATTCATTGTTATGATATCATATATGGTTCACTTATGACTTTATATTACCCTTTCTTTTGTAAATTCCATGTTAAAGAGCGTTTTGGGTAAAATCGTTTCATTTGTCGTCCGTGTTTTGACTTGTAATTATTCATATGATTACATAGATCATGATTACTTAATTCCAGAATATAAAACATGATTTATATATAATATATATTCAGAATATACATATATATAATAGATCGATAAATGGAAAGAAATACACCTTTCATGGAGATGGTAGGTCGTACGTACGCATGAACGTTGTTTTCGTTTCCTCATTGAATTGAATGGAATTAATTGGATGACATACATATATATATACATAAATCAAGTATCATTATTATGTCATATATTTCATGATTACTTATTATATATACTTTATAATCATTTATGAATGGTTAATCATTGAGAATGAATCTCATCGCGTCGGGGAGACGGTATTCTGTACGTACGCACGAGCGATGATATCGTTCCCATGATCCTGGAATTTTATTGGAGTGTATGTATACTATTATAGAATCAATATCACTTTAAAATAATCATATATAGTTATTATTTACACCATTATACCCATCCATGTAAGGTGGTGGTGGAAAATATATTACACCACGGCGTGGAGACAATATTCTGTACGTACGCACGCGTAGTGATTTTGTTTTCCATAGGATGGATAGATGGTGAAATAGGGTTTTTTCATACTTATAATAACATATAAGTATATGAGTGATACTGATGTTATTACTTCATAATGAAACAACCTATGAAGAAGAAGTGGAAGAAGAAATAAATGTGAAAGAATCGGTAACGGACATTACCTCTTCTTTGAAGCGCCTCTTTTAGACCTCCTCTTATGGCACTAAAATTGGTCTTTGAAGAAGACCAGGACCTCTAGGATGTTTCTAGGGAAGTGGAGAAGAGAATTTTGCAGGGTTTGGCCATGCTTGAAAGCTCTAAGTGGTGTGAGTAAGAGAGGGAGGAGGTGCCCTTTTATAAGGGAGGAGAGGGGAACCTTTGGAAAAACTAAAAATATTATTTTATTATAAAGCCAAATTCGGTTTTAAATAGATACAATTTGATTTATTTCGAAGCTAAGGTGGTGATGGGTCGAAATCATCTCATACAATGGAATTTAGACATGTTTAGGTTCCTATTTTAACCTTATCATTTATATTTAACTTTAAGTTAGATAATTTTACTTTTACTGTGTCTTTTTGTGTTCTTACACTATAAGGTTAATAAACATACTATAAGAAGCCAAAAGAACCCCAATTTGTTTATTATTAATATATATAACCTTATCTAAGTCATTTGGACAAACCATAGATTTTTAGGAACATAATAACAATTAATAATATAATATTTTTATTAAAAATTATTTTATGTCAATTTTTACACTATTTGGTAATTGATTTTTGTGAATATCATAACAGAATTATTAGTTCGTAAAAAGTTCATTAAATCAACACTAACATGTCATATTGACATATAAAATTATTTTAATTTATAAAAAGTCTCAAATAACATTTATTTGGGTATTTATAACATCAATTATGTCAATATTTCATTAATAAGATAATTACTGCATCATCATTGTGTGATAAATATATTACATTATTTAAAGTATAAAAATTACAAATAAATTATCATTATGTAGGAAATCATTTTATCTTTATAATTAATAATTATAGTCTAATTTATCTTATGTATAACCCTATATTGAAAATTATTTACTTATTAAACTTTTATTTTAACTATTTTAACCCTTCTTTAAATAAATTAATAATAAATGGCCTAATCTAATCCATGTGGGCCTAACTGGTCATATTTTATTTCTAAGTTTCTTTTTGGTCGAATTTCACTTATCTAATAGAATTAGGACATGTGTTATGGTAATAATAATAACAATTTCACCCTTAATTACCCTATTTACTTTTAACCGTGGTAAAAAAAAGTAAAAAGTTACTATTCACCAAAAATTATTTTCATCTCATTGAACCACATTTTACTTACTGACATCAACCCTGTCTCTCGGATTTTCGAAATTCCACTCACAGAAGCGGTAAAATTATTTTTTATGATAAAATTCAGTATTTTAACTACCACTTAGTGGTTTAACTGTTCATCAAAAAAGGAAAGTTTCCAGAAAAATACCAAAAATTAGGCCTAATTTATATTTGATATTATGAATTAAATAATGATTTTTATTTTACCAAATTAAAAACATATCAGTTACCCCGTCGTCAAAACAAATAGCTTGTTTTTAAGAGATAATAACTATCAAAAGATTGACACTTGTTTATGTCTAGTTTAAATGTGAAATTACATCCAATGAACAAGATTGTATTAAATTGTAAAAATACATTCTAAATATACTTTAAAACCACTCAAATTAATAATTTATCACTATTAATTATTTCTATTAAAAAAGTTGTTTTTAACTAAAATTTACTAATTTTCACTATTCATCAGAATATGAAAGTTATCCGAAAAGTACCAAAATTTCACCCTAAGCTAATTTCGATATTCCGAATCCAAAAATGAAGTCCATTTTGAAAAATAAAATTTAAAAAATTTCAAAAAGTGTTTATTACTATTCATAACGGCTAGTTTTAACAATAGCATATCGTTGTTTAGTGAAACTTGGTATTGCGTACTACACACGCTATCGAGGAAGGTCGTGATTCCGTGTAATGCAAGGAAAGTCAAGGTTGTGTGTTGTGCAAGATTCTTTTGGTGTAGCATACAACATAAGACATTAATGAAATTAAAAAGAATATTTTTCATAAAATCTCGGGGTGTTACATTCTACCCCCCTTAAAATGAATTTCGCCCTCGAAATTCGTCGGGGTTATAAATGGTTTACTACTCGAAAGATTCTTTAATAGAAACCCACATCGTAAAAAGGAATCCCAAAACTTGGCTTTAAAAACTAAACTATGAAATGTAACGGTTACACAAATTAACTCATCACTGGGTTTCCACGTAGGAGAACATATGTGAAAATATGGATATGGAAGAAAAATCTAACCATCAAGTTCTGATGGAGAGTGGTAGAGAACATTGCTATAAAAAAGCCATGAATCACAAAGCCATAAATTTTTGATGATCTAAGGTACCATTTGATTCATCGGATATAAGAGCACTAGGACAGCATTTATGGTTTTCAATATCATTTCCCTAAAGTTGAAAATTTTGAATTAGAAGAAATACTTGCTTGATTTTGGTACAATCTCACTATTGTTCGTGAATTGAACAATTTACACTTCATCCCTTAAAGAAATGAAGTTGAATTTGTTATTCATGATGTGTTAGAAGATCATGTGATAGAATGATGGGTTATTCCATCTCTTTCAAACAAAAAGTTAGCAAAAGTTATAAGTCCATCTTATGGTTAGATTAATCGTATATGGTTCCAAAAATGAACTTATACTTTATATATCATACCGCTTAATAAAATAAAACTAGTTTCTACTAACCAGGGACTTCCTGTAGGCTAGTGGTAGGCGATAGAGTCCAGTCGCACTTCAGTTGTGGGTTCGATTTCCACAGCCTTGTCCAACGCGATGGGCTATCTCCAGTCCTGCAGGTTGTACTTTTTCTAAAACTATATTACTATAACATCCCATCAATAATATCGAAAAAAAGTTATATCCTTAAACAATACTAAATTATTTCTAACATAATCCATTCTAATCTTTAGGCTTATCCAAAATACTTCTTTCCAAACTCATTGTATAATGAGAACGATTACTAAATATGTCATATAAAAAGCACGTGAATACCATCATTTATCCCTCATATATCTTGTTGGTCACATTCTAGTCATGTGAATACCATAATCATGTAATCTATTGAAAAATTAATACCCATTAAACCTTAGTGAAAACATGAATGCTGTCAAAAGTTAACTCTTTCCATATACCAAAATCAAAAAATTCTATATACTCAATCCATTACATGACCTTCTCTTTATATTAGTCATGAGCTCATGAATACTATAAAACATTTAATTTTCTCCTTATCCCTTCATTATGAGAATATCATCTACTTTTCCAAAAATATTTGAATAACCATTCATGGTCACTAGTACCATTCATCTTATACTTTCAAAACATAAGGAATGACAATAGTTTAACAATCCTTAGATGTCTCTTTATTCCATAGTACCATGACATTACTTATACAACATTACACTTGATAAACATGTAATCATTCCACTACCTTCTTAAACCATTGACCGAGCTTCAACAATTCTTTCATCTCACATATCATTTGTAGTCTCTTCATCATCATCAACATAAATATTACCCATATGACCATACTGATTCTCTTCATGAGACATTCCTTTAGGGCATTGGTTTGCATAATTCCCATACATTCCACATTTAAAACATTTAACCATTATTGATGTCGTAGCAATACCATTATCCTCATCCATGGTGTTAACTGAACCTTTTCCTTTTCACTTATTGGCTTTATGTCCTTCTTTTCCACACCCAAAGAATCTTCTAGTTCCTTTGAAACATTCTCCTTGATTCCTCTTCCCACATGATTTACATAGGGGAAATTGAACTTTCTTTCCTCTATGATCATCATGAAACTCCATCTTTATCTTATTAGCCGAGTCAGTAAACTTACCAAATTTGAGTTTATTGATCATATTATGAGATTTCTGATTCGGCATAATAATGATGTTTGGACTTCCAAATCCCATTTCATTTGGTTTCTCATGATGAATATCTTTCCATTGTCCATCATATCCTCAATTATCTTGAATCATCTTGTTTCCAACCATTTTCTAAAACCCAAAAAGAATAGTGTGAGAGGCAAAAATCATGCTAGGGAAAACAACATAGTAAAGGGGAGCACCCTCAATATCTAACATCTTGGGTTAAATTCTAAGATCGTTACCGTAGTTCTAGGACTATATCCTATACGTATACTTATCCTTAGGTACATACCTAGACATACCTTAGAAATATCTCTAGGGATCTCACTAACGTTTTCGCATCCTAGTTTCCAAAGGTTGACTAAACCTTTTCTCTGATGCCACTTATTGAGACCCAAAGCTTGACATACATAGATATTACATTACTTTTGCGGAATACTTAATACATAAAAAAACAAACACACAAGGACCGTAATAGTTTAGTGTCTTTGGAAACTTGGAACGTAATCTTCTAATCGTGGTGAAAGATCTTCAACATCTCCCATAAAGATCTTCCACTTTCTGTTTCCTTACCTAAAACCTTTCTTTTAATCCTGGGGGAAAATAAAACATAAAAAGGGTGAGCTCAAATGCTCAGTAAGGGTAAGCATGGATAAAATAAAACATGCTATATTCATTTGAACATAAAAACATGAACATAATGTTTAAACATCAAAAGCTTGAGAAATGACATAAAACATGGAAGTACGTAAGGCATAGATCATAAAGAAACATTAAGAATGATAAAATAGCATGGGAGTAAAACATGTAACTGTGGAATCCATTAATCACATGTAATGTTTTCCATAGTAGCGAAGGCATTACTTCCAAGACCATCTTAGTGGACAAAGTCCCTTTCTGAATCGAGTTCACTCCTCGTTCCAGTCTTGTATTACTGAACCAGTTTAACTTGCCGTTCCAGCCATATCTATCTCATGAGATATAAATCTTTACCCAATGCATTGGAGGGAGATATAGGTCCCACCCATCTCATAATGAAATTATTCTTACTTGTGCCACAAAATAAGCATACATCATTCATAATAACCGAACGAATAAAATGGGTTTCATAAACATAATCCCATCATCACATAATCCATATAAAAGAAATGGATATCGTTTCATAATTATGAAAGTGAAACCATGTAAGTCATAGAGACATTATACTTGAAACATACACATATGAAATAATGTCATCTTAGATGGAAAATGGTTTTGATAAAACACTTGAAATGAATTCTACAGGAAAATATCCTTTCTTCTTCAAAATAAATTTATTTTCACAAAACGTCATTTAATTTTAAACGAAATATATTTTGTTGAAAATAGTCATGAAATATTTTGTAGGAAGCTTCATGAAAATAAGGCTTTATAAACCCGTAAAAATCCATTCGTGCCGTATAAGTTAAAAAACATTTTTCTCGTACTTTTGCCGGAAAAGTCAAAAAGTACCTCGTAACAAAAGAATGATTCCTTAAATACCATGTAGTAAAAGTCAAGAATGTGTAAAAAGGACTTTAAACATTCATGAAAATACTTTTATAAAACATGTACATGGATGATTGAAATAACCCTAGTAAATACTTACGAATAAGCAATCTCGGATAAAATTGAGATTTGAAAAATTATCCTTTACCTTAGGTCCGATATGCTTCATAAATATCTGAAACTCCTGTATAATGATTTAAATAATGTCATTGACTTATTAAAGAATCATATTCATTGTTATGATATCATATATGGTTAACTTATGACTTTATATTACCCGTTATTTTGTAAATTCCATGTTAAAGAGCGTTTTGGGTAAAATCATTTCATTTGTCGTCCGTGTTTTGACTTGTAATTATTCATATGATTACGTAGATCATGATTACTTAATTACAGAATATAAAACAAGATTTATATATAATATATATTCATAATATACTTATATATAATAGATCGATGAATGGAAATAAATACACCGTTCATGGAGATGGTAGGTCGTACGTACGCATGAACGTTGTTTTCGTTTCCTCATTGAATTGAATGGAATTAATTGGATGACATACATATATATATATATACATAAATCAAGTATCATTATTATGTCATATATTTCATTATTACTTATTATATATACTTTATAATCATTTATGAATGGTTAATCATTGAGAATGAATCTCATCGCGTCGTGGAGACGGTATTCCGTACGTACGCACGAGCGATGATATCGTTCCCATGATCGTGGAATTTTATTGGAGTGTATGTATACTATTATAGAATAAATATCACTATAAAATAATCATATATAGTTATTATTTACACCATTATACCCATCCAAGTAAGGTGGTGGTGGAAAATAGATTACACCACGGTGTGGAGACGGTATTCCGTATGTACGCATGCGCGGTGATTTCGTTTTCCGTAGGATGGATAGATGGTGAAATAGGGTTGTTTCATACTTATAATAAAATATCAGTATATGAGTGATACTGATGTTATTACTTCATAATGAAACAACCTAAGAAGAAGAAGTGGAAGAAGAAATAAAGGTGAAAGAATCGGTAACGAAATTACCTCTTATTGGAAGCGCCTCTTTGAGACCTCCTCTTAGGGCACTAAAATTGGTCTTTGAAGAAGACCAGAACCTCTAGGATGTTTCTAGGGAAGTGGAGAAGAGAATTTGGCAGGGTTTGGCCGATCTTGAAGGCTCAAAGTGGTGTGAGGAACAGAGGGAGGAGGTGCCCTTTTATAAGGGATGAGAGGGGCACCTTTGGAAAAACTAAAAATATTATTTTATTATAAAGCCAAATTCGGTTTTAAATAGCTCCAAATTGATTTATTTCGAAGCTAAGGTGGGGATGGGTCGAAATAATCTCATCCAATAGAATTTAGACAGGTTTAGGTTCCTATTTTAACCTTATCATTTATATTTAACTTTAAGTTAGATAATTTTACTTTTACCGTGTCTTTTTGTGTTCTTACACTATAAGGTTAATAAACATACTATAAGAAGCCAAACGAACCCCAATTTGTTTATTATTAATATATATAACCTTATCTAAGTCATTTGGACAAACCTTATATTTTTAGGAATATAATAACTATTAATAATATATTATTTGTTTTAAAAATTATTTAATGTCAATTTTGACACTATTTGGTAATTGATTTTTGTGAAAATCATAACAGAATGATTAGTTCAAAAAAAGTAATTAAATCGACACTAACATGTCATATTAACATATAAAATTATTGTAATTCATAAAATGTCTCAAATTACTTTTATTTGAGTATTTATAACATCAATTATGTCAATATTTCATTAATAAGACAATTACGGCATCATCATTGTGTCATAATTAAATTAAATTATTTAAAGTATAAAAATTAAAAATAAAATATCATTATGTAGGAAATAATTTTATCTTTCTAATGAATATTTATAGTCTAATTTATCTTATGCATATCCCTATATTAAAAATTATTTACTTATTAAACTTTTATTTTAAGTATTTTAACCCTTCTTTAAATAAATTAAAAATAAATGTCCTAATCTAATCCATGTGGGCCTAAGTGGTCATATTTTATTCCTAAGGTTGTTTTTAGTCGAATTAAACTTATCTAATAGAATTAGGACATGTTTTAGGGTAATAATAATAACACTTGTACCCTTGATTACCCTATTTACTTTTAACCGTGGTAAAAAAAAGTAAAAATTTACTATTCACCAAAAATTATTTTCATCTCATTGAACCACATTTTACTTACTGACCTCAACCATGTCTCTCGGATTTTTGAAATTCCACTCACAGAAGCGGTAAAATTACGTTTTATGAAAAAATTCAGTTTTTTAACTACCACTTAGTGGTTTCACTATTCATCAAAAAAGGAAAGTTTCCAGAAAAATACAAAAAAATTAGGCCTAAGCTATATTTGATATTATGAATTCAAAAATGATGTTTATTTTACCAAATTCAAAACATATCAGTTACCACGTCGTCAAAACAAATAGCTTCTTTTTAAGAGATAATAACTATCAAAAGATTGACACTTGTTTATGTCTATTTTAAATGTGAAATTACATCCAACGAACAACATTATATTAAATTTTAAAAATATATTCTAAATATACTTTAAAACCACTCAAATTAATAATTTATCACTATTAATTATTTCGATTAAAAAAGTTGTTTTTAATTAAAATTTAGTAATTTTCACTATTCATCAGAATATGAAAGTTATCCGAAAAGTACCAAAATTTAACCCTAAGCTAATTTTGATATTCCGAATCCAAAAATGAAGTCCATTTTGAAAAATAAAATTTACAAAATTTCAAAAAGTGTTTATTACTATTCAAAACGGGTAGTTTTAATAATAGCATATCGTTGTTTAGTGAAACTCGGTATTGCGTACTACACACGCTATCGAGGAAGGTCATGATTTCATGTAATGCAAGGCAAGTCAAGGATGCGGGTTGTGCAAGCTCCTTTTGGTGTAGCATACAACACAAGACATTAATGAAATTAAAAAGAATATTTTTCATAAAATATCGGGGTGTTACAATGATAATGAATATTACCATTAGCATAATATAATTATAGTACATTTATTTTACTTAATTTATCATAAAATTTGGGTTAAGGTAGGTGAGGATAGAAACAGGAAATGAAAAGAACAAAAAATAATTGGAAGGAGGAATTTACCTCTTGAGTTTATCTCCTTTGAGAGCCTCTTAAGGAGACAATATTTGTTTTTTTGAGGAGAAAAAAGAATTTCGGATGTGGGGGAGGATCTTAGAGAGTGATTTGGGTGGAACATAGGTTTTTTAAATGGATTGAGAGAAGTGAAGTGATGAGGTTGGGAGGGGTGATAATTATAGGGGAGGAGAGGAGGGTTTTGTTAATATTTAATTCTTTAGTTTATTATTTTCCTTCTAGACCAGAAATAGTAATGATTCCTGGACCAAAAATATTAATATGTGCAAGTGAGTTTGAAACAATTAGGCACACATCATCAGATCATCATCAATGACTCAATAAATAAATTATTTATCATTTATCATAAATTATCATATTTTACAATTCATCGAAAATTCTAGTATTTTAGAAAAATATAAAATATTCACCCTAACCATTTCTTGACATTTAAAATCCAAAAAAGAAATCCACTTTTCAAAAATATGTTTCTAAATATTATTATTTTATTTTTTCATTAAAATCACAATTTACTAAAACATTATCAATTTTAAAACATTTATTTTTGTATTCCAAGATATAGGTATATCATACGCCCCCATTAATCTTATTTATATAATATCATAGGTAAGTTTTCTATTAATTAGGGTATTCTACTTTTCAGAAGGGTAAAATTAATATTTAGAAAGGTATGTTATTTTTCACTAAAAAATTAAGTTAGTCATATTAGACTCCAAATAACTTATTGATCAGAAATGTGTATGTCAGATTTTCAAAATTTAAAAGACAAGAGTGTGAAAATTATGTTTATAGGTCACATAGTACCTATTATTTCGTTGTGTTGTTATTTTATGTTATTATATTATATATTTATAACAAGTAAATTTCCATTGAAATCCATAGGTAGTTACAGTACTTCTGGGTACTTGTGTATGGATGATGTAATTAGAAGTGGATTGACACATATGTGATGGTTCAAAGGATTTCATGGGTGTGTTTTTGAAATTAAAGGTTTGTAATGGTTTTATAGAATTTATTTTTAAATGGTAAATGATTTGAAGATTTTTTTTGAAATGTGGATTTTGTTTTGTGAAACATGTGTTTTCTTTTATGAAACATTAATTTCTATGTTTTGATATTGGCCTCGGAAGAAGTTGGTGTTGAAATTAAAATAAAATGATGGTTTTTGAAAATATATTTTGTTCTTGTTCTTATATGTGTTTGGCTTTTGAACATTTTATTTTGGATTAAGATTTACATTTCAATTTCGGTTTGTTTTGATGATGCTATTGTTTTTGCATGATTTTTGTTTTTTAGAATATCCTACAATGAAAAGTCCGTGAAGATTCTTGGGAGTCTTTCCCAGTTTCTGCTTCTTCTCAATTGTTGCATAAATTTCATAGATATGAAGGTCCATTAGAGGTAGGGGATTGTCTTGAGGGAGTTTTTCATGTATTCAAATCATTGGGAACTCCCAAAGCTGTTAGAGTGTGTATTGTTTTGGGTCTGTTTGGGGGTCCAATTTTAGATGAATGGAAGGTAATTACTTCTTCATCGATTCAAGTTGGGATGATGTTGGTCAGTGTTTATGAACACTTTTTTACAAAGGTTAATACCTATAGACGTGATGTTGAGGAAGTTTCCAAAGTCGTGGGATGTTCAGCATCGCTAGCAGTTACTGAAAGTGTATGTTGACCACTCGAAAGATCTGTTTTCCTTCTTTCTAAGGAAATGTTAGTGGGTCAATGTAAATCCCCTACTTTTATTTAGAGTCTTACTCTAGAGGTCGTAAAAATGTTCTCTCATTTGGTGAATTATATTTCAACGTGTTGGTGGTTGAACAGTTCCTCACTGAGTTGGTTAATGGAGTGTAGTCGGTGGAAGGTTCTTCTTATGTTGGTTCCCCATCCGGAGGGAGGAGTATGCTGGAAGAGCCAATTTCTGAGAAGACTCTTTTTTCTTTTTTACACATCATTCATTAGTCTATTCTCATATGTGCCAAAATATTGACCAGTTTGGGCATTCAATGCTATATTTTGTGATACTTGAAATACTTTTCACCATTGTGGTTGTTTGTACCATCTAGAGATATTTTTTAGGAATCATTATCTAAAGAATAATCCTTCATCAGAGGACATCAACTTTTGAATATGAGGAAATAGATACTTAATATTCCAAGTCTCCATATACAGGCCTTAGAGTGAATCTTTTCAAGTAGTTAGGAACATAAGGGGGTTTAGAGAATTCTTGTCCTAGATTTGTCTCCTGTTTTTTTGTGGAGTCAATTTATGTTTCTTGTTGTAATCTAGTTATCATTTTAATTTCTTATATATCTATGTAAGGTTCTTCTAGATCTTATTTTCATATGGTTTCAAAAATGTTCCTTGGATGTGAATCTTTAAATGCTTGTAACTTTCAAGAATCAATTTTAGTTTTTTTTTTCATTTTTGGGTGGTTTTCATACACATAGAAATAATTTTTTTAACCTATGATTGGGTTTTTTGTTCATTTTTGGTTTCTTCTGTGGGTTTCCCATTCTTTTAGTGGATTTTAGTCATGATTTGGAGTTCCTAGTTATTCTCATGGTGGGTTTCCTATATTGATACCATTATTTGGATGTTTGAATTATGTTGTGAGTTCCCACATTCCAACATTGGTCACCCCAATGTGGTTTAATTTTGGTTTTAATGTTGGTTGTGTTAGTCATGTTCTTTTGTTGGGGAGGACCCTATTATGTTATCCCATTTTTATTTATACAGAGTTTTTCTTAATAATCAGTCACATATGACTTGTAGTGAAAGGAAACCAAGAGGATCACGGTTAGTTTTTATTTTGATGGGGTCAGGGACTAAGTTTTTTTTATATATCAGCTGGGTGACTTTATGGGGGAATAAAGTGTTTGATTTGTGGAGAGTTGCCACACCATGACCATTGGAATTGTTCAATTTTATTCATTTCTAGTGTTTGTATCTTCTTTTTATGGTTCGGGTTGAGCCCCAGTTTAAATTTTAGAGTTTTTTATAAACATGGTTTTTGGACTCAGGATTAGCTGGTACATGACCTATGTGATGTTAGAGGAAATTGTGCACACTCACTCAGGTAACTTTGTGGATTATTTTGGAGGCAAAGCATAAAGATCATGGGTTGTGCGTGATTTGGAAAACTGTTCGGAAACTATGTGAGTGGTTCTACCCATTTGGACGGTGGCTACCACATGGTTTGTTAATGTTTTGTAGACAAACTATACAAGCTTCCCAGTTTCTTAAATTTTGAAATTCAAAGTTTTCCCTCCACAATTTTTAGCGACTTTTTCGATTTCCTCCCCCTGGGTCCTTTTTGGGATCATGAAGGGAGCCCCCTAGCCCACTCCCTTTGGTTATCCTCCCTACATGAATGCATCTCCATGTTTCCAAGGTGAGTTTCTTAGTGTTTTGGATATTTTCTCCACCTTCTATTTCCCACTATGTATTTCATAGTGTTTACATGGTGGTTTCATATTTGGAAGAAGCCTAGAAACTAGTTTTTATGTATTGGGATGTTGTTCTTTGGATATAGGGTGTTCAGATTGTTCTTTAAGGTTTATTCTTCATTAAAATGAAGTTTCATCACATATGTACTCGGTTAAGGTATGTGTTCCTATCTATCTCCACTCCAGAACATTCCTTTAATTCTTGAGATTTACTTTAAGGTGGTAAATATATTATAATCATCCTTTTGGTGTGTTGAGAAATTTTTTTTGTTGATTTTATGATATAAAATGTGTGAAAAATGGTTTGTTCATTTATTTAAATTCATGATAGTTGTTCGATAAAAAACATTATGTTTTTCCAGAGTGAATTTGAGAACATGTGGTGATTTGTGGATTTGGTTATATTTTATAGCTTATCAATAATTAATATTTTGGTCTTTTGTGTGGTTTAGAATCCTCTTTATGGATTTTGGAATTTTAGTCAAATATTTTTTATTTTTTTGGAGTTTTAAATTCTTATTGATGACATTGACATTGTAAAAAAAATTTGTTTCTTTAACTTCAAGTGAATTTTTTTTAAATGTTTTCAAATGGTTTCATGGACACTTTGAGTGTTTCATTTGGTGTTGGAACATCCATGGGTGCATCGAGTGCATATACGAATGGGCATTCAAAAGATTATGGAAATTAATAATCATATTTTCCTTGAACCTTGGGTTTTAAAATGGTATATCACTTCTTAAATATTCCCTTTTTTTTAAAATGGTTCCTTGTTTTTAAAATAGTTGTGTTTCTTCATTTGGCAATAAAATGTAAATTAAAATGTGTTTTTTAATAAAGGGGTTTTTTGGATTTTGGGATATGTATTGGAAAATGATTTTTCATAAAGTACCATTTGGAACTTTAAGATACACTTAGTAACTAAGTGGTATAAAAGTACCATTTTTCACTTCTCGTGTTGTTTCATGTTTCACTGTAGCATCGAAGTGGATTTGTAAATTTGTTTAGATTGAAAATTTTAAAGGCCTTATTGGTAATTTATAATTTTTGGGGAGGTGTTTTGAAACTCAAATGATGAGAATGCCCTGTGGGAAATTGGGAATGGTTTTTTGTGAGATGTGAACCTCTATGGAGGATTCCCCATTGTGAGGGGTATTACATAAGTTATTTTAGATTTTTTGGTAGGAAAGTTTGTGGGAAGTGGGTCAGGTGATACATGAATGTTAGGGCCTCCTACTTACATAATGTACTATTATCATTGGGATTCATGCGAATCTTTTAGAGGGTAAAGTGATGGTTTCTTGTAGGCCCCATTAATATGGGTTGATACCTCTTGGATGTCTAGAGTCCATGTGGGATTATGCTACCAGATTGGCTGTTAGAATGGATAGTGTTTTCTTGACTATAGATATGAACCAAATGTTTCAAGGTCAATCTGACCCAATTACATCTTGGGAGCACTATAGGGATTTCCAGGAAAATCCCATGATTATCTATCTATTTTTTATGTTTATTTTTTTGTTTCATGTGAATATTATCCCTGGTAGTTTATATTGTTTAATTGTTTTAATTACATTCAACTTAGCCCCTCTTTTTGAGAACTTTGTATGGATTTTATTTCTGGATTTGGTTTTGAAGTAGGTTGTTTAAGCTGAAATTGTTTTCAAAAATGAATGTAATGTGAGTTGTTTTAAAATAAAAATTTCTAGAATGATTTTTTTAGTTGGTCAAAATATTTAAAAAACTATTTTTTGAATATATTTTAAAACTAGTATTTGTGTACTATTTTGGGAAAGGAAATTTATGGACTCTATGGTGATTACCTACTGAGTAGTTAATTTCACACCCTACTTATGCCACTCTACATCGATATACCAATTTTGTTTTGAAGGTTTAGGTTTCTGGTTCAGTTTTTCTTGGAGAAGGTTGGTTATGTGGATGGTGGTGGCCAAAAGGTCACGTAGCGATGTTGTTGTAATGGTCAAATTTTTATTTTCTATTTATTTTTTTATCAATTATTGTTCTATGTAGATCAGAATATATTTTTATTAGTATTCTGTCATTATTGGTTTATTTATTCTGCTTATTTAGTTTATTTATTGATCATTGTTTATTTGGGAAACATTGTTCCAATAGTAAATTATAAGAATCGCAACTATAGTTTACTTCCCATGGGGATTGTAAATTCACTTAAGGCCATGCCATAGATCAGGTTAGGTGTTAGGTTGGATGGTATATTGGCATGGTTCATTATATATATTCTATTTGAAAAAGTATTTAATGATACAACTAATAATGGAAAAACCTGAAATTCCCTAAGAAAACTTTATTTCACTCAACATTTTATTTATGATTTAATACCTAAAATACATTGAGGAAGATTTATCTAATAATAATGGGATTATGGAAATTCATGAATAATTACTTTAGTTTGATAGGAATAAATTTTAGACCATAGTTGAACCCTATATGGTTGAAAATATTATCGAAACCAAAGGGTTATTTATAATTAAGTTATATGAATCTGAAAAAATATATAGAAACAAATATAGATTAGGGGTTGAAGGATACAATAAACAAGAATAAATTGATTTTGAAGAATAATTTTCACCAATTACACGATTAGAATCTATAATAAATCTTTTGTAATATGCATCTCATTGTGTAATTAAACATTTTAAAATGGATGTGAGAAGTTTGTTTTTAAATTAATATAAATATTTGGAAATATATCTATAAAACAAATACATGGTTTTGAGAGTTATTTTTACCCTAACTATGTTTTTTAAAAACTGAAATCTTTTTATGTTTTTAAATGAGCTCCTCAAGATTATTAAGATAAGTCTTAATTGTTTCATTAGAACAATAGTTTACAAAAGGTTAAATTTGATCCATGTTTATTTATTAGAAGTGATTCAATGGATAGTTAAATTTTTTAATTATATGTTATTGATATCGTTTTTTTATATTAAATTTGTTTAGTTTCTAATAAATTTTGAAGTATATTTTCTTAAGAGTTTCATTTGATTGTTATGGGAAATCAAATTTTTTTTGGCATTATAAATAGTTCAAGTAAATGATGATGTATTTTTTAATTGATAAAAATATTCTAACAAATTAGTTAAAAGAATTAGTCTGGATGGTTATAAAATCTCAAATATTAAATTGATTAATTTAGGTAAAATAGATTATGATAGAGCTAGAAATAAATATTATAATGAAATGTTTTGAACTATGATTGTTAGTATTCTATATTAGATAGAATCTAAATTAGATTTGATGTTTTCAGTGTACATATTTAGTAGATTTAAAAGTAATCATTAGAAAATAAATTTAAAAGTAGGTATAAGTAAAAAATAGGTATATTAAAGGCTCCATAAATCTTGGATTGGTTTATGTAATGGCCAAACATTTATAAAATAAATTTCTTATTTGAATGAATCAATTTTGTATTATTATATATGGTTATAGAAACAACACGAACATATCTGGTTATATATTTTCAAATTTAGATGGACCATTAAGAATCATTATCATTGATAATATTTCCATTGAAATGTTATATTATTAATAGTTTATATTTTGGTTTTTGATAAAGTCCATTAATATAGATTAAGGAAGTGATGGCCTCAATTAATAGGATCATTCCATGAAAAGCCCATTTATTAGATATTACAAGGGAGATAACATCTCTGGGGTTTTCCATTGACTAAGCCCAATCAAATATTCAATAAATAATGCATGAGAAATACTATTTATGGTATGTTTTCAAATTACCCGAGATCATTGTGCAAACATTGTTCTCTAAACTACCCCATGAAAATAACAGAGTTTCACACCTTACCCTTAGGTCAATTTCAATGGTAACAATGGATTATGTATCTAAAACCTTAAAATATGAAAATATATTTTATTATTTTTAGTAAAATGGTTATGACTTGTCCCAGGGGGCCCCTTACGTGACTAGCCAAGAACATCTCTAATAGAACATGGGTTGGTGACTAGCACCGAGTAGGAATATCACTAACATGGGAGACATTGACTTTGTACATGTACACACACACACATCTCCAAGCCCACAAAATTATAAAATATAAAAACCACTATGAAACCAATGAATTTATACATTTATATCCAACAACCAGAGTACAATAGGAAGTAATGAAAATTAAAATATGTCTTAGTAAAATCCCACCATAAAGAGTCTATATCACAAGTGCATCCTATAATTAAAAAAATACTAGGACTATTATCTAAAAGCTCTATGAACACACCTTGGATATATCTTAGATCTATCATTTTTCACCTGAGAGTATTCTCAAAGGATATATCTTTCTAAAAAATATCCAAAGGATCTAGGTTTATGTGGCTGAACCTGGAATTATGACATAAATTGTTTTTTAAAATCTAACTAGTTTTTGTGTCCAACATTTGGAATTAAATAATTTTATTTAGATATTTTATTCATTCCCACACGCACAATTATTTTTCTAAAAATAACTCATACCAAATAATTTTACGTTGCTCTTAGGGTAAACCTCACATTCTGAGTTCAATGGTTCTCTCAAATTTTTGATCTGAGCACCGATTTATATGTTATATTACTATTTTAGGAAAACTACATGTGAAATATTTAATATATTTAATATATTTCAAAAAATTATTTCGAGAACACCGGGACTTGAAATTGCACATTATCTCAGTGCCATGTCTCAAAAATAATCCATATAATATTGAAAAATAATGCAAAAAAAACTAAGACATTACATTCTTCCCACCTTAGGGGTTTATGTCCCTAAAATTTTAAAATAAGGGCTACATAAAAAGATGAGGGTAATATTCCTGAATCTGAGCCTCCCACTCACTTGTTCTATCCTAAATATTCTCATGCTGCCACCAGACACACACTGTAGGAATCGATCACTAACTAAGTTTTTGAAAATTATGGAATATGTAGTTTCAAAGAAAATATATCCATGTATAGATACTACAATTTTATGTTTCCTAGTATATATCATCCTAGGGGTAACAACACTGAAAAACTATATTGAGATAAACTCAACAAATAATTGCTGTATGAAAATGGAATTTTTTTCACACCTATTTTTAAACTCTTGAGGTATATTCTTTAGTAAAAAAACAAAATAATTTCAAACTTTTTTTTAGGGAACAAAAAATTCCCATAAGATTCTATGTTAAGAAAATAATCATTGATAACTTAGACATAATTGTATAAATTCATAATTTAAATAATATATGTCACTTATGACTTATTACTTTATTTTTAATGGTTTCTAATTTACGTGTTCAATATTTTAAAAGTAATCATCCTTAATTTTTTTCTTTTTAATATTCAATGGTTTGAAATAAGAAAAATCAGATGGTCATTCAATGTGAGCGATAATGTGATGACAAACAAAATGAGATGACCAGCCTGATGGGCTTAGGAATTGTGAACATCATGATGACACATTATCAATTGACTTATGTTTTGATAAGAAACCTGAATTGGGAGGACTTCCCAAACCCCTTAATAAATAAAAATCTACAATTTAAACTTTTATGTGATAAAGGCATCTAAGATTTTGTTGAACATATGACTTATTTATCATTGAAAAATGGATCAGCTTCATTGAAAATATATTATCCATCCTACCATGATCTAAGAAAGAAAATGTTTTACTACATGTTTATCATAAGGAAATATATTATGGTTAGTGGGGGACATTAATAAAGAATATGAATCCTGAGAAAGATATATATTTTATGGGATAAAAGAATATTAAAAATTGTTTTTCAAAAAATATTTTACTCACACTCCCTGACATAAAATGGGGAGGTACTTTCTTTCCCCCAAGAAAAAAGGATATGAATCCAACAATGAATATAAGGAAATATTCACAATACTTTCATAATACAACTTAAAATTTATTATTATCCCCGAATAAAAATTACAACTCTTCTTTGGGTATATGAACCTGAGTTCTTGAAAATAAATGGTAATTTAGAACATTAGAAACTATGAATAAATTATCCATTATTCCCTGAAAGTGGAAATGTAGTCATCTAATCTCACGGTTTCCATGAGTATAATAAGAAAAAAAGTTGAGTTTAATTCTTGTGGTATAATGGTTTACTCTAATGTTGTAGATAAACTCCAACATCCCACTTTTCAAATTTTTGATAAGAAACAAACTGTAAAATTACTAAAGGGGAAAAGGAAATGATTACCTGTGGAAAGTAAGGGAACCTAGAAAGTGATTTTCTATTGAAGAAACCAACATATGTGATGGAATATTGTAATTATCTAGTCAAACATCATCCTATTTTCCAATGTATAAGCATAAAGGAATAAGAAAACTATATGAACCACTGACCTAAGACAAAGGTTTTCTAATAAAATCAATGCACACAACCTCAAAGGGTGAATGTGAAATCATATTCTATCCCAACATCTGAGGAGGATACTAGAAATAAAGTCATGATAGGTATGCTAGTTATTCATTTAAGAAAACGGAATATACTTTTCAATTCAGTTTATATGCATTATTTCTCAATACATATGTTTTGATGAAATATTCAAACACCACTACAATGAAAGCTAGTATAGATTCCAAGGAAAATAGAAAATGAGTAAATTATTGTATCCAATATATATAAATCATCCCCTATCAAAATAGGGGATTTGACCTTCCTAGGGAACCTTGGGATACTCCCTTTAGTGTAATTTCATGCAATTATAGGTATGTATTGGATTTAACTGTATAGATACAACATAAATTGATGAGAGAATGGAATAAACCTCTATATCATGAATCACCCACCAATTATATACAAGTTAAAAGAGGAGAATTAATCTTATTTAGTATCACATTCTCATGTGCAGATACTATTTACATATAAAAAATCATTTCATTCTCAAATGATGGATACCAAATAAAATATGATCCTTAATGACCTTCTCAGTATGGGGTAATATGCTAATGTGTTTACTGATGAATTGTTTGGTCTTCCTCCTAGTAGTGAGGTTGAATTTCTAATCGATATTATACCCAGATATTTTCCAATATATATGAAACCATATATAATATCAGTTTTTTAACTCGAGTAGATAATGAAAAAACAATTGGATAGCTGTAGAAACGGTTTATATACCCAAGTGATTTACTCTAGGGCACACCATCCCTATTCATCCAAATGAATTATTTTTCAATGTGTATTTTAATCAATTACCATGAGCTCAAAAAGATCACGATAAAGAATAAGTATAAATTGCCGCATATTGATGAATTTCTTAATCAGATACATGGAACATATTATTCCCTAATATAGATCTATAGTTATGATATTATCATGTAATGGTGAAGAAGTAGGATATCCCCCAGATTACATTTTGTACAAATTATGGGCAATACGAATTTTGATTTATTCCATTTAGACTCGATAATGATCCATTAATCTTAATGGATTTTAAAAATAAAGTCTATATGGATTAACTAGAGAAATGTGTGGTAGTATTTATTGATGATATTAATATATACTACAAAAAAGGAGGAACATGTGGAGAATTGTAATACTATATAGATGAACTTACGTTGAATCACAATCATATTAAATGAGAGTATTGGTTGGTAATTTTAACATTATTGGGGAATTTCATCACCAAAACTTAGATAAATATAGATTATTTAAAAACAGATACAATTAAAGGGTGTCCAATACTAGCCTATATGAATACAATTCATATATTCTTTGGATTATCTGGGTACTATTGTCGATTTTGGATAAAATTCTCATGATTTCTCTGACCCCTATCAAAGATAACAAATAAATGTATCATGTTATTATGTAATTATGAATTTATGGAATAATTTGAATACATGAAGAATAGGATAATAACATCACATGTGCTCAAATTTTCCACCAGTAGGGAATTATTTGTTATCTACGATGAAGCATCTAAAAATTTTGTTGGTTCTGTAATAATATATAATGATAAATTGATATCATATGCCTCACATATGTTGAAATTTATTGAGCAGAACTATCCAATACATGATCTAGATTTGGATGTAGTGATCTTTATGTTGAAAATATGCACTCTTTATCTATAAGGGATAATGTGAAATATATACAGATCCTAAGATCCTCCTGTTTATATTCATGTAGAAAGTGTTGAATATAAAATAGTGAATATTTTTAGAGATGATTACGCACAATGAAGGATTTCTCAACCATCACATCTACCGAAGATAAAGAATGATAAAATAGATTATGTAGAATTGTTGAAAATATTGAAGCTATAAGAACTGGAAAATCATTAAGGGTCAAAATTAATGATGAATGAGTTGTAAGATTTGGGTCAAAACTATGTATACTATCAAATATTGATTTAAAAAAGGATCTATAAGATGATACACATAGATCAATTTTATCCATCTATCCAAGGATAATGGAGATTTATCAAGATATCCAAGGGAACTATTTTTGGGGAAATATTAATAATGAGACTATAGAATTTACATCATGTTTTCTTATATGTTCAAAACTATTGGATTAAAGGAAAAGTTTCAAGGGGATGATGCAACCATTACCCATACCTATAATGAAATGGGAAAACATATCCATGGTACTTTTCAATCATCTTATAAATATATAAATAGAAAATAATGTTATAGTGGTTGTAGTTGGTCATCATACATTGATTGATCACTTAATTTCAATTCTAAACAACATCCCACCTAGGAAACACATCAGAGAAGTGGTGAGGCGGCATGGAACACCACGTTCAATTATATAATATTGAGATCCAAGATTTACCTTCAATTTATAGTTGAGTATATAATACCTCTAATAGAAAATTAAATTTAAGTATAGCTTTTCACCTACAATATAATGTCCAATATGTGCAGATTAATTATATATTGGATGTAATGGTGAGAGTATACTCGATGGACATTAAAGAGTGATGTGATCAACATCTTTCTCTAGTCGAGTTATCGCACAATAATAGCATCCAATAAAGCATAAAAATGGCCCTCTATTAATCACCATATGGAAAGAGATGCATGAAACCTATTTTTTGTGATAATGTCGGTGAACCTAAACTTTTGGGTCCTGAAGTGTTAGAAAAATAGTGGGAAAGGTTAAGACCATTCAGTAGAACATCAAGGCTACTCAGAGTCAAAGAATAATTATATTTAAATTTTTTTGACAATTCCTGGAGATTGAGGTTAAAGATAAGATGTTCCTCTACATATCTCCTTATATGAATTTCATGATTTTTGGGATGAAGGGTAATTTAATTCTTATGCAAGTTTTCCCCTTTGTGGTTCTCAGCCGCATTAGATCCATGTCTTATGAACAAGAACACCTAAAAACCTTACCCCAAGTATATGATGTATTCCAAATATCCCTCTTAAAGAATTACATACCATATCGAACACATGTAATTATATAATAGGTGGAACCATTGGAAAATGATATTTCATATGAGGATTAGTTAGTGGAGATCTTGGATTGTAGAGATGAAATTATAAGACAAAAGAAAATTCACCTGGCCAATGTTATATATAGGAACCAAATGATTGAGGAAGGGGTATGTGAACTAGAGGAGGTTATGAAAAATAAATATAATCGTTTTTTGTTGTATTAAATGAAAATATCAAGGGATAATGTTCTGAATTAGGAATTATGTAAATAATTGATCATTTATAAATGAAATTTTATTTTTGAATAAATAAATTCTCTATGATGTAATATGGTTGTAGAATACACATAGAATTATTTGGTTATATACTTTAGAATTTAGAAGACTATAATTAATCCTAAAAATTGATAATATTTATATTGAATACTAATCTTATGATTAGTATATATTATGGTTTATGATAAAATCCTTTGATATAGACAAAATAAACGATGTCCTCGACTAGTTGGATAATTAGATATGAAGCCAATTTATTATAAATTCTATGTGAGATAAAATACCTTATATTTTACATTAATCAATAACTTTCCATGATTCCAAAACTAAAGCATGATTTAGACCTTTAATGGGTGATGTTAAAACACATCGACATCACCTCCAAAACCATGTTCACCAAACCACCCCATGAAAATATCACTGTCACACACCTTATTTAGAGGGATTTTACTGGTGTAATAAAGGGATATATATCACAACAATAATAATATGAATTTTTTTATGTGCCTCTTAATAAGATAATTATTATAGTCATTCCTTATTTTTTACTTTATAGATAATGATGAAGTTATTTCGATAAAAAATAAATTTTTAAAAGATAAATAGAATTGTATTTTTCGGTAATGTGAAAATAAAGTAAGAACTTCCTTTTGATAAATTCATTACTTTTTAAAATAAATTATATTTTAATATAATATTATTATAAAATAATTTATATTACAAATAAATGCTAATATAAATGTAAGAAATGAAAATGCAATTGTTATAATGGTCGGAAAAACTATTATTATAAAAAAACATTATTATTAAATAAACATGGATTATAATTTTAAATTTTGAATATTAATATTTGGAGAACTATTTTTAGAAAATAAATATTATTTTTTAATCATCATTTCAATATTATTCAATAGTGAACTTTTTATAATTTTCTAACATAGTCGAATGTTCAAGTAAAATATAAAAAACGGTATAAACATTTGATATGAATTATGAGAATTTAATGACATAAAAGTTAAGTAATAATATCCATAAAAGATATTCATGAGTAAATACTGGTTTCACCTTTAAAATAATTTTTATTTGAGGTTATTAGATTTAATTTATGAACCCTTTATTAATACTCCAAAACCTATATTATATCTTTATTTTTTAAAATCAATTATTTGTAATAATTACTCACATCCACTTAAAAAAGTTTATTATTTTAATGTGTTCAGTTCATGGACTTATAAAATAATAAAAACCAATCCTCTTTGGTAGAAACTATATAAAAATAGATGGGAATGTTTTTGGTTTTTATTACTTTATTTTATAGATTCTGAAACATATGTTTGGAAAATTATAAATAACTCCCCTATCTTTTCCTATATAATCCCACAGAAACTCCAATTTATATTCACTAAAAATTAATGATAATTTACATTCTATACAATTCCTATATTATATCCATCCCAAGGTCCCCTAAATCTCTTGAGTATCCCCTCTCAAACTTTTTGATACACTCTCTAAAGGTAAGGGATCCTCTAATTAAATTTATTCAATAAAATTCATTATGTTAGAATTTTTTTACATTTTTTCATATTAGGGTATGTTCTCACACTTCACTTTTAATTGAATTATTATTTACAATAAATTATATACCCTCATTCACTCTCATTAATCCCCCATGGTTCATTATGTACCCTTGATAGGTTTCCAAAATTATCATGTGATTTTTCAATACCAAACCATTGTACTATGAATACCATCACCATTTACACTCAAGGGTATTCAAGAAGAGATAACTACACTAATTCTATTGGAACAATCAATGTATTTATTCCACACTCCCCAATATTGATATTAAATGTAATGAATTATGATCACATGTTGAATGATCTATGTAGAACACTTATTTATGTACATGATATGTTTAGGATGGGTGTGCCTAGAAAGCACTCAAATGAATTGGTTACAATTTTTATCACATTTGATGTCAGTATAGTGCAAAAGAGGCTACTTTAAAACATTATGTTATGATGTATTGGTAATTAATGTTTTCTTGTGCATATGATTTCATTTTTAATGTTGATTCTTATCATGAATTAGACCTGAAACCTTAATACCCTAATACCTGAGTCGGAACTAACATGGCCTGAACAACATCTTAGATCCCCACAAGTTAGATATTAGAACTTGACATCATACAAGATTAATTTGGGAATTATTTTTTGGTACAAAAATTAGATGGTATAGGTAGTATGTGAGCTAAAATCCTTATAGGGTCTCAACAAGGATTCCATAATAAGATGACACATTTATCAAAAAAATAAATATGTAAATTTCAAATAAACCAGAATTCAAGTATAAAATAATATTTAAAACAAATCATGCCTTAAATTTATATTGTTGTAAAATATTTCAAAATAATACCTTAATAAAATTTTATATAAAACGATTTATATTAATTACCAAGGAATGTGTAAAAAAGTTTACACAAAATGGAATATATATCTAAATAATCAAAAATGAGAAACATGGTCATCTAGCAAGAGGTATGATAGTTATAGGTTATGGGATCGTCACACACTTGAAAAGGTGATCATGAAAATATTTTTTTCACAGGTCCCTAAGAAACTCGTCATAGAGGGCGCATCACCATCTAATCATGGATGTGACCTATTGCATATGTTTTCTTAGAGTTGTAAAGAATGAACAGATTATTATCCCAAATAACTCACTAACTACTGAAGGATTCATTTTCTGAAACAATAAATTGTAATAGACAATTTATTTCAAAACTGTTCTGAGTAAAATTAAATAAATTTTCCATTATAACATACTGCTTTCAATTTATAAACCCAAATACGTTTATAATAAATTCAATACATTTCCAGGATAAAACCAATGTCTTCTTATCAAAACAATTTAATCATTTTTTCTCAAATAAAAATTCGAAATCAATTTTCTAATTTAAATTCCACAATTTATTTTCCCAATTTTCCCATGATATTCCACTACAATACCCCAATTCATCAGAATGTGGGGTTTTTATCAATTCCCATTCCAAAAAAAATCCAAATCCAAATCCTTAATGAAATTTGTTTAAAATTTAATTGAAATAAATTTAATTGTAATCAAGTAATATAGAAATAAATAATTTGGATAAACTTAAAAGGAACCACCTACCTCAGGATCATGGGATCTTGAATCACAATTCCTACGACATGAAACTCAAATGAAAAATGTCAACAATGAAGATCTGAGAATGAATTCTATATTCATGATCTAAAACAATGGGTCTTAGATCCTCTAACTTCATGGATATCTAAAAAACCCTAGGGGGAGGTGAGATTACTAGAGAAGGAACATGGGAAAAATTATTACTTGTAAAGGATTGTATAATGATCGCCAAGATTTGATCCACCATAGCAGGGGTTTAGAAGATCCAAAATGGGTCTTTAGAAGCCTTCCCAACCTTAGAACATAAAATATCCCAACTTAGGGTCGATCAGGGGTCCAAAATAGTTTTGAAGCAATATTTAAAAAAAATTAGAATATTAAAATCCAGAAAGCTTGGTTACGGGTGAAAGGCCACACGGTTTTTTAAACCATGTTCCCTAGCCATGCACCCCAACTGATTGGGTTTCATGGTTTCTCCTTAATGAAAAAAGGTTTTTAAAAAATTTCACCAACCATTAATGTACTCAATACCTCGGTTTTCAAAAAAATGGTTTCTGGTGTGGGAAACTTGTGGACCAAATATTCATAGTCCAACGTCCCTTCAAAATTTCTAATTTTTTTCCAGAAGCACCCCTTAACTAGAACGAACTAAAGAATGATCAAAATAGGGGTTAAAGAGTACATGAAAACAGTAATAGGTGGTTACAAACACCCCACCATTGAAACATTATATTCTGAAAAATGATGTTAAGAATATTCCTTATGAAAAAGATGTGGTCACGGCTCTCTCATCCGTGCCACTCTCTACCTTGTATCATGAGTATCAAAATTGTTCTTCCACAGAACTAAAAACAAAGGTATCATCCTCCTATGAAGTGCCTTATTTTCAAGATTGACTATCATGACTGGATGCTCTGTCATGGATAAATTAGGATCATTTTCATGATCACTTCATCTTAAAACACTATATGGATCAAAAAGATACTTCCATTACTAAGATACATAGAACACAATATGTATCAAAATTAGGTATAGTGATAGTGTAAGATGGTAAGACACTTTCCCCAATTACTCAACAACCATATATGGTCCCACAAAATGAGGAGTATGTTTCCCTTTTCCCTTAATTTATCGATGAACCAAATGAGGTGAGACTTTCAAGAACACATGGTTACCAATTGAAAATTCCCATTGTTTGTGATGATGATATATACATGTTTTATACTTGATCTTTGTTTTAAAAATTTTCTTATGAACATTATGAATATGTTTTGTCATCTCTCGACCAAGCTCATTCCAAATAAGGAACTTTCACCAATCTCGGACCTGAAAAACATATATTTATAAATCTATCCATAGAAGTACTCAGAAGGAGCCGTTCTAATGATGGAATAGTAACTATTAATAATAGAAAACTCAACCAGTCTCATGTGGTCATCCTAGGCCTCACTAAAGTGAAGGACTCAATCACAAGAATATTCTCAAGAATCTTTATATCTCTTTATGTTTGGTAATCTAACTGTGGAAGGTATGAAATACTCAAATGAACATGGGATCCCAATTACTCCTAAAGGACTCTCCCAAAGTGGGAAGTAAACTTGGGATCTCTATCGGAGACTATAGTAGATGAAATTCCATGAAAAAAAATATATTTTACATTTATATTTCTTATATCTTCAACTTTGGTTGTATAGTGAATGGGTATAAAGTGATCTGATTTGGTCACCCTATCAACCACAGCCCATATCACATTATTCTTTATCGGGGTATGTAGAAACCCCAAAAAATGCCCCTAGAGATATCATATCGGTTCCAATTAGGGAGATGAAAAGGTAAAAGAAAACATGTAGGTCTTCGGTACTTGGCCTTGACTTGTTGGAAATTATGACAATGGGTGAAAATATAAGCAACCCCCATCTCATACATGGAAACCAAAATCTATGCTGCATGTCGTAGAATATCTTCATAGTTCATAGGTTCCCTACCCACATGGAATTATGGAAATCTCCCATCACATTTTTCCTTCACACTAATGTTACAAAAAAATGACTTCGATTACATATGTTTCCCTTCGTGGAGAACAACTAGTTAAAAATGGTTTCCCCGCATAAAGATAGATTCTAATTCTACCAAACTAATCATTTAGATTCTGTTCAGGAAGAATCGACATGAGAATAAAAAAATTCACCTGAAAATGGTTAAGAAACCTCACCCCTTGATTCACGACCACCTACATGAAATTTTTATAAAAGATCCATCAAGTTACACTGTATTTGAAGATTTTTCCATATAATGGGTTGAAAATTTTCTACCCAAAGCACTTATTATGGAATTATATTCCCCCAGGGTGTAGGTGGTATCAAAGTAAAAATATTTGAGGTATTTTACCCAATGCCTCTATTAGAGATTCATGTCTCTTAGAGAGCTGATATAACACAAGATCTTGTGCTCATAATACATAGTAAACCTTTCTCGGAATATGTAATGTAGCCAAATAATAATTGTGAGTTAAAGTCCCGGGTTCTTGTATGTATTCAAATGTGGCGTAAGATTCCAAGATCCATAATCCATTACATGATCACCCTACAAAGAACACATCCCTAACCTAAACCTAATGTTTTAATGAATACCACATATCCTTACTCATCCTATATAATATTTAGCACTGGTGTAGTAGTAAAAATAGGTTTTAGATACAAAAATAACACTGAAATTTCTCATCTAAAGAAAAATTTACCCAATTTCTAGTTAAAAAAGTCATCATACAAGCCCAATTTGAGAAGTACTTTTCAAACTTGAGATAATATCCACCTAAACCAAAAATGCACAGAATCTTGAAAACATTTTGTATTATCTCGCATGTCATAACGAATTTTAAATTTTTATGATCAAATAATACAATAAATGATAACTCCATTCATCCCATGAACAAAAATTTATAAATCCAGAAATCACATTTTGAAAGTGTGAGTTAAAGTCGATGATTTCACAAAAATTCCAAAACTTATCTCAGATGATGTACATGATCTTCCTTGTACATAGACTAAACGATTATGTTATACACAAATAAAATAACAAACATATCAAGATACTCATGTATAATTATATTTATTAAATCCAAATAGTCTGTATGATCATTTTTTAGACCAAATGGACTAACAAGGTACTCATAATAGACGTATCTTCTCCGAAAGGTATTTTTCTGATTATCAAATGCATTTACTCTCAACTGATGGTAACTAGACCAAATGTAAATATTTTAGAACAACTTACCCTCATTTTACTTTTCAAATAGATAATAAACATTTGGAAACAAATAATTGTTCATTATCATAGCTTGTTTGAGTTTCAGTAATCCACAAAAAGGCGAAGTGACCCATCATATTTCTCAGCAAAGATGATAGGCTCCACCCAATCTGATACACTTGAGAGTATAAAAACTTTATCTAAAATACAATCTAGATAAGAATTTAACTCTTTAAATTTAGATGTTTCCATGTTGTAATAAGGAATTGATATTGTTTGAGTACCATACATTAATTTGATAGAAAACTATACCTCCCTTATAAATGGAAAAATAGATAAGTTAAGAAAAAAAATTCTAGGAAAATCAATGAAAAGTATAAGGAGATAACCACTCAATAGTTCATTATTTGGATAAAAATAAAACACTGAAATTATATATTCCAACTATAGATAATAAGGTCTAGATCTACTCGACTTTGGGTCCCAATGTATTTGAATTATACTGCACACCCCATCAGGATTTAGTAAACGAGACCTATCAAAGATGAAAATAAATTCAGGATTCATTGGAATGGATCCAAACCATACTGAATATGATATTAAGAGTATTCATGTTGAGAAATAGATAACCACATGAAAGCTCGATATCAGATAACTATAAAATAAAAGTGGGACTATGGAGATTCTTCTCTCTCTTTTTTCTAAGGGGTACAATAATATCCCTAACAAAAGATAAAATATCTATATAAAGATTTATCACATTCAAATTACAAGTCAAAATGAATGAATGAGATCAACTAGTATCAAGAAAAGAAGCCACTAAAGATAAATAAAGAGTTATGGTACTTGTAAATATCGTTGGACCCACATTTCCTTCCTCTAGAGACTCATCAACTTTGTGAAGGATATATTTTCTAGATACCTATGGCAGAAATATTTTCTTCATGAAGTATCTGATTGCACCACAATTTTATTATGAACTAATGATCTCATGTCACTATGTGGAGAATCATAGATATCAAAAAACTTCTTAACTTGAACCATTCATCTAATGAAGCACATATTTTTGGTGCCTTAATTAAAACTCATTTGGAGTTCGCAGGCTTTCCACACTAGAAAAAATAAAAGGACCACTTTCAATCACCACAAGAGGTATAGAAAACTACTTCTATTTAGAACCACCAAAATAGTAATAAATCTTTATCTTCCCTTTATGGGAACTCCCAAAATATACATTGGGAGAGAATTAAACTCTCATTAACCATGACTTATCATCTAGGTTCATTTCATCCATCAATACTCTATCTTGAACATTAAAATAAGAAGGAAGCTTTAGCAAGAACATTGATGAATGAGTATCAGAATGAATTCCCATATCAAACCATTTATTCTTCATATTATCCTTCAATATTATATCATGATCTAGTTACATAAACTCAACAAAGTGTTTCATATTCTATCACTTCTCTACTGGCCTGATCAAGTTTGAAAAACTCGATATCCATGGTCGTCATCGTCTACTCTAGTTAGAACTGGTCAGGGAAAATAACATTAATATATCTCCACTCTAATACTTCATGCATCTTCTCCATCACATTTATGTCCCACCTTCTCCTAGTACATACCATTATCTTGAAGGTGGGACACTTCACCAAGAATTCATCTAGGGTCTCAAATAACTCTAATAGAAGTTTAATATATCTCAACCAATACTCAGCTAGTCAAAGATAATTAGAGACTTGGAATGATTGTGGAATTTGGAAAATGAATTCTTGAGAATGAATTTGAAATTCAACCCACTAATGTTACAAAACTGGAGCTGTAATGGTAATAGGCTTAGGTTCCACTCCCAGATCTTAAACAACACATGCGATGACTTCAACGAAATTATAGTCTATGGGAGGATTTTATTTTCGATGTTCATAAGAAAATTCCTCCTAGATTCTATTTGGGCTCCTTCTTAGAGGCATGAGCATAAAAAATATCAGAATAAAAAATTGATGACATTATATTAACACTCAAACATAGAAACCATTGAAATTCATACCAATATATAAGAACATATGATTTGGATTTCATCCAATCCAAATCAAAAATATTGAAAATACTAGAACTAATCCTCAAGATGTGGTCCCCAAACCACCACTGGTGACTTAAGGCTCATTGTGGGTAGATTTGTCTAGGAACTCAACATAACTAAATCATAACTCCCAACAAGAGTAGTCAACGTCATACTATCAACAAGGCATGATGCATAACCAACACCTCTAAAACAAAATTTTCATGAATTGGCCAAGATACCATGGTACCTTGATACCCAAGCTTGTATAGACATGACCCAAAGGGAATTATAGATCCCCATCTATTGGAAACTAGTATCTAGAATCATACAAGACAATGGTGGGAACTATTTTTCCACACAATCAACGGAATAAACAGATACAGGTCAGTATTATCAAATTAAAATTCCACTGATATAATTGTACTAGAATTAAAACTATATATAAACAAAATGTAAAAAAATTACGTACTAGAAACTGAAAGATAAAAAATCCATGACCCAACATACACCTCTCTCTATGATGAAATATCATCAACAAGAACCACCTCTAACTGTACTTTTAGCCTCGCTCGAACCTGAAAAAAGATAACATAAAAACACCTGAAATCACAGGTAGGGTGTGATCTAAGATTCTAGTATGGTCTCATCAAGGACTCCATAATAATACTCCACATTAATTAACCAAATAAATTATTAAATTTCAAATAAACATGAATGTATGTACAAAAGAACCTTTTAAAAAAATTCATGATTTACATTTTGATTGATGAAAAATATTTGTAAACAATGGCTTCATAAAAAATTTATATAAAAAAGTTTTTATAAATTAAAAATGATATGTAATATAGTTTACTTAAAATTTAATATATATCAAAATAATCAAAAAGTAGCAACATAGTCATTTAGCTATAGGTACAAAAGTTCTAGGTTATAGGATCCTCACACACATGAATAATTGATGATGTCAATGTTTTAAAACTTGTACCTCAGACACAAGTTAGAGATGAATCATCAACATCCCATCATAGAAGTGACCTATTGAATATTTTTTTAGTGTATTAAAGTTACAATATAGTGTTATCCCAAATAACTCACTAACTACATAGGCTTTTGTGCGCTGAAATAATAACCATAAATTATAAATTTATTTAAAAATTATTCAAATGCAATTAACCTATTTTTCTACTTAAATATTAAAATTTCCATTTTAAAACCAAATTTTTTTAATTAGTTAATACCATTTCTAGGATAAAACCAGTGGGTTTTTATCAAAACAATTTAAGCCATTTTTTCTCAAATAAAAATTTTAAATCAATTTCAAAATTCAATTTCACCATTTTAATTCCAGATTTTATTTTCACAATTTTCCATGAATTTCCACAAATACACCCTAATTAATTGGAATTAGGGGGTTATCTGAATTTACATTACCAAAAAAATCCAAATAGAATTCGTTAATGAATTTTTTTTACAATTTAATTGAAATAAATTTAATTCAAATCAATAAAGTGATGGTAAAATTAATCAGCCAAATATAAATGAAACCACCTACGTCTGGATCATGGGATCAAGAATCACAATGCCCACAATGGTATAATATAACGAATAATTTCAAAAATGAAGATATATTAATGAAAAATAGATTCATGATCTACGACAAAATGGATTAGATCCTACAATAACATGTAGATATAGAAAACCCTGTGTAGGAGAGAAGGATAGAGCGGGAGAGAATTAATGAGGAAAGAATTATAATCAGGAATTCATCTAATAATGATATCACAGATTTCAACTACCCTGGAAAAGAATTTTAGGAGACAAAATTGGTTTTTAGAGCCCTATAAGCCTTGGAAAAATGAATTGTCTGGAGCTAGGGTCATGTGGGGGTCCAAAATATGGTTCGAGGAATTTTTTAATAGTTTTTGAAATAAGTAATCCTTGTGTGCATGGTTAAAGGTTTAGGGCCCACTATATTCTCAAACCGTACCCTCTTTATATTGACCACTCATAGTGGGGTTTCATGGTTTCTCCTTGGTAAACACATAGTTTTCAAACCATTCTCCATTTATGAAAACCCTCAATACCTGGGTTTCTATTGTTTTCACTAGTAGGGCGCATGATATGGGAAAACCGTGCACCAAACATGCACAACATAAGATCCCTTCATAATTTAATTTTTTTACCCAAAGCACCCCTAAACAAGACCCAACCAAATAATGATCAAAATATGGGTTTTGGTTTTCCAGAAAACAGTAATAATATGTCAAATTTCCACATTCCCATGTTTCCTTTAATATACCATGTTGTATCATGCCTCATTGTTCAGGATTATGATTTTCACCCATTTTTTTACCAATGAAACAACTATTGACTAATATGTAATACTTTCATCATGTTCTTCTTTGTGTATTCCAATACTAGGATTTATAGATCACCCCATTATTATGTATCTCTCTATGTTATCCTATACAGTTTTAGAAGAGTGGTGAAAATATAAGAGAATGTTAAGCAATATTTCAATATTAAATTTTTATCTTAGTTTTAAGATGTTTTGTTTTGTAAATAATATCCCAAATAAACATGGACTCTCAATCATCTAGGTAGTATTAATTGAAACATTATGTAATAAATAATTAATTAATATGTAATAATCATATTTTATCCCATATATACATCGTTTAGACTAACCAGTTTTCATATTCTAATTTTCGTGGAGTATAAATAGATTAGAAAGGAACAATAGGAGTTTTCACTTTATTGCTCAATTATTAGTTAAATGATGTTCTATGAAAAAAATCTATAGATTTTCCAACAATTGAGAGTGAGTAAGTTGTTAATACATCTTGGTTTTTACAATATTTATCAATTAAATTAACTATTTCTGATTTTTTAATTTTAACATAAAAATATTTACCTTTATTTTGATAACATATATATAATTCATAACTCTAAAAAACAATCCATCACTCTTGTGATAAACAAATTGATGTCAAATATCATTTTATTAGAGATCATATTCGAAAATGAAATATTATTATAAATTTGATATACTTAGAAAAGAAAGGTGCTATTATTTTTTCTAAACCCTTGGATTTATAAAATATTGAAGATATAATATTTAAATTTGGTGTGATGTTAATTGAAATTCACAGATTATATGTATGGGGAATTTAATTATGTTAATATTATAGATTCGTAACTCTGATTTATTTTTTTATCTGTATTATTATTAAACATTTATATTATATAGATCATTGTAATGTTGTTTATTATATCATTCTTTTAATATATTCACATGTTTTCATGGAACCTTGAGGTTGGAAAATAATTCAAAAAATTTATAAAAAATTTATGGTTAAAAAATTGTTTTTTTAATTGTTGAATATATGGGAGACTAGTTATATTATTTATGTTTACATTATAAGGGTAAGTTTCTTTCATAGTAATGATTATGTACCTTAGGGGGTGAATCATTAAAAATAAACTAGTGTAACAGTAATGAGGGTAAAATTTGGATAATAGTTTTGATCAATTTATAAATGGGGCAAAAATGAGAAACTTGTTTTGTAATTATCAAAACGATGGATAATATTGAAGTGGATTCTAATAACATATCTTATTTATGTTTTGATAATTACAGTACATATTTATTTCATAATTAAAATTTCTCAGATAATTTATTTCAATCTATTACTCCCTCTAACATAAGTGGGGTTATTTTTTAATATTTTAAAATTTTTAATAATCATGTTAGTTTTATATTTCAAGAAATTATTTTTGAGAAAAAATTATCTCTATATGAGTTAATATCATCATTAATATATTTTTTTAAACTATTTTATAAAATATAACTATGTCTTGAATCTACCATGTGAGCTAATCGACCATAATCCCTAAATGGTCACCTAAATATGGATCAACTATAATACCAGCAGTTAATGTTTTTAACTATTTCATAAATCGCATAATGAAATTTGATTGATCACAAGACATTAGAATTATTAGAACTGAAAATTTTAAAAATTCAATAACTTACCACATGATCAAAGGGATTGACAATAGGTATATGTATTAATCAAACATTTTGAATTCTATTGATCACATATTTTAAATATGATCGACCTCATGTTTTAAATCTAATTGAATACTAGTTCTAAATCAGATCAACCACACATTGAAAACTCGATCGAACAGAAGTTATAGTCAATCAAAAAAATGATGAAAATAATGAATTTTTAAAAAGTGTTACTTTCTATGAGCTTGGACCCACTGAAATTCATTAATTACCATGATATTGACCTACTGTTCTTTAAGGGAGCATTTTATATAATTATATCTTTTCAAATTTATATATTTTATACATTTTTAGTTATTATGTGTCTATGTTTTGGGTTTTTATAGATTTAATGATATCTTAAATAGTTGTTTGTTATTTCATTGGTTGTGAATTTTATTTGAGAAAATTATATATTGTACTAAATATTCATCTCATGGGTAGAATAATCACACCAATTTATTTGAAAATCATAATTTTCTAAATTTATGTATTTGTAATAGGAAATGTTTTCATCAATTATTTTATTAGATTATTTCTTTTGGTGTTGTATTAAATGTTATAACATATATTGATATAAAGACTATAGATATTTATATATTATTGAAGAGATTCCAGGTGGATATGTTTTCATGAACATTAAATGGACATTTCACATGATAAATTTTTATTGGATAAGATAAACAATACAATTACATGCGTTGTTTTATTCGAAATGATGAAGTGAAACTGGATTCATATGTTGAATATAATATGTATAATGGAACTAAATATAAAGATATCTACAGATCCAGATTAAAAAAATGATTTCTGGTATATTCTTGACCTATATTGTGTAATAAAACTTAGTGAAAAATTAATAATATCAACTAAACTCTAACCATTTGTTAAATTACTGTTGGAGATAAAAATGTTTCCTTGACACTCAGATCCTTTCTTGTTCATTTGGATTCTATTATTTTTACCTCATTCCATTCATTTCACTACTTAATCATGTTGGGTTATACTACCCATAAAAGTTAGGATTCATGTTATTCTACCCATTATGAATGTATTATTTCTTTCATTACCTGTAATAGGAAAAGGAATTAGTTGTGCCTTAGTATGGATATAGAAAGGGTTTGGTTTCTACTAGCACTTCAAAAGGTTGATTCTAGTTTATTATTCTATATGTGAAAAATGTAGGGTGATCAGGTAAATCTACCAAGATTTTTAAAATGTTTTTGGCTAGTTCCTCTAGGGTATAAAAAGGAATTGTAATGGGATGTGATCTACCTTCAAAATTTAGAGATTCTATTATTAGTGGGTTTCATCACTCTATCAGTTTGAAAGGGGTGAGAATTATAGTATGATCATTTATATCTGAACTACTGTTAAACTATTATGTTTATTTTTCTTAATATTTACACTTCATTAATTTCTAAATTTTATTATTATTATATAAAAAGTTAATGGTTTAAATCCCTAACCCATATTTATCTTTCATCTAATCTTATATTGGGTATGAACAAGGATAGTGTGAAAAATTATAATATCCATTGAAAATCGTAGTAAATAATCATACTATTATGAGAAATTAATCCTTGTATATCCTACCCTTTTACACCTTTGGTTCAACCAATGTGGATTTATGTTTGATACTTTTACCATTTTTGACATAATCCCTAAATTTATATAAACACCCCTTGGATTCCAATTTTTATGACCCATACATTCCATAGAATTATTTTAAATCATCTTATATGATTATACATAGCAAATAAAAATTTTAAACACTGTCCAACACATACATTTTTTCATTTTATTAAAACCTCTCTTATGAGACATAGAAACTAAAATACAATTCTTAAAAAACAAAATACCTATCATGATGGAATAAAATAAAAATAGTTTACTACCATTTGGGTGTTATTAAATTTAAATAAGAGTTGTTTTCATGTATATATTCCACTTAAAATAAGATATAATCCATTCTGTACATATAGTATTCAATAGTTTTCAATCATTTAGTGATTTACCCATTAATAGTAATGTTTTTTAATCTATCTAATTAAATTGATTACCCCCATAAACATGTCAAAACATAGGAAATAAAAGAGAAATACATAATAAAAGGAAATTATTGGATGATATCCTGGTAATAGGGAAAACATACTGAATAATAATAAAATATACATGAATTGTTATAATATATTACTTAATATAATGAGAATATCATAACCGTAAACCAGATACATGAAAAAAGAGTATAGAAATCATAATATAATGATTTGAAACTATAATAACCTCTACACCTCAGAGTAATGTGTCAATAAATAAGAATTTGGAACATATATAATCATTACATATTATAAGCATATTCCACGTCCAACTACAAAGACTATTGTAATATAATAAATTAAGATAACCATTAATATCGCATTACATAGTGGACAAGTCTAACCATCCATATCACATACATACTAATCTCATGATATTTAAATCATTACTCAATTCATTTGAGAGATATATCATTCTAGGAGAACCCACCAAATAAAAATTTATTAATACATATGTGTGCATCATGAACATGAAAATAATACTAGATCTGGAAAATTTCCTAACATAAAATCACTTAAATGAAAACATTTATTAGGTATAAAATCATCCAAAGACAGAAATTGGATGATAAAATTAATGTAAATCCCTTTAGAAAACTTTTATAAACAACTTAAGAGATGTTTAAAGGGTATAAAATAATAAGGTATTGATGTTGATGAAAAATCCTTTTGTGGTAGTTAAAAAGTTATATATATTTTTAAAAAATATTATATTTTAATGTTTTTATAAAAAATTAAAGCATAAATAAATGACATCCAAAAACGCATAAAATAAGTGATATTTATCTATATAATATAGATTAAAAATATTTTATAAATTAACATACATAAAGAAAATAGAATAAATATCTGAGATAAAGAGAATAAGTGAAAAATGTAAAGGATAAGAGAGAAAAATATCCCCTCCCCAAATTCACAAGAAAGACCAAACCAATGTAAATAGACAAATGAAAAACAAAATATATGATAAAATAATATATATTTTATCCATTAAGTGTTATAAATAACTAATAACATGGATATGGAAGAGAATTATCAGTGCCAAAATAAAAATAAAAATAATTCCCTTTAAAAACGTTGTAATGGGTGAATTACAACTCAATCATAGAGAAAAGGCTCTTAAATATAAAAAATAGACAAATGAAAATAAAAATTAAATTTAAAAGGTAATTTCATAAAAAATAATCAAAGTAATTTTATATATATAAAATAATTAATATGAAATGATATCGATAAAAAACACCTTACCTTAACTCCAAACTTGATGAAATGTGCTCATGTCCCCCGTATATTCAAAATAAATTTTTAAAAAACAAATTAAGGAACATTATTTATTTTAATTTACTTTAATATTAATCAAATATATTCGTTTATTACATATTTATTATTTATATATAATTTATATCGATAATTTGATGTTATTCATCCTAATAATTCATTTCTTGTTTCAATATGGCTACATCGATTAGTATTCCATGTACAAAATTACAATATCTCCAAAATATTCAAGGTAATAGAATCATAATTTTCCAATTATTTATATGTTTACATTTCCATTATATAGTGTTCATGGGTATGACTAATAAGTAAAAACCAAATGATTCTGTCTTTTATGATTATTTATTCAACCATATGTTATAATTTTAATAATTATTTTAAAATTTAACATTACTCTTTGTAAACTATAAAAAAATTAGTCATTAAATATATATTTTTATATTATTTATTTTTTTATAATATTCCATGCTAAAAATAATGAAATAACATGGATTCATCTATCTTAGTGGTAAAATCGTCATAAGCATTAACACGCTATAATGAATAAATGACTAAGAATATAAAGTTATAATAATATAATATCATTTTTAATTAATTATAATAATGTTAATTTTATTTTATTATAGTGAAAAGTATAAATTTTTAAGGATGTTGATGAGAGTATAAATGAAACATATAGATAAAAACTCACTACATTGATGAAATCACTTGTTTTCTTAACGCCCTCATTTGTAATGAAAAATTTCTAAATCCATATTATAAAAAGAGTTTTCAAAATATGATATGGGAATTTAGGGGAGGTAACTTATAAAGCTATTGGAGAGGAAAAAAGATAATGGATCTGGTTTTGAAATTGTAGAGAAGGGTTTCCTCTATACATAATATTGACTGACATATTTCAAAATACTCTTTTCATAATCGTTAGGGAATTCCATTTTGAGTGTAAAGTATGTGATAAAAGGATAAAATGAATGTGGGAGATGATTTAGTTTATTATTATTAGTATATATATATATTATATAAATTCATACACCTTTTTCCACATATATAGTATTTTACCACATTTACTATTTACCAATTATTTTCACTATTAAACTTGGTAAAAAATTAATCCTAAAATTAAATTTACCATGTTGTATAATTTTGAAATCAAAATTTCAAATAGAAAATCCATTTTATTAAATTTATACTCAGAATATGAAAAATTTAATAAATATAATGCTTTATAAAATATTTTTTATCTATAAAATTATTTCTTATGTTATGAATGATTTTATTTTATATTATTTATTATAATTCTCTATTTACTCAATGGATGATAATACAAATTTATGAATTTAACATATAATATGATAATTTCTTAGACATAAGGGTTTATTTTAATAATGAGTTTAATATAATCATGAGACATATATTTACTCAATGAATATATACACACAATGATAATATAAATCCATTTTACTATTTTTCATTCCTATAAAGTTTTTTACATACTTACAAAATGATCCTATATACAATTATTTCAAGATTTATATCACATGTATTATATTTTAAAATCTGTCTATTGTATTACTCTGTTGTATAATTTTAACGGGAGGTTATGGGAAAATATTAAGGTTTTCATCTCATTTTTTATTTATATTTTATTTACTCTTATAGTTTTCAATATTACGTTCCATATATGTTTCTTGAATAATAATGTTTATTTTATTTTATATAATAATATTACAAATTAATGAAATAAAACATTTTTTATTTTAACTCAGTATTATGTGTAGATCAATCTAGTCAACACATTGAAATTATTAATGAAAAATTCATACAAAAATATGTAGTGTAATATAGATAGACCAAAAATGTTTATTGGTTTTAGGTAAATTGTATAAATTGGTAATTTTCTATAAATTTTAATGAAGAACTCAAATAATGGTACATTAACGGTGTTTCATGGTTTGAGGATTATGATGGATTAATTTTTTTATAATGAGTAATTGAGAAAGTACCTAAATTTGATTCTATGTGGTTTGACAATCAGATTCGTTATATATTTCGAGTTATGTACTAACCTTGTTGTATCTTTTTCATTGAGAGTAATTTCTAAATACTAATCAAATTATGATGAGATTCATTATATTATATTCTATAACATACATAAGATATTGATAAGAACCATGTATTTTTATCTTGGTCATTATATCTATGGTTACATTGATGATAAATTCTGAATTAATAAGGTTAATTCATTATGCCAATCTAGTTTCAGGTTTTGACTCAACAGTAATGATATTAGTTTTAAAAGATCCAAACCGCCCAGAGTGGAACACTGGGAAATATAGGTAGAATACATCACTATACTAGATTTTGAGAAGTATAGTGACCCTTGATTTTCAAACATTAACATTAAATATCTTTTGCAGAATACTTAAACATAATACAAACAGAATCCCAAAGATCATAGTTGGTATAGTACCTTTAGAAACATGGAAACATAAACACTTATACATATGGGAGATACATTATCTCCCACTAGGTTATTCTTGATTAGAATCCTTCTTAAACACATAAAACATAATACATATCTTCATAACCTCGTGAAGGAAACATAATAAGGCGTGAGCTCAAATGATCAGTACAGATAAAAAGGGGAGACATGAAATCATAAACATGATCGTAAGGGTATGAGAATGTAATCATCAAAATACAAGATCAAACTAGAAATATCAATGATCATATACATGAATCATGGAAAAAAGATTGTATGTTCATAAGACATTAATAAAAAGGATTTAAAGGACATAATCAATGAATTAATGACATAGGTGAAAGAAATATAATTTTGGAAAAACAAAATCATATAATGATTTTGATTGTTGAAAATGAATTTCTTCCAATACCATCTAAGTAGTATGGGTTCACTCCCCTTACCATCATAGTAGTCATGGTTCACTACCATGGCCATCATAGTAGCGCAAGCTCACTCATCATCCCATATTAGTAGTCATGATTCACTCTAATGGCCATCATAGTTGTCTAGGTTCACTCTCGAGACCATATTAGTTTATCTCATTAGATATTAAACTTTTACCAGTGTATTGGAGGTACATAGAGATGATAGAATTTTAATTAAAAACATTATATTAAGTAAAAAAGAATGTAAAAATGGTACATATATGATTATGTATTGAATAAATATAGGATAAGGAAACACAGAAATATTATTGATATATGAATTATGATATTTCATCAAACAATTCGAAAACATAATGAATCTTGAATAAGCAATGAGATTGTATCAATAAACTCGAATAACTTGGTAACATGGGATCATACTCTCCAGGTAAAAAAGGAAATTAAATGAAGTGTAAAATAACATTAAACTAAGTATATTAACGATATAACTTGTAAAATGTAAGTATATACACCTCTAAAAAGTGATTAAATTCATAACTAAACATGAGTCTCAAAGAAGGAAAATTGAGACAAAATTGTTCTACCGATTTGTAAAATTTTAAAAGATTAACTAAATGAAAGAAGGATAATAAAATAAATATTGTATTTGTTTTGTATAAGATACATTAAATTAAATTATTTTAAGAACATACACACATAAATGTAAAGAGTGGTGAATGTAACATGTATCTCACAGAAATTAAATGTAATATGAAATCCCCTTAACTCGTGTATTGAATCTCTCTATACTCATAAAATATTGTTGTATCATAAATATAAGTTTATTATAAATATTTTAAATAATAATATTTTCATATATTACCATATATGTTTTTATTATGACCTTATACTACTATCTTGTTAATTACCCTAAGTTACGTTTTCACTTTGGGTAATATTCATTTTGTTCTTCGCATGTGTCTTAATTTGTTATATCATTGGTTATTATGCATATATCATGTTTCCAGAATGTAAATAATGATATAAATATCAATTATGTCCATTATATTTATATTATAATAATGTATAGAATAAATATATACAAAAACTGGAATAAACCAATCATGGAGATGGTAAGCCATACATACGCATGAACATTGTTTCCATTTTATTTTCATATTGAAAGAATGTATGTAAATTATATATGAAGATATAGGTATGTATATATATTTATCATAATTACATTATTATTAATATATATCATATATATCATATAATTTCATTAATCCTGTCCTTAATAAAATCCATAACACCAAATGAAAAGTAAATAGATGTATTTTGTAAAAGTAATATAAAATAATAAGTAAATATTTAATACATTATATAAAATATAAAAATATTGTGTCTATAATAATGGCCACAGTGATATGTGGTAACTTAAAAATGAATAATCATTGTTTCGTGAGGCAGTAGTTCACCGTACAGAGAAACAGTATGTTTGATATACATTGGATGGAGGTGTGTGTAATTTTAGGTAGAAATATTTTCAAAACAATATCCTAGTATATTTAAGATACTGGTTTTTTCACAAAATAATTGAATAAATATAGTGGATGGGGTGATTAAATAAAATAAAAAAAAGGAGCTTGAAAGGTTTGAGGAATGGATAAGGGTGGTGGCCTTTTATAGTAGAGGAGGAGTGACACTTTTGTAAATATTTGAAGAGTGAATTCGACCAACGATTTTCATGTTTCAAGTAGATCCAATAAGATATCGAGGTTTATACAATTGATTATAGGAATGAAATATGGATATCCAATGGGTTTTTGACATGTTTCTAGGTTGTTAGGTCCCTTAATGTTAAGGATTAGTCCCTAACTAAATATATGTTAGTCATAACTGTTTTGATTAATTTTGACCACTTTTACTAATAATTTTGGTCAAAAAAATTGACCTTATTAGAAATAATAAATTATTTTTCTTCCAAATATAGAATCAATTTTTCCAAAATTTTAATCTGAGAAGTGGCAGAAATTAATTTAAAAATAATCCCAATATCAGGACGACACTGCCCGTTTTTATAGAAAAAATGATCAAAACATTGTTAAGTATGTATGTCCAATTTAAATGTGGAAAGGGTTTAAATGAAAACATTGGAATAAATGATAAAATATTACCTAATTATACTATTAAATCAAATTAAGTTTTTTAACTTTATTGATTTATTGAATTAAAAAGCAATTTTCTCATAAAAATCGCTATTTTTTACAATTCATCCAAAAATGATGTTTCTCAGAAAAATCTAAAAAATTCACCGTAAGATAATTATTATATTCTAAATTGAAAAATGAGGTTTTTTTATCAAATTAAATTTATAAATTTTTATGAAATTTATTTTGTTATAATTACATAAAAATAGTATTTTTTAGACATAGAAGTACTTTACTAAAAATTATATCTTTCATTATCAATATGGTTTTTTATATAAAATAATTTTAGAAAATATTGGAAAAGTAGTTCAAGTTATTTGTATAAATATTTTTAATGGATATGTTATTATTATCTCATTTAAACAATAACAAAAATGTTTTTTAGAATCTCAATGTTGCATGTATTGTATACCAACTCAGTGTTGTGTGTATCATACACTAACTCATCATTGCATGTAATGTACGAAACTAAGTGTTGCATGTAATATAAGACATTTTTGTTTAGTGTGAAAGTAATATTTGACTTAGTGATTGGTAATATGAAAATTGTAATTTATTAATAAAAAGGTCCATAAAAACTCAAGGTGTTACATTCTACCCCCCTTAAAATAAATTTTCAGCTAGAAATTCATCACTCAGGTAAAAAAATGAGGATAATTATACATCATAATATCCCCAATTTCCCACATATCTTCCTCAAAATGGTGATTTCTCCACAAAACCATGACCATGTGAGTTGTCTTGCTTCATAGATATTCCTCTGGTCGGTCTAGAATTTCAACAGGCTACTATTCGTAAGAAGGATCTTGCCCTGGTTGTATGACTTCTGTGTTCAATTCATGTGAAGGGTCAGGCAGGTACTTCCTCAGATGTGATAAATGGAACACATCATAGACGTGATAGAGATTTGGAAGAAATTCCAAGTGATATGATACCATCCTGATATGATCAAGAATATCAAATGAACCGATATACCTAGGACTCGGTTTCCCTTTCTTCTCGAATCTTATAACATTATTACATGGTGAGATTTGTTGAAATACCTTTTCAGAAACTTCAAATTCTAGATCACACCAACAGTTATCCGTATAACATTTAATCTAGCTTTGAGCTGCCTTGATATGTTGTTGAATGGTTCTAACCTTCTTGTCCCTTTCTTTAGTGTTCTCAGGTATTGATAGATTTAATTCTCCAACAGTATCCCAGCACATTTGAGCTTTACATTTCTTCCCATAAAGGGATTCATACTATTCCATCTGAATGCTTGAGTGAAATCTATTATTATAACAAAATAAACTAGAGTATGGTGATAATCCCAACCAACTTTGAAGTCCATAAAACAATATATCAACACATCCTCAAGGGTTTTAATTTTTCTTTCAGACTATCTATCTATTTGACGATGATACTTAACTGAAAATCAATTTTGTATCATGTGATTTTGGAGTACTTCTCTAGAACTCTGAGGTAAACCTCAAATCCCAATCTGATACAACAGAATGTGGAACTCCATAAAACCTTAAAATTTACCCAATGTATATTCGAGTAAGATGATCAAGAGAGAAATGTTCTCTGGTTGAAATGAAGTGTTCCGAATTAGTAAAGTGATCAATTACCACCCTTATATCAATAAAACCTTTAGGGGTTTTGGGTAGTCCAATGAAAAAATCCACAGTGATGTTCTCCAATTTACCTTCTGGAATGGGTAATGAATGAAACATAACTTTAGACTTTTTTCTTTTATCCATAACTTGAAATCATACCGAACAACGAGATACAAACTACAAGATATATCTCTTCAATCCATAACAACATAAGTATTCTTTAAAGTCCCTATACATCTTCATACTTCGAGGATGAATAGAGAATAAAGAACTATGATCTTCCTATAATAGACCCTTCATCAAATCTGACAAGGAAGGAACACGTACACGATTCCAGAACCTTGTCATTCCATATTGATCATAGATAATCTTAGGAACATTTCTACCGTTATTATTTAGTTCTTCATCTTCCTTATGTGCCTCCTTAATATTCCCTTGGATAGAGGGTTGAAAAATCATTTGAGAAAGATAATATTTTCCTCTTCCAGAAGGATTTATAGATCTATCCTTTGAAAATATAGAAATATTGGGTCTTTTATGATCCTCATAATAGATAAGATATCATGATATTTTTATATCAAATCATCTTCCACCTTGTTCAATTTCCCAGGGTGGTAATGTTTTGAGTAGTCATAATCCTTTATCAACTCTATCCATCTTCTCTGATGCATGTTCAACTACTTTTGTTTGAATATGTATTTTCCCATTTTATAATCCTTATATATATCAATATTTTCCCCATAAAGATAACACCTCCAAATCATTAATGAAAAAATATCATTGATAACTTCAAATCATGAGTTGGGTAATGTTTTTCATGAATATTCAACTGTCATGAATCATAGTCTATAACTGTGTTATTTTGAGAAAGAACACATCCTAATGCCTTCTTGGTTGAATCACTATAAATTATAAACCCTTCTCCAATACAGGTTAATATAAGAATAGGTTCATTGAACAACCTTCTTTTGTTTTCCTTGAAATTTTCATCACATTCATCTACCCAGATGAACATAACACCCTTCTGAGTTAACTTGGTCAGAGGATTAGATAGTTGTGGGAAATTCTCCACAAACCATCGATAATATCTAGCTAAACTATGAAAGATACGGATCATAGAAATTATTTTTGGTATAATCCATCTTTCAATAGCCTTTTACTTTGATGGATCTACCACTATACAATCTATTGTGACTATATGAACTAAAAATGAAACCTTTTTCATCAAAAATTCATATTTTGAAATTATTCCATATAACTTCTTCTTCATTAGGACCTTCAGTACAATTCTCAAGTGATATTCATTCTCTCAATTTATCTTTGATCATATAATAATATAATATATAATGACTACCCCAAACATATCGAGGTAATATCTAAATAATCTATTCATTAAATCTCTAAAGATAACAAGGTTATTAGTAAGGCCAACAGGAAGCATTATATATTCATTGTGACAACACTGTGTATGGAATGTTTTCTTGTGTATATCCTCCTTCTTAACCCTCAATTGATAATATCCAGAGTGAAGTTCAATATTGGAAAATTATTGAGCTCCGCGCAATTGTTCAATTATGTTATCAATATGGGGAAGATGATACTTACTCTTGATTGTGACCATGTTCAACTCCCGATAATCAATGCAAAGTCTCATTGATCCATCATTCTTTCTCAAAAAAAAGAACTGGAGCACCCCAAGGTGGTACACATAGTTGAATTTATAATGAACCAAGATTGACATACATGTAAATTACATTTCTTTTACAGAATACTTAATACATTATACAAATAGACCCTTATGGAATGTTTTAGATTAGTGTATTTGGAAACTCAAAACAATGTTTTCTATCTTGGTGATAGATCTTCAACATCTCCCATAAATATCTTCCCCATTATTTTTCCTAACAAAATCCTTTATTTATATCATGGGGTAGAGAAATAACAAAAAGGGTGATCTCAAATAATTAGTATGGGTAAACATGGAGAACATCAAATAGAACATAAACAAAAAAATGTAAATTCATGAACATATATTTTGAATATCAAAATTTTGAATCATAATAAAAATACTGGCTATACGAAAGGCTTAAAATATAAAGGAACATTAACCCTGATAAAATAGTATTACTATATAACATGGAATTGTTTCAACCATGTAAGCATAGAAAATAATTTCCATACTAGAGAAGGTTCCTATCCAAGACCATCATAGCAGATAAAGTCCATTTCTAACCGTATTTCACTCCCCGTTCTATCCCTATGTTACTGAACCAGATATACTTTCCATTTCAGCCCTATATTACTAAACCAGATTAACATTCTATTCCATTCATGTCTATATCATTAGATATAAATCATTATACAATGTATTTTAGAAATATATACGTCACACCCAACTCATAATAAAATCATTCTTATGTGTTCTCAAAAATATAAATCATTTATAAAAGAAAAACCCAAGAAAATGGGTTTTTTAAACAGAATTTGATCAAAAAAAATCCGTATAAAATATCATTCCATCATTAACACAATCAAATCATAGTAATAATAAGGATAGAAACATAACCCTATTTAAATATCATCATCTTAGATAGAAAATATTTTTTTGCAAAACTATTGAAATTAATTCTTGAGGAAAATATCATTTATTATTAAAAAAAATTTATTTTTCTCAAAATTCCAAAAACATTAAAATAAATGAATTTATTTTAAAATAAACATGAAAACATGAAATGGACTCTTCATATAAGTAATTCATTATGAAACAGTAAAAATCCATTCATGCCATATAACTTAAAAAAACATTCTTAATGTGATTTTGTTGGAAAAATGAAAAGGTAAATCATACAAAAAAATCATTCCTTTCATACCATTTAATAAAAATTCAACAATGGAAAAAATTTAATTTAGACAATTTTATAAGAATAGAAATGATATTACATGTTTATGAAACATGTGCATGGATGATAGATATACCCTAGTAAATACTTACATATAAATAATACCGTATAAAAAAGAGACCGTGAAATTATCTCTTACTAATTATAATTAGTCAAATAATATTCCTAATAAAATAAAGAAAATAACATGAATATTTAAATATCATATCATTCATAATAATAATAATAAAACATTCACAAAAATCCATACATACGCAAACAATGTGATTTTATTTTTTCATAGGATAGATAGAAGTTGGAATATGATTGTTTCTAAATATAATAATATCTAAATATATAATTTATATTAGAGATAGTAATTTATAATGAAATAACTGTTGAAGTGGAATTATAAGAAGAAATAAATTTTAAATAATATGTAGAGGAGGATACCTCTTATTCGATGTGCTTCCTCTTAATCTAATCTAAGAGCACTAGTCTCAATATTTGATGAAGACCATAACATCTAGAATGTAAATAAGAACATTAAGAAGGGAGAAAAGTATGGGATGGCTGAGCTTGAATGCTCAAATGTATATGAATATGTGAGGTAGGAGGTACCCTTTTATAATTGATGGGAGAGGCACTTTTTGAAACCTCAAAAATATTAATTTATAATAAAATCAAACCCCACTCAAAAACCTCCAAAATGAGATATATTCAAAGATAAGATTTGATAAGATTTTGATCTCATCAACCAATATATAATTATTATTATATATGTTTTAAAAAAATTATGTCTTTTAAATAATTTAATAAAACATTGTTTTAACATAACAGAAATAGTGTCAGTTTTGACACTATTCAATTAATGTATTTTTTTTAAAAACCATGGTATGATTTTATAATATAAAAAATTATTTTATTATAACCCGATGGGGTATTGTCATCTATAAACATAATTGGACAAATTAATCATTTCAAATTAAATTTATTTTAATATTGTTAATAACATTAATTTTTATATTTCCATTAAAAAAATAATTACTACACCAGTTTTGTGTAATTATTTAATATACATATTGATTGGGTAAAAATAAAAAATAAAATACTATGATGAAGTGAATATAATTTTTTTATAAGAATATTTTTAGGAAAATTTATCTTCTGAAAAAATCTAGAATTTAAAAAGTTTTATTTATTAAATTATGAAGGTGAAAACTTTAATATAACTTTAAACAAAATAATATAAGTGTCAAATCACTTTCATATGGTTATAAAAGGTCAATAACTAGACCCATGGAAAATTATGGCCGAGATATACTTGATAAATAATAATAAAAAATGTTTATGGGTCATTTGATGGTTATTATGATTTTAATAATAATTGTTTTATTTATTTCTCATCAATTAATTGATTTCTACACCATAAAAATATAAGCCTTTAATGTAATTGTATATTTCCTAAAAACTACAAAAAACTAAATTATAATGAAAAATATATATATTTCAAATAAGTATTTATAAAATAATTTATCTTATACAAAAAACATATATAAAAAATTGTTTAGTTATTAAAATTTGAGTGATACATATTTAACATTTCTTTAAATAAAATAAATTTAATGTCTTAATCTCGTCCAAGTGTCTTACAATGGACACAATTTTGACACAATTATGATTTAAGAGAATAAAAAATCATCAAATTATATTATTAACTGTGTTAGGGTAATGATATTATTCTTGCCCTTAATTACCTATTTTAGCCTTTTACCATATTAATAAAAAATACCAATGTTACTATTCATATCACACAAAAATAAAATAAAGATAATTACATAATTTGGCCCTAATGATTCCAAATATGGAATCAATTTTTCAAAATTGAAAACAAATATTTTGTAGTAATTAATATAAAATTATTCTCATTGTCGAAAAGAAAGAACCAGTTTTTAAAATTTAAAACATTGCAAAAGATCGAAATTTTTCTATAACTGAATTCAATGTAAAATAAATTCTAATGAAATAAATTATATTGAATGATAAAAATATTTTCTATATATACTTAGAAACAATTCAATAATATAATTTATTTACATAAATTAATTTTATGAATAATGTTGTTTTGAATTAAAATTTAGTATAATTTTACTATTCATCATACTTTAAAACATGTCAGAAAAATATCAAAAATTATTCCAAATAATATTTCAATATTAATATTAAAAAAATTTGTTTTTTTGTTCAATAAAATATATAAAAGTGTCAAAAAAATAATTTTAAAATTGGTATGCCTTCAAAAGGTGGCAATACTGCATTTAAAAAAAAATACTTTTTTCATCTGAAAAAATTAACTTGTTCTTATATCATGTGTGGAAAACATATAAAATTAATTTTAAACATTATATTTAATCCATAATGAGTGATTTTATTATTTAATAGACTGAGTTATTTTAATTTAAATATTTTTTTCCAAAGAAGTTAATACTATTCATAACCGCCATTACAATGACTAGGTTATAATATTTAGTTCACTTATAGAAGGTCTTCCATGACATGTATTGTATCAAAAGAAGTTGAATTTTTTTGTAACATAATCCAAGAATAGTTTTTTTATACCACAATCTAATTTTTTGTTTCATATAGTGGAATCTAATCTTGGTATAACATACAACACAAGACATAAAATAAATTAAAAATAATATGTCTCATAAAATATTGGGGTGTCACATTCTACCCCCTAAAAATGAATTTCTCCCTAAAAATAATCATGTTTATAAAAGCTTTACTACTTTAATGGTTCATTCATAGAAACCCACATCGTAAAAAGGAATACTAAAACATCGTTTTAAAATAGATGGTCAAAAACAAAATGGTTACCCAAAGTAACTCATTACTAGGTTTCCCCATTAGAGAACATATGTCAGAAGTAAAAACATGGATATTGAAGATAAAATATTACGATAAAGTTCTAATAGAAATAAATTGAGAAAAATATTAGGAGAAAGTACAAAACCATAAATCCTTAAATCTGTGATGATTTAATGGACCATCTGATACATTGGATAAGAAGGTACTAAGATAACATTTTTGGTTTTAAATATTCTTTCCAATATGTTGAATAATTTTGAATGATTAGAAATACTTACTTGATTTTAGTACAATCTCACCATTTTTTTCTAAGAACAATTTACACTTAATCTATTAGTCAACGAAATGAAGTTGATTTTTTCATTCTTTAAGTGTTAGTAGATCATGTGATAGAATTATGGGTCATTCCATTAGTATAATTAAAAAGGATACCACATGTTATAAAATATGAATAAGTCCACCTATAGTGAGACAACACATTAATATAACAAACTTCAACCGGAGTATAACCTTTACTATCCATAAGTGGATAACCTTACAATCCTTAAAAAACTAAAAATCTAAAACTTTATATAAAGGTGAAATAAATTGTGATAGCATTTATCTCCCATATCTCATAGGGAATTTCATGGTTGTCACAGTACAACCATGTGAATACCTTAATCATGTATTCTTTTTAAACATGGTAATAACAAGATTTACCATAAAAACTTAGTAAAAACATGCATGCTGTAAAAAAAACTCTTTCAACATACCAAAAATTAAAAAATTCTATATACTCAATCCATGATAACACTTTTTCATTATATCAATCTTGGGGTTATTAATACTATTAAACAACTCATTATCTCCTTAACTGATCATTATGTACAGATCATGTATTTTCCAAAACTATCTAAATAACTTTTCATGGTTACCAGTACCATTAAAAATATAATTGCAAATACTTAATGAAAACAATAGTTTAATAATCCTTAGATGTCTATTTATTCCATAATACCATAAAATTACTTATACAACATTACTCTTGATTAACATGAAATCATTCATCTATCTTCTTAAACCATTGATTGAGCTTCATCCTTGAATTACTTAATAATTCTTTCATATCATATATCATTCGTAGTATCTTCATTGTCGACAACATAAATACTACCCATATGACCATGTTTATTTTTTTCATGAAATTTTCATCAAGGGAATTGATTTTAATAATTCCCATATATTGCACAATTAAATCATTTTATCATCATTGATGCCTTATTAATACCATTATCCTTGTCCATTTTGATAACTGAAAATTCCTTTTTCAATTACTGGCTTTGTGTCCTTCTTTTCCACACCCAAAGAATATTCTAGTTCCTTGGAAACATTCTCCCCGATGCCTCTTACCACATGATTTACATGTGGAAAATTAAACTTTATTTCCTCTGAAATCACCATGAAACACCATATTTCATTATTAGGTGGGTTAGAAAGCTTACCAAAGTTGAGATTATTTATCATATTGTGAGATTTTTGATTAGGTATAATAATGATGTTTCACCTTAAAAATCCAAATTAATTTGTTTAATCATGAGGAATATCATTCCATTTTATATAATATTATCCTTTATCATGAATCCTCATGTTTCCAGAAATTTTCTAAATCTAAAAAAGAATAGTGTGAGAGGAAAAATCACACTAAGAAAACAACATAATCAAGGGGGAGTAATTTCAACCTCTAACATATTAGGTTTAGTCCTCAGTTATTCATGATTTTTACCAAAATTTTAGGATATTAACCTATATTTAAACTTATTATTAGTGACATCCCTCAACATATCATTAGAAATATATCTAGGGATCTCACTAAAGATTTTGCATCATAGTTTCCGAAGGTAAACTAAACCTTTTTTATGATAATAACTCTAACAACCCAATCTTGATGTACATGGGCATTACATTTATTTTTCAGAATAATTAATACATTACATAAATATATTCCCAACGATTGTATTAGTTTAGTGTCTTTGGAATCTTGGATCACATTATTCTAAATTGGTGAAAGATCTTCCACATCTCCCATAAAGACCTTCTCCATCAGTTTTCCTACTTAAAACCTTTATTTATATCTTGGGGAAATGAGAAAAAGGGTGAGCTCAAATTCTTTATATGGGTAAAGATGGAGAATATCGAACAAAATATAAACATACGAATATAAAAATATCATATATTTTGAATATGAAAATCTTGAGTAGTAGAATAAATCATGGTAGTACATAATGAATAAATAATAAAGGAACATTAACCACTATAAAATAGTATTGTCATAAAAATTATATTTTTTTAAAAAAAATAAACATGGAAAATCATTTAGATATTAACCAAGGCTTATATCCAGGACAATAATAGTGGAAAAATTCCATTACTGAATCAAGTTCACTCCCCATTCCAACACTGTATTACTGAACCAGATATACTTTTCATTTCAACCCTGTATTACTAAACTAGATTTACGTTCCATTCTTGTAATTTTTATCTCATGATATTTAAATAATTACCTATTTAATTGGGGGAGATATAGGTCCCACCCATATGATAATGAAATAATTCTTACATCTTGCAAAATAACATCATTCTTTCATCATAGCATAACCAAATAAATAAAATGGGGTTTTAAACATTATTCCATCCAAACATAATCCATATAAAACAACATTATATCACTAAAATAATAAAATCATATTAATAATAGGGATATAAACATAAACCTATTTTAAGAGTGTCATCTTAGATGGGAAATAATTTTGATAAAACACTTGTAGTTAATTCTTCAGTAAAATGTGATTTCTACTTCAAAACAATTTCTTTTCTCAAAATGTCACACAATTTAAAAAGAAAATAATTTATTTGAAAATAAATTTGAAAAAGTTTAAGGTATGTTTCATGTAAATAAGGCATAATGAAACCATAAAAATCCATTCATGTTCTATATGTTAAAAAAACATTCTTCTCCTACTTTTTTTGGAAAAGTCAAAAAGTAATTGATGCCGAAAATGAAAAAATATTCCTTTCATACCATTTAATAAAAATTCACCAAAGGCCAAAATTAAAATTAAATAAATATATAATAATAGAAATAATCTTATATCTTTAAGACACATGGATGTGGATGATTAATATACCCCACTAAATACTTACATATAAACAATCTCTGATAATAATGAGATTGGAAAATTATCACGTATCAATTATAATCAGTCAAATCATATGCCTCATAAAATAATGGAACTTACATTCATATTAAAATATCATAACCTTAAAAAAATCATAAAACATTCATGGGAATCATAAACACAACAAAACAATAGGTGGGGCATAAGTCATATTTCCCATAGAAATAAAAGTGAGAAAAAATAATCCCTTACCTTGGGTCAGTTATCCTGGGTATGTATCTGAAACTCATGTATACTTATTAAAATAATTATATTGACTTATTAAAAAGGAATATTCATTTTTATTATTTCTTATATTATTATATTATCATTAGTTTGTTAGTAACATTTCATTGTCACTCATTATTTAGATATTAATTTATGTGTGTTCTTATGCAAGTTTTTTCTGATAAGATCATGTTCCCATTCATAGGTTATATTTATATCATTTAAATAATTATATTAGTGTAGTATATATCATATTTATTCATCCCATCCATTTATATAATCATGGTTTAATTAAGATCAGGTATAATGAATTGTATCACATCGTGGAGATGGTAGACCATACGCACACACAAGCGACGACATCATTCCCATAATTGTTGAATTGTATTGAAGTGGATAGTGTAAAATATTTAAGATCCAGTGTAATGTTATAATAATGATATATATTTATTATTTCCATCATTATATCCACACAATTTAGGTGGCATTGAAAAATAGATTACACCATTGTCTGGAGACAGTAGATTGTACGTACGCACGCATGGGGATTTCATTTTGTTTGGATGGATAGAAGGTAGAATATGGTTTTAGAAATATTATAATAATATCTCAGTATATAAATTAAACTAGATTTATTACATTATAATGAATCTACCCATGAAGATGAAGTAGAAGAAGAATGAAGTTTGAAAGAATCGGTATAAGAGGTTGCCTCTTCTTCGACGTACTTCCTCTAAATCTCATATTAGATCATAGAGTTGGTATTTGAATAAGACCAGAACCTCTATAAGGAAACTAGGGAAGTTAATAAGATAAAAAGTTAGGGTATGGATGATCATTAATTCTCCAATTTTCATGAATAAGTGAGGGTGGAGGTTACCTTTTATAATTGAGGTGAGTAGTACTTTTGGAAACCTCAAAAATATAAATTTATAATAAAATGAAAACCATTAAAAACATCAAAAATGAGATATATTCAAAATAATATATGATAATATTGTAATCTAGTTTAACCATAAAATTTATGCACTTTTTTATGTTAATTTAAACCTTATCATTTTAATTAACACTTAGTTGTTATAATTAATTTTAATTATGCTAGTAAATATTTCAATATTAAAAGGTTGAAATATTATTTATTTGAGGTAAATTACACAATGAATAAGTAACTTTGATCATTTTTGACAATATAATAATTATTCCATATTTTTTGAAAAAGGTTTTATGATTTTAAAGTAATCTAATAAAACATTTTTTAACAAAAGAACAATGGTGTCAATTTTGACACTTTTCAATTAATGGATTTTAAAAAATATCAAGATTAGATGTTATCATTGAGAAAATTGTTTTATTATATTCTTATGAGGTGTAGGATAAATATAAATATAATTTCACATATTAATTATCTCAAATAATATTAATTTTATTATTTTTAATAAAATTATTTTTACATTTATATTAATAAAATAATTACTTCATTAGGTTTGTGTACTAATTTAATATACTTATCTATTGGGTAAAAATTAAAAATAAAATAATAATATAAATATAAATATAAAATCTTTTTAATAATAATTTTATTAGAATTTATATACTTAAAAATCCATCATTCAACAAGTCATACATATTAAATTATGAAAGTGACAACTTTAACAACACTTTAAATAAAATAATATAAGTGTCAGAATCACTTCGATATGGTTCAAAATGGTCAATAACTCGGCCTTTGGACTATAATGCTCTATATATTCTAAAAAAATAATAATTTTTAATGTTTTTGGGTCTTATTATGCTTATTTTCATTTTAATAATAATTTTTTATTTATTTCTCATCAATTAATTAATTTGTACACCAAGAAAGTATAAAACGTTAAGGTAATTATATATTTTCTAAGAATTAAAAATAAAATACCATGATGAATGGAAACATTTTATATTTAAAATATGTATTTATAATATAATTTATATTATGTATAACCTTATATAAAAAATTATTTAGTAATTAGAATTTGAATGAGACATATTTAACCTTTCGTTAAATAAAATTACTTAAGTGTCCTAATCTCAACCAAGTGGATTCCAAATGAAACCATTTATACCCAAGGATGATTTAGGTCGAAGAAAACTAATCCAATTATATTAATACAAGTGTTAGGGTAATAATATTATTCTTACCATTAAATACTTTTTTTACCTTTTTACTATATTAATAAAAATTACTGAAGTTACTATTCATAATGCACAAAAATAAAATAAATCTATTTACATAATTTGGACCTAATGACTTAAATTATGGATTCAATTTTTTAAAATTAAAAACATATAATTGTCAATAATTAATTTAAAGTTATTTACATTGTTGGAATGAAAGAAAGAGTTTTTAATAGTTAAATTATTGAAAAAGATTATAATGTTTTTACGTTTTAATTCAATGTAAAATTAATTCAAATTATATAAATTATAATTAATGATAATGACATATTATATTTATACTTTAAAACAATTCAAAAATATAATTTAATTACATAAATTACATCACTAAAAAACGCTGTTTTCAATTAAAACTTAGTATCATTTTACAATTTATCAAAATTTAAAGCATTTGTGGAAAATATAAAAAATTCGGGTGATTTTTTTCCTGCTTCTATGGAAGAAGTTTATTTTTCTAAATAAAATATATATAAGTATCAAAAATAGATTTTAAATGGTTACACCATTAAAAGGAGGTAATAGGTAATTTTTTGAAAAATAATTATTGTATCTGAAAAACTAAATTTTTTCTTATATCATGTCTAGAAAACATATAAAATGAATTTTAAACATTAGAATGAATACTTAATGACCGATTTTATTATTTTATAGACTCACTTATTTTATATAAATTATTTTCTTGAAGGAATTTTATATTATTCATACTCGCCATTATAATGACCAGGTTATAATATTTAGTTCCCTTATACTAGGTCTAGCATGAAATAAATTCTATCAAAAGAATGTGAAATTATGTGTAACACAATACAAGCATAGCGTTCTATATACCTCATGCTAATACGGTGATGTGTATAGCGCAAGCTAATCATGGTGTATATTATAACACAATAAATCAATGAAATTAAAAATAAACTATCTCATAAAATCTCGGGGTGTTACAAAATGAATCCCTTATCAATTTTTTCATGGAGTTGATTGCTCAAGTCCTGAAACTCAGTCTGGGAAATTCTATAAATATTATTTGGAAATGGTGTGGAACTAGGAATAAGTTATTTTTATGAAGAATATGCAACTCTTTGGGATATAAATCCACAAAATCCAAAAAAAAATAAGAATACCATTGATGACAATCATATCCCAATCCATTTGAGATAAAAACCCTTTTTGAATGGGAATTAAGACCCATACACTGGATGTAATCTCCACAGGAAGTTCAGAATTATCATCACATTGATGGATGATCATATGAGGTTTTTAAATACCAAACATAAATTCCCATACAAGACAATTGACACAGTATTTAAGCAGAGAAATCCAATCCATGCCCATGCTGACATCAAATTGGAAAAAAGGAAGAATAACAAGATGTACATGAATCACATTCCCACAGACATAAACCGGAGAAGAATCATAAACATGAGATGAAATCATCATAATGTTAGGGGGTTTCACTGTTAAATGCACCTCTAATTTTTTTAGAGGAATCTTAACACCCATTGAAAATTATTTAGATATGAATGGGTGGGTAGATAGAGAATAAAAAATGACATTATTTGTACTATGTTTGATTGTATGTGTACATTTCATCACATATTTATCATACCCCTCATTAGCTATGACGATTAAAGGATATTTCCCCTTACCCCTCAGCTTAAGAGGTTTCTGACATCAATCATCATCCCCAACCCTGGGGTTTGGGAATTAGTAACAATAATTACCATTATCCTTAAAATTTTAGAACGAAATGATGGGTGGATCATTATGTGTGGCTTTTTCACAATTGGCATTTTGAGTCAACATATTCCCATCACATTAGAAATCAATTCCCCGATGGTCTTCCGTTCCATACATAAAACATTTATTAGACCCATTAAGTCAATCTCTTCTATGATTCTTCCCACAATTAGAGCATAAATTAAATTTAATCTACCTTTCTCCTTAGTTTTTGGAGCTTCCATTAAAATCAATCATCCTCTTCTTGTGAAAGGTGTGAGATTGATACGTGACACCAACCACCATTTAAATCTCAAATGCACAAAAACAATTATCTTCATAGATACTAAACTCTCTTATATCCAATACTCTTATGAGAATTGGTTTTAATCCACCTAAAAACCTATCAACATTAGTTTTAGGTTGGATGTTATTCCTAAAGCGTACCTCACAAGTTTTGTGAAATTATCCTCGTAGGTACCAACAGAATTATCATCCCTTTTCTTCAACTCAATGAAATCTTTTTTCATCTTGGTATGAAGAATTATTGAAAAGTACTTATTTAAAAATAAGTTCATGAACTCACCCCACACCATGGATTCAATCTCATCATGCTACCTTGTATTATTTATTAGATTCCACCACTGACTTGCTTCAACTTCGTACTGATAAAAAAACGTAATGACTTTCTAATGATATGAAAAACAAATAATAGAGAGTTTATTTCCATTGGTACTAATACATTGTTTAGGAATAACTAGATAAAGATACCCTATTAATGATGGTGGAAATTGCTTCATGAAATACTCAATAGAATGTTGTTCACTTCCTATTCTCATTTGGAACTCCACCATGATTCCTAGCTTGAGAAAGCTATGTGATAAAAGAAATGAGTTTTTTTTATTCTAGATCCCATATAATTTAGTTGGACAATAGGATATTAATTTAATTTTCCATCTTAATTTCTATTAACACGGTTCCTTCAGCTTCCATCCATTTACTAAACCCAAAAGCAGAGTAAAAAATAATTATCATAATGAGGAACCACATAATCATGAAAAATAACTTTTAGGATGTCTAACTTATGACACATTACTTATTCTATGACACATTTGGTTTATCCTAAGTTATTCATAGCCAATTTATATTTTAATCCTTTTTAATGGTTCATGAATAGTTTCTGAATTTCCAAATCATATACCATGAGAGTGTGAAACCAGGTGTGCAATAAGGCCTATTTTCATATACCAAACTACACTGAGGCAAGCCTGAAATATCATGTCGGTGTTGTTACCGTTAGGTATATCTATGCTAGATCCACATCCAATTGTAATATCCAAACAAATATGTATTTCTAGGAAACCACTCAATCTATCCTTCAATAAAATTCTATGACATTTTACTATACATTTCCTTATATTTAGACTTATCATTTAGATATGTACTTATGGTTATCACTAATGTTTTATAATCCATGATTCTAAATGTTAGCTATACCTTTTCTCTAATACTAACTATATAGAACCTCACTTTTCAAACATTAACATTATATAATTTTTGTGGAATATATAATCATTATACAAACAGATGCCCAAAGACCGTAGTCGGTATAGTGTCTTTAGAAACATGGAATAATAATCACTAATACACCTGTGAGATACCTTATATCTTACTAGGTTCAATGTGATTATAAATATTCATAAAACATCAAACAGAATACATATCTTCATAACCATGGGAAGGTAACATAAAAAAGGGTGAGCTCAAATTCTTAATAAGGTTAAACAAGGTAGACATGTAAGAATAAACATGATAATAAGGGTATGATAATGTTATCATGAAAATATAATATCACACCATGCATATCAAATTTCATATACATGAGTCGGGGTATAAATCATGGTAGTTCATAAGACACGAATAAAAAGGAAGTAAAGGATAAAATCTGTGAAATAATAACATAGGAGTAAGACATGGAAGTGTGGAAAACACATAAGAATATAATTATTTACATTGTGTCCAAGTAATTACTGAATATACCATCATAATAGTATGTGTTCCCTCCCCATTACATCATCGTAGTCATGGTTCACTCCCATGGCCATCACAGTAGCTTGAGTTCACTCCTTATACCATCTTAGTATATATGGTTCACACTCACGACCATCATAGTAGTCAAGGTTACCTCCCAAGGCCATATTAGTGTATCTAATTAGATATAAGACCTTACCTAATGCATTGAAAGGAGATGTAGGTCCCACATGTCAAATAATTAAGTCATACATACATATACCACAAGATCATAAATAATCATATCATAACACATGAAATGAAATGGTAGTAATAAACATGTAAACATATAATAAGATATTTAAATATATAGGTTTCATAATCATTTCATCATAATCAAAACCCCTTAAAATAATAAGGTTTCAAAACCATATAAATCGTGAAAGTGAAATCGACTTCATAAACATAATTCCATTAAAAAATAAACCATTTAGATAAATAATATGAGTGGAATCATGGAATTATTTTCATATAAATGATTTTATAACACCAATTTATGTTATCTTAGATGGGAAATAATTTTTAAATATCCATTTAAAAACATTTGATGAGGAAAATAACCATTCTTATTTCAAAAATGATTTTTATGACACAAAACCTTTTGAAAAGCATTTTCATTCACAATTGATTTGATAACTTATAAAGGAATATTTGAAAAGAATAAAACATTTTCCAAATACTATTTACTAGAAAATTGTCTTCATGAATATTTTGAAATCATTTTGAATTTTGTTTCTAAAACATGGGTTTTGAATGCAATGGATTTATGACTAAAGAGAGAGAGAGGCAGTGAGATTTTACATAAGAAAATCATCTGAAGTACCAAAGAGTAAAAAAATGGTCATAAAAATGAGTATTAATTGAATAAATATAGGATATATAAAATAATAAATATTTTTGTGATATGGATCATAATATTTCATCAAAGGAATCATAAACATAAACAATCTAAAAAAAGTGATGAGATTGTCTCAATGAACTCTTATAACTTGGTAACTTGGGATCATACTATCTATGTATGAAATGAAATTACATGAATCTTAAAATATAATTAAAATAATTAGAGTCGTGATAATACATGTAAATTATAAGTACACAAACCATGAAAAAAGTGTTTATGTGTATAAGAAAACATGACTCTCAATGAAGGAAAATTGAAACACAACTGTTTTACTAATTTGGTATGTTTTGATAGTTAAACCGCATGAATGATGGATCAGAAAATGGATATGTGAATAAACATAAATTTATATATAATATACATAGAATAAAATCATTCTCAAATAATACACCAAACAAAAGTAAATAGTATCAAACATAACATGTATCTCACAGAAATTAAAGGTGAGTTGAAACCCCCTTACCTTGTGTCTTGACTCTCTCCTTGCTCGTACAAGCTTCATGTATAGTAAATATAATTTTATTATTAATATATTAGATAATAAAACTTTTATATATATTAAACTATATGGTTTTATTATGACCATATATTACCATCTTGATAACGATCCTATGTTAAGGTTTCACTTCGAGTAATATTCACATTGTTATTTGCATGTGTCTTAATTTGTTATATCTTTGGTTATTAAACTTATATATTGAATATAGAATGAAATTAATGATATAAATATAATTTATATCTATTATATTTATATTATAATAATCCATAGTATATAAGTACAAAATAGTATACACTATTCATGGATACTGTATATCGTACGAACGCATGAACATTGTTTCCAATTTTATTGTCGTATTGAAAAAATTATGTAAATGAAATACGTATATATATATGTATGTATGTATATATATATATAACTTTTCTAGTAGATTTAATATATCATATATATCATATAAGTTCATTAAACTCATCATTAATTCATTCCATGTGGTGTGTGAACAAATCACGTCGCTTTGAAGGGGCGGTAGTCCAGACTTACTCAAACAAGATTATGATATTAAAACCAAATGGAAAGTAAAGAGGTTTGTGTTGTAAAAGGAATATATAAGATTAAATACATAATAAATATAATATATGACATATATAAATAGTGTTTCAATCATAATTTCCACCCTGATAGGAGGTAAATGAAAAATGATGAATCATCATTTCGTGAGGTAGTAGTTTTCCATACACAGAAACAGTATGTTTGATAACCATTGGATGGATGTGTGTGTAATTGTAGGTAGAAATATATTAATAAAAATACCTAGTGTTTATATTATACTTTTTTTAACCTTATAATGGAATAAAAAGAGTTCATGGGGTGAATAAAGACAATAAATGAAAGGGGTTTGAGAAAAGACGTTGCCTCTTAATCGGGTAACTCCTTTTGGTTTAAGCCAAAAGTGATCCTTGATATAATTTATGATCAATGGGAGGAATATTTTTCAATGTTAGGACATTTGGGAGGCTAATTGGGAAGATACCGTATGAAATTAAATGTTATTATAGGTGTGAGGAATGGGTAGTTGTGGTGGAATTTTATAGTGGAAGTGGAGTGGCGATCTTTTAAATATTTGATGAGAGAATTCCACGCACTTTTTTCAAGTCACATGTAGATCCAATAATAGAAAAAAGTTTATAAAAATTATGATATAGTCTAAATATGGACATAATATTTGTCTTCAACATGTTTCTAGGTCGTTTTGGATTTTAATATTAGGGTTTAGTCCCAAATTAAGCATAATTTGGCCTTACCCGTTGTGATTAATTTTAATCATATTTTCTAAATATTTTTTTCAAAAAATGTTGACATTATTAGACCTTATAAACTATTATAATTAGAAATATGGAATAAATTTTTCAAAATTCTAATCACATAATTATGATAAATTATTTTAAAAATAATCCTATTATCGGGATTACAATGCATATTGGTATAGTAAAAAGGATCAATTGTATGTCATGTATTTATGCCCAATTTAAATGTGGGAATAGTTCTAATGAGAAACATTCGATTATATGATAAAATATTATCTAATTAAACTATTAAATTTAATTAGAATATGTGATATCCTAAAAGGAAAATTTTATTAAAAAGAAGTTTTGAATTACAAACCAGTATTTTTCACTATTCACCCAAAAATGAAGTTTCTCATAAAAATCCCAAAATTCCACAATAAGATAATTAAGATATTATAAATTGAAAATTCATGTTTAGTTTCTCATATTAAATTTCTAAATGTGTATCAATTTAATTTTATTATATTTATATTTAAAATAGTATTTTTAGACATAGAAGGACTTTTCAAAAAATCATATCTTTCATTATCAATATGTTTTATTTATATAAAAATATTGTAGATAATATTTGAAAACTAGTTTTTACAATTTATAGAACTAATTATAATGTCTTGGTTATGATTATCTTATTTAAAAAATAAATTAATGTTTCATTGAAACTCAATATTGTGTGTATACTATTCCAACTCAGTGTTGTGTGTATCATACGCCAAATCAGTGTTGCGTGTAACATATGAGAAGTTAGTGTTGTATGTAATGTATGAAATGTTAGTTTATTGTGAAATTAATATTTTACTTAGTGAATTGTAAAATGAAAAATTTAATTTATTCGAAAAAAGGTCCATGAAAAATCTTGCTGTTATAAGAATTATTTTATTCAAATAATAATGTTTATCACTATAATTATGGTGTTTCCTAACATATATAGAGTAATGGACCTCTACCATGACAAAAACAATTACTCAATTAAAGGAGATATGAATCAGTAATAGACTAAACAAATCTTTTTTAAATACTAATTTATCTAATAAAAAGTTTGCATGGGTGATGTAAAGATCATTTTTATTGTAATGTAGGATAATGGAGTGGATATATTAAAAATTATATTAATACAGTAGAATCATGAGAGTGTAATAAAGTCCATGCATATTATACACATGTATGACTAGATGTAATGGTTGTTATCAATATAAATGTACTATGGTTTTACAATAAATTCAATTTCTATTTATCATCCATTCATATGTGTTTTGAATTTAACATGATAACGTAATGATACAAACCCTCTATGTATATAAAATTCTGAGAAAACATGGACCCTCAGACCCAAATATAAGAAAACTAAAAACATTAATCTGCCCATGATGTCATCCCATGATCACTTAGGGTCATTAATAAATTACCATAACAAAAACAGGACATGTGGAATGGATTATAATCTTACTCATGCATTAATTTCATACAAATAAAATAGTATGTTAAAAAATAAATTTAATGCAAATTCAAACAAAAATAAATAATAAATAAAGACAAATAATCTACCTTCTATAAATAAAACAATTATACTAATAATCCAAAATAAAAAAACTAACAGATCCTTTACCAGTCTCCCTAAAACATGGTCAAATTCTAGTCCATGCCACCATGACACAAACCTAAGTACCTGAAAATTAAACCAAACATCACCTACATGTGCACCTAGGTGAATAGGAAATAATTAAGTATGATCTCCATGATGACATATTATTCACCCCATCTTTGTGAAACCAAGTAGTCATGTATAATTTTTTAAAATAATGTACAGCCCACTAATATTGTTAAATATAATTATTAAATTTCAATCATAATAAACACAATAATATTTTCATGAAACCAATCCTAAACATATATTTTAAATAATTAGTTCAAGACCAACTAACTCATACACACCATTCAACCTCAAGAGTATGCCACAACCATTGAGTAACTCTTACACGATTTCATTCTTGTCTTGTTGATAACCACCACACTAAATTAGGATCCCCATCCATACTTATACCACAAACACAATTTGATTTGTAAAATTACAAGACTTTCATTATCAAGTAACCAGGAATAATCTTATATAATATAAATCAAAAAAATTATACAATCAGTATTTCAATAAATCAATTTTTTTTTTCAAAATTCAATCACACACTCAAAAAATCCAAATTTCATTTTCATGAAATACACTCATTCCAAAAAACCATTATAAATCATTTAAAATTTATTTAAAATTATTTCGTTAAAGTACAACATGAAAGGGAACAAATTTATCAAATAATAGCATAAATGATAACCACCTACCATAAACACATCTCATGTGAAAAATGTTACTTTTTTGAGATTAATATAAGTATTAATAAAAAACCTCAAATTTAATCCACAATAGAATCCCTAAAAATTCAAAATTGATGATAAGTGGATAAATAGTCATCTTTTTATAATATAACATTAATCCCATTAAATATTTCATGAAATAATTTCACCATGTACATTATTGGTATCTATGAAAAAAGAACCTAAAACCTAGTAAATGTTTCCTATGTTTTAGAAATACTCCTAGATAAAATTCTTAGATTTGACAATTAATTTAAAATTCAATGAAATATATGAAGAAATAGAACATATAAGGAATTTGAATTATATCCATGAAGATTTGTGTGGTTGAAATTACCTTAAAACCCATGAAAATTTTCCCAAGAAGGGAATATATTTATTTAGGGTTGAAATATGGTAGATTTGATGATTTTTAGATAAAAATATAATGTTTCATAGTGCATTGTCTCCAAGACCATGCCTGAAACAATTAATTTACTTCTGTTTGAAAATTCTCAGGCTATATAGCTTACTTAAGTTGTCTCCCAAACAATGAATCTATCTATGGAATTATTAATTGACATCTAGTGTTATTTGAACACCTCCACACATTTAATAACATTTCCAAAAATTTCTACACATTTCCTATGAAATTTAACTCCCTAAAATAAATCCCACATTGGTCTAACATAAAAATATATGAAATATTCTCTTTAACCCACAAAACCAGGCCTTATAATACAGAATATGGAGATTCCACTAAATGATTATCATTTTGTAGTATTATTTGTTATAATGATATACTAAAAAAATTCCAAATAGAGGTTTATATAATAAAAATATTACAATCATTAGACAATATGTAGAACTAATTATCTTGAAAAACCAAAAAATTACATCACATGAACTATCATATATAAGTTCATTGTTATAATTATGGAAGTATGCATATATTAATAACTATTTCTTGATGTTATCTAGTTACCGCACATGTGAACCATTATACTTTCATACATCTCTTACACCATCATTGAGGTTGAGGTAACCAGGGGTGGTTGAGTATTGAATTGACCTGAGATAGCCCAACATTTCACCAAAACCAACTCAATTAATAGATTTAAGGGAATTCCAGATCCCCATGGGATGGAAAATAGTTCATGGGTATCAAGGAAAAATCCTTGGGAATTATTTCAAACTATAAGTTAGATTAACAACCAAGATCACATATAAAAATCCAGCATGAACCATCAATATATTCAACATTCTCACTATCAAAATAAACATAATTGGTGATAAAAAATACTTAGAGTAACTCAGATAAAAAAAATACAAAAATAACTTGACCATAATATCATCTCCCAAAATAAATTTAATTAGAAATCTATATAAAAAATAAACCAAAGGAGTGTTCTGGGCCTACAGGAGAAATACATGAATGATCCCAAAATTAAAAAAAAAATAAAACTCCAACCAAAATAAATACACATCTTCATAACCCACTATCACTCACCATGTCCCAAAATTGACTAATTGTGGTCTAACCTGATCAGAAACACCAAAATGACCAGAACAATTCACCTTAGAAAAAACATAAGAGTTATAAACACCATATTGTGTATATAGGGTTTTAAAAAACATGACCAATAGGAATTCGCCAAATATATTGTTTAATTTACTTTCAAAATTCATTTCATTACTGGTTGTTAGGAATATAGATAGGAAATATTAATTTTAGATTAAATTTACAGATAACCAAATTTTGTATTATAATTTAATTTATAAAACACCCCCTTCATAGAATTATCATGGGAATATCAAAACCCCTATAATTTAAAAAAAATTAAATCATGGAAACTAATTTTTTTTAAAATTTTTTCTAAATACAAATAAAAATTCCTTTTCTTAATTCCAATTATTTCTTAAAAAACCTTCTCAAATAAGAACATCACTTTCATTTCAATATATAATTTCCAAACCACTGATAGAATCAAATTGGAAGTTAGTAAAAATTATAACTAAAGTGGTGAAAACCCAAAAAAGGCACTAACATATTACTAAGACATTTCCAAATGGTTAACTTAACAATAATTCCATGAAATAAACATAGGATGGGGATTGAAATCATGAAATATGTATTGGGATCCACTGAATCATACTAAAAAGGAGATAAGAATCAATAAAAAATCTTATAGCACTAACTGTAATGATACAATAGATGTGTTCTTTTGTAAACTCTTTAAATTACCCCTAGTGAAAATATAATATCCCTCTCATCACCCATTAGGATTATTGAGTGAAAAATAAATCCATAATAGTATACAATTATACTAGGGTAGTTGTAACGTCCTGGATCTGGAAGCCACACAGCGGGTTCCCCAAACCCGGTTGGTGACATGACCTCAAACGCATTTCCACAAATGCCATAGGCTTCCGACTAGCCGCGAGGGCCCAGGTCTAACAGTGGGGAATCTATACCCTCATTTTTCAAAGTGTTGCGCAGCAGAATACAATATATAAACATACAATAGAAGAAACAGTAAAAAATATGAACTAGAAATGAACAACTGTAGTAAAAGATACCCATTAATTATATATAAAAATATAGCATGTCACTATTTCTATGAAAGCAGCCCAAACTGGATAAACTGAAATACAATACAATACAACTCAAGGTACAAGTTACAAAAAAACAGGACAAAACAGAGTGAACAGAACACAACAGCATTGCGAGCTTAAGCTCGGTCCCATGCTCTCCTACTCCTCTGCTACAATCATGTAACTGTATAGGGACCATTACCCCTATAGACACCTGTAAAAATATAGTCTATTTGGGACGAAGACAAGACCCAAACAGGGTGTGAGAAATAAATCCTAGTAGGGACCAACCAAAGTCTTGTGCCCAATAGTCTTTGAAAATGTGAAACAATAGTGTACAAAAGTAAATGTAGTAAACTAGTGAGTACTCAAAAGTAACTATCACTACAAGTTTCATTTCCATTTTTATTGTTACTCATCACCTCCATGATTCTGATTTATCTTGGTAGGTACAACATAGAAAATCACCACAGTGAATATTCTAAATAGTTGTGTCCTCAGACATACTATACTTACCCTCAGGTAACAGAATCAAATACCCACAGGTGATTTCCCTTAAGCACAATGAACATTGCCCTCAGGAATACGAGATATGTCCCTCTGGCACAAAAAACTAATGCCAACCGGCAAAAACAAAGGTTACCCTCAGGCTAACCAAACACTACCCACAGGCTAAGAAAACATTGCCCTCAGGCGAAATAGAACACTTCCCTCGGGCACAAGGAACCGGGCCAAGCCCAAATCATAAACAAGAAATTTATATAACATTTATCCAAGGAAAATGAAATACACAATATAATCATGGAATACCCTCAGGTATCCTATCCAAATGGCTAAACAAAGGAACTGAACCCCGGGGTGGTCCTAGATCCAAGCAATGATCCCAAATAGAAGTTCAAACTTATCCTTAGATTATCTATAAAATTCTAGATATCTTTTCAAAAAAGTCCTCAGCCATACGTCACCACAACCATGGTCACATAGCATAATGGTACACAATTTCAACATAAAAGGTGAAAATAAACATCAGACCACCAACCTTGGTCGTCTCTGATAGGTATACGTGAAAGGATCTTCCAGAAACACCCAAGAACGATGTAGATCTGGGATAAATGTTCACACATTCAACCTCAAATAACATTCCCTTGGATTATAATTGGCAATAACTACTCACGGAAAAGTAAGGGCTTACTTGTGCAGTTTGAAGGAGATCAACAGCGTAGGAATTGGGTTCCCTGTTTGCGGTCGGGAGCTCTTCTAAGATCTTGTCGTCTCTCCCACATCCAAACGAACCCACTGCCTCCTATGCCAAAAGAGGAGGCTACTACCCATTTTAAGAGAAAAAAATATACTACACAGAGTGTACTCTCAAGTACATGGCATGTAATTTTCATTTTTTTAACTATTCCCCTGGAGGATTATTTCCACCATGGAACTGTTCATCCTTCGACATGAGTACACGGTATGTATTCATAATTACACAGTGTGTACTGTCACTCCACTGGCGGCTGCTTCTACAACCTTACTATTAACTTGCTGACAGATTAAACGATGTGTAAATACTATGTACATGGTGTGTAGTCAGTTTTGACACCCATCATCACTGACAAGACTACACGCCCTGTGTACTCATCCCACACGGCCAAAGTACATGGCCTGTGGAAAAGTACACGGTGTGTACCCACAAAATTTGGGATTTTCCCCATTTTTTTATTTTCTCAAAAACACATAAGGAAAAGAGAAAGGAAGAAACTCGTACCTATAAAATAAGAACCAGGTTCTTACAAACTTCCCCCCTTAAAGTAATCCATCCCTGAATTTCCCTTACAAGAGTGGCGAAGATAAGCACAGAACAACTCTGGCCTATGAGCACGTACGCCGGTCTCCCGCTCCCAGGTTTTGTTCTACACTCATCTATTCTTCCATAGCTCTCGTACGAGAGGAACTAACTGGCCTCAGAGAACCTTTGTAATCCTGAAAAAAATACGAATCAGATGATCCTCAAAGGACGCATTGACCTTAAGCTCAACCTTCTCAGGATAAAAGATGTGAGAAGTGTCTGAGTGATAACGACGTAGATGAGATACATGGAAGATGTCGAGCATGGCCCAGTACCTCTGTGGAAACTACGACTGATAGGAAACTAGCCCGAATCTCTCGAGAATCTCAAACATCCCTAAATACCTCGACGAAAGTTTACCATGTCTCATGATTTGCCTATGTCCCAGCCTCGGTGAGACACGAAAGAAAACCTGATCCCTGACCATGAACTCTAAGGGTCATCTACGGTGATCAGAATAATATTTCTGATGAGACTGTGCAGTATTCATCTTCTTCTGAATCAACTGGATCTGCTCTGAAGACTCTTGCATGATACATGGTCCCATTAAAGCTGTCTCACCTGCCTCCATCCGGAACAAGGGTGATCAGCATGGCCTACCATATAAGGCCTCGTAAGGTGCCATCTCAATTGTTTCCTGAAATCTATTATTGTAGGAAAACATGAACAAGGTTATATGCTTCTCCCAGAATACCCCAAAGTCCAGGACGCATGCACACACAATTTTCTCAAGCACCTATATCGTACGCTCTGACTGGCCATCGGTCTGAGGGTTGTAAGTTGTGCTCAGAATCACCTTTGTACCCAGGGCCCTCTGAAAACTCTTCTAGAAACGAGACATAAAGCGGGCGTCCCTATCAGAAATGATAGAATGAGGGACACCATGAAGACGTACTACCTCTCGGATATACAACTTCTCGAGATCATCAACACTGAAGGTAACCTTGATCGGAAAAAAGTGATCCAATCTCGTAAGTATGTCCACACCAACCCACACGACAACATTGCCTCGATCGGACCAGGGAAACTTGGTCATGAAGTCCATCACAACATCATCCCATTTTCACTCCATAATGGGTAACTGTTGTAATAGTCTGGCTGGCCTATGATGCTCCACCTTCACCTACTGACAGGTGGAACATCTCCTAACAAAACCAACTATCTCTCTCTTCATACCCGACCACCAATACTGACCTCTCAAGTCACGATACATTTTGGTTCCTCCAAGATGAACTTCCAAAGCTAAAGCATGAAACTATCACATCAACTCCTCATATATATCCCCAAGAACCCACACTCGTCCATGGAAACACAACACCTCATCATCGCCGATTGTCCAACCAAGAGGAGGGTCCTCACATGCCACCGACTCCCGTAGAACTAGGCCTTCTGAATCAGATAGTTGTCTCATCCTCACACTATCCAGGAGGGTAAAAGTCATAGCTAAGGATGAAAGGTAGGTTTTTCCCTAACTATCGTGCACGTCCAAATGTATCTCAGAGAAAAAAAGACATAAGCTTCCACTCTCCACTGGCCTCCTGCACTGCTTGTATCAGAGTCTTCCTACTCAATGCATCAACTATTTCATTACCCTTACCAGTTGTATAGATAAGCTCAATGTCGAAGGACTGAAAGTATTTGACCCACCTTCTCTATCTTATATTCAAGTCACACTGAGTAAAGATGTATTTGATATTTTTGTGGTTGGTGAAAACCACAAAATTCTATCCCAATAGATAATGTCTCCAATAGCATAACACATTATCAAATGCAACCAACTCGAGGTCATGAATCTGGTAATTCCTCTCATGTGGCCTCAAATACCAAGACTCATATGCAACAACTCGATCTCCCTGCATCAACACTCCTCTCTGCCCAATACCTGATGCATTAGAGTAAATTGTATAGATCTTACCTTGCTACGGAAGTACCAGGATTGGTGTTGATGTCAACATTCCCTTCATCTCTTAAAAGGCTATCTCGCATGTTTCTTTCCAAACTAACTTCACACCCTTCTTAGTCAAACCTATCAAGGACGCTGCTAAGAGGGAGAAGTCTTGGATGAAATATCTATAGTAACCAGCTAGCCCTAAGAAACTCCACATCTCAAACATGTTCTTAGGATGCTCCCAGAAAACTACTGCTCTCAACTTTTCTAGGTCTACTGCAACTCCTTCCTCTAAGATAGTATGACCCAGGAAGTGAATCTGGTCTATCCAAAAGTGGCACATTGAGAGCTTAGCATATAAATGATGCTCTCTCAGTGTACTCAGTATGATTTCAAGATGGGTGGAATGGTCTTGTCGAGTGTGAGAGTACACTAATATGTCATCCATGAAGACCACCACAAAATAATCCAAATAGGGGTGGAACACACGATTCATCAGAGCCATGAAAAGTGACGGCTCATTTTTTAGTCCAAACGGCATGACCAAGAACTCATAAAGACCATATCTGCTCTGAAAGGTTGTAAGCGGTATGTCTGATAGTCTCACATGCAAATGATGATATCCTGATCTCAATTCAATCCTCAAGAACACTCATGCTCCTCGAAGTTGATCAAAAAGATCATCAATCTTCAGAAACAGATAACGGTTCTTAACACTCAACTGGTTTAGCTTCTGATAATCCACATAGAGTCTGAGGGTATCATCTTCCTTCTTTGCAAAAAGAACCGGCGAACCCCAAGGAGAAGTACTGGGTAAGATAAAACCCTTTGCCTGTAACTCCTCTACTTGCCTCTTCAGATCCTGCAACTCAAGTGTGGCCATCCTATAAGGAGGATTGGACACCAGTACCACTCCTGGCACAATATCAATAGTGAAATCCACCTCACGCTCCGGAAGTATACCTGAAAGGTCTTCTAAGATGGCATCCCTGAAATGATAAACCACAGGAGGTAAATCCTTCTAACAAGTTACCTGATCATCCAGATATAAATTTTCTATCAAGGATGTGACTCCACCTCACCCACGTTGCTCTGGTCTAGCTCGGCTCACCTGGAAATCCCATTATCCCTTGTATAGAAACTCTCTGCCCTCTGGTGACGTGAAAATCAACATGCGATGATAGAAATCCACAAAGGCTCGAAAGGGAACCAACCAGTCCATCCCGATACTAACATCAGAAGATGTCATCTATAATACATAGAGGTCTCATAGGAAGTGACACCCACAAACCTCAATGGGGCACTCCTTGCACTGACACACACCTGTCATCTTTGCTCCCAACAAAGTGTCTAGCATCATGGTATCAGAAGAAGAAGAAACACAGTTCCCAAGGCTCTCCATAATGGCCACATATATAAAACTATGTGTAGCACCAGTATCAAAAAGTGTAGAAGATACAAAAAAAATCAACTATAATAGTACCTCTCACAGTGGAAGGTCCGAGATCCTGCTCATGTTGGGTCTATTGCACTACATATGCCTGCCCAGTGCCATGGACCTATGACACAGTCTGGCTAGCATGAGCTGACCTGCCCTACTGCCTTTGAGATCCTGGTGTCTGGCTACCATGGTCATGACCACCATCTCGGCCTGCATGCCCTGACATATTCCAGTTTCCTGACTGGTAAGAAGCTACTGGTCCTACTCCCGCATCTGGAGTCTTCACAAAACCCCTCTCACTAGCCACTGGTGGAAAATCCCTATAAAAGAGCTGGAGATGACCCATCTTGTTGCAAGCTCGTAACTCCATTTGGTCACGTGGACACTGAGGTCACTAGTGCCTCTCTCTACCACAATGGTAGAAAATGTCATGGCCAGCTGATGTATTCTTCTGGATAGTACTACCACCACGAGAGAATTCCATTTCCTCTTCCTCTTACTGGTAGAAATAGTTCCTGAAATTGGAGTCAAACCGCCCTGACCCACACCACTAGCTTTCCGTAGGGTTTGCTCTGTAATCAGTGCCTGGTTCACAATAGCTTGCACGGTAGGCAACCTGAAAACATTCACCAATGCTCGGATGTCACACCATAGACCACCATCAAATCGTCGAGCCGTCAACACCTCATCACCCACCAGAACGGGTGAAATACGCAGAAGCTCAGTGAAGTGAACAGAATAATCCATCACTGACATGGTGCCCTGCTGCAGATTCATGAACTCTCAAGATCAATCTTCCCTCAGCATCTCCGAAAAAATGAAGTCATAGAAAACTTACTGAAAATCATCCCAATCCATGTATCGGTGATGCTCAGATTGGGTGGTAACACCCCCCACCTCTTGGAAGAATCACGCAACATGTATGTAGCAAGCATGACTCTCCACCTAGTAGGCATCTTCAGATGATTGAAAATAGTTTGCAATGAACCAAACCTTGACTCTACAGCATGTGGTCCACCATCCCTTGAAAATGTGGGTGGATTATGCTGCTGGAAGATACGTGTTAGCTCTTCCATATATGTGGAAACATGCGGTGCTCCCATGAAGGTTTTCATAAACCGCATAAAGCCTTCACGAAACTACGCATCCGCGCCTACGTCTGTTATAATGGCTGGCACCACATCTGGCACTACTGGAGGATCCACTGGTAGCCCATGGCCTACCATCTCGAGAGTATAATCGTCGCCTCTCTACTGGTGAACAACCGGTGGTTGTCTTGGTGGCAGGACTCAACAAGGTCAAAGACAAACCTTAGATCAAGATTATCAAAGACCAAAAATGAGGAGTCCAAGAAGGGAACTGGAGAAGAAAAGAATTCATGTTTTACAAAACATGGATACACGGCGTGTATACATACTACACAACATGTTCTTACAAGCCATCCACATGGGTGTGTACTCCATCTAAAATTGGTCGTGTAACACCCCAAACACACGACGTGTCTTCTGAATACACAGTGTGTACTTGAATCCTCGTTACCTGCCCGGGTCCTTCTATATTGCTAAGCCACATGGCTTTCCTAAAAAAAACTACACAGCGTGTCCAACAGGAACACGACGTGTACTTTATAGGCTTCCACCGACCCGTGTTGTTCGTGACACGTCCTGTGTAGCTTGGTCACACTACACGGCGTGTTCCAAAATGACATGGAGTGTAAAAATAAGCTCTAGATCGACCCGTGTTTCCCGTTACACGGCCGACTACACGGCTGACACTACACGACGTGTTCCACGTAGACACGACATGCACTAAGAAAGATAACAACAACCCGTGTTGTTTGTGACACGATCGAGTACCTGGGTCAGACTACATGGCATGTTCAAGGTAGACACGGCGTGTATGTCTTAAGGTTTCCCCCATCCGTGTTGTTAGTTACACGGGCGAACACCGGGTCAACACTACACGACATGTACAACCGGTACACAGTGTGTTCCCCAAAGCCATTCCCTACCCTGTGTCCCCGCCCACACGGTCTTTGACAGGGGAAGAGACTACAGGGCGTGTACTGAGGGCACATGGCATGTACTAAATTTTTTTTCATTTCTTCCTTAATATTAGAACACACGTCGTGTGTCCGCAGAACTACACGGAGTGTATGCTGGGTTTTCCAGACATTGAGCCTCACAAAATACTGCAGAACCCAGAAGAACATGAAAACGACACCTAAGTTCCAAATTCCTATCCGTGAGGGCCCATAATCCCCTATAATAAATGCTTATAATCTTATACATGTTATAACAAAGTAAACTCGTCAATGATCCACCAAATTCTGGTCATTGAGGGCCCATATTCTTCATGAACCAAATTTTAGCGTTCATTCTATCAAAACCTCACACAGTAATACCCTATCAAATAGATGGTATTTATCAAATCATCTATCACAACAACATGCTTTTCTAGCACAACAACTATCACCACAACATGAAATTTCTAATGCACCCACATGGAAATGAAAGAATGCATGACATGTGATTTCTAGCATGTTCCTAAATGATGCATGAGATGGCATACCCTCATATCATCGGGTTGTAACTAAATAGAACCCATGTATAAAATATAAACAGTACAATCACAAGTGCATCACCCAACGGTGAAAATCAAATCAATTGTAAAATTTTCAAAATCAGAAAATTTGAAATAAACAAGGTAGACTGGCTTTTCCCTATACACGGGTTAGCTACTCCCGAGCACAACTTATTACCAACTATAATTTTCCATCCAATCCTTGGCTATAGGATCCAAATAGTAAGTCAAATAAATGAAACCCCTCTAATACCACTTTGTAACATCCCAGATCCAATAGCCACACAACGGGTCCCCCAAACCTAGTTGGTCACATGACCTCAAGAACATTTCCCCAAATTCTAGAGGCCTCTGACTAGCAGCGAGGGCCAAGGTCTGATAGTGGGAAAACTATGACCTCATATGAAAATGTGCAGCGTAGCGGAATATAATATATAAACATACAACTATGGAAGTAATAAAAAATATGAACTAGAAATGAATAACTGTAGTAAAAGATAACCAACAGTTATATATAAAAATATAGCTTGTCACTATTTCTATGAAAGCAGCCAAAACAAGATACATTGCAATATAATACAATACAACTCAAGGTAAAAGGTAGAACAAAACATAACAAAACAGATTGAACACAATGCCGCAGCATCATGAGCCTAATCTCAGTCCCATGCTCTCCTTCTCCTCTGCAAAAATCATGTACCTGTATAGGGACCCTTTCCCCTGTCGACACCTGCATCAATATAGTCTTTTTGGGCCGAAGACATGACCCAAATAGGATGTGAGAAATAAATCACAGTAGGCAGCCACCAAAGGCATGTGCCCAACTGTCTGTGAAAATGTGCAACAGTAGTGTGCAAAATTAAATGCAGTAAACTAGTGAGTACTCAAAAGTAACTATCACTACCAGTTTCATTTCCATTTTAATTATTACTTATCACCTCCAAGCTTATGTTTTATCATGGCATGTACAACATTGAAAATCACCACAGTGAATATTCTAAATAGCCGTGTCCTCTGACATACTATCCTTACCCTCAGGTAACAGAATCAAATACCCGCAGGTGATTTCCCTCAGGCATAATGAACATTTCCCTCAGGCATACGAGATATGGCCCTCAGGCATAGAAACTACCGCCCAAAGGCATAAATGATGTGGCTCTATTTTTGCATAGTTTTGCCACATCTTTTTACTTAATTTTTAATGATTTAATGAATTATTTAATCACATAATGTTAAATATTTACACTTTTGAATTTTTATAATTAAATTTTTCAAATATTAATTTTTTATAACATTTTATGTAATTATGGGCCCTTAAATATTTGATTTATTCCTTCTTTGTTTTTAATATAATTAAATTACAATTTTTTTATTTAATCTATATTTGTTTATTTTATTTAATATTTCATTATTAATAATTATTTTGTTTTCTGAATAATTTAATTTTAAATTTAAAAGTTTACTCAATCAGTAACTTAATTACCGCTCTCCAGACTACCAGTAGTTGAGCTACCGATAGCAGGGTTACATTTGCCCTACCGGTAGCCAGATTACCGGTACTGTCTATCAGTGACCTTGCCTGTATCGGTAACCTTTGTCACTAATAATCTTTTCTATCAGTGAGCCCTTAAGCGGTGAGTATTTAGTTTGGTTAATTTAATTCTGCTTGACTTTTTAATAAGTTAATTTCTAATTAAACAATTATTTAATCAACATATTTATATTTAATTAACTTAGACTTTATTTTAATAATTAATCATTTAACTTAGTTACATTAGAATAGGTTAATTATATTAATTAATTTGTTTAGAAGCCGCTGGACCGAGAGGCTTGATGCTTGCCGCACAGCTGCTGGAGAAGTCGGAACTGCTTTTTGATGCTGTTGTCTGCCGCACCAAATCCGCTACAGGGAGGTCCGCCACTAGAGGGTCACACTGTGAGGGTTTGGGGAAGAAGATGGCTCATATGCACCGTGGAGCTATGGAGGAGGTCCGCCGGACCAGTTGGTTCGAGGGAGTCAGTGCAACGAGCTCTCCTACTTAAGCCGCCATTAAAGTCGAGATGTCGCGTTGTCTTGGAGTAACAACAAGGTCTGCTGCTATGGAGTCCGCACCTGCTAGTGATGCTACTGAAGGAGAGATGATGAAAGGGAAAGATGCACCATTGATCTGAGGAGATCCTTTACTGGTCGCTGCTGGACTGCTTCCTCCGCCGCGCTGCTAAGTGCAATGAGGTCGAGCCGCTGCTACATAAAAGGATGCCGCAGAGGATGTGTCGACGCACTGGAGGACCACCTGCTGTCCAGCCACCACTGTCGATGGAAGGTTTTCCGCAAGGAGACGAGTCGCGATCAACCATTTCTGTTGGGAGGTATGTTGTCCGCACTGGAGTCGGGTGAACCAGCCGCCGCACCCCGCTGCACACCTGCTTGTCCGCTGGTGTTCGAGCTGAAGAGATCGCTGTTTCGGAGTGCGCCGAAGAAGAAAACCTCCCCTCCATTACACCGTGGAGAAGTGGGGGAGGAAGAAGATAACAAAAATAATAATAATAATAAATAGATAACAATAGTAATGAATGTAATGTAAAAAAAGAGAAGTAAAGCAAAAGCAAAATCAATCAAAAATTAATGTAAAAGTAACTTTTAATAAGTCAAATGAATAGAATAAATATTATAAATGTAACAAACTTATAATAATTATAATATTAATAACTAATAAAATTATAAATTTAATTATAAAACTAACTTAATAATAAGTTTTAGTAATTAATTAATTTACTATTTATAGTATAAGTATAATTTTTTTAATAATTATAAATAAACTTTAAAATATACTTATTAATTTAAATATATTTAAAACTTAAGTAATAATTTTAATTACTAAATTAAAATTAACTAAATAATATATTAATTTAGAAATTTAATTTCTTTAATAGTAATAATTAAATTATCAATACAATATTAAATATTATCTTATTTATTTATTTATTTATATAGTCAATTTTAATAACTAGTTAAAAATAATTAAATTAATAACATAATAATTTTATTTATTAATTTATTTTAATTAATAACATTTTAATAAATTATTTTTACCATAGTATTATCAAATGAATAATTTTATAAGTAATTTAAAATTAAATAATAATTAACAATTAACTTATGATTAACTTTCAAAGAGTAATATTACACATAACTTTAAAAATAACCATTTTTTATTTCTTTGCGTCCTTATTTATTTACATTTCTTTTCTATTTATTTGTCCAGGTTCATACCAATGTTGTAGACACATCCAGGTGCATGTAACTGACTCAGTCGAAGTTAGTTACATGAGAAAAATTCGCGCGACGTGCCAGTCATGGAAAAAGCGCACGTGTGCGGTGCACTCATGAAGGACATTCCATGTCGGTGGAAATCGAGCAGTGACAAGAATCTTATGACAACAGGGTACTTAAAGTAGACAAGCAACAGAATTTGGGGGGGGGGGTTCACGGAGGCGATTCATTCATTCAGTCGGAGAGACACGCAATCAACGAACACTCGAGTCCCAGAGCAGAGCAGAGGTCCAGGAGCAGCATTTGATGCGAGCTGAGGGAGTTTCCTTCTTATGTTTTCTTTCAAATATTTACCTCTATATGAGACTGATTTTTTTATATGATATAGTGATAATGAAAAAAAAATTAGTTAGCTAAATTTTAGTTCGGGGAGAGTTTTAGTTATACTGGTAATCATCTTCATCCTTCTTATTAATCAATTCTTATGTGATTAGAATTGATCGGCGAGATCAATTCTAATTAAACTTATCTACTTCGTACCACAAGCACTGAAATTTTCTAAACTCTGTAATCATTCGGAGAGTTTGATTATGGAATCATCTTTTAAATAATAAACATGTAACGAAAACTTCATCACTTACGGTGAGTTTGTGTTGTTGACCTTTTAAATCATCTTTCTGGAGTTGTACGTCTTGGAGTGGCGAACTCTGAGTTGAAAAATTTCCGCGACTTAACTCTTGTCAAGGGATGTAAGTCACTTTTATCTAGTGGTATGAAGCAGTACATCTACATGTTTAGGAGAAACAATTCAAACTAGTAGACTAGAGAAATCCTTGAGCGCTCATCTCTTTTGTATTTTATCAGCATCTTATTTTCTCCGTTGCATCTTTCTTTCAGCTGTACTTTGTTTTAGTGTATGTAGCACAAATTTACAAGAGTTGTGTAGTTTTACGTTGCAGTTTATTAAACCATTAAAAAATATTAAAAGATTAAAAATAAATAGAAAAACCACTCCGCTACTAACAACAGTAGAGTTTCCATGTTTTTTTAGTAATTAGTGGCCAAATTAGCCTTCATGTGGGTTCGAACCTGCTTGCCACATATACAGTAGTTAGTAGGAGATATAAATAATTAAATTTGACCAACTAAAACGATAGTTTAGGTTTTGTTTTTGGCTCTCTTTCCGGGGAGTTCACGATCTATTACTAAAAAAATCTTTTAAGAAAAACACATATATAAAAATCTTAAAAAAAATTGAAAAAAATTGAAAACAAAAAAAAAACTGTGTCTTTTCATTCTGAATTGTTACTATTTAGTACTTTTTAGCGCAGTTTGCATGATAAAAATAACATCTACTGTTATATTAGAGTCTCTAAATCTTGAATTAGATAAAAACTTAACTACTCTATTAAGAAAGAACAAAATTGAAATGGAAAATCAAGAAAATAGAGTTCCTGACCTTAATAACTTTTGAAATAACCATCCAGAACTCTTAGATGAACATGAAAGGCCTAGGATGAAGGAGTTAAAACTCCCTCAAGTGTCTAGTAACCCATATTCAATTAGGCTTAGTCCTAGAGCTCAGAATTATGAATTAAAACAGTCGCATATATCTCTGCTGCCTGCTTTCAATGGGCTCTCTAATGAGGACTCTCTAGCCTTCATTAGAGACTTCTACAACACTGTGCAACAATTACCACTTTTAGGACTCACTGAAAATGAGTTAAGGATGAGAGTTTTTCCCTTTTCTTTAAAGGGAATGCTAGGAACTAGTTTTTAAGTCTAGATGAAAAATTTTTAGAAAATTGGGATCAAATTTATAACTCATTCATTATGAAATTTTATCCTCAAAGACTGAAAGGAGAACTTAGAACTAAAATCACTAGTTTTTATCAAGAGGATGGAGAAGCTTTTCATAAATCTTGGGATGGATTTAGGGACCTGCTTAGGCAGTGTCCTCGTCATTAAATCCCATCACATCTCTTCATGGATACTTTCTATAAAGGGATTTCCTCCTCTGGTTAGAACTTAGTGGATCAAGCTGCTGGGGGTAATTATAATGATAAGACTAATGAGGAGTTGAGACAAATTTTCAATAATCTGACCCTTAATTCTCAACATTAGAATTCAAGAAGAAAGAGAGTAAATAGGAATGTTAATACTGGTTCAGGAGCTGATACTCAAAGTCAACTAGCAGAAATCACCAACCAAATTCAAAACTTAATGAACCAGAATTCAAAACAAAATTTAAATCAAATTGAAAACCAAAACCAATATCAGTCACTTAGACAACAATGTACACAATTTGGTATGTATGGGCATTCTGAAAATATTTGTCTTAATGCGGATTTAACTACCCAACAACCTGAAAACTCAAACTTTGTTAATTATGGTCTTGGGATGCCTCCAAAAGAAGATCCATTTTCAAATAATTACAACCATGGCTATAGGAACCATCCAAAATTGTCATGGAAAGATCAAGGAGTCATTAAACAACAAACTGCCCCTAATTATCAGAATCAACCAAGACCAAACATTCAAAATCAACAAAGGGGTGAGTCATTAAATACACAAGGAAACAATGATAGTCAAATGTCATTTAAGCTTGATCTAATCTTTAATCAGCTAACCAAGCATTAAAGTCAATATGAGTCAAACAAAATGAAAACTGATGTTAGAATGCAGAATATGGAAACATAACTAGTCCAATTAGCTAGAGATTTGACTTCTAGGGATAAGGGTTGGTTTCCTAGTATAACTGAACTTAATCCAAGGGAGAATGTTATGGCTTTTGTTACTAGAAGTGGAATTAACACTCAAATATTTTCTGAAAAAGAAATTGAAAATTCTCATAATGAAAATCTGTTTCAATTTGGTAATAAAAATATGCTATGTACACATGCTGGGAATTTACAGAAATGTCTTGAAAATGATAAAAAAATTGAACTTGTCATGTGAAACTCATGCTGAAACTTCAACTAAAAATCAAAAGAATAAAGGAAAAGAAAATGTTGTGGCATAGTTGAGGGATATTCCATCGGTTTTTAAAAAAATTTCCCCACCCATCCCTTTCCCAAAAAAGTTAAAACCTCAATGTAAAACCAAGGTTGAACTTCTTCAGTTCCATGGTCTCGCCTCTAAACTTCAAGTGAACATACCTTTCATCCATGATTTAATTCAAATCCCATCTTATCTGAAATCTCTTAATAAAATTATATCAAACAAAAAGACCCTTGAAGAATTTTCTACTTACAGCCTCACTGAAGAGTGCAATGTTGTTCTTCAAAAGAAAATACCACCTAAACTGAATGACCCAGGTTGCTTTGTCATCCCTTGTACTCTAGGGAATTCTGGTCAGCTCAAATGTCTGTGCGATCTAGGTGCTAGCATTAATATTCTCCCATACTCATTGTTTAGACAGTTGAGGCTAGGTGATCTTCAACCCACCATAGTCAAACATCAGTTGGCTGATAGATCATTCACTCATCCTATGGGTAGAATAGATTACCTACTAGTTGGAGTTGGGAAGTTGTTCTTACCTACTGACTTTCTTGTTCTGGATATGGAGTGTGATCAAGAGGTACCTATCATCTTGGGTAGGCCCTTCTTATCCACAGGAGGTGCTGTCATTAATGTGTCTAAGGGATAACTGACATTCAAAATTGGTGAACAAGAATAAGATTTTAATGTTTTAAAAAATATTAAGGAACCAACTTATTCTGAAAACTGTTCAAAAATTGAGTCTCTTGAAGCTGAATGTTCTTATAAAAATCAACTTGAACACTTTGAAAAATCATAATTTCAATCCTTTGAAGAAGAAATTAATTGTGAAGCTGAAAATCATTGTAAATCTGTTTTGGAAGTTGAAAATTCTACTGAATCAACTAATCTAGAAAATTTTCCAGTTCTGGTCATCTGTCCAGTTTCTGTTGTAGGACAGTCCACTATTTCTGAACATAAAATCTTTCTAAGTGAATTTTAGGGTGTTTCTTTTACCTCCAACACTTTTGAGAACTTTGATTTTATTGAAGGCGATCTTATGATTCAACTTGATGATTTTTCTTTCATTGAGTTATTAAATTCTGATATGGAAAATCTAGACAGTGTGTTGTCTACTTTGGACAGTAGGATTGTTATCTCTGAATCTGAGCATGAAATGGAATATCTTTCATCTTTTAATACCCCTTACAAGAGGTATGTTGAAGACCATGGACCTCCCAGGCCTAAGAGTCTTCCATATAGTGTTGAACCACCTGTTCTTGAACTTAAAACACTCCCTGGTCATCTGAAATATTCATTCTTGGGTGAGAATTCTACTCTGTATGTCATCATTTCTACTGAACTTAAATATTACCAAGAAGAAAAATTGTTGGAAGTTTTAAAAAAATTTAAATCTTTCATGTTCTATACCATAGGTGATATAAAAGGAATTAGTCCTTCATTCTGTATGTAAAACATTCATATGGAACCTGATTATAAGCCTAGGGTAGAGTGTCAAAGAAGATTAAATCCAAACATGAAAGAAGTTGTGAGAGAGGAAGTCATTAAATTGCTGGAAACTGGAATGATATATCCCATTTCTGATAGTGCTTGGGTCAGCCCTGTCTAGGTTGTCCCCAAGAAGGGAGGTTTCACTGCAGTAAAGAATGAAAAAATTGAAGAAATTCAAGTTAGGATAGTCATGAAATGGGGAGTCTGTATTGATTATAGGAAGCTTAATGAAACCACTAGGAAGGACCATTTTCCCATTCCCTTACTTGATCAAATGCTTGAGAGGCTAGCTAGAAATGAATTGTTCTATTTTATAGATGGGTATTCTGGTTACAACCAGATCCCTATTGCTCGAGAGGATCAGAAGAAGACCACTTTCACATGCCCCTTAGGGACATTTGCCTACAGTCAGATTCCCTTTGGGTTGTGTGGAACTCCAGCCCCCTTTCAAAGGTGTATGATGGATATCTTTTCTGATATGATTGAGATAATCATTGAAGTTTTCATAGATGACTTTTCTATTGTGGGCAGTACATTTGAAACTTGTTTAGGAAATCTTGAGTTAGTCTTAGAGAGATGCATTGAAACCAACCTTGTTCTTAATTGGGAGAAATTCCAGTTCATGGTTACTGAAGGTATTGTGCTTGATCATAAGGTGTCTAAGAGAGGTTTAGAAGTTGATACTTCTATGATAGAAGTTATTCAAAAACTGACTCCTCTTGTTAATATTAAAGGTGTTATAAGTTTTCTAGGGCATGCCGGTTTTTACCGGAGATTCATAAAAGATTTTTCAAAAATCACAAATCCCTTGTGCTCCTTACAGGTAAAGGATGCACCTTTTAACATTGACGAAAACTTTTTGAAATCATTTAATCTGCTGAAGGAAAAACTCACTTCATCACCCATCATTATTGCTTCTGATTGTAAGTTTCCTTTTGAACTTATGTGTGATGCTAGTGACATGGTTGTAGGTGTTGTACTTGTACAGAGGAGAGATAAGATGTTGTGCGTTGTTTATTATGCTAGAATATTGTTAGATGAAGCTCAAAGAAATTATACAACTACTGAAAAAGAATTGTTAGTTGTTGTGTTTGCTCTTGAGAAGTTTAGACAGTATCTTTTTTGCTTAAAAGTCATCATTTTCACTGACCATTCTACTTTGAAATACTTGTTGTCTAAAGAGGAAACAAAACCCAGGCTGATTAGATGGATTCTGCTATTACAGGAGTTTGATTTAGTGTTTAGGGACAAACAGGGAGATGAGAATTTAGTTGCTGACAATCTGTCTAGATTACCTTACACCCAATATTTTGATCCAAGGGAGATCAATTCATCCTTTCCTAATGAAAAACTGCTATCTGTTTCTATTAGGTAGTCTGCTTGGTTTGCATATTTTTCCAATTTTCTAGCATCATGAGTCCTTCCTAATGATCTTTCCAATAATCAAAGGAAGAAATTTATTTCTGAACTTAAATTTTATCTTTGGGATGACCCTTTATTATTTAGGAGATGTGCTGATGGTATCCTTAGGAGGTGTATGCCTGAGGAAGATATGATTCCAATTATTGAAATATTTCACTCTTCACTTTGGGGAGGTCACCATGGCGGTGAAAGGACAGCTCAGAATGTTCTTCAATCTGGTTTCTATTGGTCTACTCTTTTTAACAATGCGAGATGTTTTTTGGTTGGTTGTGATTGGTGTCAGAGGTTGGGAAATGTGGGTAGAAAACAAGAGTTACCCCAGAAAGGTATTTTGGAGGTAGAGATCTTTGATGTTTGGGGTTTAGATTTTATGGGACCATTTCTATCATCTCATGGGAATGAGTACATTTTAGTTGCTGTGGTTTATGTATCTATGTGGGTTGAGGCAGTAGCTCTGCCCAACAATCAAGAAAATAGTGTGATAAATTTTTTGAAAAAGAACATCTTTTCAAGATTTGGAGTCCCAAAGGCTTTTATTACTGATAATGGAACACATTTTAAGAATTACAAGTTTATGAGTTTGATGGAAAAGTATGTTTGTGTTCATAAAACTGAAACTTCTTATCATCCACAGTCCAGTTTAAAAGTGGAAATTTCTAATAGAGAATTGAAACAAATCCTTGAAAAAAACTGTGCCAAGCTCTAGGAAGGACTGGTCTCTTAAACTGGATGAAGCTTTATGGGCATATAGAACTGCTTTCAATACCCCAATAGGTATGTCTCCTTACAGGCTATTGTTTGGGAAATGTTGTCATTTACCTGTGAAGTTCATATTGGGTAGTTAAGGCTCTGACCTTTGATTTTAAGAGTGCTGGTGAGAATAGATTACTTGAAATGAGTGAACTAGATGAGATTAGGAGAGAGAGTTATGATAATTCAAGAATTTATAAAGAGGGGACTAAAATATTTCATGATTCTATAATTCAAAACAAATAGTTCAAACCTAGAAAGAAGGTCCTTCTCTTCAATTATAGACTCAAACTCTTTCCTGGAAAGATTATGTCCAAGTGGTCTAGAACGTTTACTGTTATGAGAGTGCTGAAGAATGGAACTGTTGAAATTGTTTGTGAAAAAAAACCCATATTGGTCAATGGGAAAAGATTGAAACTTTATTTTGAGGGACAACCAAAGGGCTTGGTTTCCTTCACTGTTCTTGAATGAAGTCTGGCTAGGGACTTAAAACCTAGCACTATAAGGGAGGAAACCCTTGGTCTTTGTTGTGTAAATTAATAAATTTTTTAATTAAATAAAGACTAATTGAAGACTTTAAATTCATTAATTCTTGGGAGTCAACCCATGCTCTTTCTTTGTTTTCATTTTTGTTTGTACTTTTAACCTTGAATAAAGTGATGCTTATGTGCTCTGTTTTTGTGAAATACTTGTTACTGCTTGTTCTTTGTTTCTTGGTTCAGTGTTTTTAGGTTGCTGATGCTAGGCAATAAAGGATTGGAATTCCTATGATCATATCTGGACAAGAACTATTCAGGGAAGTACTTCAACTTGTTGCATTTATTTTTCTACTCCTTAATGCTCAAATAAAATTCTGCTTACTGACTAATTCTTCTAATATTATAAAATTCTATTGTGTGTCACTGCTTAGAAATAAAACTCTGCATGTGCCTCTTGCTAAAAAAAAATTGAATTTCACCATTGTTTAAACCATTCACTGCATAAACATAATTGTGGGGGGGGGGGTACATTTGACTGGTATGTGATTTTGGTTTAGGTTTGGGGGTTTTTAGTATTCATTTATCTTCTCTATGATATATATATATTTTAAAACTCAATCTTTTAAAATTATTACACCCAATTCACTGTACACTTCTAAGTTTCATGTCTTGTTTGAACTTGAATTGAAAATCTATGTCACTGGACATAAATTTTTATGTTTATACTTGGATATTATCCTGCTGGTAATTTAACCTTTGTGGCAAAGAAACAATCTTTTTGAACTTCATTGATACCCTTTATACATGTCATATATCTACTTAATTGAAAATCTGTTTTAAACTTTAATTGATTAATTGTTCTTCTCCATATTTAGAAGTCAACTTTGGGGACAAAGTTGGGTTTTAAGTGTGGGGGAGGGGGTTAATTATTGACTATGATAAACCGTGCTTTAATGTAAGCCCATCAATTCCCACTAAAATTCAAAAAAAATTGTAAAAAATGGATAATTTTTCAAAATTCTTGCATATTTTTAGGCTTTACACTATACTCAATTGGGTATTGCCTAAGGAAAAGTACCTTACTGGATGTTTAGAATTGCTTAGAGTCTAAATTTGATGAGTTTGGATGATTTCTGAGTGATTTTACTTAGTGATTAATTGGAAATTCGGTTTAGGAACTACTTCTGAAAGTGATATGGGTTACATGTTTTTGGAGCTATGACTATAACCGTTGGAATTGGAAGTTTGATTCTGATTCTAGGGGCCTCATTCTTTTCTTTTATTTATTAAAATTAATTGCTTTAATGAGCCAATGCAAATGAATTTTATATAAGTCTTTTTGAAACTACAGTTGTTTGGGCGTCTGGGATCCCACGGTGAGTCTCTGAGACCCTAGATGCTAGGTGCGTTTCTGTTAACTAAAAGCCATCTGTACACTTTGAATAAGTGCATTGCACTGTGCTTAGAACAATGATACATGTCTTGGAAAAAATAAATAAATTTTCTAGGGTTAAAAATGAGCTCATTAAGGTGAGGGGAATGATGAACGCCAGATGAAGAAAGGGTCAAATGGTTTATATAGAAATCATTTAAGTTGTATCATTGAGGTGATTCACAAAAAATTAATTATTTTTGGAACCTAGGAAAAAAATTCAAAGTACAATGTTCCTTGGTTAAGATCTTAATTCCATTTATTTTATTCCCTGTCATTTTTGGACTGAGAACCTAAGACTAGATTGAAGTGAACCATTAAGTTGTATCACATATGAGGCAAGACATCTTCATTGTTTGATGATTTATTGCTTCTTTAATTACTAGTGACAATTTGTTCTAGGTGAGGTTCATATGAGAAACTTAGTTTCTAAAAGCCTATTGACATGTTTTTTAAGTCCTCATTTTTAAGTTCTGGACAAGTTACAGTTTGATATTAATCATTAATAAACTCTACAGTTTTTCAAAGATAATAAAACATGGGATTTTTTTAGGACAAAAAATGTTTAAGTGTGGGGAAATTTGATGTGGCTATATTTTTCATAGTTTTTCCACATATTTTTACTTAATTTTTAATGATTTAATCAATTATTTAATCACTTAATGCTAAATATTTACACTTTTCTATTTTTATAATTAAAATTTTCAAATATTCATTTTTATAACATTTCATGTAATTATGTGCCCTTAAATAGTTGATTTATTCCTTATTTGTTTTTAATATAATTAATTTTTAGTTTGTTTATTTAATATATATTTGTGTATTTTATTTAATTTTTCATTATTAATCATTAATGAGTTTTCTAAATAATTTACTTTTAATTTTAAAAGTTTACTCAATCGGCAACTTAATTACCGCTTTCCAGACTACCGGTAGTTGAGCTACCTATAATAGGGTTACATTTTCCCTACCGGTAGCCAGGTTACCGATACTCTCTATCGGTGACCTTGCCTGTATCGGTAACCTTTGTCACCAATACACTTTTCTACCGGTGAGCCCTTAAGCAGTGAGTATTTAGTTTGGTTAATTTAATTCTGCTCGAATTTTTAATATGTTAATTTCTAATTAAACAATTATTTAATCAACATAATTTTATTTAATTAACTTAGACTTTATTTTAATAATTAATATTTTAACTTAGTTACATTGAAATAGGATAATTATATTAATTAATTTGTTTAGATGCTCTTATCATCATTTAAGTATGTAATTTGTGTTTTTAAATTAAATAAAATGGTTCTCCTTTAATTATTTGTGTGAAAATAGTTTGTTAATTAATTAATTAATTGTTTTTAAGCATTAATTATATTATTTTACGTATGAAGATTGATATTTTAATTCATTTTTTTATTTTTTTTAGTCTACCAGAAAGGTAGACAAGCTCTAACGGTGACCTTGTCACTGGTACCTTTTCCAAATTCTAATTGCATTGATATAATTTAGTTATTAATTTTATTTTATTTTCATCCATTAATATAAATTAACTTCTTTAATTTCATAGTATAGTTATCTGCTTAAAAGTTTTTGGTTAGTTGTTAATATAATGTAATGTTTATTATAAGTTATATTTAATTAGTTTTGTTTTTAATACTTTTAAAATAAGTTAGGTTTTTTGCAGATAACTTCTTATTACAATTAATTATTTTAAATTCTGTTTTTTAAATTCATTCTTTAATTTTGTATAATTTAATATTTCTAATAAATTAATTAGTTAATATTTTTGTTGCGTTTTAGTTTGTTGAAATTTTATTTGTTTTAAATTGATTAATGATATAGATCATTTAATTATTAGTTTAATTTTTTATTTGAGTTGTAGTTCAATTATGGCATGGTGTTGTTTCGTGTGTACGGAGCTTACCGGTACGCTCCTCAATTTTTTTATCGGTGACATTGCACACTGGTGCTTTCATTTAATTTTTTATTATATCGGTAGCTCTCTCTCTCTCCACACCTTACCAAGGACCGCACCATTACAGCTACCGGTACCTCATTCCTCACTGATAACCAGTGATCCTTTTCAGCTGATTTTTCTCACCGTTTCACCTTTTTTTTTCTATCGGTACCTTCATCTAGTGAAACACCTCACCAATTCACCTCCCCTCATTTTTCCTCACTGATAGTCCCTGTCCCCTATTTCAATTCATTTTCTCACCTCTGATTCAACCTTTCTATAACCCAATTTACCATTTCTCAAATTTGAAGGAACTTGTGGCAAGAAACTACCACCAGTCGAAGGGGGTTGAGCACCGACAAAGGAGGCCACCGCACTGCTAAGTGCAGGGGATATCGCGCTGCGATGTGAAGTAGGGAAGTCCGCTGATGTGGATGTGCTTCGCTACTGCTGGATGCCGCTGAACCGAGAGGCAAGAGGCTTGCCGCACTGCTGCTGGAGAAGTCGGAACTTCTTTTTGCTGCTGTTGTCTGCCACCCCAAATCCGATGTAGGGAGGTCCGCCACTAGAGGGTCACGCCGTGAGGGTTTGGGGAAGAATAAGGCTCCTATGCCCCGTGGAGCTGTGGAGGAGGTCCACCGGACCAGTTGCTTCGAGGGAGTCAGTGCGCCAAGCTCTCCTGCTGAAGCCACCATTAAAGTCGAGATGTCATGCTGTCTTGGAGTAACAACAATGTCTGCTGCTATGGAGTCCGCACCTGCTGGTGATGCTGCTGAAGGAGAGATGATGAAAGGGAAAGATGCACCATTGATCTGTGTAGATCCTTTGCTGGACACCGTTGGACTGCTTCCGCCGCCACGCTGCTAACCCGCTTGTCCGCTGGTGTTCGAGCCGAAGAGATCGCCGCTACGGAGTGTGCCGAAGAAGAAAACCTCCCCTCCATTGTGCCGTGGAGAATATGGGGAGGAAGAAGATAACAAAAAAAATAATAAAAAATAGATAACAATTGTAATGAAAGTAAAGTAAAAAAGGAGAAGTAAAGAAAAAGCAAAATCAAACAAAAATTAAAGTAAAAGTAACTTTTAATAAGTCAAATGAATAGAATAAAAATTATAAAAGTAATAAACTTATAACAATTATAATATTAATAACTAAATAAAGTATAAATTTAAGTATAAAACTAACTTAATAATAAGTTTTAATAATTAATTAATTTACTATTTATAGTATAAATATATAATTTTTAATAATTATAAATAAACTTTAAAATATACTTATTAATTTAAATATATTTAAAACATAAGTAATAATTGTAATTACTAAATTAAAATTAACTAAATAATAGATTAATTTAGAAATTTAATTTCTTTAATAGTAATAATTAAATTATCAATACAATATTAAATATTATCTTATTTATTTATTTATGTTGTCAATTTTAATAAATTGGTTAAAAATAATTAAATTAATAACTTAGTAATTTTATTTATTAATTTAATTGAATTAATATCCTTTTAATAAAATCTGTTTTACCATAGTATCATTATAAGAATAATTTTATAAATAATTTAAAAGTAAATAATAATTAACAATTAACTTATGATTAACTTTCAAAGAGTAATATAACACATAACTTTAAAAATAACCATTTTTTCTTTATTTGCATCCTTATTTATTTACTTTTCTATTCTATTTATTTGTGCAGGTTCATACCAAAGTTGTAGACACATACAGATGCGTGTAACTAACTCAGTAAAAGTTAGTTACGTGAGAAAAACTCGTGCGACGTTCCATTCGCGGAAAAACCGCACGTGTGTCATGCACTCATGAAGGACATTCCAAGTTGGTGGAAATCGAGCAGTGACAAGTAGCTTATGACAGCAGGGTACTTAAAGCAGACAACCAGCAGAATTTGGGGGGGGGGGTCACGGAGGTGATTCATTCATTCACTCGGAGAGACACGCACTCGATGAACACTCGAGTCCCGGAGCAGAGCAGAGGTCCAGGAGCAGCATTTAATGCGAGCAGAGTGAGTTTCCTTCTCCTGTTTTCTTTCAAATCTTTAGCTTTGTATTAGAATTATTTTTGTATTTGATATACTGATAATGAACAATATTTTAGTTATCTAAATTTTAGTTCGGGGAGAGTTTTAGTTCCACTGGTAATCATCTTCATCCTTCACATTAATCAATTCTTCAGTGATTAGAATTGATCGGCGAGATCAATTCTAATTACACTTATCTTCTTAGTACCACAAGAACTAAAATTTTCTAAACTCTGTAATCATTCGGCGAGTTTGATTATTGAATCATCTTTTAAATAATCAACTTGTAAGGAAAACATCAGCACTTACAGTGTGTTTTTGTTGTTGACCTTTTAAATCGTCTTTCTAGAGTTGTACGTCTTGGAGTGGCGAACTCTGAGTTGCACAATTTCTCTGACTTAACCCTTGGCGAGGGAAGTAATTCACTTTTATCTAGTGGTATGAAGCAGTACTTCTTCATGTTTAGGAGAAACAATTCAAACCAGTAGACTAGAGCAATCCCCGAGCGCTCATCTCTTTTGTCTTTTATCGACATCTTATTTTCTTCGTTGCATCTTCCTTTCAGCTGTACTCTGTTTTAGTGTAGGTAGCACTAATTTACAAGAGTTGTGTAGTTTTATGTTGTAGTTTATTAAAAAATTAAAAAAAATATTAAAATATTAAAAAGAAATAGAAAAACCACTCCGATGCTGATTGTAGTGGAGCTTTCTAGGTTTTGTTTTTAGTAATTTGTTGCCAAAATAGCCTTCTTGTGGGTTTGACCCTGCTTGCCACATATACAGTAGTTAGTACGAGATATAAATAATTAAATTTGACCAACTTCAATGATAGTTTAGGTCAATAAACAAAGGTTACCCTCAAGCTAACCAAACACCACCCAAAAGCTAAGAAAACACCACCCTCATGCTAAATAGAACACTTCCCTCAGGCGTATGGAACTGGGCCGAGCCCAAAGCATAAACAAGAAATTTATATAAATTTTTTCCCAATAAAATGAAATACATAGTATAATCATGCCATACCCTCGGGTATCCTTGCCAAATGGCTAAATAGAGGAATTCACCCCCGGGGTCGTTCTGGATCCTAGTAGTGATCCCGAACAGCAGTTCAAACTTATCATTAGATTATCTGTACAATTATAGATATCTTTTCAGCAAAGGCCTCACCCATACGACATTCCAACCCTGGGCGCGTAGCACAATGGTACAAAATTTCAACACAAATAGTTTAAAATAAACATCAGACCACCTACCTCAATCGTCTTTGATCGGTATATGTGAATGGCGCTTCTAGAAATGCCCAAGAATGACATAGATCTAGGATAAACATTCACACATTCAACCTCAAATAACATTCAATTAGGAATAATTGGAAAGAACTACTCATGTAGAAGGAAGGGCTTACTCGTGCGGTTCAAAGGAGATCGACGTCATATGATTCAGGTTCCCAGTGTGCGGTAGAGAGCTCTTCCAAGATCCGGCCGTCTGTCCCGCACTCCAAATGAACCCACTGCCTCCTCTACCAAAAGGGGAGGCTACTACCCATTTTCAGCGAAAAAAAAGACTACATGACGTGTAATCTCATGTACACGGCGTGTATTTTCATTTTTTTAACATTTCCTATTGCGACTTCATTCCACCGTGGTACTATTCATCTATTGACTTGAGTACATGGCGTGTATTCCTAATTACACGGCGTGTACCGTCGCTCCACTGGCGGCTGCTTCCACCACATTACTATTCACCTGTCAACTGATTACATGGAGTTTAAATACTATGTACACGGTGTGTAGTCAGTTTTTACAACCTTCATTGTCGACATGACAACACGCCCTATATACTCATCCCACATGGATAATGTACATGACATGTACCCATAAAATTTGTGAATTTTCCCTATTTTCCTTATTTTCTAAAAAACACACAAGGAAAAGAGAAAGGAAGAAACCTGTACCTCAAAAATAAGTACCAGGTTCTTACAGTAGTTGCTAGTGTTTTGACATCATGCTAATATAACATGCATCTAGACCTTCTATTACCTATCCATATTCCCATAGCCAGTCATATCAATGTATAGAAAAAAAAGACAAGTATAAACTCTTTATTAAAGATAAACTATAAAAAATAAATCCCAAATTCCACCTCCGACACCCATACACCAAATATTACCTTCCACATGAATTAGTATCAAAAGATATAAAAAATATAAAAAAAATCCCCTTTTATTATCTACAAATAAATCAATAGTTATAGAAGAAGGGGATTAATTGAGGATATCACATTTTAAAAATAAACATATTTAAAGGATCCCAATAGGAATTATTTAAAAAATGGATCAAGATGAAAATCCATTCCACACTACCCAAAATATTATGTCAAACAACCCTTGAAAACACCTTGAAACATTATTTGAACATAAACTATAGAAAATAAAATATAAAACATTTGGAGAAACCAAGGACTTCAATAACAAATTTCATCAAATCTCGTGAACCAAATTCTATCAAACTTACTTACATTTAAAATTAAATTTTATGTAAGCCTATTATGAATTTCCAGAAACATAAAATTAAAAAATGTTTTATAAGAACAAGAAAAACAATAAATACCTTTATGATAAGTAGTAAACCCCATTTAATATTAATTAAATAAAAAAAATATATATCATATAGATTTTATTTAACAATATAAAACATTATAAATCTATAATCATTCAATAATATTATTCTTAAATGAAATACACTAAATCATCTACCTCAGATCAAGTGTAATCATTCAAAAACACATCACCTATAATGGTAAACACTAAACCATGAAAGAAAATACACTCTATAATCTATAAAACAAATTCTTGGATAAATAATAACCATGGATCCAATAATTGAATTAGAATACCTATTGAGGTTCATGAGATACAACTGATCTAAGATAAATGGGAAAATAATTATGGAGGAAGAAAAAGACTACATGGGGGATTACCTCGGAGGAACTCACTTGAAATCAATATAAGGAAGAAATAAATTGAATTATTAAGGGAGGTAGAGACTCTAATTTATGAAACATTACTCAAATGATTTATAGAATAGGAAAATAGGGGGGAATATTTAATATAAAAGGACGGGAATATAATAATTTCTAATTTAAATGAAATTTTGGAAAATCATACAGTTTTATCACATGAATTTTTAAAACATGTTAAATTTCTCTATTAAAAACTATATAGTTCAATATTAATATCATATTATTACTAATAACTATTTTAAAACCATGAAATATCACTCTTTCCCACAAAAGGTTTCATTTCATCAACCGGTAGTCAAATAGTTTAAACCAAACCCATGAACTACACGTGTATACAAAACCATGAAAGAAGAAATTGAACTTGAAATGTCCCTATGTATGTGTTAGAATAGGTTTTATAACATGATTTATATTAAACCATACATATTCAACATGAACATAAGGATATCCTACATCAGGTTCATCTCACGGTTTACCAAATCATGCAATGACTGTGTAGTAACTATAAAACTGAAGAAAATTTGCATAATTTCAAAAATATAAAAAAACAATGTAAAAATTTAAATTTCTGCAAAATAAGAAAAACTAATGTCAAAACCAAAATATTGTAATAGGCGGTTTCAAAATTCTCCCCACCATGCCACTTTATTCCCCCATAAGGTCACCAATAAAGGTATAATCGAGAGAAAACTAGCAACCTTAACACCTACACATGAGGTGGGAGTGTCTTGAAATAACATAGAAGGGCCATATGATAAAGAAACACCTCACATGCTTAATACACAAAAATATATTATAAAATACCTATATACTAGAAAATTTATCTAAACATAATCTAACTCATAGTAAACAATCCTAATTCTCTATAAAAATAAAGTCATATTGTAGGTCTTCGCTCCTTTTTGAATTTATCTAAAGTGCTAAATTTTTTGGAAAACACCTCAAGGGAACCAGAGAGGATAACATTACCCAAAAAACATTATTACTTAAATAATATAAAAAGGAACTAAAGATCCCCATAATACAAAACAAATTACCATATAACCATTGAAAATACACAAAACTTTCTTAACCCATATAAAAACTCCTCTACCAGAAAAATGTCTCAATGAGAAACAATATGGTAACTAAAATTAAGTCATAAAAATAAATGTAAAGGGTGATATAATACCTATTACTTGGTCAACATATAATGTAATTCCTAATAACATCAAAATCGACACCGTCCAATGAAAAATCTACCTTAGTTCTATGTTAGTCCTAGTTACCCAAACAACAAACCCAAAAATCACACACATTCAATTAATTAATATAAATAAGAGGAATAATCTCACATAAACTACAATAAACAAAATTTGAAATCATGGTATATTCACAACCACTATTATCAAATAATAACATATTATGAAACACAAAATTAATAAATAATACACCCAATGAAGGTACCATAAAAAACTCAAGCCCATAATTTCCCCAAAATCATCTATCAAAAACCAATAAATCTACACTCACCAAAAAATAATTCACATAATTCCAACTTACCAGATTTATAAAAATAATATGAACATTTGATGAATTTTTAAGGACCATGAACACCATAGATGAAAAGGAAAGTGATTCAAAATATATTAAAATAAGGAAGGTTCCAATTACACTACTCTCTTTATGGTTTGGGTAGAGTTAATGACTGGATGATACATATATATACAAAAAGAATATTCACAATAAGACTCATCCATGGAAATTTACTTCCACGCATTCTCAAGACCATTCTAGGTGGAACTATTGAGAAATAGGAAACATGAATCGAACCTATTCCTGTATCAAAATTAAATCAAGTAGTTCCAATTCAAACCAAAGGGAAAAATACAAAAAATCCAAACCACTTTTGAAAAACACACAATGAAACATCCTTGAAAACTACCCTTTCTTTAAACCACACCCAATTCGAAATGGGTATGAAATTTATTTTACAAAGAAACATCACTTTAAAAACCGAATCCCTTTAAAAAAAATTATTTTGAAAATTTAAAAAATATTTTCCATAAAAACAATTACTTTTTAAAAATTAAAAGGGTCTCCAAACACCATCATGACTTGAAAATATCCAACAATCTAAAACAAAACACAAAACTTAATTTAAAATTATTTTTATAAATTTAAAAATGATTATCCAATTTTACTAATGAAATAAACCAGTTCTAAAACATCTAAAACTAAATGAAATTATTATTATAATTAAACCTCAACACCTGATTTCAAAAACCAATACATTTTATAAAATTTATCGTTTAGTTTAGTAAATTATTCTATTTCAAAATGAATGGAACATATCATTAACATTGAAAATAGTTTATAACCATCAAAATCCACATTTTCATTCACAAATTATTTTTCCATAACTCAGAACTGACTTTTAAAACCTTAAATAATAAAATGTATAAATTTTCAAAAAACAATCTCCAAACAACCTCACCTCTCCATAAAACTCTCTTTATAGGCCTCACAAAAATGGTAAGTAATGTTAGTATCGATTGAATAATAAAGGTATCCAAAACACTAATTCTATGAAGAAAATAGAAATGTGAATAATTTGGATGAATGGGTTGGTGAACCATGAACCAACTATACAAATTCATTAAAAACATTATATTCACCAATCCACATGAACTCCATATAGGTTTTCATACAGTGAGAAAAACCTATAAATTTGGTTCTTACTCCATTTTCACCCCAAATATAAATGATACCACTAAAATAAATTTTACACTCAAAAGGTTTCAAAATACCGAAAATGAAAATCCAATATATGTCATAAAAAACCAAAAAAATAAAGATTCCAGTCCCAAACACCCATAGTATGTCAAGGCTCAGGGAAGGAAAGAATACACTAGGATCTCCCCACTCCAACCTCTTAAGTTAAAATGATGATTGTAGTCTCTATTCTACCAGGATATATGTAAAAATAATTAGAATGTTATTCTATAATATAGTACCTATTAAGAACCAAGTCATTGATAAAATTTGGAAATAAATCATCCCACTCAGACACAATGTATCACCCAGCCTCACTCACTACATTGACCAATGGAAATTTCTAATACCCATGGTCTAGAAACTAATTCTTGGAAATCCAGAACAAAGCCTTGGGAATTATTTAACCCTCTAAATTAGATGAACCACCATGGATCCCATCCATGAATATGGAGTGGTATGTTTATAGATTTGATGTATTCAACATTAATATAAATATAATCGATAATAATGACGTATCTAATCTCTACAACTGACAAATGAAATGAATAATCGACCATGAAATAATCACATGAACTAAATATATATAGAGATTAATATAAAAAATAAATTAATAAGTGCTTTGGACCTATCATGGTGATACATGGATGATCCAAAATAAAAAAAAGAAAAACCCAAACCGTTATATGTAAATATATTTATGACCCATAGTTGAAACACCCCATGATTATTTGAATGATTTTTCTTCGAATTAATTTATCCTTTTTTATATTTTTAATTTTACTCAACATTGAAGATAGATTATTTTATATTAAAGTGATATGTTTGGCTTGTGTTATATGACACAAAAATTTAATCTTGCACAAAACACAACATAAACATTACATTTATTTATACAGAAGACTGAGGTTGGCTTGTTTTACACAGAATAATGACTTTTCTCGATGGCTACTGTAACATGGAAGACCGAGTTTTATCGAACAATAATTTATCATTAAAATGTTATTAAATAATAGAATATGATATTAAATAGATTTTGAATTAGTGGTTATGAATATTGTTAACTAATTTATTAAAACATATGGTATACACAATTTTTTTTTGAATTTATAGGTTACAAATTAATTAGAAATGAATATGAAAACTGATTGAATAGAAAGGAAAATATTATTATTCTTATGGTTGTAAAGTTGGTTTACCCAAATAAATTAATTTAATTATAATCGTGAGTTATATAAATGTAATATACATGTAATATATTCAATAAAATAATTTTAATATTCATCCAATATATTTTATAGACATAAGATTAAAACAATCCTAATTTTATGCTTAAAAACAATTATTTTTATTAAGGAATATTTCACCCTTTTAATAGAGAACCCATTTTAAATCCAAAATTTTATTTTTTATATATTTAATATGATAAAATAAACTTAATCTCTGAAATAGGAACATAATAATTCTGATAGGGTAAATATTTGGTATTTTTCTATAAAGTTTCATTTTTAAGGAATAGGTAAAAATCCTGAATTTTAATTCGAATAAAATATTTTCATATAGTATATTTATAGTTTAAATATTATTTTAAATTGGTTTAAAAGATTAATTAGATGATATGTTATTTAATTAATAAAATTTAGTTCATTTATATTCAGTTCATGTATAAATTGGGTATAAAAACTTTGCAATATTTTGAATGTTTTTACTTTATAAACCCGCATTGTCGACCCCACTATAAGATTAATTTTAAATTAATTTATGCCACTACCATTATTGGTATTTAGATAATTTGATTCTATATTTATAATAATAATAATTTCTAATTTCTAATATTTTCAACATAGTTTTTGATAAAAAAATATTAGTGAATGTATATAAAATTAATTACATTAGTTAAGGTAAAACTAAGCTTATCAAAGGAATAAACCTTAATGTTAAGACACAATAAACATAGAAACATATAAAACACCCATTTAAATTCCTTGAATCATCCATTAAACTTCCATTAATTAGTTTTTTTTATTTTTATGACATTGGGTAGGTAAAAATGTAGGTACATATAATGTTTTTTTAAAAAGTCCAGATGTGTCCTTTTCTATCCCTAAAAAAGGCCACCACATCTCCCTATTTATCACACCTATAAAAAAAATATGTTAGGAAAATATATAACAAAAAAACATCCGAAAATATATCTATTCCTTCTTAAATCATTAATTTTTGAATAAATTCTTCCAAGGAAGTCCTTTTGGGAAAAACAACAGGATTTACCCGATTAAGAGGCAACACCCACCATCCAACTCCTTTCTTTTTTATTTTTATTATCCACTCCCTCAAATATTCATATTACATAATTTTATAAATAAATATTATAATCAATTTAATATTATGTTTTTATGCTATGTTTTTAACCTACAGTTATACACAACTCTATCTAATGGGTAACAAACATAGTGTTTACGTTTACGATGAACAAACGCCTCACTAAATGACCATTGTTCATTTTTCCCATTACCACATATCATGGTGAAAATTATGATAGAAAATATATTTATATAATTTTATATTATATTTATTATTTCATTAGGTATATATATTTATTTTACAAAACATATCTTTATACTTTCCATTTTTCGTTAATATATTAATTTCGTTTGAGGAAGTGTAAACTACCACCCCGTCAAAGAGAATTGATTTGTTCATACACTGCATGGAATGTATTAAGGATAAATTTATTGAATATATGTTATTTATATGATATAATAAAGATATTAAAATAGTGATAATTAAATATATATACATATTATTCCTTTACTTTATTTTTTTCAACATGACAACTAAACAAAATTAACATTCATTCGTACGTATGACTTACCGTCTCCATGATCAATGTATTCTATTTCATAATTCTAGGTTATATGGATTATTATATTACACATATAGTGAACATAAATTATATTTAAATCATGTTTTATATTCCTTAAATCATCACATAAATATAATGAATAACAATATAACTAATTAAGACACATGTGGAAAACTATGTCGATATTACCCGAATTAAAATATTAACATATAACTGTTATAAATAGGGTCATATTAATCCATAAAAAACCTTATATGGAATTATAATTTACAAAATATATATTTTATAGATTTATATTAATTTTTTTAATATATTAGGTTTGAACGACTATGTTTAGAGTCAAGACATAAGGTAACAAAATCTCATCTCACTCTTTATTTTTGTGAGGTACATGCCTTATTCACCACTAAATTATTTTGTGTGGTGTATGTAGTGACCATGAATTTCTTATATTTCTAATATAAATAAATTTATGGGTATTTAAATATCTATTTTAAAAAATTTATTTAATGAGGTTTAAGTTTCAAAAGTTACCAAATTAATAAGATATATTTATCTTAATTTTCCTTCTTTGAGGATCATGTTTTTTATGGACCTAAGTTATTTTTCATGGTATATAAACTTGAATTTTACAATTATGCAATGAATAAAATTATTTTCATGATATTATAAGATTAATATAATTTATTTTTCATACATGGATATTATCATTCCATTTTACTAAGATATGAGATTTTATTAAAAAAATCTCATCATTTATTTGAGATTTTTTATGTTTATGCTTCCTTTCAAGAAATATTATGATAAATATTTGAAGAAAAATGATGAAAATTCTTATCATACATTTATTAATGATATATTCATGTATTGTTACTATTTTTCCACTCATTATTTCATAAGATAGTTATGTTTTTTAAGAAAGCCCGACTTTACCCTATCTTCTTTCGAAAATTCATGTTCCTTCAAAACCATGTTTTCTAAAAAGGGTTTCCTAGAATATTATAATATTATCCTATATTAATTAAAATAAATTTTTACCCCATTTGTATTTTACCAATTTCTTCAATTGAATATTCATGTTGATTTCGGAATAATGATTTTTTCTATCCTTTTTATTGTACAAAATAAATTTTATTTTTACATTATATAGAATTTATGGATTTACCCAGCATCAATTATGTAAGGATTACTTTCCATGTTTAAAAAGTTTTTTTTTAAGTTTTTTTTTTAAATTTAATTTTCAAGTAAACTGGTATTGAAAACGTTTTCAAGCTCCTTTTATAAGTTCTGATAGAAAATGGTTTTTAAAATGTTTTCAAGATTTCATTATAATATTTCATACTAATTTTCAAAGAAATAGTTTTAAAAAAAACTCACGATTTCATTATATGTTTTCAAATTATTTTCAAAGAAAATGTTTTCAAATTTTTTTCATGATTTATTTATAAGTTCCAATTTGTTTAAAAGAAAAAGATTTTTAAAATTTTTTGAATCATATTTTGTATGTTTTCAAGGGAGAAGAGTTTCAAAATGTTTTCAATAATATTTTATATGATTTTAAGGAAAAATACTTGAAAATGATTTCAAGTCTTCTTTATAATTTTTTTTGGTATTTTCTATGAAAATAATTTTTAAATTGTTATACAAATTAAAAATCCATTTTCAATGAAGAAAGCATATTTCCACAAAAACATTTTTGAATGATATTTTAAAATTATTTTCCATCTAATATTACATGCATCGATGTTACTCATGCCATTATAGAAAACAATCTAATGGTTCCATTCATAATATATCTTTGAATGAGATATGCTTGATTTAATGGTTTTTATGAAATCCATTTCTTTTTCATGTGTTACACATTTTTGAAATATATTTATATTTTAACGGATCAATGTTTATGAAACTAATTTATATTTAACGGGTTATATGCTTAAGAAGACCATTCCTATTTCAAGGGTTCTGATTTTGAGAAGAATATTATGAAACCTATAAATGTTTCCATAGGTTATGATAATATTGGATGTTTATGATACCCATTTCATTTCATAGGTCATGAAATGATTGTTTAGTATTATGTGGTACATGTATATATGAATTCATTATGCGATGGGTGGGACCTATATATCCCTGTATTGGGTAATGATTTATATCTCATGAGACAGATTAAGATGGTGTAATAAGTGAACCTAGACTTCCAAGATGGCCATGAGACTAAACTAGTACTACAAAGATGGTATAAGGAGTTTAATCATTCTACTAATATGTCCATGATACTGAACAATTACTTCCAAGATGAAATGGGTAGTGAACCTATAATATTAAGATTATATTGGTAGTGACACCTTTCTTACTATGGAAATCATATTATATGCTTATGTGTTTTCCATAATTATATGTTTTAATCCTATGTTATGATTTCATGGATTATGAAATTTATTTCATTATTATCCATATCTTTTAAACTTATATTCTTTATTCCATGATTCGTGTTTATGATATTTGACATGTAGGGTATGAATTTTTTATTTTCTGGATCTTGTTCTCATACCCGTATCCTAATGATTATGGTTACATATATCCCATGTTTACACTTCCTAATCATATGATCTCACTTTTTTATAATTCATTGCCATGTTTGGAAGATATGTATTATGTTTGATATGTTTAAGAAGGTTTATAGTCAATAATAACCTAGTGGGATGTAATGTATCTCATTTACGTACCAGTGTTTATGTTTCCTTATTTCCAAAGGAACTATACAAATATGGTCTTTTAGTGTCTGTTTGTATAATTTTTTAAGTATTACAAAAAAAGTGATTTGATTTTTATATACTTTAAGACTTGTTTTTTATAGTTCTTATCAGATAAATGGTTTAATTAACCATTGGAAACTAGTATGACAACACCTTAGTGATATCCCTAGTTATATTTCGAAGGATATGTCTAGGGATGTCTCTATGGATAATTATAAAGATTAGTTAACATTAAGAAAAATGTCCTGAAATTTTGATGAATGATAGAGTGAGTGATTTCCTAGAAATACATCTATGTCTAGGTACTACAAGTGGATATGGCTCTGTCATAGATATACCTCAATGTAACAACATTGACAAGATGTTTCGGGCCACACTCAGAGTAATATGGTATGTGACAACATTCCTTGTTACAGACCTAGTTTGACACTCCTAGGGGATTTGATTTTGGAATTGACAAACTATTCACAAACTATTATGAATTATTTAAAAAAAAGTTGTATATTAATAACCTAGGATGAACCTAGGGTGTAATATATTAAGGAATGTTTCATTATTTAGAAATCCAATAAGTAATTATTTTCTTGATTATGTAGTTTTATACTATGATAAGAAATTCTAACACTATTCTTCTGGTTTTAGTTAATGGTAAGAACAAAAAAAACTAGATTGAATTTGAATGTGAGAGATTATTTTCTAATGAGAAGTAAAGTGACAATATCACTGGAGTGAATGATGTTTTTCCCATGCCTAATCATTTTTCAAATAACATGATTGACCACATGTACCATAACAAACTCTTGGACTCTATAATGAAGAGAAAGAAGAAGTTCTCTAAGATTTCAAGTAATGGAGACCACAATGAAAAGAAGATTTGGTTTAATTTATGTCATGAATGTGGAAAGAATACCTGATGTGAGTGTCATATAGGAATATGAAGATCTTATGAATGTGGAAAATAGGGTCACCAAACAAGTCACTGAAATGGAAAATGAAGATTTTGGTTAACAAAATGGATGAGAATATTGTCCTCCCTAAGTCTTCATCAAATATTATGTGTTATAGGTTTGGAATGAATTTTCATCATGCAACTCAATTTTCGGAGAGGATAGATCCTGAAGAGAATAAGTAAGGTGGTGCGAGTGATGGTTACATTGTGGATGATGAAGAGACTACAAATGAAATGCGAAAGGGAATAGGTATTGTGTAATAGGATGAAGTGGAATAATAAAAGATTTATTTTTGTATTTTGAATTAGTAATTACGTTATATGAAAGGTGAAATAGATAAGTATTTTCAATTGTATGTTTATTCAATAAAAATTTATAAGAATAAGTTAAATGGATCAGATTTAATAGAAAATTTATTTAATCGTAAAGTGATATTCACGGAAAACACATGATCATGGGAAAGATAAGTGTTAATAGGTTTCTTATGTTACGTTAATGTTTTTTAGATAAAGATATGTTGGATTTAAGTAAATTGGATGGTACTGAATACCTTGGAACTAATTAAGGACTTTTTGAATATTAGTTGGTTCTATTGTGGATGAAGATTAAAACTTTTTTTATTTTTGGAATATATCCAGAAATCTACAGAATAAGGTAGGATGCATGTTTTCCAGAAGTGTCTATGATAATTTAGGTTATTACTATGTTTCATGAGAATATATTATGGGGGTATTAACATGCTTGGAATGTGGAAACCAATAGTTACATTGTGATATACATGGGATCATTATTAAGCTAATTTTATGGCCTTCTTTCTAAAGTTTTGGATTTCAATCTTTTTTAGGGGTTATAAGGTTAACCATTTATGGGAAGATTAAGTTAAAATTTGGAAGAAGTTTTTGAGAATAAATTGTTGTCGCACAACATGAGGATTTATGAATATTGGATAACCTATTATAAAAAACTTGTTTTTGATGATCACTAATGACACATGAGATAGAATATCATGGATCTCACAATATTTTAGTTCTTCAGGAATGAGAATTTCACCTTCCTTTTTGAAGAAAGAGGTTAAGTGGATCAAGGAACAAAAAAGGGAATTGTTTTCCTAAATTCATGCAAGTATATCTTTTGATGAATATTATTTAACCTTAGGAAAAAAAATATTTAATTTTTTTTTGTCCCAGTACCTCTGTTTTCGATGAATTGGATGGTCCTATAGATCATCATAGATTTATGAATTAGTGATTGTTAAATTTCTCTAAATATTATTCTCTACCAATCTCTATAAAAAATGATTGTTAGATTTTAATTCCATGTCCATGTTTCCAACCTATGTTATGCTTTGATGAAACCTATTTATATGTTACATTGGGTAATAGTTATGGATCAAACATTCTATTTTTAAGGGATGTTTTAGTATCTATTTTTGTGATATGGTTTTCTATTAATGAATATATTATGTAATAAAACTTTGATAAACCATAATAATTTTGAGGTTGAAATTAAATTTATGGGGGGTATAATGTAACACCCTAATATTTTTTTGAATTATTATTTTTTAAAATTAATTTTACCATTTTGATATTTTTCATTTTATGCTACACTGAAGATAGATTATTTTATAATAAAGCACTATGTATGGATTGTGATACATGAAACAATAAGATAATAATGAAAAACACAGAACAAGAACATTAGATTTCTATACATTTAATACCAAGTTCATCTTGCATTACACACAATAATGACTTTCTTCGATGGGAGGCCTACCATGAAAGACTGAATTTAAAAAAAAAAATATCATTAAAATGTTATTATTTAATATAGTAATATATATCCTAGCTATTAAATTATAGATTATGAATATTATTAACTATTTATTGAAAATATATATTTTACACAAATATAATATGAATTCATATGTAACCAATTAAATAGAAATGAATATGAAAAAAGATTGAATATAAAGGGAAATATTATTATTTTTATGGCCACCAAGTTATTTTACACTAATAAAATCAATTAATTATAGTTAGTAAGTGGTAATAATTATATATATATATGTTATATATTTAATAAAATAAATTTTATATTCATCCATTAGATTTGATAGACATAGGATAATAACAAACCCAATTTTATGCATAAAACTAAATATTTTTATTAAGTCATTTTAACGCCTTTTAATGGAGAACACATCTTAAATCCAAATTTTGGAACTTGTATAGATTCAATATGTAAAACTAAACATCATCATTGAAATTGGTACATAATAATTTTTTTAGGGTAACACTTTTCTATTTTTCAATGAAGTTCAATTTTTAAATGAATAGTTAAAAATAATTAATTTTAATTAAAAATTGATTTTTCATACAATTTATGTATAAGGATAAGTTTTATTTTCAATTAGTTTAAAATTATAATTAGATAATATTATTATCATTTAATAAAATTTAGGCCATTTAGATCAATTTAACATTGAAATTGGGTGTAAAAACTTATCACATTTTTGAATTTTTTTACTTTAAAACCCCACTTTGTCAGCCCGACAGTGAGACAAATTTTAAATTAATTTATGCCACTTATGTGATTAAAATTTGGAAAAATGGGTTAAATATTTGGAATTAGAATAATTTATATTATCTAATATGTTCAATTTTGTTTTTTCCAAAAATAATAATGGATGTTATTAAAATTAATTACATTGACGAAGGTAAAATTATGATTAACTAACGAATAAACCTTAAATATAAGACCAAAAAAGACATTGAAACTTGTCCAAACCCCATATAATGGACATAAACCGGCCATGAGCAATCTATTATTTATTTTTTTGGTTTTTATGACATTAGTTAGGTAAAATATTTGGTACACCTAACTTGTCTTAAAACATTTCATGCATGTCATTTCCCATCCCTATAAAAGGCTACCACTTCTCCCTATTCATAACACCTATCAAACCAAATATTTTAGGAGAATATCATCCCAATACTATTTCCAACATCCATAAATTCATTTTTTAGGATTCTATTTGGGAATAAAATATTCCAAGGAAGCCCTTTTTGTAAACCAAAAGGATTTACCTGATTAAGAGCTAACACCCTCCCTCAAACTTCTTTATTTCATTTTCATTCTCTACAACATAAAATATTTTTATTCCATATTTTATAAAAAAAGTATAATAGATATATTAGGGTTTTTTATTCTTAGTTTTATACCTAGACACATACACACATCCATCAAATGGGTAACGAACATTCTGTTTACAGGCACGGAGAACTACCATCTAACTAAATGATGATTTTAGTTTTTGATTTACCACATCTCATGATGGATATTATGATGGAATATATATATATATATGTTATATATTACATTTCATATATTTTTAATCTTCTTTAATACTATTATAACTCTATGTTTATACTTTTCTTTTTGTGTAAATACTATAATTTCTTTTGAGGAAGTGTGGACTACCGCCCCCTTATAGTTATGTGATTCGTTGATACTCTGCATGGAATGTATTAAGTATGGATTCAATGAATATATATGATATATATGATATAAAAAATATACTATAATATATATATATATATATATTCATATATATACATATATTTCTTGTATTTTATTTCATTCAACATGACAACTAAACGGAAATAGCATTCATGCATACGTACAACTTACCGTCTCCCTGAACTCTGTATTATGTTTCATAAATCTATATTATATGAATTATTATATTAGACATATAATAGATATAAAATATATTTAAATCATGTTTTACATTTGGTAAATCATGATGTAAATATAAGGACAAAATATATGACTAATTTAGACACATGCGAGAAATAAAGCAGAAATAACCCGAAGCGAAACCATAACATAGAATTGTTAACAAGAGGGTAATATAAATAAATAAACAAAACATATATGATATTATAAGTAATAATATTGATCTTTATTATATTTATAATAAATTTATATTTATTAAAAAATATTTTTTCATGAGTATGATGAGATTCAAGACACAATGTTAGGGAATTTCATCTCACTCTTTATTTTCGTGAGATACATGCCTTTTTAACCACTCACATATTTTGTGTGGTGTATGTAATGACCACGAATGTACTATATGTATCTTATAATTAAATTTATGGGTATTTAAAAATAAATTCTATGAACTTTAGTTCATGGTGTCAATGTTTAAAATGTTACCAAATTGGTAAGATAGTATTGTCTCAATTTTTCTTCTTCTAGACTCATGTTTTGTTATGCACCAAAATTCTTTTTCAAGGTGTATATACTTCCATTTTACATATTATAGAATGAATATAATTAATTTAATTATATAATATTCTTTTTATAATATCATTTTCTTAAAGGGAGTGTATGACCCCATGTTACCAAGAGATAAGAGTTTATTAAAATAATATCATCATTTGTTTTGCGATTGTTTATGTCTAAAATTCTTTCGATGAAATATTATGATCCGTATCTCATGAAGATTCGTGAATATAATTATCAACTAGTTATTCATGATATATTCACATATTAGTAATATTATTCCACTCTATGTTACATAAGATATTTAAGAACATGTTTTTAGAACTCCCGACTTTACCCTCTCTTTGGTCAGAAATATATATTCCTTCAAAACCACATTTTCTAAAAAAGGGATTCCATGAATATTCTACTATTATAATATAATATTTAAAATAATTTTTATCCCTTTTTTACTTTTCCTATGTATTCAATGTAATCATCTTTTTATTCCGAATAAGGGATTTTTCTAACATTTTTACTGAGAAAAAGGAATGTTCCTTTTACATATTATGCATGTGCATATTTACCCAGCATCATTTTTATGAGGATTAAATTTCCTATTTAAAAGGATAATATTTAATAATTTTTTTAAAAGTAGATTTCAAGGGAAACTGTATTCATAATGTTTTCATGATCCTTTAATATTTTTTCATGGTAAATGGTTTTCAAAATGCTTTCAAGATTTCTCTATCAGTTTTTAAAGTTATATTCTAATACATGGTTTTGAAAATAAATTCATGAATTATTTTTATGTTTTCAATGACTTTGAAAATAATTTTTTTTTTTAAAAAAATTGAAGCTTATTTTTTATATTTTCAAGGAAAGATGGTTTCAAAAAAAATCACACTTCTTTTGTAATTTTTTAATTGAAGAGTTTTTCAAAACAATTCACACTTATTTTGTAATTTTTCAAGGAAAAAGGTTTTAAAAATGATTTCAATACATATTTATATGTTTTAAATTTAATTTCCTATAAAATTACTTGAAAATTGGTTTATGTATTAAAAAAATGTTTTTAAATAATAAAGGATATTTTCCTAAATAAATTTTTTTGAAAGATAATTCAAAAAAAATTCCATTTAAGATGACATGTGTTGATGTTACCCATTAATTTCTAAAAAATGATCTAAAGGTTACATTCATCATATTTATATAAATGGGTTGTATTTGATGTCATGGATTTTATGAAACTTATTTATCTTTCATGGGTTATATGCTTATGAATTTTGTTTCTCTTTCACAGGTTATATGTTTATGAAACCCATTTATGTTTCATGGGTTATATGATTATGAAATATATTTTTGTTTCAAGAGTTATTTTATTTAATAATTAAGTATAAAACTTCCATCTTTTCCAAAACATATTATATGATTGCATCATTATGATACCCATTTCATTTTATTGGTAATGATACAATTGTTAATGATTGTTTGGAACAAGATTTTATAATTTTATTATGAGATGGGTGGGACCAAAATCTCTATATAATGCATTGGGTAAAGGATTATATATAATTGAATAAACTAAGATTGTATTTCGAGTGAACATTTTCTGTTATGATGGCCATGGGACTGATCAATGACTACCAACATGGTACGAGGAGTGAATTCATGCTACTAATATGTCCATGGTTGTTATCCATAGCTACCAATATGGTATGGGGAGTTAAACTATACCACTAATTTGGTCTTTGTATTGATGTATTGGATACTATAGAAATCATAGTATATTATTATGGGTTTTTTCAGAATTCCATGTTTTATTCCTATGTTATTCTTTCATGGATTATGTTTTTAATTTCCTTAAGATTTATGTCTTATGAAATTCAAATCATTATTCCATGATTCATGTTTATGATCATTGATATGGATTCTATGCTCTTCTATTTTCTTGATCATGTTCTCATACCATTATGCCAATGATTTTTCTTACATGTGTCCCTTATTTAACTTTATTGAGAATTTAATCTCAACCCTTTTTATGATTCCTTTACCATGTCATGAAGATGTGTATTATTTTTGATGTGTCTAAGAAGGGTGCTATTCATGAAGAACCTAGTGGGATATAATGTAGCTAATTTATATACAAGTGTTTAGGTTTCCACGTTTCCAAAGGAACTAAACTAGAATGTTATTTGGGAATCTATCTGTATAATGTATCAAGTGTTCCACAAGAGTGATGTAATGTCTATGTACGTTAATAATTGGTTTTTATAACTATCACTCACCATGTCCTAAACCCTACTATTAATGATAAAACCTAATACAAACTCCCACAATGACTAGAACAAGGAACTTGATATAAAATATAAGAGTTTCATACACTAAATTGTGTATGAAGGATGTGAGGAAGACATCCCGAGTTGTATTTCAAAAAATCTTTTATGACATTTACTTTAAAAAGAAATTTCATTATTCAAGTTTGATATGTAGATAGAAAATAGGATTTTCACATGAAATTTTGAGAAAAACAAATTTCATGATGTTATTTAATTTATAAAAGAATCCACATTATTATAATAAGTAATAGAAGATCCAATCCTATTTAATTAAAACAATTATAAATCATATAAATTTCGTTATTAATAAGTTTCTGTAAAAACAATCCAAATCCCATTTCCTCTTTCAAATCATTTTTTCAAACACAATTTTTTAAACAAAAATATCACTTTCATTTCAAAAAACACTTCCCAAATCATTTCATTAACCAATTTGAAATAAAAGAAATATTTTAATTGAAATAGTAAAAATCCAAAAATAACACCAATATATATTTAAAACATATCTAAATATAAAACCAAATAATGTTCTCTAAATAATAATCATGTGATATAAGATACCAATAATACATGTTTATCAGGATCCATTAAATCATTTTAAAAAGTATAAAAGAATCATGAGAAACTCATAGGGCTCTAAATATAATGATACATGACATGGTTTCCATAGTACACTATATATAGGGACACCCTAGTGAAACTAGAATGTCGCAACAATCACTTATAAATTTCAATGAGTACAAAACAAACCCATATGAGGGCATAAATTTCAAATGTAAATACTTATTCTGTGAACACCACACTAGTACAACATGAATTTATAACATATATTATCGACATAGGTTCCTATGACAAGTCAATATAGTTGTGAAAATAGTAAAACAGAGGATAATCACTCGATCAATAATAAATCATAAAAAATAAATCCCACATCTCACCTTCAACACCCTCACATGAAACAACTCCTTTATATATGTGTATGACTGTATAAATATATAATAGTATAATCCACCCTTTGGGGTCCCTAAAGTAAATCAATAAATATAAATAAAGGGGATCAATTTAGGGTCATACATTTTCAAAAAAAACTTCAGTAAAGGATTCAATTATACTATATTTCAAAACAAGCTCTAGATGCCAATACATTACACACCGGAAAAAATATTATTTCAACCATCCATTGAAAACATCTTAAACAATTCATAGAATTTAATATGTTGTGATTCACAAATAATACAATTTTAAAATCCAATAATTTCTATAAAAATGATGTTATTGGAAATTTTGTTACCCAAATTGGTTCTAAACCCTTAATTATCATATTCTAAATAAAATAATCTTCTTAGGAATATCAAAACACATTACTTAAATAAAATATTTAGAGTATCTATAGATGCCTTAAATAACTTTGTTCCAAATGGTCCAGCCCTTTAAAAATGTAAGAAATCCAAAAGAAAGATATCACATGTAGATTATATTGAATATAATAAAACATTAAAAATCAATAATCATTCAATAATATGAAATTTAATGGAAACACACAAAAACACATACCTCATATAGAGTGGAAACATTCCAAAACAGGTTTCCTATAATGGTGAATGCTTACAAAGGAAAAACACACCCCATATAATATCATGGAACCAAAACCAAAATTTATAACCCTTATAAAATAATAATCTAAAAAGAAGATCTAAATTTAAATTCACAGTTGAAAAATATAATAGATAAATTGGATAAAAACCTATAATATGACGAAAAAACCACATAAGGAATTTCCACGGAGGAACTAACATGAAATTGTTGGAAGAGGGCTCAAAATTGAAGGTGGAAGGGGTAAGATAATCCCCTTCATGTTACCTAGCATGAGTGAGAGATAAAAGAGGAAAATATTGTAACCATTAAAATAAAAGTAAGGAAATGTATAGATTTCATCTTTTAATGAAATCTAGAAAACTCACACAGTTTGACCATACAATTTGTTGAACCATTTTCGAACCATGAAAAAATGCTTGGTTAAAAACTATAGAAATACACACACTTTTCATATGGTTACTAAAGACCATGTTAATGTTATAAACTATCACCCATACAAACAAAAGTTCAATGGTATCTACTATTGCAACGTTTGGACCAAACTCGTGTTTTAACCATTCATACCTAACTCTTTAAAAAAAATTAATCAGAAAATTCCATGCATACATGTTGGAGTAGAGATCATCACATTGGTTACAATAAATCATTTGTAAAAACCATGCATGGAAATAACTCTCATGTTGATCATCTGAATGGATTACCAAAAAAATTGTGATAATCCAGAAACCATTTAATAAAATAATATTTCCATAGTTTCCAAAATTTAGATTGAAACTCTCAAAAAAATACAATTACCCCTAAATAAAATAAAATAATATTACATAAACAAAAAAAGACACCTGGGGGTTATATTTTTGGTATGTAACTGATCATATACTATGTATTTATCAACAAGATGATAATTTTTTCTTATATTATAGGTGAGACACTTAGTCCCTCAATTGAACTTGAAAAATGAAATTCATTACCCATTACAGTTAAGTGACACATGATGTTCTCATATACTTTAATGAATAACAAGTGATTCAATCATTCAATATTATTAGTATGATTTTGATAAATTATAATTTATGATTTATCCTACACTATATTGATGTATTCCACATATAGTGGTTTTACTCTATGTATTGGATGAATTTATTTATATGTATTATTATTGTATTACACACATTTGGTGGACACAATCATATGTTGATAGAAGTTTTTTACGGAGATATTTACAAATAAATTTATATATAGGGTATACATTTTTTTTATAGAGGATACAAATTAATTTATAGTCCGGGATGTGGTAATTTATACTCATTTTTAACACTATAAAGAAATATAGGCTTACACAACAAGCAAAAAATAATGATTAATTTTTTAAAAAATTATATTCCATAAAATTGAGATATTTTATATGATAATAATTTATAGTAGATTTTTGAAGAAATAAAAAGGAGTTATTATTTTTTATATAATGTTTGAGAGGCATTAGTAAAAGTGGTAGATTATTGGATATATTAATAATATAAAGAAATCAATAAATGGTGAAATTCGCCACATTGTGGTTTGTGCTATGACATAGTTATTTAATTCACAATCTTTTTTTTGTAAGAACATATATGAGGTATCCATTTAATTTTTGATATTTAACATTTCCAACATCGTATAATTTGGTTGGATTTCAATTCTTCATTGGATGATTCATTGATGAATAAATGATTGTTACAGAAGTTTAACAATAGTTACATAAATGATGTATTCATTGTAATTGTTTCAATGTAAAAAACCAAACTATTTCCTATTTCATAATAACAATTTTTTAAAATTTAAGTAATATAAATCGTTCAGTGAAGTATTTTTATTCAAAAAGGGTTAATGATTTGTATTTTAATATAGTATATTAATCTTAAAAACCGAAATTTTCTTATATTCTCTTCATTCCAATTACCTTTATTGGAGGTTTTAATATTTTATTAGATGGAGAATAGATACTAGAATTTTATTCATTCCACTTAGATGGTGGTTATCTTCAAAGGTGAAGTAATAATTATTATTATTAAGAGATCTCTATCAACCTCACTGATTAAGAAAAGGTAATGATTGATAGTGAGGTAAACATGACTTTTTTTAATTTAATTTTAATATTTCATCTCCCATTTAATATTTTTTTTATTTTATGGTTTATTATATTTGATTTTTTATTATAGATATGTATTATAATATCACTCATTTATTATAATATTTGTGGATGATATTTACAAAATATGAGAAAATTATTATTATTCATATGAATTATAATTACTTCCTCAAATAAAAGATTTAGTAAAGATACATCTAAAAAAAGGTTGTGAGGGGTGTAAAGTAGTTATCCCAAGGGAATCACTAAGAAAAATATAATTATAACTTGGTGTAAGAGATCATATTCTATCGAAATTTTAAAAGGTTATAAATTGTACTAACTTTGGAATCTATAAATTCTATAGATTTATTACCCTCTCACCAAGTATAGATAATCATCTCATACTAATCAAATAGATGTTTACATTTCCTAATGTAACAATTATTTGACCTATGTGATAAAGAAAATCCCCTGAAAAATATTTAAATCATTTTTGAGTCTATTTCCACATTATATAAGATATATTATAAAATCTACTTAAAAAAATTCAACAAATCTCAAAATTATATAATAAGAATGTTCCCCTCTCCATAGAAACCACTAAACTCTATGATGATAGAGCCTTGAGAATCACATACAATATATCGTCTATGAATCATGCCACATGTACAATATCCATAAATTTTATCATTATGTCCTTCAATCAGCCCCGACCATTCCACCCAATTTCCATGAGATCCCTTTCCACCCTCAACTTTGGTTTTCCTGGAATGTTATCCCCGAACATAGAAATAAGAAGATAAATGATAAATAATACCTTGTGTGGTTGTCTACCCATCCAAGATATGATGCTTAATCCTCATATAATCAGTTTGTACCTAATATATTGAGAATCTAGACTCCTTATGAGACTCCCATATGGACTAAAAAACTACACTGAATGTCTATCTATGGGAACATGTAGAAAAAGAATATATATCCACATTACTATACCAGTTCATAAGAGGTTGTTCAAAATTATTTTAGATGATTGAAATTATCATTCATGCACACTAAAAGACCCCATGAAAATCTCACTCACTCCCCTTTAGTAGACATTTTATCAAACATCTCTATTTTAACATTACTATATTAGAATAATCTAGTAACTAGATTGAAATCCTTCTATTGGATTATATCACAAATAGAAAACTCTTGGTTCTTTATATATCACAGAATAAATATTATCTTGTTCAGGAATGTCATTATTCTATATGACCTTAGAATGGGAATCCAAAATATAGGAAATGTGATAATTATTTGGAAAACAATATTAAAGAAACATCCCAAGGTGGAGAGGGGGAAATACCAAAAATGTGTTATTAATTGGATATGATTTTTATTGGTGATAAATTATATTCTTTGAATATAAAGAATGTGGAGATAAAATTGAATACCACTGAATGTTTTTTTCATGGATGTTTCATGAATATTTAAACATTTGACATATTTTTTTCCTTTTATGGTTACTTTTATACGATATCTATTTGTGATTAAATAATAATTATTATAAATAAACAAAATATTCAAATATTTACTTTAAAAACATTCTGTCATGCAATATGTTTTTATGAACTATATTATTTGGGTTTTTATTATCTATAAATGATTAAAAATCATTTCAATTAAAATGAATCATTGATTATTTAGAATGAAAATGATTGAATAATTATAGATAACCCACAGTAAATATTCTCTTCAGTTTTTAGATTTTATATTTTGGATGAATCTTTGAATCTATAAAAATTTACATATCAAATAATTTTTTTACTTTTTCAATAATTATGTTATATTATCATAAAAACCATTGAATTCTTTTACCATTTGTTGATATTTACTAACCATTTTATAATAATTCTATAATAAAAGGTCATGGTAAGAATTTATCATCAATTATTACTGAATTTTTTATTAATATTTCAGAAATATAATTAATTAATATGAAGATGGTATCATAATTGATACAATATTGATGATTTTTGATTATTTTATATGGTTGTAAATGGTGATGAAAAAGATAAAAATGAGTAAAACCTAAAGTATTATTCATTATTTTAAAATTTATTTCAATTACTAACCACATATCCACCCCTTTCGATGGTTGGGAATACCTTCATCCATCCTCATAATATGATGTCCCAACCAATTAGCATCCCATTTTTATGAAAATATTAGTTTCCACTTATTTTTCATCAGAAGTTCCCTCGGCAGGCATCTATTGTGCTCCTCTTATTCAGATCTTCTCTAAAGAATGATAATCTATTAATAGTGTTCTGATATTCACTGTTTATAATTTATAATTTTTATAATCTATAGAATTTAACTTAGACAATATTATTGTATTGTCGTCCATGATCATCCTTACTCACAGTCCTTTCTCACTAGGTTAATTAAACTTGAGTCGTATATTATCTTATAGAAGTTAGTGTTCTAGAAAAGAGTAATTTATTTATTTATCTTCTATATTATAATTATTGTTTTATTTCATGGTGAATGGAGTCCCACATATATGAACAAAGTAGGTTTCTCCTTTTTTTTAGGAAACTTGATTTCCATGTAAGGTGGGATCCTAAGATAACTATGATGGTGATTCGTTGTCCTGGGATTCCTCCCCCCTTTTAAAATAGTTATATCCTAAATACTATAGGTTAATAATTGGGAATGTTTATTATGGAATATAATTATTTTTTGTGATCTATTTATTTCAAGTCCACTATTGTTTGTTTTAAAATTGATACTTTTGAAACTCTTTAGGATCAACTTTTGGTTCTGGGTACAATAGAAACAACTGACTGGGAATGACCATCGCATTTTTATTCTTAATTTATAAATATTATTATCCATGTATGTTAATATTTTTCATGAAAAACTAATTTAATCATAGATTAAATGAATTTTTTAATTTCTAATACCAAAAGAGGAGGATGATCACTTGTAATTTATAATTAATTTATAAGTAGATATATAATACCATGAACATTTAATTATTTATTAATTTAATATTCAGTTAAAATTATATTTTTATTACACCATTAAATTTTATAATCCAAATATATATTCCCACTAGTTGTGATCTAAACATGCACCAAAATCTCTGAACATCACTATAGAATCATCTGGTTCAAGTATAGTCGATCTCAATTGCTTCCAATTTTCGTGGTTGATCACAATAGAATGCTCTTCAGGGATGAATAATTCATAGTGTTCACTTGTTTTATTGATAGAGGAGGAGAGAGAGAGCACACACAAGATTTTGAGATATCTCTATAGGGGTTTTAAAATATTTCTATATCCTTTATTCACACCGAATTTATCTTAGTAAAAATATATATTAATATATATATTAAAAAAATTGGTTTTTATTTTCATATAAGATTCCTTATAAATTCATTAATTTCTAGGGAACACCATGTCTTAATAAAATATAATTATTATTCACTTGTCTTGTGAATCACTTAATAATATTTAAATATCATTTATATCATTTGCAACCAGATCATTAAATATGTTCTTCTTATCCTCCACAACATTTACCAAACCTTAAATAATTAAAATTATGTATCATAAATGTATTTAGCGATAAATAAAATAAATATTATATCCACCAAGCCATTCCAATATTAATTTATTATTATGTAAATCACATTTTCTTTCAGATTAAATTTGATAGAATCTTGGTGATCAACCATAGCTTAATAATTATCAAACAAAAATGATGGAATAATTTTTATTCAAAATTGTTAAATTATCCATTTAATTATTTGATATTGAAAATAAACATACTGTGGGACACACTATTCCTATTTCAAAGTGGTATTAGGCGAATATTCCAAAATTCCAATATTATCCTCCATAAACATGTCAGGAATTCATAGAGAAAACTCTACTGTCATAATGTAATTCAACCTCCTATAAATTCCCACTGTATAATATAATCTATTTATCATGATATCTCTAATATAATAGTTTTTATATTGGTTTCATCAACCTATGTGATTGATAGCTCTTTATTTGAATTTTTGGAAAATAACATGCCCCAAAAATAACCTGGCTACATATTTTTCCAGATAGTTCCATTCCCATCAAACTGCTAGGTATATTAACTTTTTTCATGGGATAGAAGGGATAAATTGGTTCTCACTCCATGCATTATTGGAATATCACTATTGTCACATCCAACGTATCATACTTCTTTGTGAGTATATATCATCATGGGTTTTTTCAATACTTCAAAGTACACAACTTATAGATTTCAGTAATAATATTATTAATTTCAAATGATCAACACACACATCCAAATATAGAACATTTATTCAACAATGATTTTGTGGAACCACTAATTTCTCATCATAGTGATTAAATTTTATAACCATTCATTTTGACAGATATTATTAAGTTATTACCATATGCAATTTTATACATAATAATAATCACGATTTGATTATAATCATAAAAAATATTCACGAACATGAATATTTGTAATCACAAAGTACATATAAATTGGTTTAATTGAACCAACTCCAACATAATACCAATTACACTATAGTCATCTATTTATAACAATGAGTACACTATCACTAACATGATAGTCATTCCTCTACTAATATAGATCATTTATCAAGGGGTCCACCATTTTTTCCTCTATGGATACTCTTGTCACTAAAACTTCAGCTCACTGAAAAAAATCCCTTAAGAGATGAAACATCTGAAGTATAAAAAATTTCTTTTGATGTGACCTCATCTCCTTAGAAGGAAACACCACTTCATTGTTATCACTTTAAGATATGATAGGTTGTTAAATTTTAGGTATCACATCAAAATCCTATAAAATGATTTGAATCCAAACTGATTTCTTAGTTGTATCGAAAGCCTCAATATACTCCGACTCTACTGTAGAATGGAATATGTTTCTTTGAACTCTTATAGCTCAAAGATCATACATTGAGAATGAAGACATATCCTGATTGTGACTTTATATAATTATGAACTATCTGAAATCGAGAATCTTTATATCCCATGATGACTTGTTCATAATCTCATATATATATATATATGAGAAACATATCCATAGTTCTCTATAGAAACTTTAGGATATGATTAACGTTAGTACAATAATGTTCACATGGATCAACTTTATATATTCCAACCATTCCCAGAGAATAAGAAAAAGAAATCCTCATACATAACATGTTATACATGACAGATCCTATCATACAAGTTTATTGGATCTTACTCATTCTATCACGTTCCTTTTGTGCCTGAGGAAACATATTCATGGAAAGATATATACCATGTGACACTAAAACTAGCCCATATTTTATTTGATCATAATATAACTCATTAGTATCTGGTAAATACAAGTACTTTTTATTAGTCTAAATACTTTCATGATCTATCATGAATGTTCTTGATCCCAGGAATGTAGGATACTTCACCTAATTATTTTAAGGAGAAGAAAATTCTCAACCATTATTTCTCATCTTATAAGGTAATTGTCTTATTTCTAATTATAAATATATCATCAAAATATACTACTATAAAATTGAATTTACTCCCAATAAAACTATTGTAAACAGATGGATCACATTCATTCTTAATGAAACCAAATTCCTTGATAACTTTATTGAACCAAATGTTCTGTCAGGACCCATCCCCCGGGGCTTGCGCCGTGACTACCCCAAGCCCTCCTTCCATAGGGCAGGGGTTGGCGACTCACACCAGAAAGGAATTTCCCAATAATGGGAAGGGATTTCCTTAAAACTTGTACACACATTGAAAATCAATTCTACAAACAAGCATATCACAACAGAATAAGTAAGGTGAATCCAGAACTAAAAACCACCACTAAGTGTAATAGTAAATACTAAAAGTAAAGGGGGCCAGAATACAAGCCCAACTGAAATGAAAATACAGAAAAAAGGGAAAACATCTCTTGAGGTCATCCAGAAAGGATCCTACCTGAAGGGTAGGTATAGCTCCTCACTGAGGTTCTCCACGTCAACTGGTCACCTCCATAAACCATCTTTCAACCGCCTCCGAGATCTATCTATCCCTAAATCCCCAAGGCTCAGTAAACCTGTCTATCATCTGAATAAGACACAATAATTTTCCGATGAATCCCATGCAGGGGTGAGTATAACAATACTTAGTTGGGACCTTGAGACCCCCCGAAGGTCTCCCAGGATTCGACAATGCATGATCTCAATAAAAAAGCACAATGTAAACGACTCAGCTCAAACTAGGTATAACATAAGTACATAAGTACATATAATTAGTCATAACGCTAGACCATCTTATTCTGTTAAGATGCACTATTTCTGACCCACACAGGATCGATAGATACTAACCCTCGTTGACCAACACAGGATCTGACCCGCCCTGATCGATAAGTACTAACACCCGCTGACCCACATAGGATCCGACCCGCCCAAGATCAACAGGTACTAACCCCCACTGACCCACAAAGGATCTGACCCACAAGAGATCGGTATGCACTCACCCACATAGGATCACTGAGCAGTGAACCACATAGTATTTTAACCACACAACATTGATATGCGCTAACCCACATAAGATCATTAAGAATTGACCCACACAGGATCTGATCAACACAGGATTGATAGGTGTTGATCCACACAGGATCGCTAAGTAGTGATCCTCACAGGATCGCTAGGTCCTGATCCACCCTGGATCGCTAGGTGATGATCCACATAGGATAGCTCAGTGCAAACCAACAAATGATCGCTAGTTACTGACATCTACAAGATCTGTCTCCAATATCTACCTAACAGCCATCTAGTGGATTCCCGCATAAAGCATGCTTGATTCTGGGGGAATCAAATCCTCAAGCCATCGGTCACATTTCAACTGGAAACAAGTCCCATGAAGAAGTAATCTAATGATCTTTCATATCATAATGGTTCCAACACAATAGACAGAACATCAATAAGATTATCGGTCTGAGAGTTATAATAATTTTAATGTCGAGGGCCTGGTTGGAATTTTGGTACAATCTAACCCAGAAATACTCCAACTTTCTCCAAAACACAAGTGGAGTATCTCAAGAGGACCATCTCATTCCATGGATTCCAGCGCCGTAGACGGTTTATTATACGAACGTATGGTTTTAGAGGTATAACCTTTTAAGCGTATTTGGTCCGAAAAGGGTCCGAGTTAGGTCTCACCCAGCCATCCTTGGGCTGACCCGACCTGGTTCGGGTCACACCGCCCCAGTACAGGTTTGACCTAGCCCGACCCGAACTGGATGAGCCATGGACCAGCATGGCCTGGACCAGATGGGCCTAGATATGCTTGGCCCACTGGGCAGTGGACCGACTTGGCCTATTGGTTGGCACGACCCGTGCGAGGGGTCACACGACCCCTCTTTCCCGAATAGCTCAAAGAGTCGTCCGAATATTTAAACGGAAGCACCACATGGCACATTCTGGCTGTCCAGGGTACCTATAGGGAGTGGGTCCCTCGACTTCTGCCACAGCTCTGATGCCACGACCTCCACCTACGATGGGCGGTGGTTCACCTCTCTCTACCATTGTGGATGACCAAGGGTCAGCCGCTAGTCTGGTCCTTCATGGTGCTGAGCAGTGTCGTATCCTTCTGTGGCCATTGAGTGTCGACCGCTACCCTCGCCCGCCGGTGTCACGCTGACACATATTCCTCAGGGATTCAGTGATGCTACGGAGCTCTGTTTCCACTCCCATCTGTGTCTATGGGCCTCCGGAGATTCCACTCTCCCTCCATGACCCTCTGATTCTTGTTTCTATCAAATAAAAAATTTTCCAGCAAAGAACGCAATGATAAAACAAGTGGTAGTGGATCTGGCCCTTGATCGTTTGGCCCGCACCCTCCGTGTCAGCATCATATAAAATAGGTACCAAATAAAAACATCACATAGTTATTAATTAATCCCCGTTCAAATATCCCACAACAAAAAACACCAAATTCAAGAATGAGGAAAAGAAAAGAGAGTTTCTCGAATTTAATCAGAACCCCTACCTTGATCATGTTGGGTTCTCTTGTAGATGAAGAAGAAGGTCCACGTGCATAGTCGTTCTTCTCTTTTTGACCTCTATATCGATTCCCCAATGAGCGTCATCATAAAATCATTTTTCATTGAAGGTTGTTGTTTTCATAATTTCATCAGGAGATCTCTAGTGCGCTCCCAAATCCCACGTCAACTATTTAATTAAATAAGAGGAAAACCTCCCACATTGGTTTTTTGTTATGTTTCATTAATGAATCATAATAAATGAGCCTAATTAACCACAATAATCGTGGTTACATAATGAGAGGTTTAAGTCAATAAATGAACCACATTTATTGTTCAACATTGCACCGTGGTCCCACAATTCGCCGCTCAACCATTTTCAAAAATAATAAAATAACAACTTTTGGTAATTTATTATTATTTTTCCAAAAGTCGGAAAAAATTATCTTTTCCATATAACTTTTTTCTAACCAATGTTAGGCTTCGCTTACGTAATTTTGGCACTACTAATTCAACGATGCACTCAGATTTCAATTCTGAGTACGAGTAAAAAAGTTAAAAAACACCGCCCTGATGTTTTCTGAATGTACAAGTTCAAAAAAATTATTAATATTCACCCTCAACCTGTGCCAGTCAAGGATAGGCTCCACCTAAGGAAAAAACTCCCTCATGAGCTTAGCAGTACTATCGGATATCAATCTTGGTTACTGTTTATACATTAAATATTTTTTAATAAATTAATTGTCACTTAATTATTTTATTTACAGCCAAAAACTAACTTCCATAGGTGGCCCGTGCTAGCCAAAGTTAGTATCTCCCTAAGGAAATCATACCCTCATGATTTTAGCGGTTGTCTTAGATTTTTAATTCAGGTCACCATTTTAGATTTATAATCAATAGAAATATAAAATAATTTTTATTTAATTATTTTATTTAAAATTTTGAAATTTTCTGGTTTTCCCACCAGAGGCTAGCACCGACTAAACATTAGTCACACCTAGGGTGAACCCGCCATTATGATTGCAACCGTGCCCTCGGATTTCTTATCTGGGAAACCATTTATGAGTTATTACATGTTTTTTATAAAACCACTAACACATGTTAATTGAAACTAAACATTTTTTGACGGATCATTACAGGCACTATAGGCCTCAGAATCATGTGCCTTCAGATTTCGCGGTCTCAAAATAATTCCATATAATTATAAAAAATTATATAGAAATTCAAGACTTTAACCTCTCCCCACAATAGGGATTTACATCCTCTAAATCTAAAAAAATGTGAATCAGACAAATGAGGGTACTTATCACAAATATGAGCCTCCTGCTCTCATGTGCTCTCCTGGAGGTTTCTGTGTTGCAACCAATATCGCACTAGAGGGATAGACTATCCATGAAAAAATCACTCCTTTCGATACTCTCTCTCTACTATAAACTCCTTAAAAGTCTCCCCATTGTCAAATTTCAACACTCTTTAGTTGTTAACATGTGATGAATCATGCATGCATCTCCTCAGCTATGACTAATGGAAAACATTATGCACTAAGTGAATCTGTGGGGAAAAGTATAACAGTACGCCACCTCGCCAGATATGCTAAGAATCCAGAAAGGTATGATGAATCTCGAAGATATATTACTACCCCATCCAAATCTACACATTCATTGTTAGGGTGAGACACATAAGAAGAAGTGGTCTCCCTCCTCAATCTCTAAGGGTTCTCGTCTCCAATCCGCATAAGACTTATATATTCTCTGTGAAGTATTCATCCTATCATGGATGATCAGAAACTTCTTAGTGGTAGCCTGTACCAACTATGGACCCAAAAGTGCTGACTCCCCTGGGTCTATCTAGGATACAAGTGATCTATACAGTCACCCATAGAATGCCTCAAACTGTGTCATGCCAACAATAGACTGATAGCTATTACTGTATGCAAACTCCACTAGTGGTAGGTGGTCCTCTCAATTGTAACCAAAATCTAGGTCACAATCACGAAGAATGTCCTCCACGGTCTGTATGGTATTCTTCATCATACCATCTTTATGGGGTGGGGGTAAAATATGTGCTCAAATGTGAAAGAACATGATGCTTATCTTTCACTTTCTGAAAAGTGATGCATCATGATACAAACTTTACCACCGCTTTCTTCATCCCTAGCCACCAGTACTGACGTCAGAGGTCCTGGTACATATTCTTCCCACCCAGATGTACCGTTAAAGGGAATGTGTGGAACTCCCTCAACACCCCCTCTCATAGAATCACTGGTACAATGATGTGTCCTCTGAAGAAGATTTCATGATCCCCACCTTCAGAAAATTAATCAGGAGCATGTCCTGAGGATATCTGAGCATGTCGGGCCTCACAGTCTACATTCCCAAGCTGTGCCTCCTTGACCCACCGAAGGAGTGGGGGAGTAACTGTCATAGACTAGAGGTAATATGCTCCATCACAATCCACAAAGGATAAATGCAATGACTCTAGCTTCTCTGTCACCTCACCCAGCAACTGTAGACCAGACCTCCTGCTGAGTGTGTCTACCACCACATTCCTCTTCTCCAGAGTATATAATATCTCTAATCATTGTTCTGACAAAACTCATGCCATCATCGTTGTCTCCAGTTTAGGTACTTTTGGGATAAGATATACCTGAGACTCTTGTGATCAATATAGATAGTAAACTATTATCCCTAATATACTCTCATCTCCCGGAGCTCCATGGAAGCCATTCGATATGCAGTTATAGATATTGTTGCCGTCATTAAATACAAGTCAATGTAGAAGTTTTTATCCATGTGGGGAGGTAATCCTAGAAACATCATTTGAAAAGATGTTTTTGCACTCTACTGATACTATTGGGAACTGGAAACTCAAAACACCTAGTCTCATGAGGGAAAGGTTGGCCGACTCGTGATTGATCAGTTGCACCCTCCTTAGCATGAGTTTAACCCGTGATACCTATTTTTCATTTTTTGCTGAGCAAGTAAAACACCATTCCAATGCTATGGATATATCACATACCTTTCTCCTAAAATTGTTGATCCAAGCATGAACTATGGATAAGAGGTCCATACCCAAAATAATGTTGTAAGGACTCGATGTTGTCACTAAGAGGTTACAACCGAAACTCTCGCCTCAAGGTCCAGATCACACTATCGGCATAAGTGTGATTATCGTGTTTCCTCCCATAGGTAAATCTAGATATTAGGGTCTAGTCAACAATTTAACAAGAAACTCTAGGTCTTGATAAATATTCATTACAAGGAGGAATGATTAGTACCTATGTCTATTAATACGACATCTAGTAGTAGACACAAACTGTACATTGAATCATTTCTGGAGCCCTCGGGTCACACTCCTTCGATTTCATGCAGCTACTCCCTTCCCATGTCCTCCAGCTCCCTATGCCTAGTGGGGACCACATTGGGGTGGTGTTTGTAACATGCAGAAATGTATACAACCTTCTTCTACTCTCCTAGATCCTATTCTATGTCTGCTACCCTGCAGATTCATCTATCCCTATCACTTTCTCTTCCCGAATCATTTTACTCACCCAAGTCTCTAAAACTGGCATCTGTTTCCTACTTTTCCACTGTAACATTCATCAACTGTATCTACTCAACCAAAGAACATTCAACCCCAATGGTTCTCTCTAGAACTTGAAAATAAGTAGTAATACAAATAGGAATAGTGTCGTCTCAGATTTCTCTAAACACATCCCACTCGGAGGTCCGAGCCCTGAAGCACTATTCGTATCGTATTCATCGAGTACCTAGAGTGGTCGGTACGCCTCGGCGAATTATTAGCTACTGACATGTCGTCCTGCTGAAGCTGTAGAAGCTCTTGGGAACACATACCCCTTAGAATGAATGGAAAGAGAACCCTTATCTTAGGAATTTTATGAAGCTCTATCTATAGGAATGTCACCTCATCGTAAGATAGGGGTAATCTAAACCTGGCCATCGCCCTGTTGAGCCATAATGAATGCTCACTTCCAGGACCACAATCCAATCTAATAGTTCCCAGGATAGTTGGAAACTCGGTCACCACCTCATGTTAGTCATTAGACACCTGTGATTCAGGCTCACCTTGGAACCTGAGGGGTATTTGTTACTGAAACCCGTGTAAGGCACTGATCCTATATGCGTCCTCTACTAGTAGCGTCGGTAGTAACTGCTGACCAATGGGCAATGGTATCGCTGGGACACCACCTGAAGGTACCATCTCGGGCATTGTTCCATGTACCAAAATCTGATCAATTTGTAGACCCTTCTCATTGTAAGGCACTGGAATCCTAGCTGGATGTTTTTGTGGAGGCATCTGGATCGAGAATCATGATGAACCATGGTCGAAAGGTCATACCTAGTCAGCTAACTCAAAATTGATCAATAGAATAACATCTACAAAACACATGCAACTAGTGTTTTCGTGAACCGAGTCAGAAAAAATAATTCAGGGTACTGGTGTATGGATACATCGGCCACGGCTCTAATACTGGACTCCATGAAATGATACCTGAACTCAAGACAATTAACACTATTTCTCTATTGAAAACATAGACACATTGTTCATTTGGAAGAACTGACCCCTATGATACCACTTTTTCATGACCTGTCCCCTGGGGCCCATGTCGTGTCTACCCCAAGCCCACCTTCCATTGGACAGGGGTTGGCTACTATCACCAGAAAAGAATTTCCCTATGATGGGAAAGCATATCCCCAAACCCCACACACACATAGATAGGGAACACTATGCACATGAAAATCACAACAGAAGAAGTAAGGTAAAACCACAACTAAAAACCTCCATTGAGTGTACTAGTAAATACTAAAAGTGATGGAGGCCAGAATACAAGCCCAACTGAAATGGAAATACAAAAAAATGGAAAACATCTCTTGAGGTCGTCTTCCAAGGATCCTACTTGAAGGGTAGGTATAGCTCATCACTTTGGCTCTCCACATCAACTGGTCACCTCTGTACACCATCTGTTTACCAACTCTGAGCTCTGTCTAGCCCTGACACCTCAAAGCTCATTCCAGTTGTCCATCATCTGCACAAGACACTACAAGGTGTGGGTAAATCCCAAGCAAGGTTGAGTATAAAAATACCCAGTAGGGATCCTGAGACCCCCCTAAGGTCTCCTAGGATTTCACAAAGGAAAAACCACAAATAATGATTTCGATCACAAAGCAAAAAGCCAAAGACTTAGCTCAAACCAGGTATAACAGAATTTCAGAAGTACATATGATTAGTGATAAGGATAGATAAGTTTATTCTGTTAATAGGAATTACTTATGACCCACACAGGATCGATAGGTACTAACCCCCATTGACCCACACAGGATACTACCCGCCCAAGATCGAAAGGTACTAACCCCTGCTGAACCACACATGATCTGACACACACATGATCGGTATGTAATGACCCACACAAGATTGCTGAGCACTGACCCACACAAGATCTGACCCACACCATATTTATACATGCTGACCCACATAGGATCGCTGAGCACTGAACCACATATGATCTAACCCACATAGGATCGATAGATTCTGATCTATACATGATCGCTAGGTGCTGTTCCGCCGAGGATCTCTAGGTGCGGGTCTGCATAGGATCGCTAGGTGTTGATCCACACAGGATCATTAGGTTCTCATCCACATAGGATCCCTCAGTGATGACCAAAACAGGATCGCTAGGTACTCACCTCTGCTAGATCGGTCTCCAATCTCCACCTCATAGCTAGCCACTGGATTCCTGAACAAATAATTCTGGATTCACGGAGAATCCCCTCCTCAAGACATCATTTGTATTTCAACCATCGCAATGTTCCACAAATAAGTAACACAATGATCTATCATTTCATAAGGGTTCTAACTCAATAGATGAATCGTCAATCGAACACATGATCTAAGAGTTATTGGCATTTTAATGCCAAGGGCCCAGTTAGATTGGGGTATGATCCAACCCGTCCGTACTCCAAATTTCCCCAAAACTCAGGTGGATTATCTCAAAGAAACCAACCCCATACAGGGACTCCAGAACCATAGATGGTTCGTCAAACATACGTCTAGTTTTTTAGCTAAATCCATTTAGGCATATATGTGCTGAAAAGGTTTGGATCCAGGCTGACCGAGTTAGACCGCCCCGACTCGACCCAACATGGGCTGACCCGACCAGGTTCTAGTAGAGAAGACCTAATCCAGGTCCGACCCGGCTCAGCCCGAACTGGCAGGGTCATGGATCGGCCTGCGGGAACTGGATGGGTCATGGAAGGCATGGCCTGCTAGGCCGCGGACCGGCCCGACCCACTCGGTTGCGGACCTGCCCAGCCTGAACAAGCTGGGTTGGGCATGCCCGGGCACGGCCCGTTGTGCAGTGGATCAGCCGGGCCCACTGGCTGGTGTGACCTGCGCAAGGGGTCACACGTACTATCTTTCTTGAACGGATCAATGGGCTCTACTACTCTATAATCGGGGATTCCACGTGGCATGGTCTAGATATCAGCAGATCTCGCAGGGAGCAGGTCTCTCACCTTCCATCGTGTCCTCCACCTGGGGCACGCTACAGTGTGCCACTATCTTTCAACGTCATCGGCGGAGGGTCGGCCACCCATCTGGTCTACCGTTGTTCCATGCGGCACTGCCTCCTTCCATGTCCTGCGAGCGCTGGTTGCTTCCCTCACTCGTTTATGCTGCCGCCCCGATGTCGTGCCTGCACATCGTTCCCATGGGGCTCTGGCGACGCTCCAGAGATCCATTTTCACTATTTTCTGCACTAATAGGCTTCCTCTGATGCCACCATTTATGCATTACCCTCTAATTCGCATTGTCTACAAATTAAAAATTCTCCCACGAAGAACACAATGATAAAACAAGCAGTAGAGGGAATGGGCCTTGTTTTTTTGGCTCGCACCCTCCGCGTTAGCATCAAATATAGCGGGTACCGAATAAAAACATCACATTAATATTAATTAAGCCCCATTAAAATCCACCGTAACAACCCCCCCCCCCCCACGAAATTCAAGAACGAGGAAAAGAAAAGACTGTTTCTTGAATTAAATAACATCTCCTACCTTCATCACATTGGGTTCTCTTGTGAAAGAAGAAGAAGGTCCACGTGCATAGTCGTTCGTTGCCTATCAACCTTAAGATCGATTCCTCAATGGGTGTTGTCAAAACATCGTTTTTTTGAGGTATATTTTTTCATCACATCATCAGGAGTTCTCCCGTGGGTTCCCAAAACCCACGCCAATGATTTAATTAAATAAGAGGAAAACCACCCATGTTGGTTCATTATTATGATTCTTTAATGAATCATAATCGATGAACCTAGTTAACCACAAGCGTTGTGGTTACACAATGAGAATATTAATTCAACAAATGACCAACATTTATTGCTCGACTTTACACTACGGTCCCACCATTCCCCTCTCTACCTTCTGCAAAAATAATAAAATAACACTTTTGGTTATTTTATTTTTTCCAAAAGTCCGACAAATTAACTTTTCCATATGACTTTTTTCATACAATGTTAAGCTTACCTTAAGGAAATATCGGTGCTAAAAATTCAGCAGTGCCCGGAGATTTCAATTCCGAGCAGCGGTTCAAAAGTAATAAAACAATGCTCACACATTTACTGAACGTACATTAAAAAAGTTTTAAAAAATTATTAATAGCCGTGTTCGACCCGCACCGGTTGAGCTTAACCTTATCCTAAGGAACACACACACTCATGACCTCAATGGTACTCTCATATTTTCAGTATGAGTTACCTTTTAGAAGTTAAGGATTTCACAAAAAATTAATTGTCTGTTAATTATTTTATTCACATCCAAAAACTAACTTTTACCGGTTGACCGCATCGGCCAAAGTTAGTTTCTGGATAATTAAAGTATACCCTCACGAGTTAAGCGGTGGTATTCGATTTTAAACTTGAGTCACTATTTTTGATTTATAAGAATTTGAAAAATAAAATAATTTTTATTTAATTATTTTATTTACAGTTTTTCTATTTTCGGGTTTTTTCACTGGAGGCCTACGCCAACAAAAAATAAGTCGCTCCAAGGGTGAACCTGTCATCCTGAACACAACAGTACCCTCATATTTCTGATCTAGAAACCCGTTTAAGTGTTATTAATCATTTTCAGGAATACCAATCTCGCACACTATTTAAAACATAACATTTTTCTACAGATCATTCCTGGAACTCTAGGCCTCAGAATCATGTGAGGTCAGATTTCACAGTCTCGAAATAATTCTATATAATTAAAACAATTATACAGAAATTCCAAGACATTATTGGTTCCTTGAAATGTGTACTTAATTTAATCCATTAATGGGTCTATTACACTAGAAAACATTTTTGGAATTACTTGGATTCACAAACCCTTCTAGTTGTTTTATATACACATACCATGAAAGCTTAGTCAGAGGAAGACCTCTGACCATTTATTAAAATAAAGGAAAAGAGAAACAAAAGAGTAAAACACACCTGGAAGACAACAAAATATCAGAAAACATCATCCCTGTCACCATACTGATGATAAGTTACTTCATTTGCAGAGGCTGATTTCCACTCTGAGCTTTCATAATGCTTCAGAATCATGGCATATTTCTTTCTTAAATTCAACTCTTCCAGTGAAATAAACTCCTTAGAGGATAGTGTTCCCTTTTTCAAACCAGAGGCATCCCCGGAACAATTATCCCTCTTGGAAGATGATCTGGTAGACATCGGATTCGGGAGGTAAGAATAATCTTTCCTCGGCCTTCTTCTTGGTGGAGCATTCATACAGCCATCACTTTCATACACCTTATTCTCTCCGCCTCTCACAATATCACTGTAGGACTGTTTGGAGACAGCATTAACGATTTCTTTGTCACTCTTCTCCCCCACTAGGGCAATTCCACTGTATGATGACTTGATCATATCACCATAATTTTCCTTACAACTATCAGAAACATCCCCCCATTTTCCAGGAACCTGCATCGCTTAATACTGCACTAATCGCTCATGTTGACCATTTGTGTCAACCATGGCAAGACAATGCAGGTGCTCCACCATTTCTTGATCTGCATATACCCCATCTTTTATTATTTTTCCCACTTCAACATCCTCTGGAGACTTAGTCTTCCTGTTGGCATCCAGCATTGGAAGGGGCTCCTCCACATCCGCATGCCCCATCACATGAAACTGATACCATGTGGGCACTGTGATTACTAGACCATAATCACTAGTAGCCTGCCCACTGCACCGATCAACAACCACCTCTGAAGCACCCACAAACATACTAACATCACATGACGCAGACTCCAACTCCATCCCCGTAGCAGATTGCCTATTATCCTCAGAAGCATCCAAAGCAGACCCCAGTCCTCCATTATTCACATTTCCATTACTACTCCCCATCCTTTGAGTATCCACAACATAATCATCCTCTATGATTCTCATAGGAGTAAGTTACTATTGATAAGTGGCATGAGCAGTGACCTGAGGCTCTTTCTCATTACCCCCTTCAATCACTGAAGGTCATGCCACACCGCCACAACCAACACCCATGGAGACCTTTTCCTCTACACCATTCCCCCAGATCAAGTCATGTCTCAACCGAGCCAACACCTCAGACACCAGTGAATTAGAATAATTTGCTGGATGTTTTTCCACATCCAATGCAACCCGATATCCCTGACCATTTGCCTTACTATCAATCACAGCATGCCTCCTATCACTTCCTATTCACTTCCCAGGACCTGGTGACCTCGTGCTCATGTTTCCAGAGTTACATTTCAAGACGATGTGCCCCAATTTCTTGCAGATTGAGCAATAATCAGTCCAAGATTCATAAATGATAGCCTCCCTCTATCTGAATTCTTCAACCGCTGAAATCCAAATCCATTCCACCAGAGGTCGCGAAACATCCATCTAAACACAGAACCTAGGATTGATCGGATGACTCACAGTGGGCGTACGAACATCAGAAAACGAGAACCGGCCAACCAGATTTCCAAGCATATGAATAATTGCAGGGTTTTGAACGGGTAAGGGGAGATGAGGAAGACTTACCCGAATCGAGATGGAAGCTGGATCACGATTCATACAAAAATCGATCGTCCACCAGAGGAGAAAAAATTTGCAACTATTGCATCGCCGAGGAGGACTAGACCATGCCTGAGACAGATCTTCTTCTGATACAAATCGAATCATTAAATGTCTATTATCCAGAAGGTCGACGACCGCATGATCACACAAATCCCATTTTCCGAAAAAAAATCTATCAAATTCATCAACCGACAGCCGTCGGAAGTTGAATCGAGCCACCAGCATCAGGTCCATGAAACTCATCGCTTCAGAGAACTCAGACACCGAGAGTGGGAGATGAGGATCACCAAGATGAAGATCAGACATCTTTGGGGTTAAAGTAATCGTCAGGAACTCCGGAAGATAATTAGGGTTGGTGGATAAAACAAAACCCACAAATAATTTTGTTTCATTGAATATATCTCATAATTAATGCCTTATTTCCATTTTGTTGCATCAAATATATCTACAACTTCTTTGTAGGAAAATGAGTAATTATTGTCACCCAATAATAACTAACCATATTTTGTGACAAGAAAATTGTATCTTCTTTGTTATATATCCTCTCTAGTGCTCCTATATAATACTTTTGTTTAGGAATTACATGTTCCACAATGATTAGTGGTGTCAATTCCCATACCAAATCATATATATATTGATAAATAACTTCCAAGAAAGAAATCGTGCTCCAATTTTTTGTCTTTAGAACGTGTTCCATCCCAAGGAATACATCTTTCTTTAAAACTATAACCTAATTATATGAGGAATCATATAGTCAGTACCCCATTATTTCTTTGCTGTATCCTATAAAGATACAATTCATGCCCCGTGGTTTCAGTTTGTCACTTGATCTATACTTAACAAACAGTTTCCAACCCAATGCATGATTATGATAAAAAACCATGTTTTTTCCACTATATTACCCAAATGGAATACAATTTTACACTTAAATTAGTACTCAGTTTAGTATGATTGATATCATTGTTATTTCATATCCATGAAAGATAATGGAATGCTTGTATGACTCATCATTGACCTTAACATGTCTAGGAAGGAATAGTTCATCCATTCAATCAATCCAATATATTATGTTGTACAAGGAGGAGTGAGTTGATATAAAACCACATAAAAATATTGAATTTCAATAAACTATTGTTAAATATAGTCACTATCTCTATATTATTGATATTTATTTATCTTCTTAATAAATTAATTCTCAATATCCATTTCTAACTCCATGAACATCTTGAGGGATTCAGAATTATACCTCCTCTAGTAGATGCAACTGTACTTACTCAAGTCATATATAAATGCCATAATGTATTAGAATCCACAAATAGGTTATACTTGAAATGTATTGCGCACATCATTTTGTAAAAAATATTGAAGATATAAGGTTATTTCACCTTGCCACCAAAAGTTGGTTTTCTTATTTTTCCTTATAAACAAGCATGAAATGTTTCATGTGTTTTAAGTTCAAAATAGTCTAAGTAACAATCTTGATATAGATTAATCAAACTCTTCTCATTTACATGATCAAGAAAGTGGTTATACAACATGTTGTGATATGATTAATATGAATTTGATTCATTATCAATTTCCAATTTTGAAAAATTATAATACATAGATACCATTATTAAATAATTACAGACCATAACATCTATTATCTAAATAAAATTAGCAGCTCTTCATTAAAAAATTAAAATAAATTCATCCACTTCTAAATAAGAAATTGAGATGATTATATTATTAACATTGGACACAAAATTATTGTTCTTTAAAACTAAAATCATTCATTTGGGAAATGTGAGGTGGTAGTCTCCAATGGATAAAGCAACCTGATTCACACCATTTACAACTCATAGAACAACCTTATCTTATGAAACCTTCTAAAATCAACGTTGTTCCTATATTTGGATAAAAATTTGAGCACCACATTATATTTTTAATACCCATATTGTATATATGAGAATACTACACTTGATAAAAAACACACATAGAGCTTCCACTTATTTCTTTGGATGGGTGTTATTCCTCTTCTCATGGCCATTCTTACCACATGGATAACAAAACACATTATACTCCTTTATATGATAGAAAATCTTCTTCTTCTTGAAATCATAGTGCTCTGGATCCTTTTACATGGAATGAGTCTTGAAACCATGTTCATTATTCTTCTTTTTCTTCTTAACCATATATACCATGTGTTTTTAATGCCCCATGTCTTTATAAACTTGTTCAATTAGAGTAATAATTTATAAAATATTTTTTTGAATATTTCACATATTGTAATTAACATCAAAATTAAAGAAGGATTTAGTTAGTGAAATCATAATGAGATATGTTCATGACTCATCAAGAATATTATACACCAAGATGTATAATAATTATATATATCCAATTATCCTCTCTATATGATGTCCAGTTAGTGATGAATCTCTATGATTCCATGCAGATATTGAGTTGGAGGTGTCATATCATTCTGTCCTTACCATCTCTTAATTAGGATAAAAAGGTGAGTAATGATAGTATATAAATTTTTTCAAATGAAGATATGCATGGGTGACAAACGCAAGGGTCCAATGATGACTGGGAAGTGTATCATTTTTATCATGTGAACAAGGTGTTTCAATTAAGTCATTCACATCAAATACAACATTTCATTTCCACATACGACATGATTTCGGCCTGAATGGTTTATTTAAGGGGGTTAAATGATGTGAAATCCCAAATTTCATGTATAATCACTTTGAAAGGTCTCAGGTCGGTTATGTTCATGGATCCAAAAACACCCAATGGATCTAATATCATTGATTCATGTAAATACTTTCCAATGGAAGGAAATAATTGTGTAACTTGTCCAATGACAATTAAGAACTCAAATCGGTCAAGAGGATGGGAAACTGGGCTCATCATACCCGTTTAGGGTATGCATTTTCTATTATGGGACTCTCTTATAGATTTAATATATGTTTTTGAATCCTTGGTTCATTCTCAATTATGCATGTTTGGATTAACCCTAGGTAATTATCGATCAAAAATACACATTGTTTCAGAATAATCTGTATGTACATAAAGCTCTCCACTAATGTGGATATCGGTATTTATCCACGGTTATCCATCAATGTAAGAATCTCATGGATGGATTATAGATTCTTTGGTCATTCATTAGTATGATAATGGGTTTAATCCATTGTTGAAGCACATTGATGTTTAAAATTATCTAGGGTGGATGGGAGTTGTTTTGATATCAGGATCAAACCAATAAGATGGGATTCCAACATATCTTCATGAGAGGAATTAGAACTCACATTTTTTGGTTATACATAATGGGGAACATCACCTTTTAAGGTCATGTGATGAGGAATGAACTATGTAATTTAACATCACGTATAATGGAAGAACATGAGGATGGTTCCTGATCAAGGATGGTTTTGGAATTATACTAAGGCGGTCTGAGGGACCTTGGAGAGTTATGGTCTCCTAGGTAGATATGAACGTAATGAGAATGTGTCCTAGGGAACATTATGGTGGATTTGGATGATAGGTTTGGACCTAATGGATACTTCCTACATATCCCAGTTAGTTAGGAATCAAAGCCCACGGAGTAAAGTTGGTTGGGGATTACACATGGAAGCTTCCCACTTAAGGGGGAATGGCCAGGGAATACACTCGGAAGGATGGTCTCCTAGTGATGCTTTATTGGGAATATATGTCTTTGAATATTAAGGCACAGTTTCAGGGTTTTAATTTGTATGTGGCCCATATATATTTGTAATGGATTACATCTATGGAGAGGTTGGAGATCAGGAATATTTAATGACATCCACAGACCTCTAAGAGCATGTGAGTCATAGTTAGTGTGAGAAATAAGAGATACAAGGATATCTAATGATCATAAGATCCATTTTTTCCACTGATAGATGATATACTGAAGACCAAAGGGAGAGGGAGGGGAATTTGAGTGTTCTCATATCCTATTTTATTTTGTTAATCAGGATACTCACATCTTATGATCTATCTAGCTAAATCCCGGGATGAGTCAAATAAGAGAGAATGTTTCACCTCCCATAAGAAATTCTAGGAAATTACCTCAGGAGGAGTGAATTTATTTTGGTTTTGAGAAAGAGATAAATGGTCTACATAGGCCCTCATCAATGGGAATGGCTAGTGGTTCCCCTCAATCCCTATAACAGATTGGTTCACATGAGAATACTGAGTCCATAACCATCATTACCATGGGAATATAAACCCAAGAATACATTGTGGGTCAACATTACTGTGGAGATTACCAACATGAATCGGCTTACTAAGGGTATGTAAACTCGAAAGGACACACTAATGCTCCTGATGATTTTATCATAAATGTTTAGTTTCTTTCAAGGTGGCCCTATCGTGATTACATTAGACTTGTTTGTAGAGAGGCCAACATGTGGGATGATGATATTATAGAAGGATGTGTTGGGAGATTGATAATATAAAATCATAGGATGCACCATTCTATGTAGCATGTTATTACATGGGATTGGATTCCATCAGTGTATCATGTTGATATGTGGGTGAGGGGATCACCAATATAGAATTTATCAATGAGGACCTGGGCTATACTCATATAGCGTTTTCTCTATGGGGTCGAGTACCTACCATATAACATTTGGATTCATGGGATAGGATACCACCAACATATTTTTTTATAATGCAGGATGTTTATCCGTAAAGGGGACATCTATTTTGAGCCTCACTGGATGGTTTTCAAAGGGGTATTGACTTTTCAGATGGATAATTTATTTATTATTTCCTTTTTCTACTATGTGGTGGATTTTTACCAGCTGGGAATCAACAAAGGGGATTTTTTTTCAACTTGCCTCATTTCTCATTTTCTTCAACTCTCTTCGATTAAATATCCTCTATTCTTTCTGTCCTCTTTTTCGATCCCCATTAAAATCTTATTTAGAGTAGAACAGAGGGATCAAATACCAAATTGGCTGATAGTTTGCGATGGTCCATGGGAATTCATTTTCAGTAGACCATGGAGAGTGCCATGAATGACAAACTACTTAGTTAGTGGGTACATAATTCATGGGGGGTGTAAATCACAACCTTGGAACCACAAATGACTTAATTTCATTTTTGGTAGTCGATGGTACCATCTCATATATTTAACTATTTAGTACTTGGGGGATATTCATTTACGGGGGCTGAATCACCACCTATGTCCCGAAATCAAATTTGTTTCATTCACAGGCACCATCAGTCCATTTCATCTTGTGAAATATTTCATTCATTGATGTATCACAAAATGGTGAAAATCCATGCAGTTCTGTGTTATGTGAATCAATTTGTTCTTTTCAGTTTCATCCCATTGAATAATTTATTCAATCATCTTCACAATTTTGTTTCTACTATTTGAATACCCTAATATAATTGTCCTCTTCCGTTATGTGTAATTTTCAGGACCCCAAAAATTCTCCCCATCAGAATAGGCTCCAATATAGATGAAGAGGGGACATTCATATGAAGATACTCTCCAGGTTTCAATGAAATATCTGATAAGGATATAATTTTTTCCATAGTCATGGGACTCAAAGAGCATAGTTTTACATTAATTGTGGTTATATTTAAAACCCCTAAAATATTTTTAACTTTTCTATTTTCACCATAATTTTATTGATAAGTCAAAAAATGTGTGGGTTTATCAGGAATAACATGACTTTTTTCCTTAAGCAACCATTTTCATGTTTTTGACCTAAAAAGTTTTTTTCTTTTTCATTGTTAAATTTAAAAAGAAAATTGTAAATAATATGGTTTTCAATATAGAATTAATTTTTTTCCACGATTCACTTTGTAATTTCCCCTAGATAAAATTTACATCTATTTTCATGGATATATTAATGTCTTTCAAATAATACTATCATAAATGATGTTTTCGGTAGAACATCATTGATCATGAGTTATGGAGCGAGGGACCCAAAAATACTTAATGGAGAAGAATGTATCAGTGGTTTTCAAACATAAATGTGGTATTTTTCTTGACCATGGTTTTTTTTATTTCAGAATCCAAGACATGATGTAGGGAAAGTATGTGAGGAGTAACCACATGAATGGTTTCCAATTTGAGTTTTTTTGGGTGCACAATGGTAGAAAAAGCCTCTCTTTAGGGAGAATTTTTCTTTGGTTTACAGTCCTTTTGGTGGGTGACTTATGTAGAGCCGCTGGGGAATATTATTAATAATCAAAGGTTTCTTGATCACACTGCCACTCAATTTCCTATGGATAGGTAAATTTATGAATATTTTGACTTCTTAAGACCATGAAGGGTGTCCAATTAAAGAAATTATGTCTAATAATGACGGGGGAATCTTTATAAGATTTATCTGTGAATGAGAAACCACTCTTATGAAAATATAGTTGTGTAAAGGAGGGTCAAAGAATGATTCAGTTTATCATCATGTGACTAGGACATAGATTATGTTGATTAACATCATACAACTAGGTAGTTCAAGACTTAAGACTAATTTCCATTGAAAATAGAGTAAATGAATCACCATTTTCATGGAGAGAAAACTAATAATGTATCTATATCACTAGGAATTATTGGAGAAGGTTTTAAACTATAATTTTAGGGGTTTTAGAATCCAATGATTGATGAGGAACATAAACTCCATTTAAGTTGTACATAAGTGGAAATATCCTCTCTTGATGAAGAATTTTCCTTTAGTTGACATACCTTTTTTTGGGAAACATAAGTCGATCTAATCAGGGAATATTATGCATAGTAAAAAAAGGTGTCCCCATGACATTGAACCTCCTCCATTAAAGGACATGGACGTATATGGGGATTTTAAATTTCCAAAAAACATTATATGGTTTGTGGAAGGTGGGCCCCTAAAAATTAGTGGGGCTTTCCAATTCAAAACATTCCCAGAGTAGGTAGAGATGTTTCCCTTATACTGGTCTGACCCAACCATTGGACATTTCATTTTTTAAATGTATGGATCCATGAAATTAATTAAAAACATCACTATGTATCATGTTGATACAATAATCATCCATACTTATTTCTAGGAATATTCCTCGTGCAGGTCTGACCCATGTATAGGGAAGGGTACACATTTTTTTTTGTCTCTATAAATTTCATGTGATGTTATTTCCTATAAACATGAAAATATGGGATATTTAACTTTATATATTGACTTGAGATATGAGGTTCTGGGGTCACTATGTGTCATGCTATCACAATAAACAAGCTAGATATAGTTTTTTGATGTCTCTATGTGCAGTTCTAAGACACAAATAGGGAAGGGGAGTTTGTAATTTTTGTTGTGGTTAGACCTATGATATGAGGATTGGGAGTCACTACGTATCCTTTGATAATAGTATTGAATTCATAAATAGTTCTTAATATAATTTAGTTTAGCATCATGGGACTTGGACATCATCCATGTGTCGTGTGGTGAGGAAACGTTTGTCATGGAATCCATGAGTAACTGGAGGCTAATTAGGCCATGAAATTTCAACATGTACAAGATTTGAGGTGGAATGAAATTTTATACCATGATCTTGGGGATTCCCATATCGAGATAAATGATATGGGGTTTAGAAACCATTTGGTCTTACCAAGAGAGAAGAGGCACATTCAAAGGATAAATTTTTCCTCAGTGGATGGGCCTTTTGGTAGGAAACTTATGAAAATATGATTGGAGAATATTATGAATAGTAAATAAGGTGTCCCCAAGACACTTTCCTTCCATTTCTAATGGATGTGGGAGGATTTTGTAGATCTGTATTTACTTGGGGCATATAGTCTGATGAATTCAAGCGATGTGTTCGGGCAAGAAATAAACATTCAAACCATGATTTTCCATGAAGTTTAAAATCCCCTATGTAGATCAGAATCATATGTATGGGAGTTTATTTTTATTTTCCATGATAGATCCCTAAATGAGGGACCCAAATTTGATATCTCAGGCATAGATATATTATTACAGTTAGGAGATGGAGGCATTATTCATTCCCTTTTCATCATAGTTGTGACTTTGACAGATGACCTAGACGTCACTAAATATATTTTTGTGACTATAATAAATCCATATCGAATTCTTGAGGCATATTATTGTTTAATTCCATATGGTAAGGACTTAGGTTCCTTAACGTGATGTGGAAAAACCGGATTTCCCTTTTAAGGTCTTTTTACTCGGTCCACAACAAACTATATGTTTCTTTAGATGCCTTGATCATGTAGGGAATCCCCATGTTTAAACACCTAATCCCATGTGAGCTTTTCATGGTGTGAGAAACAAGGTGTGGACGAGTTTTATTTTGTCACAGGGAGGTGACAAGATGAGGGATATATGCATGTTTGATTTTTAGTTTGATGACCTAGATGTATAATCTGGGTGTCGATACATATTACACATAGATAAGAATTAATCCATATATAGATTTGAAAAAGGACCCCATGTAGATCCGGAACATGCCTAGGGAGGAGGGAAATTTCTACCCTTTGTTGTGGATGGAATCTGGATCATAGATTCAAGCGTCACTACATATATTACATGAGAAAAATCAAGACAGAAATAGTTCTCAATTCACATTCTAACACAAATCTTACTCATGAACATGGAGAGGTATTTTTTTAGAATGTTCCTATAGATAGGTATTATTTTAATCCCCTACATTATTCTTGATTGAAATATCCCCGAACAAGTCTGTACCATACACCCGAAAGTGGATTTTTGTTGTGGTGGCTAGATTTGAGACATGATGTACGGACATCACTACATATCTCATTGTTTTGAGAATCAATCCACACATAGTTATTAAATATAATTCTCTATACATGAGTAACCCATAGAAAAAGAGTGAAAAGTTTCCCTATGTTTCATAGATAGGCCCAAGATGTGATGTTTTGGGGGCACTACGTATCCTTCGATGATAGGAATCAAGCCACATGTTGTTCTAAATGAAAGTTCCATACACAGGTCTGACCCATACGTAAGGAGGGGGAATTGTGAAATTTTTTTGGGGTGGATGGAACAGGATGTAGAATATGGGAAACACTAAGTATCTAGTGTGGACAATAATCAAGCCTTACATAATTCTAAATGAAAATTCCATGCACTGGTTAGACCCATTAACATAATATGTGGAAATTGTGACTTCTTATTTAGGGTTGATAGACCAAGATTTAAAATATGAGAATCACTACATATCATATATATACAATAATCAATATATAATTTGTTCTCGATTATATCTAATTGCGTAAGTCTGACCAATATACATGGAGGGGACTTTTTAAATTTGTGGTGGTTGGATCTGGGATATAGAATATGGGTTTCACTATGTATCGTATTTGTAAATATTTCAATCCACATGTAATTATTGAATATAACATGGTGGGTGAATGATACCCAGTGAAATGTATTCTCAAGTGAGAACTTTATGGTGCTATGTATTTCAACATCATACAACAAGGACATATATTATGTCGTTTATCGTCATGCGATTAAGGAAATATTCATATAGTTTTGCATCATTTGGAATGGATGATGGTTCCATGAAGTATATTGTCATTTTGTTATGATTATTTACTATTTTTTATTATAATTAATAAATCTTCAATAACCTTGCATTAGAGACATCCATGTCAATTTATCCATCCATTTAGATTAGGGAGTAAGATCCATTTTATTAGACCTTATGTATGGTGTAAGGCCCCAACCATTTTGGTTCCAACTTAGGAGGCTTATATCCCAGTATCATCTAGAGCCTTGAGGGAGAACACCATTTCTACTTATAATAAATATTGTTGGTAGTAATTTTTAGGTAAGGATCATGCGATTCAATTCTAGTGGACCTTATAACAATGCAAGGTATGTAGTCATTTCTCATCCAATAACTCCAATTCATGTATCCATTTTTGAGCTTTTCATATATTGATAATTGATCATAGTTTTCAATAAAGAGAGAGGGAAATTGAACTTAAATAGCTATGAACACCACTATCTCACACACTAATGGGTATGTGGTTTTCTATATGGTAGTGTGGTTCGTGGTTTGGTAATCCCATAGGGAATTAAGGATCTTATCCGGCCAAGACTTTTTATCCCTATCTACGATATTCTATATTATATATGACATGGTGATATTAACAACCTCTATCTTTCTATTGTCCATTCCATGGTAGTGGGATGAATGGATAGATTTGACTTCATACTCTAGATATAGAATCTACAATTCAGCAGAGTGGAAATTAGTGTCATTGTCCTTCAATATTGTATGAGGACACAAAATCTGGTGATGATGTTCTCTTATAAAATGATGAAAATATCCCATTCCTTGACTTATTTGAGGGGTATGACTTCATCCCAAATGGAAAATATGTTGTTTTTGTAATAATGTACTAGAACTTCTTGGCTATAGTGGGGGATATGGTCCCACGATGTCCATTCCATATACAAAAAATGGGAAAGAGTACATGGTTGTGTGTAGAACTCTAGGGGTTCATGAATGAAGTTGCAATAGACCCAGAAGAAGTGGACCTTTTTGTTAAATTTATTGGAGTCCTGCATTATAGTGGGAAATTAGTATCCAAGCCATCGGATTTGGTGGGAATGCATGAGTCCTAATTAGTGTGCTCCATATGCTTTAGCATGAACTTCCTTCTTGATGGTGGCTATCTATTATCCATTAATTCCACTGAAGAGGACCCACATTAAGGATATATTTATAGAATTATGTTTTATGGTTACTGTCTTTATAGAGAAAAAAGATATTTTATCACCTACTGATTTTCTCCTTCCCATATCTGTTCAGTGGAAGTTATTTTTTTGAGTTGGTTCTTAATTGGTGCATCTAGCCAGTGGTAGGACTATATAGTTCATGGATAGGTGTAATCTCATATATTTCCTCAAATTTATCTTGAAAAAAAGGAAAGACCATTTAGAGGTGCACAATTTTCATGACTATTTTATCCCTATCCGGATCATATAGATATGTGTATTCATTCACCAATGCATTAGCTTGGGAGTTGTGTGACCATCAGACATGAGTCAATTTCATATCTGAAGGGAATTCCACCATTAGTCTGTAGACATGACTTTATTAGGGGATTATATATTCCTTTATAAAGGATAGTCTCCTTTAACGTTATTGGTGACCCATTTTGAATCACCTTTTCTCTTTAGGTGTTTTACTTATACTTGAAGTTCCATATCTATCTCAATAATGGGAGACTGATATTCTACTTCATTTTTCCTACATCCCTTTGATAGATGTAAAGTGTAAGGTAGGACTGCATTCATTGTAGATATGATCACAACTCCCTACACCACTTTGTTTACATTCATATACACCATCATTTTTTCTATCGGTCTTCTAGATGCACAATCAAAATGCATCTACCACATCTTGGGGTTCTTTTGAATATAGAATAACTCTTCATAGGGTATCTAAATTTCTTAGGAATTCATTTCTATTTAATGGTGCCCTACCAAAAAAATTTCTAATTCCTAAACTTTGACAACTTTTTAAGGCATGAACTGAATGTCAAACTGTTGCAGGATGACCACACAATGTGATAGACACTCGATCAACATTGGACGTATGTAGATATATTTAATTTGGTTTATATGAGAGACCAAATGGACCCAGTGGTGTTGTAAGTAGTGCCTCATTTCTTAGACCAAAATATTAGCACTATATAACTCTTATCAATATATTAATATTGAATCTCAGCATCAATCATAGTTCTACTGAGGTAGTAAAGTTTTTTTAACTATCTAAATTGTTCTTTTTCATGAGGAGGGAATCTAGTGATCACCCTTGGGTTATCACATACAAAATATATTGCCTTACTTTGATGGGTGGAATTAACACCTGCAGGCTTCATATATGTTTTCTAATTCTAATTAATGATTCATGAAAAATAATATTTCTAGGGATATGTAACCCCCTTTTCATCAATCTGGTGAAAGGAAAACATTTTCTTGCAATGTTCCATATAAAGTGCCTAATATTGGCCAAGTTTCATTGAAGTCCTATCAACTCTATTAGGTTGTGAGGAAGTGACATTCTATGGATGAAATTTGTCTTCTTGAGGTCTACTTTGATTCCATGGTGGCATACAATAGAGCTGATGAATTTCCCTATGGTAATTCAAAAAGCACATTTCAAGGGGTTAGTTTTCAGGTTATGTTTCCACAGTTTGCTGAATACGGTTTTTAGATTCTCTAGGTAATCTGACCATTGTTGATATTTAACCATTAGATCACCAACGTAGAATTCAACAAATTTTCTTAGGATGAGTTTCAATATGAGATTCATTACAAGTCGATATGTTGTGATGAAATTATTCAAGCTATATGGAATTACATGATAGTAGAATACTCTATAGAAGGCAATAAAGGTGGTGGATTATTATTCATCATGGTTCATTCCGATAGGGTTATATCTTGAATATCCCTCCATGAAGGAGATGTCCTAGTATCTATATTCTTCCTCGATTAACAGTTTGATGATTGCGAATGGGAAATAATACTCTACCCAGTGTCGGTTGGGATCCTTATAATCGATGAAAATTCTAATTTTCCATTTCTTGTTCTTGAAAAGGATAATATTGGCCAGCTTTATGGGATAATGAACTTCCAAAATGATTTTTTCCTTATTGAACTTTTAAACTTATGCCTCTAGTTTGGTAGCATGTGTTGGGTACGTCCTTCTACTGCTTTCTTAAAGCCCCAGTGGTCCTTTGGCAGGCCCAGGTGGTGACTGTCCACCTAGGGATTGAGGCCTAGAATTCGTGTGTTGTTACAGGTGAATATGTCATGATAATACCTTAGGAAAGAGGAATATATCTATTATTATTTACAATACATAGATACACCAATCAAGGTGGTTGCAGATCATCTTCGAGAACCATATTTATCTCTCTGAGTACATAAATGGTGGTAGAGACACTCTCCTGAAATGTTGGAGGGGCTTCCCAAACATATTCATCCTCCTATTCTTCTTCCACCTCTTCATAATCTTCTTCTTATTCTTATGGGGAAACAATTCTTTTCATGGGTTCTATAGAGTTTAAGGGATATAAATATCTAGGTATTTGAAAGATAAGGTGAATTCCTCTCACCTAGCTAGAAGTGGAGGATTACCATGAAACACTGGATATGATGGAGTGGGGGACATGGGAGTGTCTTCAACCAAATTTTGGAGATATGAAGTCCTCTTAATTATCATGGAGTTAGGTTGGAATTTACTGGATATATATGGATGAATTTAATGGATTTTCATTTAACTTTTCAAGATTTTCTAGAGATTCATCAAATTTTATGACACTGGAATGTTCAGTGGCCAAGAATGAAATCATGAATATTTGTGATATGCATCTACCTTTGGTCTCACAAACTAAATTTGGTTGATAGGTAGAACATATTCAATTCCAAGATATATTAAGGTGTTGTCCAAGATCATTTCAAAACTATTTGGGGTGGTGTCCCATTCAACACCATTAACTAGTGGTTGTTTCCATTTCTCCTAATAGAATTCTACCTTGATATATTCTCAATCCTAGGATTCGAACTGGTCTTTATCAAAGTGAAATGTTCTTATTTTTCCATTGGTGCAATATTTGATGAATTAATAGTACTAAGAGGGTATTTTCATGTGTTTATGAAGCTGGAGAATTCCTTGAAAATGTGGAAGGCTGTGTTCTACCAAACCACCTAAAATTATATGTCAGGCATGTGGTCTCCATACTATGCCCTCATCTTGACTTGGAAAAATGGATTTTAATGGATTTTATCATAGCCTCTAAATGTAATGAAGGAGGGTGTTATTTTATTATCATCACAACCCAGCAAGTGAAGTGTTTATACTGGAATGAGATTAACTCCATAACCATTGATAGTGAAAAATTTTCATATATCATAACTATTTAAACTTCTTGACACATACAAGGGTCTAATTTTCTATTTCATAATGTTATCTCCATCTTGATTTTTAAAGGATATAAGAATGTGGAATTATGTTGGATCAGTCTCTATATGGTAGACCTCAAATATTTCTACGTTTTCTTCAAACTCTTGGGGTCTAAGAAAAGATTATATGAGCGATTCTTGGAGGTATTTTGACAAACTTAAGGAATCCAAGATTTATAGTTTGTTAGGTAGCGAGCTAACTATTTCAGAATTACATACTCCAGTCAATTATTCGTTGCTTACCCACAATGGTATTCTCTTTCATAGTCTTTGTAAGGGATTTGGAATTTTATGAAGATGGATCGTTCCTCTACTCAGAAGACGGAGGCACTCTCATCCATGGTGTGTTAGGTCAGGCATGTCTTTCTACTCGCCAAGGGTGATCTGATACATGTTCTTGTATTCAATTATAATCCATAATAATCAGTTAATAGTGTATTTTGGTGGGTTTAGTGAGATTTTTTATTCATATTGGACCTACAAAAGGTCTCTTCAATGAGTTTCTTCAATATTTATGTCCCTAGTGGGGGCATGGCTAAAATTATGACTTCTTCCACAGCTACTCTTACCCTTATATCCTTAGGTCTTGTGCAATCTTCCTCCATTTCCCTGTTATAATGTAGAGAAATAAGTTTCACAAACATAGTAACCATCATAAAATATATACAGAAATTGAATGATGTTAGTAGAAATGAAAATAAACTACTCCTCTGATGATGAATCTTCCCATCTATCCGTTTTCAGTCGTTCCATTTGGTGGGCAGTGCCCATTGTCTCATATCCGAGGGAAAACAATCTGAGAGTGTCAAAGATAGATTTGGTCGTGGTTCATGTTATTATTCCAATTCTTTATCTCTGTATTTGAGTATAGGATTATTTTTTATGCTCTTGAATTTGGTGCTTTGTGACTCTAATGTAGTCAGATGTGTTATAATAAAAGCTGTTGGAGAATAGTTGGTTGTTTCAACTATGACTAGAGTACACAATGATCTCAGTTGACTTTTTTTATCTATCCAAATAAAAAACCTCTATAACCTACTTATAATAACTTATTATCACTCACCTCCTTCGTCAGGGGTAGTAGTGGAAACATATAACACTTGAATTGGTGGCGGTCCCGGTTTTACTTTCCCTGAATCTAACTTTTTATACATGATGCATTTAAAGATAAATTCATACCGAATGTTATATACCATTATCTGATGAAAGGGGAAATAATTTGGATGGTCATCAAGATCCATTTCACCATCAATTTAGGGTTCTAATATATAGAGTAAACCATGGTTCATAGCGGCTATAAAATAGACACAAACTTGATCATCTTGGAATGAGTAAACATTATTCCTTGTTTCCTTGAATTGATTCTGTTTGGGTCCCCTCATCTCATCCTATAAAATTGGGGATCATTGTTGATACATGGGCGTGTTGTATGTTAAGGTGTGTTCCTAGAAGTTAAGGTAGGTGTGGGGGATGGCTTGAGTGTGACTGATGTCACCTCCACCTTTTCTAATCTTTTACCTGGGACTAGTGGGTTTATCTAGGAGTTGATATTAGTCATACATATGAAGTATTCCATTCTTTTGTAAATGGTTGAAAAATCCCACATCCCACTTTTGTGTTTCACTGGGATGACTAGTATTCGCAGTTCATCATGGAGGTTATTGATGAACATAGCAAGCATATCTTCTCGAGGAAGCAGTCGGTTCATAGATCATGTCAACCCTTTTCATATGGTGATGAAATTGGATAATATTTTATTCTCTAAGTATATTTTATTTGAGAGAACACTATTTGTTGTCCTCTATAGTGTGGATTTGAACTAGAAGATGATCTTTCGATGGAGGTCTTCCCATCCCTTGATAGACCGAGCATGAAAAAAATTGTACCATATGAAGGCTGACAATTTAATAGTTCACACGAATCATCTATGTTTCACTACTTCCTATTTCTATAAGGTTACCATCATGGTATCATATATGGGATTCATCATCATATGTTTTTTCATTTCACCTAATCCATTGAACACTGGAAACATAGGACTACTAATATTTGTTGGTTGCTGCGTGTCACTCAACTAGACAGTGTATGGTTTCCATTCTGACTTCAATGATTCATAGAATTCCTACATGGATTCCAATCAATCCTTCAATTACTTGATGGTGTTTATAAGTCATTGATGAGTGATCTACTTAGCATAGGTTTATATAGGACTAATAATAGGATGGCTTCACTAATACAGAAATCATTTTTTATAGTATTTATTTTTTATTTCTTATGTTGTATTTTGGCTGACGTTATTACAGGAGATGTTATAAACTTTGTTTTTTACGTTGGTTATTTTAAAACTGACGTAAAAACCAAAAATATGAAGCATTTTCCACGTCGGTTCCTCAAAAACTGAAGTTGAAAATGTTTCATAGTAATGATTTATTACATCATTTTCTAAATATTGTACATGGTATATACTCTTTAACGTCAGTTATATAATAACAAACATCATAAATAATGCCTCTGAAGATTATATCACGTCAGTTATGAAAATAACTGATGTGATAAACCAATCTACCAAGATATTTTCCACGTCAGTTAAATAATAACTGATGTGAAAACATATCTACTACACCGGTTATAAAATAATCGACGTAAAAAACTATTTCCTTCCATTGATTACATCAATTATTTCATAATTGACGTAAAACCCATTTCCCTTGCATTTGTTACATCTGTTTTCAAATAACTGACGTTAAAACCAACCACCCATACATTTTTTATGTTGGATATAAAATAATGGAGGTAAAAACCCAATTTTTTTAATAAAATTGTTCAACCACTACTATGCCCTACCAAAAGAAGACCGGAAACAAACCAAAACCTGACCAAAACCTGGCCACCCCCACCCCACTCGACACCCCCACACCCCTTGACTTCGCCCACCCTCATGGATATCCCCCAACCCCTGGACAGCCCCCACACCCCTAGACAGCCCTCCCACGCCCTTGGAAACCCCAAAACCCATTAGACAGCCCTCCCACACCCCTGGAAATCCCCCACACCACTAGACAACCCCAACCCCCTGGACAACCCTCAAACCCTTCTAGACACCCCCACCCCCATGGACACCACCCACACCCCTGGACACCCCCACCCCCTGGATAGCCCTCCAACCCTCCTGGAAACCCCCCCCCCCCATGGACACCCTAGACACCCACTCCCATGAAAAACCCTACCACACCCCTAGAAACCCACCCATGACCCTGGACACCCCCACACCCCTAGACACCACATGGACAACCCCCACTCCCCTGGACAGCCCTCCCACCCTCCTGGCCAGCCTCCCAGCCCACCTAGACTTCCCCCAACCTCTTTGACACCCTAGAACCCCCTGGACATCCCACCCACATTCCTGAAATCCCCCCTCACCCCACAAGACACCCCCACCCAAGACACCCCCACTCCCCAAGACAACCCTCCCACCCTCCTGGAAACACTCCACCCCCTGGAGTACCCCCACCCCCAGGGAAACCCTAGAAACCCCATCCTCCCACCCCACTGGACATCCCTCCCACACACCTAGAAACCCCCCTCACCCCAGAAAACACCCCCCACCCCCATACCCCTGGACACTACCTGGACAGCCCCCCACTCCCCAAGATAGCCATCCCACCCTCCTAGAAATTCTCCCACCCCCTAGATTTCCCTCCCCCACCCTCATGCACACCGAGGACACCCCCACCCCACTGAAAAGCCCTCCCACAGCCCTGGAAACTCCCCAAACCATTCGAAAACACTCCCACACCCCTAAAAACCCCCCAACCCCACTAGCCCCCCCCCACACCCGTGACCCCCCCCCACTCAACTAGACTCCCACACACCCCTGGATTTCACCTATCTCTTGGAAAGCCCTCCCAAAACCCTGGAACTCCCCCCCTTCCCACCCCATTGGACATCCCTCCCACACCCAAGAAACCCCACACCCCACTAGACACCCTAGACCCCTGGACAGCCCCCACCCTCCTGAACAAATCCCACCCCATGGATACCCCTCCCACCCTTCTAGAAACCCCCACCCCCATGGACACCCCCACACCCATGGACACCCCCTGAACTCCCCCACCCTCTTGGATAGACCCCGCCCCCCTGGACAGCCCTCCGACCCTCCTGGACACCCCACCCCCATAGACACCATGGACACCCCCCCACACACACCCCTGGACAACCCTGGGACACCACCACCCCCTGGACATCCCTCCCACCCTCATGGACTTTCTCCCACCCCATGGACTACCCCCACCCTTATGGACACCATTGACACCCCACCCACCCCACTGGACAACCCTCCCACACCCCTAGACCCCCCCCTCACCCCACAAGACAACCCACACACCCCTGGACACCCCCTTGCCATCCCCCCAAACCTCTGGATAGCCCTCCCACTCGCCTGGAAACGCTCTCACCCCGTGGACTGCCCCCACCCCCACAAACACCCTGGACACCCCCACACAACTAGACAACCCTCCCACACCCCTGGAAACCCCCTCACCCCATAGGACACCCTTGGACATCCCCCCACTCCCCTGGAAATCCCTCCTACCCTCCTAGAAATGCTTCCACCCCTGGACTGCCCCCCCCCACCCTCATGGACACCCAGGACACCCCCCCCCCCACTGGACAACCCTCTTACACCCCTGGAACCCCCCACCCCATTGGAAAGCACTCCCACACCCATGGAAATCCTCAAACCCACTGGACAACCCCCCCCCCCCCCCACCACACACCCTGAAAACCACCCAATCCACTGGACACCCCCCCTTCCACACCCCTGGATTTTCCCCCAACCTTATTGACATCCCTCACCCCCTAGATAGCCCTCCCACACCCATGTACAACCCTCCCACACCCCTGGAAACCCCCCAGACCAGAATGCATACCAGAAAAACCATTAGAACAAGAAAAAAATAATAAGTACAGTAAAATTAAACATTCACATATATAAAATTCATAACGTACAATGTCAAAGTAAAAAAAACCTATATCAGAGGTAAATGACTACCAAATACAAAATTATAATGACAATATTCAAAATTACATTTTAAACAACAAAGAAACTAAAATCCAATCAAACCTGTAAAATAATTTGACCATACCACTTTTACGTGTTTGACCTCTTGAGCACTATAGGGTTGAGGGTCATAAAATATCCACAAATTAAAAGAATAGTAGTTAACATGTATAATGAATGAATAAAATGAAACATTATTGAAAATTTTAAAAGGAAATATTAGGAGGTGAATGGTCATAACTATTCCAGTTGTAATTATTCCAAACAGAAATCTTATAATATAATATATGCATTAGATGATGCCTTTTTGTTCATGAATATTATGTTTGAATGAGTGTAAATTCAAAATATTTATTTTTGTGTAATAAATAAAAAATTACAAATTATAAATGGGTATTTATCCTTACTTTTACATATTTGATCTTCGCACACCTCTTCATGGTGTTCTTTTGAAAGTTGACCCATCCTATGATAGAAAATAATACGAATGGGATAAATTTAAAGTTCATTATAATATATACAACTATTAAGAAATTGAAAATCACTTTTCCATCATATTTATAAAACTTTCCCACACATCACCATGGATAGAGCATATCTAATAAAGTGTTTTACCCCTTGGGAAAAAACACCTAACATCCAAGGATCACTAATAAAAAAAATTTAAGGTTAGTGGTTTTTTATGTTAAAAGATAATGAACTATTTGAACGAGATATGTTTCATACCTCTCACAAAAAGGAATCATCTAACACTGTGTGATTATATTCTGTTCGATTCTTTCAGCAATATAAATCATTATTTATTCCTCATCCAATGCATGTGCTTTAGGGTAAATCAAATGCCGGTCCATGAATCCATATACATATGTCTGCTCATTCTTCTCACACATTTAATAAAGATATCTAATACAAAACAGACATAAGTATACATTTTTAATAAATATAACACAGTGAAAAGGTGTTAAAGCATACATGGAAAATATTTTCACCAAGTTGATGCCCAAATTATCTCCAATAAGAAGCTCCATTATATCAGTTTTCACAATCCCCATATTTATTGCATGTCCACAAACATGAGCGTCCATTGGAAACTCATAATGATCAACCAACAAATTTTAATATCTTGAAAATATTTCAAGAATACTGGAATCCTTATCTGATGTCAATGAAATTTTCCTTTGTTGTTGTCTATACAGTATTTCTTTACCTTTGAAGTATTCCTGAAAAAATAAATAGAAAAATATATTTGTTTTCAAATGATAAAACAGATTTAATAAAAAAAATTAAAATATGAGATATAACATACATACCTATATGGTAATGAGTTGCAGAAGTCTAGAGGGTCAAATTAAAAAATGGATGATACTATGTCCAACTGTCGTCACTTTATCTATACGTAATGGTAATCGAGGTGATGTATCTATAATATCATGTACAGTGACCCTATGATGCTCTACCTCTAATTTGTGATGATGAACTATATCTCCTATGAAATAAACCTTCCCATATGAAACTATATGATGTTTAGGATCATAAAAATACAACTTTCCATATGTAGGAAGCTGCGGCATAGGAGTAGGATAAAAAATATGGTCTGCAGGCTGAGATGGGGGAGTGGGAGCTACCGGCGGAGGTGGAAGATAAATAATGGGGTCTTCAGGGGGAGGTGGAGGAGCGAGAGCTGTAGTCTGAAAATGTCTTTGCATGTTTGAAAACATACATTATACGAATTCTCTAATATTTTAGTCCATATTAAAATTAACATTTTGAACTTCAACCTCCAAGGAATCGATTTTTTTATAAACACCCTCAACAGAAGAAGTTGAAGAATGTGGTTACACTTTTCTCATTGATACACCTGTCAGATATCCTTGTACCTGAACAGGATGTTCAGGCATTCCCAATGTTGTAGATAAAACATCTTTCCTCCCAACAACTATAAATTCCCCATATGATCTCAGATCCTCAAGAGAATCTATATTAATTAAATGATCATTTCTGTAATGATTGAAATTATATGAAGAATATAGTCAACATAAATAAATAAAATAAATATCTTATAATACTCTCAACTACAATTATTGAATCTTCTGAATGTTATTTCCCTTTTTTCCCATCCAAGTTCTCTTCCAATTTTAATGTCTAGATGGAGGGGATAGAGGGGCCACCTTTCCAGAGCTGGAAGAACCAGCTCTTAGTTTTTTTAATTTTTCTGCCATCATTTGATCTTCCAATAATGTATACCCTCTCCGAGAAAAACTATGAGGGTATACATTTTTAGATTGGATCTCCTAATCATATTTCTTTATTTTATTTAAATTAATAATATGAAATCATTATCAAAACAGTAATAAGATCATTTATATAAGAAATCTTATAAAATTTTACATTGCCCTTACCAAAAATGAATCTTTTCTTATAAATTCTACAAACTATCTCCCTGTGTATTAATCTATGAAAGGATATATATGACATGAATTTTCATGAATTCTATGACCAAAAATGAAATTATATGAGAGGGTTGATTTGAAATCCATCCATCTCTTAGTAGCCATCGATAAAAATTTCTTCCTAACTCTTCTAATGTCAGGAATATCAAATTTCATTTTATAAAGAAGAGTTAAAACATATTATATATACTAGAAAATTTTATGGAATAGGAAAACAATAAAAAAAGATATTACCAAAATTGTCTCCCGCAACTGGGATATTATCTCTTTGTCCACACTTCTCTAATCATCATTTACAATGCTTACATTTACCTTACCCTAAGTTGATACACAGCTCTTAGAATATTTTTCATTTGGACCTCTAGGAATATACTTATCATCAAACTCAATGATTATCATCTGGTTCTGCATATGGGCAAGTGATGATTTTTGTAAACGTGTGAACCCACATTTACCAACTCTTGAACTCTTTGTCGTTATGGGAGCACAAGAGGAAGACTAAGGAACATCAAGAGAAGAATTTGAATGTTCCTCTCCAAGGGTATGATCATTATGATCATCTCTAAAATTATGTGGTTGATCAACTGATTCATATGTCATTATCCTTCAAATAAAAAAAACAAACAGCTGGTCAAAAATATACAAATTCAAATATTACAATACTAACGTAAACGGAAAATGGAAAATTGAACTATGTTATGTAATAGTAAAAATGGATAATATGGAAATCATGATATACAATGGTAAATATGCTAAATGTCATAAACAAGGTAGTGTAATTTTCAATCAAAACAACAATAAATATATAAGTTACGCAAAGGTAAACTATGGTAAACAATGGTAAACTATGGTAAACTATGGTTAACATGGTAAACATGGTAAACATGATGAACATGGTGAACATGGTGAACATGGTAAACATGGTAATGTAATTGTCATTCAACAAAAATAATGGATATATAATTTACGTAATGGTAATCATGATAAACTGAACTAAAAAATTTAAAATAAACAAAAACATCTAATTATATATTTTACTACGCATTTTAATAAAGAATAAAAATTAAAATATCTATCATTTTATAAAAATAATAAATGTAAAGAAGAAATAAAAATATGTTACCTGTAATATTAGAAATTTAAAAAATGGATTGTTTTCCTAAATTCCTTCGTCATGATCATTCCTTATAGCACAAACTATGTCTTCAACATGCCTATAATAATGTTCTGCTAATCTTTCCATGGAAGTAGGGATCTCACATAAATTAGCATCTTCACCAAGTCGATCCTCACCAACATATTTTCTTCCCTTGTAAAACAACATCCCACTGCATATCTGATTGATCAAATACATAGAAAATCTATTTTTCATGTGTTCCCATTATAAAAGATTCAGATGTGTCTTCCAATCTATTCAGATTAACAACTATCATTCCAAATTCATCGCATCTGACACTTTGTTACCAATTAACCATTTACAGTTAAAAGAATTAACTTTAATTTTAAGGTAATCAACCTATCATATATCTTCAATCATTCCATAATATGTACTTGATACAAAAATTGGTTTTTTATCATTATAAGTCAAAAAATGCATTTCTCCTGCAAACACCAATACACCACTATTCTGAAATGCACTTTTGTTGCCCTAATATTTCGTATGAAATGTATATAAATTAATGTCATAAACGGACAACGTAATCACATTTAAACATGGACCACCCACTACCCATTTTAATGTCTCTGGTATATCTGATCTACCAAGCAAGGGCTTTTTAAACCATGAAAAAAAATTGTTGTGCTCATTCAAAATACACATTTCTTTCTTCTTTGGATGATATTGTTTCAACTCATTAATATACAATGTGATATGGAGTTGAGCATCACCTATGTTATTCAAGATGTATAATTATAACTACTTCATCTGTTTAGCTGACAACTATTTGAATTTTAATCCACGAATCCCCTTTCCCTCACTATTAATTCATTAATGGCGAGATGGAGGCAAACCTATGTACTCCACCATAACAAATTCACTCATAAAAAATACTGCAACCTCCTCATAAATATACTTTTTAGTAATTGAGGCTTCATGTCGATATAGATTCATAACACACCCCTTCAATATTTTCATATACCTTCCAAAATGATACATCCAACAGTGATATACAGGTCCACAATGCGGTATTTCTTGAACCAGATGAATCATTAAATGCACCATTATATCAAAAAAAGATGGAGGAAAATACATTTCCAATTTAAAAGGTATATAAATTTCATCCTTTTCCAAATTTTTCAATGCATTTACATAAATCACTTTATTATAAATTGAATTGAAAAAATAACACAAATTCATTATAGTATTTCTAACACGTATGGGAAATATTCTACGCAATGCAACTGGTAGAAGTTGTTTCATCATAATGTGACAATCATGAGATTTCAAACCTATCAACTTCAAATACTTTAATGAGACAGAAGTTTTCACATTTAAAGAGTAACCTTGAGGCACTTTGATATCATAAAGACACTGAAAAAAGATAATATTCAACCTCTTGGATAATGTATGACAAGCCAGGGGAAGAAATGTTCATCTTCCATTAGGAGTTGGAGATAACTCCAATTGGATTCCCATTGATAGTAAGTCTAATCTTGCATTCAACCCATCTTTTGTATTTCCTTTAATATCTAACAATGCTCTAATCCAACTGTCACATATATTCTTCTCCACGTGCATGACATCAATATTATGTTTAACTTCATGATATCTCCAATATGGTAGCTCAAAAAATATTAACATTTTCTTCCAAATATATATATAATTACCAGATTTCTGTGTCATTCCCAATTTCACATCAATGTTTTCCAGCACCTCAAAATACACATCATGGGATAATGGTTTTGGAGCAATATCAAATTCTTGTAAGCCATTTAATGCCTTAGTCTTCTAAAAGAGTGGTCCATAGGCAAAAACATTCAATGACCCATGTAAAATGTTTTCCTCCCATGATGCAATTGAAAATAATAATTCTATTGTTTGAAAATTGGACATGCTTTATGCCCCTTAACACTATATCTAGACAAATTTCCACATGCTGGGAAGTAATTTATAGTGAATGTAAGCACTAAATGCAGTTGAAAATATTAAATTTTATAATAATCATACACCATAATACCATCCTCACATAAAAAGTATCAAATCCTCAATCAATAGTGACAAGAAAACATAAATATCATTTACGGGATACTACAGACCAGAGATCAATATACTGAACATGACATATTTTCACTTCATACAAACTTCATGAGAGTGGTTGAAAATTACCAATAAAATAGGCCATGAACATTGTGTTCTATTGAGGGTTCGGTAGGGATCAATTCCATCTGTGCACAACCCTATTATGTGATTTATAATTTCATTTGCAAATGTAGGATACTGCTAATCAATATTCTTCCATTGTAGAAAATAATTTGGTTGAAAAATTGTTTCATTACATATCCACTCATCATCATGCCTTCTTAACCTTTTTCCATATTTTGAATTAGAAAATAAATGTTTCAAATGATGAAATATATAAAGATACCAAAATACCTTGTAAGGGATATTTTTAATCTCTACATCAGCCTGTGATTTTTCTTTCAGCTAATACCATGATGTCCCAAATTTAGGACACTCTAACAGAAATTCATATTCCTTTTTTATACCATAAAGTCATTCGGACAGGTATGTATTTTCTTATATCCTAATCTCATCAAGCATAATATTTTCTTGACCTTATAATGTGAATATGGAAGATCTTTATGTTTTGGAAGAATGTATTTCATCAATTTTAACATCTCTATAAAACTTTTGTCCCTCCATCCATGTTTTTCCTTCATGTTAATCAGTCCTAACACTCCTGAAAAAATCACAAAATCCGTTCAAATAGGATAAAATGGTTTTTTAGCATCACCATATAGATGCCCAACTATCGGTTCTATCTGAATTTGTTTTTTTTAATATCATGAATCATTTCTCCAATTCCATCAGAGTTACCATCTTGTGAATCATCATCATCAACAGATATGACATTCTGTCCAGTTTCCCCATGCCAAATCCAAGGGTTGGAACTCAAATTAAAACCGTGAAAAATCAGATGATCTTTTATCACTCTACTTTTCAACTTCTTCATATTCAAACAACTCAGGCATGGAAAGAAAAAAATGTTACTTCTTGGAACATTTATTTTAGCAAATTCCAAAAATATATCAATGCCTTCCTCATATACATTACTCTTTTGATGTTCCATAATCCATCTTCGATTCATTATAACCTATAACAAATATAAAAATTATACATCTTGTTAAGATAAGAAAAACATATATTTATATGAAAAATATCATAATTTCAATTTAAAACAACTTTGAAATATAAAAACAAATATATGCGTATTTGAAAAAAAAATATGCATGAAAATGATTTTAAAAAGAAAATATAGTCAGATATAACAATTTTAAATTCATCTTGGATCATTTCTTCTTAAGGTACACAATGAATACATCCTGGTGCAACTGGATACCAAATTCACCATTCCATAGAAAATTAATATGATGTATAAATTTTAAAATATGTATACATTCACTATTGAAAATTACATAGACCCCAACTATTTGAATCCTCTGGATAGCCCCCCCCCCCCCTCCAGAAATCCCCCACCCACTGGACAACCTTCCATACCTCTAGACAGCCCCACCCCCTAGACACCCCCACCCCCTAGATACCCCTACCCACTTGGACCGACCACTCACCCCCCTGGACACCACCCCCACCCCCTAGACACCCCTACCCCCTTGGACAGCCCCCACCCCCTTGGACACCCCCTAGACACCATCACCCCCTCAGACACCCCCAACCCTTTGGACAGCCCCCACCCCATTGGACAGCCCCCACCCCTGGACTTCCCCCATCCCTTTAGACAGTCCCCACCTCTTAGACACACCACCCCATGGACACCACCTACCCCCTTGGATAGCCCACTCACCCCTTGGACACCACCCAACCCCTTGAACACCCCTACCCCATTATAAATCCCCCTCATCCCCTGGACACCACCCCACCCCCTTGGACACCCCCTGGAAACCACAACCCACTTTGACAGCCCCCCCCCCCCACCCCTCTAGATATCTTCCACCCTCTGGATAGTCCCCCAACCCTCTGAACACCCCCCCCCCCCTCGGACCACCCCCACCACCTGGACAGCCCGCCGACCCTCGGGATACCCCCCACCCCCTTGATAGCTTCCCCACCCCTCTCGATAACCCCCACGCCTGGACATCCCCCACCCCTCTAGATAGCCCCCACCCCCTGGACCCCCACCCCCTGGAAACCCCCTACCCCCTTGGACATCCCCCACCTCCTGGACAGCCCCCCCCCCAACCATCTGGACATCCCCCACCCATTGATAGCTCCCCCACCCCTATGAACATCCCCCACCCCCTGGACATACCACACCCCTCTAGACAGCCCCCACCCCTGAACACCCCACCCCTGGACACCCCTACCCCCTTGGATAGCCCACACACCCCTGGACACCACCCACACCCCCCTGGACACCCCACCACCTTCAACCCCCCTGGACACCCCCTGGACACCACCACCCCCTTGGAAAACCCCCACCTCCTGGACAGCCGCCCAACCCCTCTAGACATCCCCCACCCCCTGGACACCCCCACCCCCTGGACACCCCCACCCCCTGGACACCCCATACCCCCTTTGATAGCCCACTCACCCCCTGGACGCCACCCCCATCCCCTGGACACCCCAACCCCCTAGACACCACCCCCACCACTACCCCATGGACACCCCTAGAAACCCCACCCCCTGTACCACCACCTCACCCCCTCAACACCACCCCCACACCCCTGGACACCCCTAGACACCACCACCCCCTTGGACACCCCCCCCTCTAGATAGACACCCCCCAGACAGCCCCCCCCCCCCCCGAACCCTCTAGGAAGCCCCCACGCCCTGGAAAGCACCCCCACCCTACTGGACATCCCACCACACCCCTCGATAGCCCCCACCCCCTTGGATACCCCAACCACCCTAGACACCCTACCCCATTGGAAAACCCATTCACCTCCATAGAAACCACCCACCCCATGGAAACCCTACCCCCTTGGATAACCCCCCACCCCCTAGACAGCCCCCCCCCCCCCACCCCCATGGAAACCCCCAAACCCCATGGACAACCCCGTACCCCCTGGACACCACCCCCACCCCCTTTGACCCCCCTAGACACCCCCACCCCTGGACATCCCCACACACTTGGACAGCGCCCACCCCCTTGGACACCCCCTATACGCGCACACACACATGATAGAACACACAAAAATCATAAACTTTCATGATATCACATCCATGGATTCTTTTAATAGAAAAGGTTATAGCATGTTATAAATGAAAACTTTGAAACTTACCATGATAGTAAGAATAATTATTGAAAAATAACATCTCAAAAAAATATTTTAGGGCCTCGTGAAAAATAAAAATAGAAACCAAGCTATGTGAGGCTTACTTGAGTGTTGCGAGTCGACCTGATAGATCTGGTGAGAATAAAGATGATGAATGAAGTTGGAAAAATGAGGGTGGAGGGAAAGACTTTGAAGAATACTTTATAGGTTTTCTTCATGAGAGAGACCAGTCATAGGTCTCCCGATCGAAGAAAACAGAATGACTAAATACAGATCATGATAAATTATTGAAAAGCATTATCACATCAGTTATTAAATAACTGACATGATAAACTATATTTTTCTATGTTTATAACGTTGGTTATTTAATAATAGATGTATAAAATAATTTATCATGTCAGTTATTGTGTAACCAACATAACAAATAGTGCTTTATCATGTCGTTTCTTTGGATAACTGACGTGATAAATTGCTGAGATTTCAATTATCAGGTCGGTTATTTTATAACTGATGTGTTAAAGCGCCCATACACTATTTTCACATCTGTTAAAAAATAACTAACGTGAAAAAGCTAATCTCAGTATTTTTAGGTCTGTTATAAAATATCTGACGTGAGAAATAAATTTTTACTACTTCGCACGTTGGTTATATAGAACTGACATGAAAAATGACGAATTGTTAAAAGTTTTTTCCACTAGTGCTTTGGCATGCCATTTACACCATCATTTGTGGTGGATACCTGGTGGAGACATATTTTTTAGATTTATCTGAACCTGTTCTAGGTGTCCCCTTAATGGAGGTAAATCTTGTTATCCATCCATGATCATGTCTACGTAGACTAATGGCCTAGCTTCCATGTCATGTGGATTTTTTAGCCTTTCATCAATTTTCAAGATGAACCATTATGGTGGACGTACATGTACATGAATTGGATTTTGAAACTCTTCCTGATGAGAAAATTCAATTGGATAAATACCCAAGAGAATCTCAACATTTATTCCCCTTAGATAATTAATTTCATTATCCTGATGAGTTAATATTTCTTTAATAGTCATAAGATCATTCTCATTAATAAAAGTATATGGGTCACACATGACCTAGTTATTGTTCTTCTCTCTAGTAGATGTTTTCTGAGAAGGCAGTGGGGGATCGATCATGGGAGCACCCAAGTTTATGGTGGTCCATAGGTTCCATGTGAGAACACGTTCATTTATGGTGTAGAAAATATTCTTGGAAGAACCATCCTCTTCTTGTTCCTCTTCATTTTCATCATTTTCAGGGTCATCTATAAGATTAATATTCATGATATTCAATGATGTATAACACATTGTAGTCATTATACTCGATGTTGAATGGTTCAACATTCATTTTGATTCTTTAATGGGACTCTCCCTTCATTTCTGGGATCCTTTTAGGGATTCATGATAAAGGGTGACTCAAAGGGATCCTCTATCATTCTTTGTCATATTAATTCCCTCTAGGTGAAAAAAGTCATCAGAAGGGATAGAATGAAAGAGATATCTAATTTCTGTCCTCTGAAAATGGGAAAAGAATGATTTCTTTTAAAGGGGTTGTTGAGGTAAAAATTACCCCAACCCAGCATGATGGGGTTTCTCCTATTCTATTAGTATTGAACCTTGGCCTGATTTCATTGGTCTTACGGGGGAATTTGGTATTAAAAATTCCCCCATATCTATGGGCTGGATATGATCCTATACTTTGGAAACTATTGCTACTGTCACCGCTCTCTTGATCTCATGCATCCTTGTTAAAGTGTGTGTTAGATATGATGTTGGGTCTGCATGAAAACTTCTTAATTCAGACGACAATATAATTTCCTGATGATTGGATTCCCATAAGTGAGAAGTGTACTAAATGATATCAGTTTCCGAGTTTAGGATATTTTTTTTTGGATTTCTCTTGATGGGATTGGTTCTTATGGTACTTATTCAAGGATGATTTATTTTTATTTCGTTTCCATTCATGAGAAACAAATTTTCTTGACAGCTTCTATGGGACAATGACATTACATGATTTCATTTTTAGTGGGTTCTACTAGACAGGGTGTGGAATTAAATGCAAATATCCATGTTCCAGACAACCTAGATATGAACACAAGCTAGGGATTCATCTATTATAAAACACAAATTATATAGTGTATCAAGGTAGTTCAATTGGAGATCCTACATTCGCCTCAATGATTGTAATTTTTATGTAGACAAAAGGACTTTTAATTTGGTTTTATGATTAAGATCCCAATATATTTTGACATGGTATTTATACCAATCATAGAGAAATATATTTTTTATGTTGCAGAGAGTTTTCCATATATTGTGATGAATTTAATGTATGCATTACTATAACAATTCCCTTTGTATGTTAAATAGGTAAGTGTCTGAGAACCAAAAAAACATGTACGTTATACCTAGAAAAGTTTTTTCTCAGGGCACCATATCCTTTTGTTCATCCTCTAGAGAATCCTCTACTTGGTCTACCCAATATGGATTCTCTTCAGCTATATTGTCCCAAGGTGTTTTTCTAGTAGGGATCACATTGGTATGGGAATGGTATGGGGGTGCCTCAGAGGATGAGTGTTTCCCAAGGATATATCCTAATTGACAAAAAATGTTTCTTCTAATTAATAGGGTGTGTAACATGTCTGACCCCATATTTCCAAGAACCTCTACATATTAATACATTTTTATATTTAAATTTTCAAGGGGAGGACCATATTGGTGAAGTGAGATGAGAATACGAGGAGGACCTTCACAGTAGGTTCCACAATGGTATGGACTACCATCTTAGCTTGATGCTCGACTATAGAGAGAATTCCTGTAGTGAATACCCTAGGGAGGACCATCAGGATGGAAGATAGTAATGGGGGGCCATCTTGATAAAATTACATGTTACTATGGGGAGGACCTTCATAGTGGGTTCTATCATGGTGAGGTCTACCATCATATCAAAATGTCCAACTACTGTGAGAATTTGTGTAGCGTATACCTTGGGGCAGACCATCAGTGCATAAACCATCATGGGGAGGCCCTTCATGCTAGAATGAGATTTCCCTCTGGGGAGGAACTTCACAGGAGGAGAAACAATGGAGAGGACTACCATAATATATGGATTTCCAACCACCAAGAGTATTTGTGTAGTGTATACCCTATGGAGGACCATCGGTGTTGACACCATAAAAGGGAGCCCCTTCTTCTTCGAATGATATTTCTTTTTGTGGAGGACCTTCCCGGCAGGTTCCACAAAGGTGAGGACTACCATAAAAACTTTATGTTCAACTATAAGAGATAATATCTACGTCATTTACCCTAGAGAGAACTTTATGGTCAGATGATAGAAAGTGGGTGACCTACTTTATATTCGATATTTTAGCCACGAGTATGGTTATTGTGATGCTCATTAGAATGCAATATTTTTTAATCGATCATTTTTTGTCCAAGAAGCCAACCTTTGGGGTTGATGTTATTTGGAGCTCCTCTATAACTGATGGTAACAATGTTATGTGGAGGACCTTCACAACTGCAACTGACAGAGCCGTAATTTTAAAATGGATAAGCAAGATCACAAGACACTATGGAAAGGTGCAAGATGTCCTCTTGAAATACAGATCCTAATAGAGAGGGGCCATAATTTCTATTTTCATATTTCAGTTTCCTTTGACAAGAGTTATTTTTTGGCACTTTCTTACAGGAGACTAGGTCTTCTTGCTATAGGTGACAAAATTCATATATGGGAGACCATTCGAGTGGATCTCGCGATGATTCTTGGATACTGAAGTGTGATTGGTGGGATCTGCAAGGGATATATGCCTACCCCAGATTGTCCACTATGATGGAATGGTGTCCCCTAGTTGAAACATATATTTTTTCTTGATCTAGTTGTCCATTTATTATAGAAAAGTGCTGAAGGACCACCTTGATAGGAGTAGAGATTTATGTATGATCTAGAGAGACCACTTCATTTTATGGATGAGTCAACCGACATAGGAAGGTGGGATTGTGGACCTGACTCCATGTAGTTATCCCAAACATGATTATGTTTTGAAATGTCATTAGAATATGGTCAAGAAAACATTTTTGGTCCTTCATAATTTCTAGGATGTGTTGAGATATGTCTTTGGATGCATCAAAAATATATTCCCATTCTGATGTTAGATAAAGAAAATGTTCCTTTTCCAGTCCTCCATCATCTTCTAGAAAGTACTTAAATCTCTATCATGAGGGAGAATAGATATGGATCTACCCATAATGTATAGTTTGGATACGCCCACTTCTTTCTCAAATTGTCATCACATTCGACTAATGGGATTCATATTTTCAAGAAGGTATATTAATCTTATCATATTCCACCCTATCTGAATGATATGCTTGATATGAATCCATATAAATTTGAATCTAAATGTATTTTATTTACACCATATTTGATTGGTGGGATTCGTTTTCATTTATATTTATTTTCATCTTATTATGATTTTCTGCCCTATTTTCATGGTGGTTTTAGAGAACGGTAGCAGGAATTTGTGTGTACTCGTAATTCTCCATCGTATTTGAATGATGGGTTTCATATGATAGATTAAAAATATACATCTTCTCATATTGTGTCTCTATATTTTCATCGAAGTATTCTTTCTCGGGAATGAGGGTGATAGTATGTTTCTTATTATTTGATAATTTCTTCAATAGGATTCCATATGGACCTAGGTTAGTGACTTTGGTAGGGTCCCATGAGGAAATAACTACTTCAATGTGAGGATGTTAGTTTCATGGTGTTGAAACTTACTATTTCTAGTAGGATCCCTTGGAAGGATCCATGGTGTTACTAGGTTGAAGTCATTGTTAATGACATCATCAACCTCCCTATGTTAAGGGAGGAAATAATTCTCACATTCAGGGGACAGGCTCCGAAAATGGACGAATATGACTAGTGGGGACATCTGGTTTGGGGTCGCTAAACATCCCTAGGTGGATGGATGAAGGGGATTCAGGGCCTGGAGGGCCTACTTTCCTACCACATGTGTAGCGATTGTACCCTTATGGTGATACTCTCTATCCAGCACATTTGAAACCCAGGATTGAGGACATTTTGTGGGAGATGGTGTCTGATGAATGATTCAAAACCTAGTTGTTGCACTAGAAAATGTGCATGTTTTCAAGATTTGTAGAAATTCCATTGAATTGAAGGGGGTTTTGATGAGGTCTTGCAATATATGTGACATGTGTAGGCAAAAAAACCTCATAAAAGTACTATCTCAAGACCACATGCATAATTATTGGTCTCATCTAGGCCTCATCCATTCTAGATACGAAAGGGGCCTAATGTAAGGTAACACCACCAACTTTTTTAAAGATTAATATAGGTTTCACTATTTTGTTTCGACCAAAGGTACACCTTGGTGATGAAAAAAGGCTCTGATGATGAATGGGAAGTGTATTATTTTTATCTTGTGAATGAGTATCCATAATTAAGTCATTCACATCATATTCAATAATTTTTTTATACTAAAGACATGTTTTTTCCCAAATGATTGATTGTAGGGGGTTAACTGGAGTGAAATAAATTATGTTGGGTACAAAATCATTGAATGGTCTCCAAAAGGTATTGTTCGTGGAGCCTAAAATGCCCAATGTCTATCATAACCATGATTCATGCACCTAGTTTACAAAGGTAGGCACTCGTTGAGTATCTTGACCAACGACACTTAAGAACTCACATTAATTTAGAGGATTGTAATTTTGGATCATCAAAACCTTTTGGGTGGGAATATTTCATCTTAGGTGACTCTCTTATATGTTTAATATTTGTTCACAAATCCCTAGTTTATTCCCAAGTATGAATATGTTGATTACCCCTAGGTAATGATTGATCGTAAATATGAATGGGCTCAGAATCATTTTTATTTATCTAAGGATCACCATTGAGGGTGGTGGGGGTATCTGTATGTATCAAAGGTTCTCCATGAAAGTAACCTTATCTTGTATGGATTATAGATTCTCGATTCACTCATCCTAATAATTCTAGATTGAATCCAATTGGGGAGGTTCCATAGACTTCACCATCATTCTGAAGGATGGGAGTTGTTTTGATGTTAATATTGAACCCATAAGATGGTATTCATATTTATACTTGTGAGATTAATTAGAAACCACATAGTTTAGTGTCACTTAACAGGTCATATCCCCTTTTATGGTTGTGTGATAAGGAACAAAACATGCAGTTTAACATCATGCAGTAAGGATGCTCTTCTAGAAGGTTCCCGGTAAATGATGGTGTGGGACTTATACCAAGGCATACTAAGGGAACCGGGAGAGATATTGTCTCCGGGGTAGATATGACCCTACTGAGAATGTGTATCGGAAAACGTTATAGTGGATTAGGGTGTAGGGTTGGGACCTCAGGAAGGTTTCCTAGGTGAACCAGTTAGTTTGGAATCAAAGACCAAATAGATTGGTTGGTTAGGGATTATGCATGGAATATTCCCATTTATGGAAGAGTTTTTAGGGTGTACACTTAAAAGGATACCCTTCTGGTGTTGCATTATTGGTAATACAACTATTTCATGGTTGAGGAATGGTTACATGGTTTACGTAGTGTATGAGGCCCATAGTGGTGGGTCGTTTGTGGCATATATGGTGAATACCCATTCGAGGTTTGGTACCAGGTATATGAAATGACCACAACTAATCTCTAATATCACATGAGTCATGTTTGGTGTGAGAAAAATGAGGGATAAATAGAAAGGAAAATTACATGTTCCATTTAGTCCTTTGATGAATGAGATGCTGAAGCTCAAAGGGAAATAGAGGGGTCATTGAGTGTGTACATCTCCTCTTTTTTTGGTAACAAGGATACTCGCATATCGTGATCTATTTGGCTATATCCAAAGCGGAGGTAAATAGGATAAAAAGTGTGAACTAGGGTAGGTATTTAACTTGGGAGGAGAAATATTAAATTAGTTCTCAGGATGAGAGAAATGTTCAATACTGGACCTCCTAAAAAGGAAAGTCTAGAAGTTCCCCTCAATCCCTGGAATGGGAAGGTTCCTGAGATCATTCCTTGGTTGGAACAGATGTTACCCTAGAAATATTACCCTAATGATACTATGAGGGTCTTCCTTATAGTGGATATTTCTCATGCGACTCTACTTACCATGGGTATATAAACTCAAGAGGACACTCTAATGTGCCAGATGTTATTATCATATAAGTCGAGTGGCTTTAGAGGAGGCCTTAATATAATTATGTTAGAATTGTTTTTGGATGGGCCAACATAGGGGCCTATGACACCATGGAAGAAAGTGATGTGAGTTGGAATATAGAACATCCTAGGTTACCCCATTCTATGTAGCATGTTCTCGCATAGGATGGAGTTCCTTCTACATAGCATGTTTCTACGGGGGTGAGGGGACCATCCGCATATCATCGTACTATGCAGACCTTAGTTCTTCACATGTATCATTTTTGTACGTGAGTCCAAGTTCCACCCACATTTAATTTGGATACATGGGGAAGGGTTCCACCCACATAGTGTTTTACTATCAAGGATGTTTATCTGCAAAGGATACATATTTTTTGTTCCTTGTGGGATGGTTGTTTAAGGGGTCTTCATTTCATGTATGTCTGATTGTTTTATTTTCCCCTATGTTCTACAATGCGGCGTATTTTTACCTGATGGAATAATTAAAGGTGATCTGGTTTTAATGGTACCTCCTTGTCCATTTTCTTCGACTCTCTTTGATTCAGCCTCCTCTATTTTTTATGACCTTCTATTTTATCCCCTAGAAGGGTTATATATAAAAGAATGAAGGGACGAGATACTAGTCTAGCCGGTCATCCATGGTGGGAAGAGTTCCATCGTTTTCAGAATCCCATAGGGGACACCATAACATAGGAATGTCTTATAAATCATATACATTGTTCATGGGAAATTAATCACCACCTCGGTATCGAAAATGACTTTGTTTCATTTTTGGAAGATGGTGAAAACACCTTGTCCGATGAACTATTTATTTCACAGGGGGTATTCATTTTTTGGGGGGAAATCACCACCTTGGTCCCGTAAATGAATTTTTTAATTTACAGGTTCCAGTGGTCTACTACATCCCATGAACTATTTATTTTTTCGATGATTCAAAAATTGGAGGAACTCAACACAGATCAACAATCCTCAATGTGATTTGTGATTCACAGTTTCATACCTTTGAATATTTCATTATATATTCATCCTGGTTTAATTTATACCCTTTTCTAATCCTGATATAATTCTCCTCTTATTTTATGTGGAATTTCCTAGATCCAACTTGCTTCCATCTCATCATACAACTTTATAATCCTTCCATACATTGAGGATAACATGAGACATTTGACATAGAGTGTTTCAACCAAATGTTCCGCATAGAGAGATAATTATTCCCCACTAGCCTCTTTAGATAGTGACTCGAGAAGTGGGGATTTCATCATGTATAATTCTGTTCATGTAACAATATAAAATATAAGAACCTATACCATTTCTATAAATACGTTCGTATGATAAGGTTATCCTTCTATAGTTTGGATTACAGTTATATGGTTGAGGTTTTTTGGTTTACCATTTCTTTAATATTAAGAGAAGATAATTAGTACTTCCTTGATTACCAAATCATATTAATAAATTAATGTTTTATTCAATTTTACTAATCATCAATAATTTTTTAAAAACCTAATAGACCTCACCATTAGTTTTCTAATATCCATTTTTATAGATATTCTAGTCTATAGGACCCATATTCCCCTTCCCATAACCCACACATGGGATTTATAAGTTAATTGAAGGGTTTTTGAAAGCGTAACTCACCAACTTCATTAACTCGTAGTTCCTCGATTTATTGAGTGGAATCCCCTATCCAAAAATTGTAGATAAATATTTCTTTAATACATACCTCTCAGTTAAACTAAATACTTGTTGGGTAGTCAACCCTTGATGTGTTCCTAGTTGAGTAAACCATAAACATTATGCAAAAAGTTCCCTTTAATTGAAAGCACCGCTACTTGGGCCAGTCAGGCACATTGAACAATGAGTATGAATCAAACACAATTAGTAGAAGGACATACTAGATAAATATATTTTTTGAGGAATTTTATAGTTATACCTGAAATCCCAATTTTACCATATCATATTTCTTGTTAAAATAATGTGAATTTTACTTATCTGATTAACCATATCTGATAATATTTATACATAATCGTGTTTTATCTTATTCCATATTTCATGCTTGTTAATTAATTTTTTAATTGAACTTTTAGCATCCACAAACATAAATAACTAACCATGAAATTGGAAAAAAATAAAATATAATTGGAATAATAATGAGGTTCTATAATGTGTAGTTTATCTAGTAGGTAAAAAACTAATCCTATACCATAGGTAAAAACACCTTGAATAAAAACCTGGTTCATGTTGTAGTATTATATATATAATCATACATATCAACTTGATTTGTTTAACTATTCCTTTGTGCATAATACAACCTCTTCTCACCTAGAAGGTCCAAAATTATGTAATATTTTACTCACAAATAGGTGAGGGGGTCCAATGGATTTGATAAGGTGGTTGTACATAAAAGAAACCATGGGAATGTACAACCTTAAATAATAATGAGGAGGAGATGACACACATGAAATCATTTTAATTTATTGATTATTAATTAAAAAGAAACCAATAACATACATAGGTCTGATCTAAGATCATGATCATCCACACCGAATACAAAAAGCATGCATTAGAAATATAATTATCAATTATATGGAAGCATTTTTAGATTAATAAAAAATGTTATGAATTAATACAATTTAATTAATTATTCTTAATTCCATCAAAGGATCCTTACATTAGAATCATCCAAAATCCTAAAAAAATAAAACATTTATTTTATTTAAAATTTTCAAAGTACATAAGTGTACATGGACACAATGACATGCACTCATCAAAAACAACCAATCATGATCCTTATGCTTGTGAATTCTCATTTAATTCAACATAAATTTCTTGGTAGGTAAATACATGGAGTATACTATAAAAAATGACACCTGAAACACATGTAAATTTAAATACATGTTATCCAATTGATGTATGTGGAGTAAACTGTAATCAATATAGATTTACAATTTAAAATAAAAAATTAATTTAACAATCATTTAATAATACATTAAACTGTCATGTACTATCAAATAAATGACAAAAAAACAAAAGTGAATAGGTTTAATTATATAATTATTTCTTTTCTACATGTTAAATTACACACACAAGATGCAGTACACTACACGGCCTGTACTTTGTTACATGGTGTGTGATCTCTTCTACTCGTGTCAGTGAAACATGCCTATGGATTGAGAATGTTTATCTATCATGGATGTGTATGAGGTTAAAGACTTATAATATTCCTACATGGCATGTGGCCTCAATTTTTCATGGTTTTTATGTCCCCATGACATATAGAAGATATAAGACCAATGTGGACACTCATGATCTCCACCGAAAGAATATGAGGACTAAAAAACATGTATGTGCGTTAAACAACATTTATTTCCTCAAAACACATTCCTTCTAGTGTAGTTTTGTATATATCAAATTTTGTTAGGTCTAGTCTGATATCATCGAACTAATCCAATAATCATGAGATGTACTATAGCGACCCGAGCCTTTTACATAAAACATATCATGATTTTAAGCATAATTAACCATCAGAGTACAAGACAAGGATCGTTAAGTCTAGTGTCTTGGAAGACTAGGTACATATAACATAAAAAATGGGGCTAAAAAACTTCTTTATTTAATCTCCATAAAGAGCTCCTAACTTATTTTGAGATCTTCTATCTGCATAGGGTACCCTAGGGAACACATGAACAAAGAGATGAGCTAAAAATTCATAGTAAGGAAATGAACATAATGATACATCTCATGCACATGAGTTAAGATGCATGACATAATGATATCCAAAGCATGAAAACTATGAAATCATTTAATATAAGCATCGGATCATATAAACATGGAATCATATAATTGTGGAAGAATAATAAATCATAACTTTATCTTGGGTCAAGGTAACCTCCAATCCCGTTTCCCATTTTAGTATGGGTGAAGGCTAACCACCAATCCCGTTTCCCATTTTAGTATGGGTCAAGGCTAACCGCCAATCCCGTTTCACATCGCATCTCATGAGACTTATCCTTACCCAATTCATTGGAGGGATATCTGGGCGAACCCATCTCAACATATTTATGGATATTCTTGCGACATAAATATTCATACCACATATACAATCATACATAATCAACCACACACAAACATAAGGGTACCGATGGAAAGAATTGGGTACCACAATCATGACATAAATCATAAGCAATGGGCGTATCATGAAAGTGTCCATGTAAGAAAAGAATTAGAAGATAAATGGATGTTAATAGGGTAAAATAGGCATATAATATGGTAAGTTGTGTCAAACATAAGTTACAACATATTATAAATGTATTTTAGAAACAATATCATTAAAACATTTTTGTGTCGTTTTAAGGAAAACACTCTAGAGCTATTCAAATAGAAAAGAATAAATTAATTTATATAAAACCAGAATTGAATCAAGAATGTTTTAATAATAAGAATACTTATTTTATAAATACAATGGTGTTTTAAAACATATGATTGAGTTCACTTCAAATTTGGGTAAAAATTTGGGGAGTCCCCTTAAAACAGATTTGCTTATCGGAAGGTTCTAAGGAGGGAATTGTTCAAAATCATATATATCCCCGAAAGAGTATGATAAAAGGGTCCTGATATAATAATCTTGTACAAATAACCATTATTCATAAGACTCAAATAAAGAGATAAGATGACACCATTTTGAATGAAAGATAAGGCAACCCGAAAGAACAAAGAAGGTTCGGGTAGAATTCATTACAATTTTATTGGCATGGTGTCGGGTGTAACCAAAAGAGATTGATGAGAGAGAAATGGGGTTTCTAATCACTTATAAATCCGGAGGGAAGTATGGGTGAGGTTTTAAAAAATACCCCATCATTTTCTAGTACACATATTAAGGCATAGTATAGAGGAAAATCTTGATTAAGAGAGAAAAGGAGAGGATCCCTTACCTCAAAACCAGTGGTGTTCTCCACTTGTTATTAAGGACCTGAATAAAAAATTAGGATTATGAATTTCATAAGTGTAGAAACTCTTCTATATGAAATTGATTTATTATAACCCTTTTTATTTCATTAAAATCCTTTTTTATTAGTTATAAGGTTCAATTTCATTGTTCGGGCTTGTTTGTTTACTAGGTTTTAAAAGATTGGTTCACTTATATTCAAGATTGGATTATATGTAAGATGAATGTGGTTGTCCAGAACTGAAGTTATATTATTTAGAGAATATCTAGGAGATTACATGGTTTTAATTTTAATTAGGTTACTTAATGTGAAGTCTTATTATTATATATAACCTTAGTGATAACCATTTTTGTTAAACGATCGATTTGACTACAAAGAACATGTTTTGATTTATAATTTAATATCATTTGTAAAAAATGATTACATAACCAGAAATAGGATATATTACATGTATAATAATATGGTTCAACAATATCACAAATGGTATCATGACCAGAATTAAAGATAATTTTAGAAATTGATAAATAGTTTTCCTTGAATGTGCTAACTTAGCACATCTCAAACAGTGCTTTCATTTCTTACAAATAAAAGGGTGGGGAAAGGATAGAAGATAATGAAATATACCGTTACAATGAAAAAATTCCAGTACATGTATGTTACTATATTTATCGTACAATTTTGGTGAAGGGAGGTGAGGAAATAAATAAAAAAAGAACTTAAAAGAAAAGAAGAAATCGGGAAGAGGAATTTTACCTCTTGAGACTTCCTCCTTTGAGAACCTCTTAAGGGGAGTGTTTTTTGTATTTTGAGGAGGATGGAAGCTTTTGGACGTGGGGGATGACCTTTAGGAGAGATTTGGGAAGAATACTAGAAAGGCACATGGCTTGAGAGGAGTGGAGAGAAGAGGGAGTGAAGGGGGGTTTTATAGTGGAGGAGAGGAGGGATTTCACAATATTATAATCACTAATTTATTATTTCTTCACAAGACAAGGAATATTAAGTATTAAATGACCAAGAATAGTAAATGGGTCATGTGAATCCAAACCAACGGTGGTGACAATATCCATGATTCTAGGAATAGTCTATTTATCTTATAATGTGCATATACGGTAAATTACCGTATTTTACTATTCATAAAAAATTCAAGTATTTCAGAAAAATCCCAAAAATTCACCCTAACCATTTTTCAATGTGTAGAATCCAAAAATGAAATCCATTTTTCAAAAATAATTTTCTAAATATGATTATTTTAGTATTTAATGAAAATCAGAATTTATTATAAAAAACTAGATTTAAAACATGTATTAACTCATTCTAAATCATAGGTATATTGTACTTCCAACATGAATTTTCTTTTTATACTGTCATATGTGAGGTTACTATTCATTAGGGTATATCACTATTCATAAGGGTATGTTACTATTCATTAGGGTAGGTTATGTTTCACCAATTTTTTTTTGTTTTATTAGAGTCCAAAAAACATCTTCAACACAACCATGTATGTCAGATTTTTAAAATTCCAAACACATAAGTGACAAAATTATGTTTAAAGGTCACTTATCACTTAGTAGTTCATTATTATGTGATTTTATGCCATATTTATATGAAGAAGATTTCAATTAAAAACATTGGGTCGTTACATTCTTCCCCCTTTAGAAATTTCGCCCTCGAAATTTCATTTTACATTCTAGGAGAAAAACAGATGTGGGTACTTTTCCTTCATTGCTTCCTCCAGCTCCCATGTTGCTTCCTCGAACTTATGGTTCCTACACAACACATTGACAAGTTGGGTTGTCATGTTGCGTAGAACCTAATATCTCTGATCTAGAATATTTACTAGCTGCTCCTCATAGGAGAGATCATCTTCCAGCTGCACCACCTATGTGTTTAGTACATGTGAGGGATCAGGTATGTTCTTCCTCAAGAAGGATAGATGAAATAAATCATGTACTTTCAACATGGTAGGTGGAAGTTCCAGTCCATAGGCCACAACTCTGACTCAATCAAGGATCCCGAAGGGGATGATATACCTGGGACTTAACTTCCCTTTCTTCCCAAACCTCATGACTTTCTTCCACAAAGATATGCATAGAAATACCATGTCTCCAACTTTGAACTCAAGGTCACATCGACGATTATCTGCATAACTCTTTTTTCAACATTGGGCTGCCTTGATATGTTACTGAATGGTTTTAACCTTCTCCACCATTTCCTCGACCATTTCCGGTCCTACCAGCTTATGCTCACCAACTTCGTCCCAACATGATGGCGTTCTTAAACTTTTCCCATAAATGGCTTTATATGGTGCCATTTGGATGATCAGGTGGAAAATATTGTTGTATTAGAATTAAACCAGTAGAATATGTTGGTTCCATACTCCTTTGAATTCCATATAACACGCTCTTAACATGTCTTCCAGTGTCTGAATAGTTCCCTAAAATTGGCCATCAGTTTGAGGATGATAGGCCGTACTGAAGTTCTGTTCAGTGCTCAGACCATGCTGGAGACTTTTCTAAAACTTTGAGGTGAATATCGGATCACGGTTAGATACAAATGTGAGTGGAACACCATACAGTCTTACAACTTCATTCATATATAACTTTGAAAGTTGTTCAAGCGAGATATATTCCCGAATAGCGATGAAATGGGATGTCGTGGTGAGTCGGTCAACCACAACCCATATCACATTATTTCCCTTTGATGTCTTTGGGAGAACCGTGACAAAGTCCATTGTAACATTTTCCCATTTCCACATGGATATATGCAATGGCTACATCATACCTTTGTACTTTTGTCACTCATATTTAACTTGCTGACATACCAAGAACCATAATATATATTCCACAATCTCCTTCTTCCTGTTATCCCACTAGAAGTGTTCTCAGAGATCATGGTACATTTTGGTACTCCCAGGATGGATTGGGAAGGTCGAGATATGTGCATCATTCAATAGCTCCTTCTTTATCTCTAGATCATATGGTACACATAATCATGTCCCAAATCTTACAGCTCCATCCTTTTCAATTTTGAAATCGGATGATTTCCCATTTCTAATAGCTTCCACCCTTTTCTGAATTTCAACATCCTTTCATTGATCAACCTTTATTTTCTCCATGAGGGATGTTTGAGAAATAATTTGAGAAAATATTGATTATGTTCCTCCCTTAATGATTCCCATGTCCATCCTTTGGAAATCTAAGAAGATCGGATCCTTTTCAATTCTCGTCATTGATAAAGATGCAGGATCCTTTCTACTTAGAGAATCTGACACCTTGTTTTCCTTGTCGGTATGTTAGTGGATTGAGAAGTCATAATCCTTGATGAGCTCTATCCATCTTCTTTGGCACATATTAATCTCTTTCTTTGTGAATATATATTTGAGACTCTTGTGGTCAGTATATATCTCACATTTTTCCAATAGAGATAATGCCGCCAGATTTTCAACGCAAAGATCACAGCCGCCAACTCCAGATCATGTGTGGGATAGTTTTTCTCATGCATTTCCACCTGCCTTGAGGCATAGGCTATAACTTTATCATTTTAAATTATCACATAGCCTAAGCCTTTCTTAGAAGAATAATTATACACCACAAAGAGTTCTCCACTTGAAGGGAGTGTGAGTACCGGCGCAGTGATAAGCCTCTTTTTCAACTCCTTGAACTAGTCTTCACATTCTTGTGTCCAGATGAACTTTACTCCCTTCTGTGTCATCTTGGTAATTGGGTTTGACAACCGTGAAAAGTTCTTCATGAATTGTCGATAATACCCAGCTAGACCTAAAAATCTACGGATCTCCATTACAGAAGTTTGCCTTGAACACTCTTTAATCACCTTCGTCTTGGAAGGGTACATATATATCCCTTTCCTGGTGATAACATGCCCCAAGAATGATACTTCCTCCATCCAGAACTCACACTTACTATACCTTTCATACAACTTCTCCATTCAAAAATTCTTTAACATATTTTGCAAATGCTCCTCACGTTCCTCCTTGCTCTTGGAGTATATCAGAATATAATCAATAAAGACCACCACAAATTTTTCAAGGTAATATCTAAAGACTCTACTATTTAAATCCATGAATATTGATGGATAATTAGTGAGTCCTAAGGGCATCACTATGAACTCATACTGTCCATACCTCATTCGAAAGGCAGTCTTGAGAATATCTTCCTTCCTCACCTTTAGTTGGTGATATCCCGACCGAAGGTCCACCTTAGAGAAATAACTGGCCCCATGAAGCTGATCGAACAAGTCATCTATCCATTTAAGGGGATACTTGTTCTTTATAATGATTTTATTGAGCTCACAATAATCAATTCAAAGGTTCATTTATCAATCCTTTTTTTGACAAAGATGACTGAAGCACCCCACGGTGAAGCACTCGGGCATATAAAACCCTTCTCCATATTCTCCTATAACTGCTTTTTCAGCTCTTCCAGCTCTATGGTGGACATTCTGTAAGGTGTATTTGAGATTGGCAGAGATCCAGGGATAAGTTCAATTGAGAACTCAACCTCTCGGTAAGGGGGAAGACCAGGAAACTCTATAGGGAATACATCAGTGTAATCCCTCATAATGGGCATATATTCAAGCATGATTCTCTCCTTTGTCTCAATCATTTGAGCTAGGTATGCATTCTCATAAGGAAGAAATATCCAAACATGATATGAAGATTCTAAAGGATATTCATCTCTCTCCTTGAACTTGAAAAGAATTAGAGGATTCTTCGGGATGTGAAGAGTAATCTCCCTTTCCCAGCAGTTGATGTTGGCCTTGTACAAAGATAGCTAATCCATGCCCAAGATAGCATCAAACTCCACTAAAGGAAGTATGAAAATATTTTCTTGGAGGTTATGTCCACAAACATTAATCGGGGAGGAGTTATAAACCATGGATGAAATAATTTCCCCATTCACTATTCTCACATATAACTTTTCCTCCAAATTTGGAGGTGGTGTTTGAATAGTTCTACTAAACTTACAAGATAAGAATGAATTTGTAGAACCAAAATCAAATAGTATGTTCTCTATTCTTTAATGAATAAATAGAATACCTCTCACCACATTGTTTTTCGGCTCCACCTTAGCAGTAGTGATAGCATAATCCCTTCCTTGTTTCCTTGGAGGTTTTTTCTGATTGCCTCTGATAACCCTCAGCTTAGGACAATTGTTCGCATAATGCCCATGCTTCTTGCTGTTATAACATTGCACTGCAAGCTGAGTGTTCATCTGAACCTTCCTTTATTCTTCAGCATTAGCAGGATTTTTCATACCCCTTCATCTATTCATAGCCAGATGACCAAACTTTCCGCATTTGAAGAAATTCTTCGTTCCCTTCAAAAAGTTACCAGGAGGCTTCTTCCCACAATTTTTGCAAAGGGGGAGGTTGGGATTCTTTCCATCAATGGATTTTTTCGATGGACCACCCATGTTGTTTTCCATCATTTTCTTCTTGTCACTGGGCCCATGAGACCACTAAGAGTCTCCAATCTCCATCTCAACCTTGAGGGCACAACGGACAATGTCCTAATAACTGTCGAAGGCTCGAATAGCCAACACATTTCATAGACTCAGCTTTAGTCTACTAAAGAAGTGATCCACCTTGCTTTCGATGTTCATGACAATGCCAGAGGCGTACCTTGAAAGCCTTGTAAAGTTTGTATCATACTCCTCGATGGACTCATCTTCCTTCTGGTTGAGTCCAAGGAACTCTCTTTCCATATTGAGATGGAGGGTTCGAGGAAAATATTTGTTGAAAAACCTCCCCTTGAATTCCTCCCAATCTATTGAATCGATTTCCTCTTGGGAATATTTATTCTTGATCAGTGTCCACCACTGATTAGCATCCCCATCAAAACGATAGACCGCCAATACCACCTTCTCTTATTCCGAGCACTAGAGGATGGAAAATATCTTTTAAATGGATTTAATACATTGTTCTACGAGGAGGGGATCCGAAGACCCACTAAATGTGGGAGGCCTTTTCTGCATGAATGATTCTACGAAAACATTCTCTTTTCTCGGGGGAGGGGGACGTTTCACTGGATTCAAGTTATTATTCATAACTCGAGCCAGCTGAGCAAGTACTACCATGAAGTTTTGAGCACCCGATTCTGTCCCATTAGGCATGTCATTAGGGCAATCATCACATTGCCTATCACATTGGATATTGGAACGTGTTCTTCAATTTCCCACCATTAACTAAGAAAAATAACTCATAATTAGAGGTCTTGAATACATAGTTATTGAGCATAAAAAGGAAACTGTGAACATTAAAGGATAAACTTATAAAGAAGAAGTACATCCTATCTTGTGATTACTTTGGGTTATATCTAGGTTATCCTCAATCAATTTCATAACTTATATTCTTATGGGCAGTTTTTCCTTAATAATGGTTTGTAATAAGCTCATGAATTTACCAAAGAATATCCCCTGGGAGTATCGTAACCAAGAGTGTAGCAAGGCCCGTTATCGTGCACCAGTTCCCATTCGATTCTAGCGCAAAGTGGTGTTTTCATGTTTTACCCCTAGATATATATGTGCCAGAGCTGACTCTACCTACTCGTATCTGGACAGGGATGTGTTTTCTTGACAAACCACTTACTCTATACTCACCAAAATTTAGGATTGTTTCCATATACTTAGTCTCATCCTTAAGGTTCTCACTAAGGTGGTCTATTCCTAATCTCCAAAAACAAATAGACCATCCTCTGATACCAATTATAGAGACCCGAGCCTTTTACATAAAACATTTCATTATTTTAAGAATAATTAACCATCAGAGTAAAATCCAAGGATCGTTACGTCTAGTGTCTTGGAAGACTAGGTACATATAACATAAAACATGGGACTAAAAAAATCTTCTTTATTTAATCTCCATAAAGAGCTTCTAACATCCTTTGAGCTCTTACATCTGAATAGGGTACCCTAGGGAACACATGAAGAAAGGGATGAGCTAACAATGCCTAGTAAGGAAATGATCATAAGGATACATCTCAAGCACATGAGTTAAGAGGCATGACATAATGATATCCCAAGCATGAAACTTATGAAATCATTTAATATAAGCATGGGATCATATAAACATGGAATCATATAAATGTGGCCGAATAATAAATCATATATTTAGTATGGTTCAAGGATAACCGCTAATATTGTTTCCCATTTTAGTATCGGACAAGGCTAACCGCCAATCCCGTTTCCCATTTTAGTACAGGTCAAGGCTAACCGCCAATCCCGTTTCACATCGCAACTCATGAGAATTATCCTTAACCAATGCAATGGAGCGCTATCTGGGTGCAACTATATCAACATATTCATGGATATTATTGACACATAAATATTCATACCACATATACAATCATAAATAATCTACCATACACAAACATAAGGTTACCCATTGAAATAATTGGGTACCACAATCATGACATAAATCATAACCAATGGGAGTATCATGAAAGTGTCCATGTAAGGAAAGAATTAGAAGATACATGGAAGTTAATAGGGTAAAATTGGCATATAACATGGTAATTTTTTTCAAACACAAGTGACAACATATTAGAAATGTATTTTAGAATCTTAGCATTAAAACATTTTTGTGTGGTTTTAAGGAAAACACTCTAGAGCTTTTCAAATTATAAAGAAAATTTTCTTTTATATAAAACCTGAATTTAACCAAGAATGTTTTATAATAAAAATACTGATTTTATAAATACAATGGTGTTTTAAATAATAGGATAGAGTGTACATGAAATTTGGGTAAAAATTTGGGATGTCCCCTTAAAACAGGTTTTCTTATTGGAAGTTTCTAAGGAGGGAATCGTTCAAAATCATGTATATCCCTGAAAGAATGTGATGAATGGGTCTTGATATAAGAATTTGTACAACTAACCATAATTCCAAATACTCACATAAATAGATAATATTACACCATTTTGAAATAATGATAAGGAAACCCGAAAGAACAAAGAAGGTTCAGGTAGAATTCATTACAATTTTATCAGCATGGTGTTGGGTGTAACCAAGATGGATTGATGAGAGTGAAATGGGGTTTCTTATCACTTATAAATATAGGGGGAATTATGGGAGAGGTTCTTAAAAATACCCCATCATTTTCTAGTACACATATAAAGTCATAGTATAGAAGACCATCATGATTAAGAGAGAAAAGGAGAGGATCCCTTGCCTCAAGACCTGTGGTGTTCTCCACTTGTTATTAATGACCTGAATAAACAAATTATTATTATTAACTCATAATTCAAGAACCTATTATATATGTAATTTATTTATTATAACCCTTTTTAGTTCATTAAATTCCCTTTTGATTAGTTATAAGGTTCAATTTCATTGTTCGGGCTTGTTTGTTTACTCTGTTTTAAAAGATTGGTTCACTTATATTCATGCTTGAATTATATGTAAGATGAATGTGGTTTTCCTGAACGGAAGTTATATTTTTTATTTAACATCCAGGAGATTACATGGTTTTAATTTTAATCAGGTTACTTAAAAGTGAAGTCGAATTATTATATATATAACCTTAGTGATAACCATTTTTGTTAAATGATTGATTTGATTACGAAGAACATGTTTTGCTTTATAATTTAATACCATTTGTACAAAAGGATTAAAGAACCATAAATAGGATATATTACATGTATAATAATCTGGTTCAACCATAGCACAAATTATTTCATGAACATAATTAAAGATAACATTAGAAATTGATAAATCGTTGTCCTGGAATGTGCTAAATTAGCACATCTCAAATGGTGCTTTCATTTCTTTCAAATAAAAGGGTGGGGAAATGATAGAAGATAATGAAATATACCAATAGAATGAAAATATTTTAGTACATGTATGTTACATGATTTATCATACTATTATGGTGAAGGGAGGTGAGGAAAGAAATAAAAAGAAAAGAACTTAAAAGAAAAGAAGAAGTCGGGAAGAGGAATTTCACCTCTTGAGACCTCCTCCTTTGAGAACCCATTGAGGGGAGAGGTTTTGGTATTTTTATGAGGATTAGAGCTTTTGGACGTGGGGGAGGACCTTGAGGAGTGATTCAGGAAGAATAATGGCAAGGCAGAAGGCTTGAGAGGAGTGGAGAGAAGAGAGAGTGAAGGGGGGTTTTATAGTGGAGGAGAGGAGGGATCTCACAATATTATAGTCATTAATTTATTATTTCTTCACAAGACAAGGAATAGTTAGTATTCCATGACCGATAATAGTAAATGGGTCATGTGAATCCGAACCAAGGGTGGTGACATCAACTGTGATTCTTGGAATAGTCTATTTATCTTTTAATGTACATATACGGTAAATTTTCGTATTTTACTAATCATCAAAAATTCAATATTTCAGAAAAATCACAAAAATTCACCCCAAACATTTTTCGACGTGTAGAATCCAAAGATGAAGTCAATTTTTCAAAAATAATTTTTTAAATATGATTATTTTAATATTTAATTTTAAACATAATTTAGTATCAAAAACCCGATTTAAAACATGCTTTAACTCATTCTAAAACACAGGTATATTGTACTTCCAACATGAATATTATTTTTATACTATCACATGTGAGGCTACTATTCATTAGGGTATATCACTATTCACAAGGGTATGTTACTATTCATTAGGGTAGGTTACTATTCACTAAAAGTTTTTTATTAGACTCCAAAAAACATCTTGAACACAACCGTGTATGTCAGAATTTTTAAATTCTAAACACAGAAGTGAAAAACTTATGTTAAATGTTAATTTCACTTATTAGTTCATTATTATGTGATTTTATTCCATATTTATAAGAAGGGAATTTCCATTAAAAACATTGGTTCGTTACAGGTACATTCTATATACACTATTACATGACATGTAGTTTAGTACATAGAACATAGCCTTCTGTTATCTAACTAGAATTCATGGTATTTACATATTGAATATTAATTTGTTTCATTATTTAAATTTATGTCATTTAATGGTAATTTATGTGATAATGATGAATGGGAATAAAAAATAGTGATTAGATTCTAAGAATGAAAAGTTTAGAAGTAAAAGAAACTTTATAAATATACCATTCAATTAATGATTAAAAAAATAATTAAATATTAAAGATGTGAGGTCTTTGATAACATGTGTAGGTTAAAAGTGCAGTGGAAATTCTGATTGGGCATGGGAAACCCAGATTTTAGTCTTATGCGTTGAATAATTATAGTTAAACATGATTATTAAAGTCATGAAAAACATATTTAATTCATATATTATAATAATTATTTAAACATAATAACTAAAAGTTGGGGATCATCACCCGAAATATATAAATAATTTATAAGAGTATTTATAATTACCTAGATTTTTAATTCATTCTCTATTGATGATTTTCCTGAATCAATCTCATCATACCATAATTGCATCATAGGATTCATGTGCATAATCCATATAGCGGTGATCCATAGGGGGATCCACATTCACTTAATGCTAGCAAAGAATCATCGAGTGCTAGCACAGTTAATCCTGAGCACCTTCATCATTTTTGGTTTATCATAGTATAATTCCCATTGATGAAGAATAATTATTTTTATTCTCTAAATGGCTAGAAAACGGAGGAGGAAAAATCACACTATATATTTATAGAACATTATTTTGGATTTTAGAGAGCTACCCACTATCCATTGTGCACAATGAATGACTCTTAGAAACAAAAAATAACAAGATACATATTAAGTAAATTTTAGGTTTCCCTATTTTCATATAATCTCCCTTTCTGATTCCTAAATTATTACTGAACCCCGTGCATTTATAATAATATAATTATAATTCACCTGCAATGTTCATCTCCAACGATGAAATAAATATCGATTATATATTTCCAAATCAAGACATTAATCTTCGTCCTCATATCCCCTACAATATTTTTCTATACCATTAATAATGAATATTTATTTAATAAATCAATATCACTTCATTATTCGAGGATAAATATAATAAATATTATATTCTCCCAAAATATTCAAATAAATATGTGTTATTATTTAACTAAAATATTCTTTTTATATCATCTTATTATATCATAGTGATCAACCAAACATGAATAATTGATAACAAAAAATAAAGAATAATATTTATTCAAACATAATAAATGAAACATTGAATTTAACTAAGCTTCCATATACACTTATTATGTTACCTTATAGGTATCCCTCTCTATATAAATAGTTGGAGATGCATATAGTCAATGTTCATTATCTATAAACACACTAATGAACCCATAAAGAAGGAAATTATTGTTGTAATGACATACAATCACTAGTGAATTCCCAATATGTAATATAATCCCTTTATCTTGATATCTATATTCATGCTAGTTTGCACATGAGCCTTATTCTAGTTGGTGAGGACTCTCCAAGTGCATTCCCTAGACCTAGGTTCGAATCCGGGAGGAGGAATATTTTTGGGCACTGTAGCATGCACTGTAGCATGTACTATAACAACCACTATAGCAGGTATTGTTCGTTACTATTTAGTATTGTAGTAACCAGAACTATTCACTTTTGGGCCACCAGGTTGTGCTTGGAATACTTAAGGCCATCATGCCAATTATGGATTTTAGGACTCCTTAAGGCCTTCAAGCCACCTCATTCATATCATGTAATGAAGACACAACCAGACTAACCAGAGGAACTAGCTCCAGATGTGGACTTAGAGTAGAAGATTTCCCCAGAACAAAGATATAAATTTATAGAAGAATGAGAGGTTTTGGCTATTGCTATCGGGACCATGCATCTAGACCTCTTCATATGTATTTCTAGCCGTACAAGCAATGAGAAGGTGGGAAGCTGACTTCACGATCTAGATAATGGAGATGGTAATTTCTTAGTTTTCATGTATGATATTAATTATTATAATTTCTTGAGGTCATGTAATCTACTCAATCTTGTAGTACTTTTAAGGGTTCCCCATAATCCCTTGAATGGGGGGTTATTAAAAATAAATAAAAATAAGGTCTTCCGGCCATTCGGTCTATTTGGTATATTCATGCTAGTTTTATACAAGTATCATCAACCAATGTTATGGATGTATATTTATTTGAATTTACTGAAACAAAAATTCCCATATAACACTATGTCCATGGATTTATCTAGGAACTTTCATTACCATAAAAGGGCATGATATATCAACTTTTATATGGGACTAAATGGATAAATCATTTATTTAATTATCAATTAATGAAATTCTATGCATGATGCACCCAGTGTGTCCTACATTACTGTAAGAATATTTCTTCATGGTTTTTATAAATAAAAAAAATTAAGAAACTTATGAAATATATTAATTATCATCAAAAAGTACAAGAATTGGTGCATGTATCCTTAGATCGGAACATCTAATGACACATAAAAATTTGGATTTTTGGATACAATTTCTCATTATCCTGGTATTTTAATCTAATTATTCTCAAGTGTGCACACCGTGAGAGGATGCCTCAAATTACTTTGATAATACAAACATGATATCCTATATCATTCATTCCCCATTAAATGTTATCATCTGGCCATAGAACATATATTGATGACTATTTTCATCAAACCACTAGGCACTCATAATAGTGGGGAATTATTATGACCCTTCATGTGTGATATATGTTCATAGAAAATTATCACATGCAATTTCATTTAGAGGAACAAACATGATGTGATAAAAAATTCATTAATATTCAAGATAATGAATACATGTAAAAAAAGTACATAGAAGTTATTTCTAGGATATCAACTACAACATAATATTTGAGACATTGTTATTGGATGTAAAAGGATTAATTTCAATTCCAAAATCGTATTCTATTTACAATAAAATATCTAAAGGAATTTACTCCCTTTTTGTATGTGGGACATCTAGTCTGAGGTGAAGAATGAATTTGTATTATCATAATTGAGAGTCCCTTTATATGTTTCTCAAGAGTTAGAGTGGTGGATATTACCCTATAATATGAAGTCACAAGTGAATTATCCATTGAGCTCCTCTAATATGACCTACCATCCCTATAATTACGCATATTTATACTATGCCATTATGATTTTCAATCAAAACCTAGGGGGTTTTTAGGTTTCTTTTTGGGTGACAAGAATTTCCCCTTATATATGGGTAATGGGTTCTCCTATTGGTAAAGATTTTTTCTATAGAAAATTTTATTGAAGTGGAAATGAATTTTTTATATTTATAAGTCTTGAATATTTATAGATTTTTTAGATATTAGTCTCATAGTCCAGTGATATTTCATTAGTATGCGCATATACTATGGTTCTTAGTAGAGAATATGGGATTTTTCTTCGTCAAATCTCTTTTAGAAAGACGGTATTAAGTGAGGGATATCTATTGACCAATTGATAGAACAACTTTATTTCTCATAAAAGGCCATCATGGCTTGACATTCACCTTTGATGTATTCATGGGTACATGAAAATGATATCCTAATGTATAATTTTTTTCTTGTCTCTTTATCAATGAAATAAACTTCTCTTTTGTGCATTTATAATAATGAAGCTGTTGACTCTAACCAAATGGTTGAAATGGCGCCTCATTCTCTACATTATTCTAAAAATTCCTTCATTTTATTATATGAAGGATAAAAAAATATATATTTTCATCATCTAGAGGAAAAATAAAAAATAAAAATTACATTACATTATAGTATTTTTGGAATACCTAACAAGATCCGAACTTTTTCACAGTCTATGAACTAGGTTATACAAAAATAATTGTTTGTGTTATATAAGGGTGAAGGTGTTGAAACCAACGAGTGATACAAATCTATTCTATGATTTTAATGCCTTTTTTTATTCAATATGAGGTATATTTACATCTTATTGAGATGTTAATATAACAGGTAATGGGAATAAAACTTTAACAACAATATAAATTTTTTACTCAATCCTAAATATACAGAGTATGATCTGAAGGTTTTAGAGTAATGGATTCTTAATCATGTTTTCATTTTTACATATCCTAAAAACTAATATATTTTGATATTTTAGAAATCATTTTTCTCACTATGTTATACAGATTCATCATACAAGAATATGGAATTTAAATAATTTATTATCAAATGTAAATTTTATTATTCCTTGAAAATATATTAATTAAGACATAGGGGGAAGGACACATTGATGGATAGATCTTTTAAACATCAATATTTGATCCGTTCCTTTTTTATGAAATAGATTTAAATAATATTTTTCATCCAAATTAAAATAGGGGGATGTGTATACACTTAGAAGTTGATGGAGGTTTTCAAAAACGATATGGTAGATATTCAATATGTTGATATTGGTTTCTCTGAATAAGAATTCACTTATTTAAATAATCACATTGTAGGAATCCATGTTTAGCTTAGGTTTGATATGTGTTGATCAAACATAAATGGGTTGAATGATTTTAGTGAAATTAAAATGATTAACTTTCCCAAGTGTTTATTAGACTATTCTAAAATGGATATAATATTTGAAAATCTTTCATCCAGTAAACATAGATATAGGTACTAAAAAATTTGAAGTAAGTAATATGACTTTTAGTAGGTGGTTAATTCATTAATAAATGAGTTATCTTTAGGATCTCCTATGTTTTTATTACAAGAAAAACTCAATAATATAATGAAGATATTATTAAATCATTAGAGGATCATATTAAAAATGATGATGGGGTTGAATCCCATTTGAATGATATTAAAGAACTAGTCAAATGTCCACTAACAATTTTAGATTTACATAGGAATGAGTAATTGTTATTTAAAAAGGAGAATATCAACTCTCTTTTACAATGTATAGAGGGAAACGTGGGAGATTGATCGTGTTGGTCTAGATATAAGATGATAGAATATCCAAGAGGGTGGTGAATTGGCCTTAGTAATTTCATTGAAAATTAGATCAATATTTTGAAGTTAATGTAGTGGAAATAAAATAAATAGGAATTTGATATTTTTATAGTGATTCTGATATAAATAATCACAATTTTCTATCTATCTCCCTCACAAACTGAGATATATGGCACACATTACTGTGAAATCTTTCACATATATTTGCACAGTTGTAGTCACAACCCTATTAAAAAGATTGTTTCTCCTAAAGGTTTAACCAAAAACTAACCAAATATTTTCTACATAGAGGCACAACCCAATCAGTGTTTCCTTTTTCTACCTAGTTGAACACCTCAAACATTCCTTAATTTTTTACATCTTGAAACACCAGCCAATGTTTGACTTTTTTTAAGACTCACAACCGACTATCCTTCCATAAAATGGGTAGTATGACCAATTATAATTCTATACACATAAATTAATATAAAGAATTAAAACCATATAACTAGATGTACAATTAATTTCATAAGTGTCAAGGTATCCATAAACTCCCTACCAACAAATGATCTAAAAATTGATGTTCATTTGCGAGAATTAGTTGATCGTTAAAGTATGTTCCACGTATATAGTTCAATAAAATCTTCAGCCTCATTAATTTATAATAATTTTTTCATATTTATATATATAGTTTTTTCATGAATTCTATATTTCAAATTTTAAGACCATTTTGTATTTCTTTTTCCCAATGAAATAATTCGTTATAAAACTTTAATGAACTACTTCATATTTTTCCTTGCTTATTTCCTAGATAATATTCCATGTGAAAATGAAAAATAAAAATTATTATAAAAAATAAAGAAAAACTATACTGTATAAATAAGTATACTATTTGATATATATTTATATAAAAATCATTAATATCCTAAAAAACACATTGATAATATTCGTTATTGATTCTTTGTAATTCAATTGGTTTGAATCTAAAAATCACAACTTCTATGAAATATAGCGTGAATATATATACATGGTTGATCCCATATTAATATTATTTAATTCTCTATTAAACAATTTAAAACATATTTTGATGGATTATTGATAATTAATGAATAATATTTGAACAAATAAAATAATACAAATATTCATAATTTACTTCAAGAAAATGAGAATCTGAAATAAAAATACATAGTATAATTGTAGTTTTTGAAACATCCTAAAGAAATTCACAAAACAACATAGTTTATTTTTAGATTTTTTATTTCACAAAGTCCATTCTAAAATATCCATTTTCACATATCCATAATCAGATATCCATTTTCATATAGGCCATTCACATGATTACATTTTCCCACATCCATTCATTCATGCAGATAATTATTCATGTATCCATTTATTCACATATCCATTTTCACATATCCATTTATTTATATATCTAATTTATATAGATAAATATATTCGAATAACTAAAATATAGGTATAAAAATTATTCACAAAGATAAATTTTACAACATAGGTGAATTTTTTCTACCCTCACACTCTTTATTTAAGAGTAATGAAATTTTACCCTTACACGACTTACCACCCATATGTAGCTATTAGAGAACCCAGCATACATTTACATGATACTTAGGATACACATATACTTCTTTTAAAAAAGTCATTACCCTTATACAAGTGCAGCGGACCTTTAAATAAGGTTTGAGATTCACTTATGTGATTCAATCCTGAAGGATTTATCTTTATTCATATAATAATTGTTTTGGGTTACCATTACATAACTATTATAATTCGAAGGATACATTTATGTAACTATTGGAATTCGACAGATACCTTTACATATCTTATGAATTTACAATATGAAACTATAATAATACAATGGTTACCATTACATATCTATTGAAGTACATTTATGAAACTATTGAGTAGTCAATCTGCCTATACATAACCCATTAAAACATGATTCAATATTTCTAAAACGTAATAAAAATTATTCTAACCTTGTGTAACCCATTTCAAGTTGTGTTTAACCATAAATAATACTATAAAAATCTATAAATTGTATTCAAAAGTATAAATTACATAATTATCCTAGAAAATCCAAAATAAACATAGAAAACATATTAAAAAATTAAAACATAAAATTTAAAGATAAATTAATCAAATAATAATAAGATATAATTGAAGTTTAACATAATTTAACCAATACATAAATTAATAACACAATGTGAATATAAACATTTTAATTAAACAAAATAAGGTATTCTAAAATTTTCTAAATATAAATAATGAATGTCATCTAATGATCATCTTCAATATTCTATAAAATTATGATCATTACAAAACCCATAATAATTTAAAAAACTCACCCTTTTTGAAATTATCAAAACGAAAATGTTTCTCCCAATATTTATTTAACATATTGTTACAATTACTTTGGTTTAAGGTAAAACATTAACTCCAAATAAAGTTATGAAAAAAACAAAATATATTTTATAAAATGGAATAAAAATAGACATATTAAGTTTCCTAAACATTCATGTTTGAAAACATGCCTCAGGAGCCACTATAAACCCTTATATTGAAACACATCTGTGAATAATAATGATAAACCCTTCATAAAATTACATTTCATGAAAAATAAATATTTTAATAGTAAATTGACATAAAAAATTATGGATGAGAAGTCTTAATAGGTACTATAATAGAAAAATTTGTTCCTCATATAAAAATAGTAAATTTAAAAATAAAGTTTAGATTAGTAATGATTTCATGTAAATCTAAAATTTTCATTATATAAACATGATAAAACTCCCATAAAATTTATGCCAGGAGAAAATTGAATTTTAATAATCCCATGATAAAAATTAATTTTCTCGGACTTATTAAAATCTCGGGAATAGTAAATATATTAGAATGTTAATTTACTATATAAATAAATACCACATTTATCTTTTATTATTTAACCTTGTCATTAAGAAAATTCAATTTAATATTATTTTTATTAGTAACAGAGTATTGTAAGGTATTTTTAAAATGGAAATAACAGAATTATTGTCACAAAATTTAAAAATATTATCATAATAAAAACCAAAATTAAAAAGTCTGTGATTAATACATTAATGTTTAGAATAACAGGGTGCAACATTTTTTTTATTCATATTCAATAGTAGAAACTGAAAGACTATTTTATTTCTTTGAAACCTAAGAAACTAAAATTTTACCGAGCAAATAACACATAGATGATGTTCTTTTACTATCTATCCTGCATCAACCAAAATTTATAATTGGAATAGATTTTCAAATAAAAATTAGTTCTGTAAGGATAATGTAATACAAGATTATAAGATACATTAACATATCAAATAATCCTCTTAATAGTCTTAATGTGAATTTCTTTAGGGTCACATTAAAATATTCCACACATGAAAACTAAAAACATTAAATTATTCATTGAAGTAGTTGGTATAAAAAACATACAATCATGCCTCTATAAATTATAACATTAATATATTTTATAGATATTTCTAAACCTAATTTTCAAATATTAATTATGGGAGTATTTTCAATTTTAGATGAGTCTAAACATAATCTATTAACTATATCTTTAGCATTCTTGGATCTAATTATAAAAATACTACTAATTCATTGGAATATTTCATTATTAAGAAAGAATTTTTATTCTTCCATCAAAATCATATCAAATTTAAAATTCATTAATAATAAAATTTAATTAAAAATATATTCCAAAGAATATCCAAAGATAATACCATCAACATAAATTTTAAAATTCAAAATATCATCATATATTATCTTTGTAAATAATATTGGATCAACATTTCCATTCTAGTATTTTTCATAACAAAACTAATTAAATTTTCATTCCAAGACTAAGTAACTTGTTTCAAACTATACAAATCCTTGGATAATTAAAAATCATGTTCAGGATGATTCTCAATTTGAAAAACGAGTGGGATGTAAAAAATATTATTCTTCCCAAATAAAAACATTTATACAATCACTTTTTGACTTCCATTTAAAATAATTTAATTCCATAAAAAGAATCATAAGATAATAATATTATAATTAATTATAATATTGAAAAATGTGAAAAGTAATATTGAATGTAAATACCTTATTCTTGATAATATCCTTGACAAACTAATATATCTTTATTTTCAAATATTTTTCGCGATTCATCAATTTTATTTCAAAAGACCCATTTTATTCCAATAACATGAGAATAATTTTGTGGAATAACTGTAGTCCCCACATTATTTCCAGTAAACTGATGTAACTCATCTCACATATACAAGATCCAGTTAGAATCATCCAAATAATAATCAATATTATTAGGTAATAAAACATAAATGAAATCATTATAAGCACAAATATTAATAGTATATTTTCTATTTTAAACATTTGACTCAATGGTTCCTATCAGATTATATATATAATGATATTTATTAATCTTCTAAGATTTATTATTAATAAATTTCTCTTTAGAATAAATACTCTCTTACTCAATTATTTTCATATTTATTAGGTATTTATTCATATTAAAATATAAAATAACTAAATTTATCTTCAATTTGATCAATATCAGAATCCATTTTATTCAATGATTTTCATCAAATTTAACCGGAATTGATTTCTCAACAACCATGTATCCTTTATTTTATACTTTCTATGCATAAATGTTCTTTTAGTATACTATTAATATGATTTAATTAAAATTTTCCCCAAATTTATCAAAAATATTTTTTAGTATTGAGAATGATAACTTCACACTCAATGATTTTGAAATATCAAATTTTAGGTTTTCTCCCCATCCAAAATTCATAGGGTTTCTTTTTCAAAAATATTATTATAATAATTTTTCTGTTAACCTAAAAATAGGTATTCATAGATTATTCTAAAAAATATTTTCATAGGTTAGGAATATTTTACATGGTCCTATGCATTTCTTGAAATGATCTATTTTGATGTTCTACAACAACATTTTGTCTTGGTGTTCTAGGATTTGTTTTTTGAAAATACTGATTTTTTTAACAAAACTGGATAAATACAATATTATTTCATTCAACACAATATTCACTTTTAAATGATTTAATTATCATTTCTAGTTTTGAACCAATTTACAAAAATTTATAAACTTAGATAATGTTCTATATTTGATTGTAATAAAATAAAACAATGAGTATTATATAAAATTATTAATAATGATTAATAAATATCTTGTAACACCAATAATAATAGGTTTTATATGACCAAATAATTCTAAATTTGTAATAAAAGGAGGCCTTACAATGGTTATATCTTTCATGAAACTACGTCTATGATGTTTACCCTTAAATCATGATTCATAAACAATGGTGATGGAACATTTATGTTCAAAAAACTACAGAACTATAGGGTTCATGGATAGATAATAAATTAACCTAAAATTATAATTCCTCAACAAAAAATTCCATATAATGTTATTATATTGTATAAAATTAAAACATTTGAAATTTATGAAATTTAACATAGAAAAAAATTTTGAATAAATTTTTTGTTTTTTATTTTCATAAAATAAAATATATTTATCATTAAATATAAATAATTTATCATTAAATATAAATAATTTATCATTTTTAAATTTCAAAAACATTGAATCAACAGATAATTATTATTTATTATTATTAAATAATGTGCCAATAATTCAATATATCAAACACTAGAAATAATAACCTTATTTGAAATTCCAACCTGACCAAAACCTTTTACAATAAATATAAAATTATCTCCAAAAATAACATTACCTCCTTCACATTTTTGAATAATAAATAGTTTTATACATAAACAGTAATATTTAATGAGAATCCACTATCCATGTACCAAGAATCCCTATTTAGTCCTGTAAGACACATTTCATATGAAAATAGTTTTATAAAATTTTTAGCACCCATGGAATTTTATGTCTAATTGGATTGGCATATGAATTATTCAGAATCCAAAATCATTTCAAAAACATTTTTATAAGAAATATATAAGTTAAATATTTAAAAAATGATTCCATTGTGTGTCCAAGATATTGAGAAAACATCAAGGATATCTCTTTTTCCAAATGACATTCCATTTGACATCTCAAAAATGTTGTGGTAGATGTAGTTAAATTAGTTCAATTAATAAATGAGGAGTCATAAAATTTCTGTAAATTTTTATCCAAAAGAAAAAAAAAATCAATTTTTTTCATTATTATTGAAAAATTCCATTTAAAAAAAATTATCTTTCTTTAACAAAATTAGATAGATATGAATTTAAATATTCTATATCATTTTCAAGTTATTCATTCTATTTAACTATAGTATCAAAAAATATTGTTCATCCTCATGGGATTTTTTCAATAAATCAATTTCTTTCTTCAATTTTTGATTTTTATAAAGATAAGTGTTTAGATTTTATTCATCATATATTAAATATATTTTTGTCAATTTTATAGATTTTTATTCAATTCCATTTTTTAATTTTTCCTTAAGAACATTATTATGTTGACTCATATTTTCATTTTATAAAGTAGTGCTCTTTTAAACATTATGGTTATTTATTTCAAATTCTATAATCAATTCCTATATAGTGGGTTCTCAAAATTATATTGATAAGAAGGATAGTAAGTATATTTATTTATGTGATATGATGAAGAAATTAAGCACAAATTTTCCACATCCTTCTCTAAACTTGATTCTTCCTCAAAACATGAATCCCCAGTAAAACTCCATCCATATTCCATTACATTATTTTCATTCTTGTATCACTTCCTCTTATTATTTCCCTCTTTAATCATGGGAAAAATAGATTTATGTTCCTCGTTTTTCAACGTTAATAACAGATTATATCTTGAGAATCATTATAAATGAAATTACAATTCATCTTCTCCATAAAATCATCTTTAGGATGATCTATTCATGATATTATTGAATGTACTATCCTCATGATATATAATTACCTTGTAAAATATGTCGTATCATTCCTATCTTTTCACGGTAACTCAAAATCAGTTTTTTTATATAGAAACATTTGATTTGAATGAAATTTTTTTCTTCTACATTTTATCTTCCAAGGTAATATTTTAATGAACCGACTTATATTTGTAATAATGATCCAAAAATATCAAAAATATTATATTACATAATGTTTTTACATTAATCTATAGAAACTTTTTTTAACCTCTGTTTTATGATTTATTCCATCCCATATTACTAGTATCCCAAATCAGTAACATCAAAATAAGGTGGTCTTTTATGTATCCATCCATCATTCAAACTACTTCCTACAATATCAAATAGTATCATTTCGTATTAATGGTCAATTCAATAAATAGTTAACACAAATAAAAAATATATAACTAGATATGGTTCAACCTATGATACCAATTTTTGGTCTGTACATAAGATGGTAGAGTAGCCAAGAGGTGGGTCAATTGGAAATCTTAAATGAATTTAAAATTATATCACAACAATAATGTTAAGGAAGTGGAAATAATATAAATAACCACATGATATTTTTATAATGGTTTGGATATAAATTATCAAAATCCACTCTTCACCACTATCATAAACTAAGAGAGATAACACCCACTAACTATGGAATCATAAACTATCTTTTTACCACCTAAAGTAACAACCCTATTACAAAGCCTTTTTAATTTGTAGGTTTAAACCCTAAAATAACCTACGTTTTTCTACATGGAGACAAAACCTAAATAGACCTATCATTTTCCCACCTAGAGGCACAAACCAATCAATCCTGCCATTGTGCCTCATGGATGAAAACCCAAATCCTTAAAATTTTTTTTGAGATTCACAGCTAATTATCCTAACATAAAAATGGTATTATAATCCATTACAGTTACAAACATGGAAAATAAATAAAATAATTAGAACAAAAGAACTATATTTAAAATTTAAGGTATGAGTATAAAGGTATCTTGTAACTCTCCAATAAAAAAGGATAAATTTTTTGAATTTTAGTTTAGAGCATTAATTGATCATCAATTAATGTTTCACTTGTACAATTTATTATAATCATCAACCTAATTTATTTTCATTTGTTTTTTCAACTCTATATATAAATTTTCTTCATGCACAACATCTTTAGAGTTTTATGACCAGTGCATCTATCCTTTTAAAAATGTGGGAATTACAAAATGTAACTAAAATAACTACTTTATAGTTGTCCATGTTTATTGATAAGATAATATTCCACGTGTTAATGAAAAATGATATTAATTATGAAAAAGAAGTACAAAATATATAGTGTAACTGATTAGAAAATTTAATATTGTAGTAAATAATAATAATTAATATCATTGGAAAACTCCAAGATAATATTGAAGAGTGTCTCTTCATAATTTAGTCTATTTGAATTTTAATATCTCTAGTTCTAGAAAGTTACTCATGAAAATTTATACATTCTTAATCCCATGTAAATTAAATTTAATTCAACATTGAAAAATTTGAAACCTATTCATATTAATTCCAAAATATTTTTTGAATATTTTTTGAATAAATAAAGTAATAAAAATATTCATAATTAACTTCTGACAAGTGAGAATATGATATAAAACAAAAATAGACCATAATTCTATTTTTTAAGATATCCTATAGATATTCACAAAACCACATAAGTGATTTTCACATATTTGATTTCACATAGCCCATTATCATTTATCTATTTTCACATAACTCATTCTCATGTATCCATTTTACCGTAGTCATTTATTCACATTTCCATTTATTCATGTATCCATTTTTGTGAATCCATTTATTCAAATAGTTATATATTCACATATCTATTTTTACAAAGACATTTATACACGTTGCCAATTTATTTAGATAAATTTATTCATATAACCAAAATCTACACATAGAAATTATTCATGTAGCTAAATGGTACCACATGGCACATTTTTGATACCTTTATATGATGAAATATTGTTGTGTAGGTGTAATGAACTTTTACTCGAATGTGGCTCACCACTCTTACTTACCTATTAGAGAACCCAACTCACCGTAATGTGAGACTTAGGATTCCCTTACATGGGTTTTGAAAAAGTGTCCATACCCTTACATAAGTATGGTTGACCTTTACCTGAGATGAGAGATACTATTATGCATTTCAATATTAAATGATTTCCTTTATAAAGATAGTAAAATTTTTGGAGTGCCTTTTTCTAACTATTAGAATTCATATGAAAACTTTACAGAACTATTATAATTTCATGTTTAATTTTACATATCAATTGAAGTGCCTTTATAAAAATATTAGAATCAAAATATATCCTTTATGTATCTATTAATATACCTTTATGAAACTATTAAAGAAAACAATTTACCTTAAGTAACCCATTTAAACTTTTAGATACCTTTAAAAAACACTATAAAAACTACTCTACCATTATGTAACCCAAATTACTTGGGGATAGATTTATGAAACCCTATGAAATCATACATATAAATTATATTTGAAGGCATTAATGAAAAAATTAGACTAATAACTCAAGAATTTTGAGGAAAAAGTTATAAAAAATTAAAACAATAAAAACTAATCTTAAGTAAAGAAAATAATAATAAGATATAATCTGCATTAAACATACATCCACTAATAAATAAAATAATAACACAATGTATGGTTTTAAATTATAATTAATCATAATAATTTATATTGTTTTAATTATCAAAACATTATTAATGAATGTGATCTATGGAGACACTTCAATAAATCAAGATCTCTACAATTAATGAGAGGAGACCAAAAAATTACCCTCTGTTATTGTTTGATTAATTTAAAACAATTACAAGGGAAAATAAATATATAAATATATAATGATTCATTTACTTTTGATGTATAAACTCTTGGTGACATAGAAATTACCTATTTCACAGGTTCACTCATAGAATAAATTATGAATTCTTATATTTAGGTTCAAGAATCCTAGGAGCTATATTTTGACCAAAATATATCTCTTAATAATTAAGACTTGTATAGAATCTACCATACTTACGTTCCTAGGGATGGTGATATATAAATATAAATTAAAAACAAGGGTTTAGAGTGTGCTCCAAGTCTTGATGGTTTTTTGGGTTCTTTTTACTTGCTTACATAGTACATTATAAAAGTGGATATTTTAAATACAGTGATTTATTTTTTTATATATGTTTACAGGACTAAATTTATAGAATTAACCACCTTGTTCATTCCTGTAAAATTATGATCCCCTACTAATTTCATTACATTCATCTGATTATTATAATTTTTTTGTTTTCTTACAAAATTATCCCCAAGATCTATAATGATAGATTATATCATATCTTTCCTCATATTATTTTGAAAAATCAACATAGATTTGAAAAAGGATGAGGAATCTAAGGGGTTTTCGACCTTACTCAAGAAATTATAATATATTTATATCATTAATACCTTGGGAAATATGATGAATAAAATTTATATTGAATGGGATTATTGCAAGATCAAATGGGGATATATTTTTTATTCTTGATGAAAATGGGATCTATATATCAAGATTGTTATTTACTATTTACGTTTTTCTCATATACATGGGTTTCCATATATCTTATGTATAGAATATATAGTTTTTTAATGTATATTAGAGGCCTATTAAAATGTGACACTCTTTATCCTATGTTATTTATCAAGGAACAATATCCGATTAGTAGGAACTCCAACTCCTATATAGAGGATGTATGTATGGGTTATTTAACTGACCGACATAGGTCTTTCTGTCTCTCCCACATATTAATTGTAACTAAACATATATTATTTCATAGTGGAAGGATGGATTATATTTATAAAAATAAGGGTATTTTAAAAACAAATATTCTTTTGGAGTAAAAAAGTATTAATTAAATTGATGAGGATCATACTAGTTTGTAGGAAAAGTATTATTGTAAAATTGAATTTCATAAAAAATAGTTGGGAATTAATATATAGTAATTTAATTATTCATTACCCAGGTATTCCTTTGATCCAATTGATTGTTAAAATTCATCATCTTGACACCATAATGTCTTAAGGGTGTTAATAAAATTCATGAAAGGGAAAAAATATTATTCTTTAGTAACAGAATTACACTCCTCAAGATTTTCTTTCTCTCCACAATAATTCCTTTTCTCTCAATGGTGGTGGTGTCCAATTCTATAATCTATATATTAGAAATTCTCTTCTTAGAAAAACATTAGGGAAATTATATGTGATAACATTTTCATTGGGCTATCTCAATGTCCATTCTTCTCACAGTTGTTAATGTTGGGATTAGTGTTCATGGTTTAGAGAAAACCAACAAGTGTCCCTCCATCAAAAACAAATATGAGATTTCATGGTATATTCCCCATTTTGGGATCTTCTCACTAAACCTATATATTTATGGGATGTTATAAAAAGGAGAAAATGAATTTTAGTAAAAAATATATATAAATAAATATCATTTACTCATCCAAATATTATTTATTAGTCCTGATAGATTTTGAGTATGGTGGATATTGATTTTTAGAGAGATTATTTGATGGGTAACAAGATTTATTTTCCATGGTTCCTGCTAATAAATATTATATCTGAGGAATATTTCTATCACATAACCTTTCTCAATATAGTATTTCATTAATGTATAAAAACTAATTTTTAATTTAATTTTTCTTTTTGTAGAAAAATAACACTCAGTCTACAAACCCAAAGAAATGGATTATTCTTAGAAACAACTTATAAGTTTTTCAACTAAAAATAAAATCACATGGTTAATTCAGGGTCATTTAAATAGAAGAAAATAATATCATAGGAAATTTGTTCTCATATTTTATGTATTATGAAAAATGCCCTCCTTATAAATTATGTTATTCAAAGGATAGGTGTCTCCTTGGTTACTAAGTGAATATTTTTTCATCTTTAATTAGTTGAGTCTATAGATACCTTTTTCCTAAAAATATCTAGATCCTAAAGCATGTAAAATTACATTGGAGTCATCATGCATGGAAGACTATGGATGGAATCATTTTGATATCTCTAAACATTATGGTTCTTGAATTATATTGTGAAATATATATAGATTCTCCTATGCATGTTTGTGTCTACTTAGTTGACATTTTCGTGTCGTCGTAACAAAGTTAAAAATTTCTCAAAGTCTATATCAATAATTTCTATTGCATAATATACCAATAATAACACACAAGAACTATCTATTTATATCAATGGGGAAAATTTAGAGATATTTTAAAAAATCCCATCAATGTGATATTCTAATTAAGAGGTATAGAGTTTCCTCATTTCATAAGAAATATTGGGTATATTAGCTTCTACCTAAAACAATTTCTAAATTAAATACATACGGTTTTTCCTGCTCTGATATCATTGTAGAAAAAGTATATTTTGTGAAATATTTTTTAAAAGTTTATTTAGTTTTTAAATATTTTGTGTTACATGAAACACTGGGATTATAATTCATTACATTCAACATTGAGTTTATCTTGTGTTACATGAAAACATAGTTTAATTGAAATGTGACATACAATTAAAATGTTATTATTTAATATGATAGTGATCACCTGCTATTGTAATGGAGGGTATAAAAGGATAAACTAAATTATTAAAATATATTGTCTACACGTGTATAAGAAATGAATTCTGTAGTGGCCAACTAATTAGAAATAAAAATAAAAACTACATCAAAATAAAAAAAATCTAAAAAATTATTTATATATACAAAAATGTATTTTACAGTCATAAATATAAAAAATTAAATTGGGTAAATTATTTTAATTAAATATATATATTATTTATTCAATAAAAATTTTAACATTCATCTTATGTGTTTTCATGAAAGGATATAAGAACAAATCCAATTTTATGCTTAAAAACTCTATTATTCTAAAAAGTAGGTTTGTATCCTTTTGTGAAATAAATTTAAAAAATGTGATACTTTTAGAAAAAAAATTAATTAATAAATTAAATATTTTAAATAATAATGTAAAAATTATTTTATGGTGATTTTTGTATAATTTTAGGAGAATATATATTTTTTGATGAATAGTTAAAAAACTAGGTTTTATAATGAATTTTATCTCCTATTAATTATTTTAAAAACATAAAAAATGTTTTGATATGGTTTGAAAAAGAAATATTATTTAAATTATATATATTAATAAAATTTAGGCAATTTTAAGCATTTTAATATTAAATTTAGATATAATTGTTTTCCAACATTTAAAAAATTTCAATTTGAACACCCACTTTCACGTTGAATCTAAGGGATTAATTATAAATTAAAAATTAAAAATTATTTCAATTTAATTTGGAAAAAGGTATTAAAAATATGTAATAATAATATTTTACATTATCTAATAAATTAAACTTAATTTACATCATTAATTAATAGCAAAAATATTAAAAAATATTTTTCACGGTTAACCTAAAAATGGGTTTACTTGGTGGTTAAACTAAAACTAAAATGGTAAAAATGAACAAAAACGTGTAAAATACTCATTTTATGGACATATATAAACCCTATATATAGTAGGTTATATAATGTACAATTTTAGAGCCTTTGGAATTTGAATGATATGGATAAACCTTTTTCTTTTCAAAAACTACAAGTGTTCCACTCACCTCACTTATAAAAGGCCACCACTCCTTATTTTCACATTACATTTTTAAAACAATTTGGATATACTGATACCTACCCAATTAACTTCCTTAATTATCTACCCACATTCCAAAAGTCTTATTTTGTTAAAAAAACATAACCTATGTGGCCTTTTGTGCAAACCAAAAGAAGTTGTCTCAAGAAGAGGTAAAACACAAAACTGTTCATTTTGTTTTATTTCTTCCTCAAGCTATTTAAATTATACTTAAACCATAATGATATAATAGCATAAATATATTCAATATACTTAAATTTATTTAGGTTAAGTTCATTACTTATATCTGTATCCTCTTCCATCAAATGTAATATAAAACCATAAATCTTGGGTACGACATACTACCACCCCCCAAACTTGTGTTATTCATTTCCCATCACCATCTCCAAAGGATGGATATAATTTTGGATTTAATGTTTAAATATAATAATTATTTTATCATTATACCTTTTTAATTATAATAAAAATATATATCTACTTACGTAGAAACCCTTTGGTAAAATAATAGAGTATCTCTTGTGTATGGAAGACTACCGCCTTGCGAAATAATGTGATGTGTTTTTCATTTTTATTTTAATTTGGTGGTAATAAGTATATATTAAATGAAAAAAATGTTATTTTTTATATAATTATAATTTTTTAATTATTATATCACATATACCTTCTAAATTTTTTTTCTATGGGGGATACTATAACATTGTCTGTGTGTACGGTAGACTACTTCTTCACAAAGTGTTGTGATTATTTTTTCACATACACAATACATATAAGGTAATAAGGATAGGTTTAAATAAAAATATGTGATATATATGACCTAAAAATGATTATTTATATCATTTACCCTTCTTTCAATCTTTCTGTTTGGAAAATGGAAACAATATTCACACGTATGTACGATTTACCATCAGCATTAAAAATGTATTTCATTTACTATATCTAACTTTTTTTTATCACACTGTATAATTAATTAATTAATATAAATGATATTTATATAATGGTAAAAAATTGATGATCGAACCATTATGAAATTAATAGGGTGAAAAATAAAAAATAAAAATACACACACAAAAAAATGCAGTTATTACCTGAAACGAGACATTAATATAGATGTGTTAATAAAAGTGTAATAAAAGGTCAAAATTAAATAATATATGGTATTATATATATTTATGGTTATTTAATAAGTTTATTATAAAATTATATTTATTATTCCCAAGTTTTTAATGTGTGTGAGATATGCTGAGACGTGTGACAAGGATTTCTAGTTAGTTTTTTTTTATTTTTCGGAGACATATTAAAATTCACCTGTTTTTTCTTTCAAATGGTTTATATACTACAAATATTACATGTAATATTAAGTAAATTATTATTTTTATTATATTTAAAGATTCATATGATTTTAGGATTTATTATGGCTTACGGTTGAAAATATTACTAAAGCAGTATTAGATTTCCATCTCATATTTTTACTGTTATGAGACACATTCCATACTCACCATATATTTATTTTATGTGGTTTATATGATAACCATGAATGTATTTTTTAGGTATTATCCCAATAATTATTTGGATTTATAATCCCATTTTTATATCTATTCCATGGGGTTTATAGTTCAAAATTTACCTAAGTGGTAATGTATTTTTGTCTTAAATTTAATTCCTCGAGACATATGTTATGTTATGAACCGATTTTTTCTATGGGGTGTATATACAGACCTTTAGTAAAGTAATATCATGAATTAATTTATTCCCCTGATATTTTATGTTTCATTTAATTTTATTCCTTCATGGGGATTACAATTCAAATTTTCCAAAGTGGAAAAGACTTTGTGTTAGAATCTAATCATTTATCAGGATTGTTTATTATATTTTTTAATTATAAAATTTAATGATAAATCTCTCAAGAATCTCCTAGAATCTAATATACTCTGTTTATAACATAATAATATATTCTTCCCCTTCATTTTCCAATCTTTATGTACTCAATAATTCAATATATTTTTTCTAATAAAAACTGTCTTCATTTCTCTCTTCGTTCAAAAGCCATTTTAATAAAAAACCATGTCTTATAAAAAAATTAACATTATTAAAATTATTTAATAAATACATTTTGACCCATTTTTTAATTTTTAAAACAATTTTTTTTAAATAAATATTTATTTCATTTCCCAAAGAATTCTTGTTCATCTTTTTCTAATAATTTGAAAGGAATATTTGTTTTAACATTTATGACATGAACAAAAATTCTTGCCATCATGACCATTATTTTATATAAAGAATCATTTATATGTTATATTTTTTATATTCTAAGAAAATTATTTTCAAAATTTTTTATGTTTTAAAAAGTTCTTTTCAAATCAAAAAGAATATTTTCCTCATGAAATGTTTTAAATTAATTTTAAAATATTGCATTATATGTTTTTAGGTTATTTTGAAAAAAAAAGATTTTAAAGATGTTTTATTATTTAGAATGTTATTTTAAAAGTGGAAATAAATATTTTCCACAATAAACGTTTTAACTTATTTTTTTAATGTTCCTTTATAACTTTTCAGGGTTATTTTCAAAGACAAGTGTTTGTAAAATATTTTATGATTTTTTAGTTTTAAAAATTTATTTTCATATAAAAGTTATCTTCCTCATGAAATGTTCCAATTTTCTTTTAAAAATTATTTTCCATATAATATGACATATGTTGATGTTACCTATGCCTTATCTGGGATATTATCCTATTATGTTATTCAAAATTTGTCTCTTATAGTTTTATGTTTATGATGTAATGGTGTTTATGAAACCTATTTCTCTTCTACAGGTTATACCATGAGGAAATTATTATGAAAAATGATTTTTTAATGGAGTATACAAATATATTTTGATGAAATGATTATAAAACCAATATCTTTTCCATAGGGTATGATATAATGAAGTGTTTATGAAACCCATTTCATTTCATGTCACGACCCACCCTCGGGGCCCGTGCCGTGACTACCCCAAGCCCGCCTTCCATAGGCCAGGGGCTGGCGACTAGCACCAAGGCGTAAATCCCGGTAAAAAGGGAAGACATTGCCTTTGTAAAGTAAACAAGCACCACAGAGTAAGCAAGCGGAAAAGTAAACACTAAGTAAAAACAGGGTATAACTGAAAGTGCGGAAAAGTAAATGGGCCAGTATACAAACCCAAACTGAAAGTAAAGTACAACTCGAAAGGGAAAACAACAACTGTAAAGTAAAAGCCGCTATACCGAGCTGTCCACTGGAAATCCCACCTGAAGGGTGGGTACAGATAGCTCCACTGCCCCTCGGGTCCCGTCGTCCACTCCGAGTACGTCCCGCCCAGTGGTCCACCTCCATGTACCGTCCTGCTCTGCACGCCTCAACCACGATCAACGCTGCCCGTCGTCTGCAACCTACACAACGTAGTGCGGGAATAGAACATGCAGAGGTGAGTATAAGGTACTCAGTAGGGACCCCGAGACCCCTGAAGGTCTCCCAAAATCCACAAAGGATAAACCACAAAGGAAAGATACAATCACGAAGTGACAACCGACTCTTCTTAGGTATACGCCCATACATATACCTAAGTCATCAATTCCAATACGCTCCATCCTCCGAGCCCAAGTACAACTCAGTCTACACAGGAAAGTATACGTATTCCACACAGGAAAGAAAAACGAAATCCACACAGGATAGCACAACTCAATCCACACAGGAAGGTAAACAGGATTCAGCTCACACAGGTATAGTTCTTCGGTAGACGATAGAGATGATCACTGATCCATCTAAGTCGTCGGACCCACAAAGGATCGATAGGTACTAACCCCCGCAAAAACCCACACAGGATCAGACCCACACAGGATCTGTAGGTGTTGATTCACACAGGACCGCTGAGCGCTGACCCACACAGGATCGGACCCACACAGGATCAGTAGAACTGATCCACACAGGATCGTTGAGTGTTGTAGTCGTCGTCATCGAATCCACTAAGGATCTCTGCACAGTCGTCGTCGCAGTCACAGTAGCAGCCGCAGCCAGCTCTAGGGTTCCCGCACACAGAAAGCTCGTTCGGAGGGTCCGCTCCACGAGCCGAGAAGCTGATACATCAACTGTCACAAATTCTAGAGTTGATGTATCCAAAAGTTCTGTATCGTCAAAAGGAACTCAACGCAACAGACGGCGCGTCAATCGGACGCCCGGTCTGAGAGTTATTGGCTTTTTCGTCCCAGGGGCCCGGTTGGTTTTTAAGGCAAAACCAACCCGACCGTACTCCACCTGCATCTAAACCTCTGGAGGAGTATGCCAAATGATCTGTCTCACTAAGAGGAACTCAACAAAGATGAAGACATGTCAATCGGACGTCCGTAGCTCAAGATATGAGTGTTTCCGCTCCGAGGGCCCGGTTGGTTTCGTGTAAGAACCAACTCGGCCGAACTCAAAGTATTCCGAAACCTTGAGTGCGATATACCGAAACGACCGCCTCAATCTAAGGATCACATCGCCGCTGATGGCGCATCGTTTGGAGGTTCGTAGCCCGAGTTATGGGAATTTGAACTTAAATAGATCGTTATCGGGGGTTTCGGGCCCGGGCCGACCCGGCCGGAGACCCCCTGGGTGGCCCGAACCGGGTCGACCCGCCTCGGACAGGGTCGGACCGGCCCGACGCCGCCCGGACAGGCGCCGGTCCAGATCAAGGCAGCGCGCTGGGCGCGCTGCCAGCTCGCCCTTCTGCCGAGCTGATTGAGAAAATGGGGGGCGCATGCCCCCCCTTTGAAACCGCAGCCCCCCCCCCCCTCATAATGGGGGGCTGTTTCGGCTGGCCGTGGGAATTAAATTCCCCCGGGATTCTTCATTCCGGCCGGCCCGACTTGGCCGGCCGACTCCCTATCAACGGGACCGGCAAAGGCTGGTCCCCTTCCGGCTTCCGACACCGGTGGCCCAGCTGGTCGCCGGTCACCAAGCTCCGCCGCGGCCCGGAACCGGCCGCGACCCTTGTCGTCTGCCGTGGTGCGACGACACCGCGCCCGTCCGCCGCGGCCCCGCTCCGGCCGCAGCGCCTTCAATTTCCTTTGACGCGGCACGACGGCGTCATGTTCTTGAATTTCCATCCACGGTGCGGCGCGACGGCACCGTGCATATGTTCCGCATGAAACCGCGTGGTGCGATGGCACCATGCTCCCTCGCACCAACCACAAAGAAAACATTTATGAAATAAAGAGGGGGTCAGCCGTGTCTGTGCGGACCGGCCCCCTCGCATTAGTCGATATCAATTTGTCGAAAACCACGAAATTCGACATGCCAGAATCAAGAACGGAAATAATTAAATAAAATAACAATAATCCCCTACCTCAGCTTCAAGAGCGGTGTTCATCAACGACCCGCGGAAGACGAGCGTCGCGGAGGTCGGGCGTCACTGGAGAAACTTTGTAAGATATCGTAGAAAGCCCGAGGAGGAAGCGGCGTCTCCTTTCGTTGACACGGGAAGAAGATCGATAGAAGTGGCGTCGTCGTTCTTCGAAAACACACCTGCTGCGAAGAAGAGAAGAGACGACACGTCTTTCTCTTCTTATGGTGACGACATTCTTCGTCGGAGCCTAAGTGTTCTTCGTGTTCTTCATCGTGGTTGAAGAAGAAGAAGAAAGCTTCCCCAAATCCTCTCAAGGTGACAAGAGAAAACTAACCCAAATAAAATAAGCATAAGGCTTATTTTATTTACACAACTAAACCACTTTGAATTTTGAAAGTTTGAAATTCAATAACTCATCTCAATTAAAACTCAAGTTGTCAAAATTAAATTGAGTGGAGTTATTTGGAGTTTTAAGGGGAGTTGAGGAGTTAGGGTTCGTGTGGGTGCCACCACACTTAATCCTCCCAAGAGAGGTTAAGTGGATGTGGGTCCCACCTCTAACTCCCTTTGGGAGGATATAACCAACATGGTTAAAAAAAATAAATTGTGTTCACAATTTATTTAACTTCATCAAATTTTTCCCCAAAACTAACTTTCATCCCGCATAAAACGCAACCTCGGAAAAGGTCTCCTTAAGCGAATATCGGCGCTGCGAGATCATCGCTGCCCTCGGAATTCGATTACGGGCACCGATTCAAAAGTTAGAAAAACCCGCTCATTCGTTCACTGAACGTACCCGTGCCGTGACTACCCCAAGCCCTCCTTCCATAGGCCAGGGGCTGGCGACTAGCACCAAGGCGTAAATCCTGGTAAAAAGGGAAGGAATTGCCTTTGTAATGTAAACAAGCACCACAGAGTAAGAAAGCAGAAAAGTAATCACTAAGTAAAAACAGAGTACAACTGAAAGTGTGGAAAAGTAAATGGGCCAGTATACAAACCCAAACTGAAAGTAAAGTACAACTCGAAAGGGAAAACAACAACTGTAAAGTAAAAGCCGCTACACCGAGCTGTCCACTGGAAATCCCACCTGAAGGGTGGGTACAGATAGCTCCACTGCTCCTCGGGTCCTGTCGTCCGCTCCGAGTACGTCCCGCCCAGTGGTCCACCTCCATGTACCGTCCTGCTCTGCACGCCTCAACCACGATCAACGCTGTCCGTCGTCTGCAACCAACACAACGTAGTGCGGGCATAGCCCGTGCAGGGGTGAGTATAAGCTACTCAGTAGGGACCCCGAGACCCCTGAAGGTCTCCCAAAATCCACAAAGGATAAACCACAAAGGAAAGATACAATCACGAAGTGACAACCGACTCTTCTTAGGTATATGCCCATACATATACCTAAGTCATCAATTCCAATACGCTCCAACCTCCGAGCCCAAGTACAACTCAGTCCACACAGGAAAGTATACGTATTCCACACAGGATAGAAAAACGTAATCCACACAGGATAGCACAACTCAATCCACACAGGAAGGTAAAAATTATTCAGCTCACACAGGTATACTTCTTCGGTAAATGATAGAGATGATCACTGATCCATCTAAGTCATCGGACCCACAAATGATCGATAGGTACTAACCCCCGCAAAGACCCACACAGGATCGGACCCACACAGGATCTGTAGGTGCTGGTTCACACAGGACCGCTTAGCGCTGACCCACACAGGATCGGACCCACACAAGATCGGTAGCACTGATCCACACAGGATCACTGAGTGATGTAGTCGTCTTCGTCGAATCCACTAAGGATCTCTGCACAGTCGTCGTCGCAGTCACAGTAGCAGTCGCAGCCAGCTCTAGGGTTCCCGCACACAGCAAGCTCGTTCGGGGGGTCCACTCCACGAGCCGAGAAGCTGATACATCAACTGTCACAAAGTCTAGAGTTGATGTATCCAAAAGTTCTGTATCGTCAAAAGGAACTCAATGCAACAGACGACGCGTCAATCGGATGCCCGGTCTGAGAGTTATTGGCTTTTTCGTCCCAGGGGCCCGGTTGGTTTTTAAGGCAAAACCAACCCAACCGTACTCCTCCTGCATCCAAACCTCAGGCGGAGTATGCCAAAAGATCCGTCTCACTAAGAGGAACTCAACAAAGATGACGACACTTCAATCGGACGTCCGTAGCTCAAGATATGAGCGTTTCCGCTCAGAGGGCCCGGTTGGTTTCGTGTAAGAACCAACCCGACCGAACTCAAAGTAATCCAAAACCTTGAGTGCGATATACCGAAACGGCCGTCTCAATCCAAGGATCGCATCGCCACTGATGGCGTCTCGTTTGGAGGTTCGTAGCCCGAGTTATGGGCATTTGAACCTAAATAGTTCGTTATCTGGGGTTTCGGGCCCGGGCCGACCCGGCCCGAGACCCCCCGGGTGGCCCGAACCGGGTCGACCCGCCTCGGACAGGGTCGGACCAGCCCGGCGCGGCCCGGACAGGTGCCGGTCCAGCTCAAGGCAGCGCGCTGGTCACGCTGCCAGCTCGGCCTTCGGCTGAGCTGATTGAGAAAATGGGGTGTGCCTGCCCCCCCTTTGTAACCGCAGCCCCCCCCCCCTCATAATGGGGGGCCGTTTCAGCTGGTAGGGGGAATTAAATTCCCCCGGGTTTCTTCATTCCGGCCGGCCCGACTTGGCCGCCGACTCCCTCTCAACGGGACCGGCAATGGCTGGTCCCCTTCCGGCTTCCGACACCGGTGGCCCGGCTGGCCGCCGGTCACCAAGCTCCGCCGCGGCCCAGAACCGACCGCGACCCTTGTCGTCCGCCGTGGTGCGACGACACCACGCCCCTCCGCCGCAGCCCCGCTCCGGCTGCAGTGCCTTCAATTTCCTTTGACGCGGCGCGAAGGCGTCGTGTTCTTGAATTTCCATCCATGGTGCGGCGCGACGGCACCGTGCATATGTTCCGCGTGAAACCGCGTGGTGCGATGGCACCACGCTCCCTCGCACCAACCACAAAGAAAAAATTTATGAAATAAAGAGGGGGTCAGCCATGTCTGTGCGGACCGGCCCCCTCGCATAAGTCAATATCAATTAGTCGAAAACCACGAAATTCGACATGCCAGAATCAAGAACGGAAATAATTAAATAAAATTACAATAATCCCCTACCTCGGCTTCAAGAGCGATGTTCATCAACGACCCGCAGAAGACGAGTGTCGCGGAGGTCAGGCATCACTGGAGAAACTTCGTAAGCTATCGGAGAAAGCCCGAGGAGGAAGCAGCGTCTCCTTTCGTTGACACGGGAAGAAGATCGATAGAAGCGGCTTCATCGTTCTTCGGAAACACACCGGCTGCAAAGAAGAGAAGAGACGACACATCTTTCTCTTCTTATGGTGACAACATTCTTCATCGGAGCCTATGTGTTCTTCGTGTTCTTCATCGTGGTTGAATAAGAAGAAGAATGCTTACCCAAATCCTCTCAAGGTGACAAGAGAAAACTAACCCAAATAAAATAATCCTAAGGCTTATTTTATTTACACAACTAAACCACTTTGAATTTCGAAAGTTTGAAATTCAATAACTCATCTCAATTAAAACTCCAGTTGTCAAAATTAAATTGAGTGGAGTTATTGGGAGTTTTAAGGGGAGTTGAGGAGTTAGGGTTCGTGTGGGCCCCACCACACTTAATCCTCTCAAGAGAGGTTAAGTGGATGTGGGTCCCACCTCTAACTCCCTTTGGGAGGATATAACCAACATGGTTAAAAAAATAAATTGTGTTCACAATTTATTTAACTTCTTCAAATTTTTCCCCAAAACTAACTTTCATCCCGCATAAAACGCAACCTCAGAAAAGGTCTCCTTAAGTGAATATCGGCGCTGCGAGATCATCGGTGCCCTTGGAATTCGATTCCAGGCACCGATTCAAAAGATAGAAAAACCCGCTCATTCGTTCACTGAAAATACCCGTGCCGTGACTACCCCAAGCCCGCCTTCCATAGGCCAGGGGCTAGCGACTAGCACCAAGGCGTAAATCCCGGTAAAAAGGGAAGGCATTGCCTTTGTAAAGTAAACAAGCACCACAGAGTAAACAAGCAGAAAAGTAAACACTAAGTAAAAACAGAGTACAACTGAAAGTGTGGAAAAGTAAATGGGCCAGTATACAAACCCAAACTGAAAGTAAAGTACAACTAGAAAGGGAAAACAACAATTGTAAAGTAAAATCCGCTAAACCAAGCTGTCCACTGGAAATCACACCTGAAGGGTGGGTACAGATAGCTCCACTGCTCCTCGGGTCCCGCCGTCCACTCCGAGTACGTCCCGCCCAGTTGTCCACCTCCATGTACCGTCCTGCTCTCCACACCTCAACCACGATCAATGTTGTCCGTCGTCTGCAACCAACATAACGTAGTGCCGGCATAGCCCGTGCAGGGGTGAGTATAAGCTACTCAGTAGGGACACCGAGACCCCTGAAGGTCTCCCAAAATCCACAAAGGATAAACCACAAAGGAAAGATACAATCACGAAGTGACAACCGACTCTTCCTAGGTATATTCCCATACATATACATAGTCATCAATTCCAATACGCTCCAACCTCCGAGCCCAAGTACAGCTCAGTCCACACATCAAAGTAAACATATTCAACACAGGAAAGCAAAACGTAATCCACACAGGATAGCACAACTCAATCCACACAGGAAGGTAAACAGGATTCAGCTCACACAGGTATACTTCTTCGGTAGACGATAGAGATGATCACTGATCCATCTAAGTCGTCGGAACCACAAAGAATCGATAGCTACTAACCCTCGCAAAGACCCACACAGGATCGGACCCACACAGGATCTGTAGACGCTGGTTCACAAAGGACCGTTGAGCACTGACCCACACAGGATCGGACCCACACAGGATCGGTAGCACTGATCCACACAGGGTCGCTGAGTGTTGTAGTCGTCGTCGTCGAATCCACTGAGAATCTCTGCACAATCGTCGTCGCAGTCACAGTAGCAGTCGCAACCAGCTCTAGGGTTCCCGCACACAACAAGCTCGTTCGGAGGGTCCACTCCATGAGCCGAGAATCTGATACATCAACTGTCACAAAGTCTAGAGTTGATGTATCCAAATGTTCCGTATCGTCAACAGGAACTCAACGCAACAGACGGCGCGTCAATCAGACGCCTGGTCTGAGAGTTATTGGCTTTTTCGTCCCAGGGGCCCGGTTGGTTTTTAAGGAAAAACCAACCCGACCGTACTCCACCTGCGTCCAAACCTCAGGCGGATTATGCCAAAAGATCCGTCTCACTAAGAGGAACTCAACAAAGCTGACGACACGTCAATCGGACGTCCGTAGCTCAAGATATGAGTGTTTCCGCTCTGAGGGCCCGGTTGGTTTCGTGTACGAACCAACCGAGCAGAACTCAAATTATTCTGAAACCTTGATTGAGATATACCGAAACGACCGTCTCGATCCATGGATCGCATCACCGCTGAAGGCGCATCGTTTGGAGGTCCGTAGCCAGAGTTATGGGCATTTGAACCTAAATAGTTCGGTATCAGGGGTGTCGGGCCCGGGCCGACCCGGCCCGAGACCCCCCGGGTGGCCCGAACTGGGTCGACCTGCCCCGGAGAGGGTCGGCCCGGCCCGGCCCGGCGCGGCGCGGCCCGACACGGCCCGGCCCGGCCCGGCACGGCGCGGCCCAGCGCGGCCCGGCCCGGCGCGGCTCGGCCCTGCCCGGCCCCGCCTGGCGGACCGGCCGGGCGCCGGTCCGGCTCAAGGCAGCGCGCTGGGCGCGCTGCCAGCTCGGCTTTCGGCCGAGCTGATTGAGAAAATGGGGGGGGGGAGCCTGCCCCCCTTTGTAACCGCGGCCCCCCCTCATAATGGGGGGCCGTTTCAGCTCGTCGGGGGAATTAAATTCCCCCGGGATTCCTCATTCTGGCCGGCCTGACTTTGTCGGCCGGCTCCCTCTCAACGGGGCCAGCAAAGGCCGGTCCCCTTCCGGCTTCCGACACCGGCGGCCCGGCTGGCCGCCGGTCACCAAGCTCCACCGCGGATCGGAACCGGCCGCGGCCGTTGTCGTCCGGCGCGGTGCGACGGCACCGCGCCCCTCCGCCGCGGCCCCGCTTCGGCCGCGGCACCTTCAATTTCCTTTGACGCGGTGCAACGGTGTCACGTTCTTGAATTTCCATCCATGGCGCGGCGCGACGGCACCGTGCATATATTCCGCATGAAACCGCGTTGTGCGACGGCACCACGCTCCCTTGCACCAATCACAAATAAAACATTTATGAAATAAGAAGGGGGTCGACCGTGTTTGTGCGGACTGGCCCCCTCGCATTATTCGATATCAATTAGTCGAAAACCATGAAATTCGACATTCCAGAATCAAGAACCGAAATAATTAAATAAAATAACAATAATCCCCTACCTCGGCTTCAAGAGCGGTGTTCGTCAACGACCCGCAGAAGACGAGCGTCGCGGAGGTCGGACGTCGCTGGAGAAACTTCGTAAGCTATCGGAGAAAGCCCGAGGAGGAAGCGGTGTCTCCTTTCGTTGACACGGGATGAAGATCGATAGAAGCGGCATCGTCGTTCTTCGAAAACACACCGGCTGCGAAGAAGAGAAGAGACGACACGTCTTTCTCTTCTTATGGTGATGGCGTTCTTCGTCGGAGCCTAAGTGTTCTTCGTGTTCTTCGTCGTGGTTAAAGAAGAAGAAGAAAGCTTCCCCAAATCCTCTCAAGGTGACAAGAGAAAACTAACCCATATAAAATAAGCCTAAGGATTATTTTATTTACACAACTAAACCACTTTGAATTTCGAAAGTTTGAAATTCAATAACTCATCTCAATTAAAACTCAAGTTTTCAAAATTTAATTGAGTTGAGTTATTGGGAGTTTTAAGGGGAGTTGAGGAGTTAGGGTTTGTGTGGGCCCCACCACACTTAATCCTCTCAAGGGAGGTTAAGTGGATGTGGGTCCCACCTCTAACTCCCTTTGGGAGGATATAACCAACATGGTTAAAAAAATAAATTGTGTTCACAATTTATCTAACTTATTCAAAATTTTCCCCAAAACTAACATTCATCCCGCATAAAACACAACCTCAAAAAAGGTCTCCTTAAGTGAATATCAGCGCTGCGAGATCATTAGTGCCCTCGGAATTCGATTCCGGGCACCGGTTCAAAAGTTAGAAAAACCCGCTCGTTCGTTCACTGAACGTACCCGAGCCAACCTTCAGAAATTGATTCCGGGCACACCCGGCCTCGGAATCAGGTGCCGTTAGAAACCGCGTTCTTGTAAAATTCCAAAAAAATTAAGAAAAAATTTCCCTTGAATTTTACGGGTCTTTACATTACTCCCACCTCAGGCCTTTACGTCCCCGTAAAGATACATCAAAACTAGGGAAACAAATGAGGGTACTGAGCACGCATCTGAGCCTCCCGCTCCCAAGTACTCTCCTGGAGATTCTCGTGCTTCCATATGATGTGCACTAGAGGAATCAACCATCCACGTAGGACCCGCTCATGTCGATCCTCGATCTCCACTGGGACCTCCATAAAAGTCGCCCCATCGTCAACGTCAAGCTCCCCATGGTCGATGATGTGTTTCGGGTCGTGGACGTATCTCCTCAGCTGAGACACGTGGAAGACGTCGTGCACCCGGTGCAACTGAGGTGGTAGAGCCAGGTGATAAGCCACCTCTCCAATCCTACTGAGGACCTGGAAGGGTCCGATGAAGCGCGAAGATAACTTGCCGCCTCGTCCAAATCTCTGTATACCACGTCGAGGTGAGACCCGCAAGAAGACGTGGTCGCCATCCTCGAACTCTAGTGGCCTACGCCTCCTGTCAGCGTATGACTTCTTCCGGCTCTGAGCTATCCTCATCAGCTCCTAGATGACTTGGAACTTCTCTGTCATGGCCTGGACCATCTCCGGTCCCACAAGTGCTGACTCCCAAGGGTCTGTCCAGCACAAAGGAGATCTACAAGGTCGGCCGTACAACGCCTCGTACGGTGTCATCCTGATGGTGGATTGGTAGATGTTGTTGTATGCAAACTCCACCAAGGGTAGGTGGTCCTCCTAGCTACGACCAAAGTCGAGGACACATGCGCGGAGCATGTCCTCGAGAGTCTGAATGGTCCTCTCTGTCTGACCATCCGTCTGAGGGTGAAAGGCTGTGCTCAGACGTAGCTGTGTCTCGAACGCCTCCTGCAACCCCTTCCAAAGCCGGGAAGTAAAGCGAGCATCTCTATCGGAGACGATAGATGATGGCACACCGTGAAGCCGCACAATCTCCTGAACGTAAAGTCGTCCCAAGCTCTCCACTGAGCCCTACTCTCTGATGGGTAAGAAGTGAGCCGACTTGGTGAGTCGGTCGACAATCACCCAGATAGAGTCATGACCTCTGGAAGTGCCTGGAAGTCCAGTCACGAAGTCCATAGATATCCCGTCCCACTTCCACTCTGGGACCTCCAAGGGCTGTACCAAGCCTGCTGGTACCTGGTGCTCAGCCTTCACCTGCTGGCATGTGAGGCATTGAGAATTGAACTCCGTCACAACCTTCTTCATGCCCGGCCACCAGTGCTGTCATCTGAGATCCTGGTACATCTTCTCCACTCCGGGATGTACCACCAACGGAGAAGTGTGAAAATCTCTCATCACCTCCTCCCGTAAAGCAACTGGTACCATGGTACGTCCTCTGAAAAGGATGTCGTGAACTACTCCAAGGTAGAAACCATCAGGTGCCTGTCCTGAGAATATCTGTGAACGCTGTGTCTCACAGTCAGCGTCCCCACGCTGTGCCTCTCTGACCCGCTGTAGAAGTGGAGGAGTGACTGTGAGAGACTGAAGGAAGGCTGCTCCATCTCTATCCACAAAGGATATCAGCAAAGAGGCTAGCTGCTCTGTCGTCTCCTCAAGTAGCTGGATGCCAGTCCTCCTACTGAGGGCATCGGCTACTACGTTCCCCTTCCCAGGAGTATTGACTATCTCAAAGTTATAGTCCAAGAAGAACTCGAGCCATCTCCACTGTCTCAAGTTCAGGTCCTTCTGAGAGAAGATGTACCTGAGACTCTGGTGGTTAGAAAAGACTGTAAAGTACTCGCCCATCAGATAGTGCCACCATGTCTTCAGACCGAAGACCACTGCTACTAACTCTAGGTCATGGGTAGCGTAGTTCTGCTCATGCGGCCTCAAATGACGTGATCCATAGGCGATCACTTCCCGATCCTGCATCAGGACACATCCGAGTCCGGTCCCTGATGCATCGCAGTAAACTACTTATCCAACTCCCTTCTCAGGCAACCTCAAGATTGGTGCGCTGGTCAACCTCTATCTCAGCTCCTGGAAGCTCTGCTGACATCTGTCTGACCACACGAAGGGTTTCCCCTTCTTCATCAAGGCTGAGAGTAGTGCCACAACTCTAGAGAAGTCTGGCATGAATCTCCGATAGTATCCAACTAGACCCAAGAAACTCTGCACCCCCGTCACGCTCCTGGGTGGCTCCCAAGCTAACACTCCCTCGATCTTCGCAGGATCCACTGAAAATCCCACCTCAGAGATGACGTGCCCCAAGAAGTGGACCTCACGTATCCCGAACTGGGACTTCGAGAGTTTACCATAAAGCTTGTGCTCTCGGAGTGTGTCTAGTACAACTCGTAGGTGGTAGGCGTGCTCCTCCTCAGTCGTCGAGTATATCAAAATGTCGTCGATGAAGACCACGACAAATCGATCGAGGTATGGCTGAAGGATCCTGTTCATGAGGGCCATGAACACTGCTGGAGCATTGGTTACACCGAAAGGCATAACCAAGAACTCATAGTGGCCATACCGACATCTGAAGGCCGTCTTCTGCATGTCCTCGTCTCTAACTCTGAGCTGATGATAGCCTGGCCTGAGGTCTATCTTCGAGAACCACCGTGCTCCCTTGAGCTGATCAAAGAAGTCATCAATCCTCGGTAGTGGATACTTGTTCCTCATTGTCACCTGGTTCAGGCGATGATAGTCAACATAAAGTTGCAATCTCCCGTCCGCCTTCTTGGCGAACAATATCGGGGAATCCCAGGGTGAAACACTGGGTCGGATGAACCCCTTGCCCTGCAAGTCCTCCAACGATACCCGTAGCTCTCGAAGCTCGGCGGGGGCCTTCCGATATGCTGGAGTCGATATCGGGGTTGTCCCGGGGTACAGGTCAATATAAAAGTCTACCTCTCTGCGAGGAGGTAACCCGGGAACGTCGTCGGGGAAAACGTCAGCAAACTGATCCACCACTACAGGAAAACCAGGACTCCGCAAGTCAACTGCTCCTAGGATGAGGCTAGCCAACTGATGAGTGATGGGCTATCCTCTCCTCCGCGGAAGTCCATACTATGCTGCAAAGGCTCCCTTCTCACCGGTGAAGGTGAACCTACTCCCGTTGGTGCATACACATCACACCTTGCGCCTAAAACAGTCAATCTGTGCATGGACCATAGATAACAAATCCATGCCCAAGATGACGTCATAAGGCCTCGACGCTGCTACAAGAAGATCCCAGCCTAAGCTTTCGCCTCCTAGAGTAAGCTCACACTGCCGGCACCAGTGCGTAATCATCGAGTCTGCTCCCGTAGGAGTCTCTAGCCGTAAGGATCGAGCCAACGGCTCTGTTGGAATCTCCGAGCTCCGAACAATGGCAGCGGCTATGAAAGAGTGACTCGCTCCTGTGTCTACAAGTACTGCAGCAAGGGTGGAATAGACATAGATAGTAACTCGAATCATCTCTGGTGCACTATGGTCATAGGCCTCTGCTGCCTGGAGCTGTTCCTGTCTCTGCCCGCCAGCTCCCTATGGTCGGGGTGGACCTCCTGGTGGTAGTGGTGGTAGAGCCTCAAAGCGTCGCCCACCACCTGCTGCTCGGCCAGCTCCTCTGCCTCGTCCGTCTCCTCCCTGCGGACCGCCACAGTCGACCCTCTGCCTCTGCCTCGGTGGTCCCTCAACCGTCTGCTGCTCCTCTGCACGGCGGGTCGGGCAGTCACGAGCCATGTGGCCCTACCCGCCGCACGAGTAGCATTGTCTGCCTCTTGAAAGACTGGCTCCACGTTGTGTTCCTCGCACAGCTGAGCCAGTGTCCTGAGGTCGTCTGCCTGAGGGTCTGGCCTGCTTGGACCCCTGAGTCATCCTTCGACTACCTGCTGCAGATGACTCTACCATGTGCCGCCCTACGGTGGGTCGCGACGCTGGTGTAGACTCAGCAAGAAAGCTCTCGATCAAAAGGGCCCTCTCCAGTACTCCCGTCTGAGTCGGAATGCTGAGGGAGATCAACGATGCCCTGATCTCGTGTCTCAACCCCTGCTCGAAGGTACATGCCCGGAAGAATGGGTATCGTACCATGTCGGTCGAGTAGCGTGAGAGATCGGTAAATACCGCCGAGTACTGAGCGACCGTCATGATGCCCTGCCGCAGCTGAAGAAGCTCCTGAATGCGCACCACACAGAGGGTGGCTGGGACAAACTCTGAGCGGAAGAGACTCTAAAATTCCGTCCAAAGTAGAGATGCCTCATCGTGCACCTGGAGCATCAAGATCCACCATCGTCCTACTACTGCGTGCAGTAGGCTCGCCGCGAGGATCACCATGAGGTATTTTGGTGTCCTCACTAGCCTGAAAACTCATACGACTGCATCCAGCCAGTCCTCGGCTACCTGGGGGTCCATCTCCCCACGAAGCCTGGGCGGTCGCTGGTGCTGAAACTCATGCAGTGCACTGAGGTGACGTGCATCGTCAGCGGCTGGGGCTGGAAGTATCGGTGGCTCGGCGGGTAGTGCTACCGCCGGTGCCACTGATGACAAAGGGCCCTGCACCGAGGCCTCGTCGCTCGGTGGGCTGTCATCACGCTCGACTCTCGGAACCCTAGCTGGCTGCCGTCGTGGGGCCATCCTGAAAGGGAAACAGGTGCACCACGGTCAGAACAGTATACCAGGTGAGCTGATACAAAGTAATCACAAAGAAAACTTGAAACACACACGCAATCAATGTTTTCATGCATTAAGTCAGAAATTAGAAGTCAGGGTCCTAGTGTATGGATACGTCAGCCGCCGCACAAACACTGGACTCCCTGGACTTATAACCACACTCAATACGCTAAACATTATTGCTTCAGATAGAAAAGATCAGAGTTCGCGGTAGAACCGAACTCCTTTGATACCAATTTGTCACGGCCCGCCCTCGGGGCCCGTGTCGTGACTACCCCAAGCCCACCTTCCATAGGCCAGGGGCTGGCGACTAGCACCAAGGCGTAAATCCCAGTAAAAAGGAAAGGCATTGCCTTTGTAAAGTAAACAAGCACCACAGAGTAAGAAAGAAGAAAAGTAAACACTAAGTAAAAACAGAGTACAACTGAAAGTGAGGAAAAGTAAATGGGCCAGTATACAAACCCAAATTGAAAGTAAAGTACAACTCAAAAGGGAAAACAACAACTGTAAAGTAAAAGCCGCTACACCGAGCTGTCCACTGGAAATCCCACTTGAAGGGTGGGTACAGATAGCTCCACTGCTCCTCGGGTCCTGTCGTCCGCTCCGAGTACGTCCCGCCCAGTGGTCCACCTCCATGTACCGTCCTGCTCTGCACACCTCAACCACGATCAACGTTGTCCGTCGTCTGCAACCAACACAACGTAGTGCGGGCATAGCCCGTGCAGGGGTGAGTATAAGCTACTCAGTAGGGACCCCGAGACCCATGAAGGTCTCCCAAAATCCACAAAGGATAAACCACAAAGGAAAGATACAATCACGAAGTGACAACCAACTCTGCTTAGGTATATGCCCATACATATACCTAAGTCATCAATTCCAATACGCTCCAACCTCCGAGCCCAAGTACAACTCAGTCCACACAGGAAAGTATACGTATTCCACACAGGATAGAAAATTGTAATCCACACAGGATAGCACAACTCAATCCACACAGGAAGGTAAACATTATTCAGCTCACACAGGTATACTTCTTCGGTAGACGATAGAGATGATCACTGATCCATCTAAGTCATTGGACCCACAAATGATCGATAGGTACTAACCCCCGCAAAGTCCCACACAGGATCGGACCCACACAGGATATGTAGGCGCTGGTTCACACAGGCCCGCTGAGCGCTGACCCACACAGGATCGGACCCACGTAGGATCGGTAGCACTGATCCAGAAGGGATCGCTGAGTGCTGTAGTCGTCGTCGTCGAATCCACTGAGGATCTCTGCATAGTCGTCGTCGCAGTCACAGTAGCAGTCGCAGCCAGCTCTAGGGTTCCCAAACACAGCAAGCTCGTTCGGAGGGTCCGCTTCACGAGCCTAGAAGCTGATACATCAAATGTCACAAATTCTAGAGTTGATGTATCCAAAAGTTCCGTATTGTCAACAGGAACTCAACGCAACAGACGGCGCGTCAATCGGACGCCCGGTCTGAGAGTTATTTGCCTTTTCGTCCCAGGGGCCCGATTGGTTTTTAAGGAAAACCCAACCCTACCGTACTCCACCTGCATCCAAACCTCGGGAGGAGTATGCCAAAATATCCTTCTCACTAAGAGTAACTCAACAAAGCTGACGGCACGTCAATCAGACGTCCGTAGCTCAAGATATGAGCGTTTCCGCTCCGAGGGCCCGGTTGGTTTCGTGTACGAATCAACTCGGCCGAATTCAAAGTATTCCGAAACCTTGAGTGCGATATACCGAAACGACCGTCTTGATTTAAGGATCGCATCGCCGCTGACGGCGCGTCGTTTGGAGTTCTGTAGCCTAAGTTATGGGCATTTGAACCTAAATAGTTCGGTATCGGGGGTTTCGGGCACGGGCCGACCAGGCCCGAGACCCCCCGGGTGGCCCGAACCGGGTCGACCCGCCCCGGACAGGGTCGGCTTGGCACGGCGCGGCCCGGCCTGGCGGACTGGCCAGGCGCCGGTCCGGCTCAAGGCAGCGCGCTGGGCGCGCTGCCAGCTCGGCCTTCGGCCGAGCTGATTGAGGAAACGGGGGGTGCCTGCCCCCCCTTTGTAACCGCGCCCCCCCTCATAATGGGGGGCCGTTTCGGCTGGCTGGGGTAATTAAATTCCCCCTGGTTTTTTCATTCCGGTCGGCCCGACTTGGCCGACTGGCTCCTTCTCAACGGGACCGGAAAAGGCCGGTCCCCATCTGGCTTCCGACACCGGCGGCCCGGCTGGCCGCCGGTCACCAAGCTCCGCCACGGCCCGGAACTGGCCGTGGCCCTTGTCGTCCTGCGCGGTGAGACGGCACCGCGCCCCTTCGCCGCGGCCCCGCTCCAGCAGCGGCGCCTTCAATTTCCTTTGACGCGGCGCGACGACGTTGCTTTCTTGAATTTCCGTCCACGGCGCGGCGCGATGGCACCGTGCATATGTTCCGCATGAAACCGCGTGGTGCGACAGCACCACGCTCCCTCGCACTAACCATAAAGAAAACATTTATGAAATAAGGAGGGGGTCGGCCGTGTTTGTGCGGACCAGCCCCCTCGCATTAGTCGATATCAATTAGTCGAAAACCAAAAAATTTGACATGCCAGAATCAAGAACGGAAATAATTAAATAAAATAACAATAATCCCCTACCTCGGCTTCAAGAGTGGTGTTCGTCAACGACCCGCGGAAGACGAGCGTCGCGGAGGTCGGGCGTCGCTAGAGAAACTTCGTAAACTATCAGAGAAAGCCCGAGGAGGAAGCGTCGTCTCCTTTCGTTGACACGGGAAGAAGATTGATAGAAGCGGCGTCGTCGTTCTTCGGAAACACACCGGCTGCGAAGAAGAGAAGAGACGACACGTCTTTCTCTTCTTATGGTGATGGCGTTCTTCATCGGAGCCTAAGTGTTCTTCGTGTTCTTCGTCGTGGTTGAAGAAGAAGAAGAAAGCTTCCCCAAATCCTCTCAAGGTTACAAGGGAAAACTAACCCAAATAAAATAAGCCTAACGCTTATTTTATTTACACAACTAAACCACTTTGAATTTCGAAAGATTGAAATTCAATAACTCATCTCAATTAAAACTCAAGTTGTCAAAATTAAATTGAGTGGAGTTATTGGGAGTTTTATGGGGAGTTGAGGACTTAGGGTTCGTGTGGGCCCCACCACACTTAATCCTCTCAAGGGAGGTTAAGTGGATTTGGGTCCCACCTCTAACTCCCTTTGGGAGGATATAACAAACATGGTTAAAAAAATAAATTGTGTTCACAATTTATTTAACTTCTTCAAATTTTTCCCAAAAACTAACTTTCATCCCGCACAAAACGCAACCTCGAAAAAGGTCTCCTTAAGCGAATATCGGCGCTGCGAGATCATCGGTGCCCTTGGAATTCGATTCCAGGCACCGATTCAAAAGTTAGAAAAACTCGCTCGTTCGTTCACTGAACGTACCTGAGCCAAACTTCGGAAATTGATTCCGGGCACACCGGGCCTCGGAATCAGGTGCCGTCAGAAACTCCGTTCTTGTAAAATTCCAATGGAAATTAAGAAAAAAATTCCCTTGAATTTTATGGGTCTTTACATTTCATGAGTCAAGATATGATGTATGTTTAATGATATTTATGAACACATATTTATTATTTTCATTATCTGATGGGTGGGACCAATATCTCCCACCAATGAATTATTTAGATATTGATATATCAGGAGATAAATAATTGTTGAATGGGGATTGAACATGATTAAATGTATTCTGAGGAGTAATCCTTGACTACGATGATTTTTTTTGATGTGAACCCAATTCACAATTATAATATTGGATACGAGCCTTGAACTAAAAAGGAAATGATTTTCCATTATTATGTGTATGCCAAAAGTACATGTCTTATACCAATTTAAGCCTCTAATGTATTATGTTATTTTATTACCTTATGATCCATGTCTTATAAAATATCAATATTAATCAATATTATGATAATTGATATAAAGGGTATAGTTATAGAATGTTAGGGTCATGTTCACATGCCCTTATGATCATGTTGTGCTTACATATATCCCTTGCTTACCCAAACTTTTCATCCGTGATTATCCATTCTTATGTTTCCACTCCCCATGTTATGAATAAATGTATTATGTTGGATATGTCTAAGAAGGGTGATAATTATGAAGAATATAGGGGGAGATTACATATCACAATTATGGATCGGTTATTTATGTGTCTATGCTTCCAAGTCACTATACCTTTGTGATCCTTATGCATGTGTTTGTGTAAGGAAATGAATATTAATCTAACAAGATTTGATATCTATTTATGAAAATCATGGGTTTCTATAATCATGGAAGGAGGTGGATAATTTATATACTAAAAATTTTAGGTGGAGTCTATTGGTCTAAGAAGTATAGATGGTCAAAAATCTAGAGGGATGAATTAACATAATTTTATAATGAAAATAAAATATTTACATTAAACAATAATAAAATATATTTTAATATTATTTCATATCACAAAGATGTTATTTATACTATTCAAACCTCTCTTCACAATAAGATATTTTCTATTCACTAAAACAATCATAAAATTGAAGGGGAGTCACATCCCAATAACAACATATGTTTTCTAGTGGAAGAATAAACAAAACTCAACACAAATTTTGAAAGGGAATCAGAATCCAATTACAAACCCATTCCAATTTTGGGGATTTGAATAATAAATAACTTGATTTTGTTATAGAAATTAATAAATCAATTTATAATTATAAATAAATATAAAAGATATGAAAATATAATGCAAAACTCAAAACCTATAGAGGGAGGATGATGATTAATAATTTTAGCAGCTTGATCACACTTTGAACATTAATTCCAATACAGTGAATCATTTATATTAATTTTATAAGCTATGAAGTAGTGATCATAAATTAAATGAATTTTATAGTTTATTTATATTTTATATATATCTCAGGTACAATATATTTATCTATATCTTTGACCTAAATTTATATAAAAATCTTTAATATATATAGAGATTATAACCATTATAATAATTCCAACATAAATAAAAAATAATATTACCAATGTTTCTCACAATATCAATAAATCCTCAGTAAAAATTGGAAAATGTTATATTTTACCAAAATAACCACTTTTTTGTTGACAAATCCTCCATTAAAGTTCATTAACACCATTGAATAGATTAAAAATAATCCTCAAAATAATCAGCCTGTGAAAATTGGAAAATCATTGAAGCATAATCAGTTTAATTCAAAAAAATTAAAAAAAATTAATTTTGAAAATTTATTCATGAAATAACATATAATGTAAAAAAATTATAATAATACATTCTCTTTAATATAGCCACACTATATCATTTAACATTGCTATCTAGATATTCCATGTAACCACTCCATTCACATAACCATACAGCCATGCATGTAACATAACATCTCCATCTTCTTGATAATTTGTCAAAAAATATCTTATTATATAATTAACAATTAAAATTATGTTTACTAAAATAAAACTGTTTCTATCATTAATAATATTTTGTCTCAATGTATTATCGAAATTCAAATTTACATTTCATTCTTTCTATAACAAATCATAAAATAATTCCTCGACATTACACTATCTTCAAAATAATCTTATTCATTATAGAATAAAGATATGTATTTAAATAGAATAACACATTCAATCTGTTAATAAATACTTCAAAAAAACTATAAATAACATATTTATAATATAACAATAATTTATGAAAATTTATGTCAAATATAATTAACCATTGCAATATAAAAAATATATAAACATCAAAATAATATAGAAATAGAGTGTCTCAATTACAATTACATTGGAATTACTTTATATCATCATGTTTATACTCTATAATACCTTTGAATAATCTAACCATTATGTTCAAACATAACAAAGAATTATATCCGTAAAGTAACGTTGTGATTCTTCTTTATATAAATTTCATCATAAATTGTAAACATGAGATACCTTTTGAGAATTATTTATTTAGTTATCATATCATAAACACTTTAAACATATTAGGATATATTGAAATCCTAAAGTAGAGGTCTTCCATTAAAAAATCAATCTTCAAAAAACATAATATAAAGTATAATATTCCAAAATAAAAAAATAAATAATATAAATCAAGGCATGAGGGATGAAGTAGTCGTCAAAACATAAATATAAAATGTTTATGAAATCAAAATTCATAAAATCTTAGATAATTACAAAATCCAAACATCACCTCCCTTTTAAAAAAAATAAAAAAGATAAGAAAACCAAGATAAGTTCCTACGAAAAATAAAATAAAAAAAGATAATAAACATGATTAAGATAAAGATATATATATATATATATATATCATGATAAAAGTGTTCTATAAAACGTTATATAATTAAATAAATAATACATATATTAAATTATACTCCCCCTTAATCCAAAAATTTTTATTTTTAAAAAAATATAAGTGGAAAAATTATACTCATAACATCTTCCATACAAAACAATTCTATCAAGGGCCATGAAATTGGATCTTATAATTTCATAAAGTATAACATATATATAAAAAATGGAAAAATTTGTTTATGAAATACTTTATATAGTAAAGAAATAATATCATTATTCCATCATTCCAAGCTCATACATAGTATTTTAAAACATTTTATAATATAATTTCATAGTAAATATATCAACTAGTTGATTTTCAATAGGAAAAAACTATAAACAAATATCACCATTAGTCAAATAATCTATGATAAAATGAAATTTAGACTCAATTTGTATTGTTTTGTAATGTTGAGAAGATTAATTAAAGTATATATGGATAATGGTTTATCATAAAAAATACGCATCCTATCATAATAAATTTCAATGACTGAAAATGTTTTCAATATAAAGAATCTATTGATAGTAGCTTTTGACTTCTACATAATCAACCTAAAAATTGATAAAATTGCTAAAATTTTAATCTTTAATCACAAAGATACTATTATTTTACATGGAAAATGATACACGACACTTTTGTTTTTTCTATCTATCCTTCATAATTTGATGTTATAATCTAAATATATTAATATTTCAAAAAAATTGTTTTTAGGGAAAATATACCCTGATTAACAGCACATTTCACATACTTATTAATTATATTAAAATCGTTAAAATTTCTATACTTTTGGTCATCCTAAAATAATTCATGCATGAAAATGTTTAAAATCAAATTATTTCTACCATATTTAAAGTAAATAAAACTTTTAATCATTCCTATAAAAAATATATAATCCACTAATTCATCAATGAATTTTTTATCCAGTCAAAATGAAATACTTATAAGAGTATTCAAACTTTTACAAGAATCAAGTTCCAACTTGTCTACTAATTCTTTATCATATATAGTATTATTTATAAATATTCAATATTCTGTTTAAAAAATACAACTTACTAAAAATAACTTGAGTTATCACATAAGAATCATGTTAAACACCTTATTCATGAAATATAAAAAATTATTGTAATGAAATTCACTAGATGAATAAAAAATATTATCATATAACGAATTATAAACAATAATAATATGATTAGAATATATTTTTAATTAGAAATGTATTATAAAATTGTGCATTAACAAATGAAATCTTCATAAGAAACTATGAAAACTTCTCATACAAAGACTGAGGTGTCCATATCAATCCATGAAGTGAATTTGAATATTAAATACCTGATCTATATTCTTATGATATTTAAATATACTGTTCTATATTATATAGATATTCTCTAAAATAAATCAATAATGAAAAACTAGTTTCACATCCATTTGATAAATATAAATCATTGATGCACTGAATAAGCTAATAATATCTAAATAGATACCAATCATTCATTATCTGTGAAAGTCTATCCAGGTTCAATGTTGTCATTTTGGTAATATCCTTGTTAAACTATTTTGGATTTATTCATTATAATCATTATATATTTATTAAGTTTATTTCTATACATCCATTTAGCTCCAATCACGTTCTAATATTCAAGTGGGTCAATAAATTCCCCACCATTATTCCAGGAAAACTTGTTAAGATCTTATTACGTGACCATAACTCAATATGGGTATTTCAATGCTTATGTGATATTATTCCAAAAATATATATAAAACAAAAGTATAATGAGTACAAAAATTCATTATTGAAATTTTAGTTAACACATCAAAATCAAAATTACAAATCGATGTTTCAATAGGGTGATATCAATGTGTCCTTCAAATATTTGGATGGTTTGATTAATTCTCCTTGTAAACTAGTGGATCAACCACTTGAGTTAATTCTTCTTTAAAATTGATTTATTTAAAGTATAATTTAATACTATCATTATCATAATTCTTCTGTATTGAATCCTTCTAATTAAACATGATATTAACCAATTCTTCAATAATCATAGACATTTTATTTTTTAAGTGCCTATTGAAATTATTGAGTGTTATTATATTTTTTAAATCCTCTTAAGGGAAGATATGGAAAATAGTTTTAAAAATCATCCGAGTGCTTTTTATAATTTCAATTCTATCTAGTATTGATTTCAAATATTTTTTTTGATTTTGTGGTGAAATCTATAATTATAATATCTGAATCTGAAAGATGACTCTATTTTTTTCATAGGAATTTTTAAGAGAATTGTTTGACATTCATGTGTCATCTGGGCCTTTAATGTGTTATAATATAGATTATGGAGGAGCAAATGACATTGGTAAAATTCCATAAGACTCTTCTCCATTTTCATTACTTTATGTATAGGTGTGTGATATCAAAAGTAATACAATGTTTTTTTAATTGGATAAGTTTGTATGAATTTGATGTTGTCATTTGACTTTCAAAGGTTTCATGTATGAATTTAAGAAAAACCATAAGTATTTTGACCAAAATAATAATTCTTGAGAGTGTGTATGAATTTTTAATTTCATATGACATTAAAGGTAGATGATATTCAAAGTATTTCAAATAAATCTAATGAAAAATAGAAATAGATGATGCCAAAGTAGTTTTGTAGTGATTAAAATGTCAGAAATAATTTTTTGTTAGAGTGGTATGAAGATTATGTGATTCTCATTTCATGAAGAACATGATAATTATTGAAAATAATTGAATGAGGATGAACTAAAATGAAACTAAATATTCTTCAAGAATAATTAAAATACTTTCCATGGTGATGATTTATTATTCAAATTGTTTTAAAATAGCATGAAGACATTATAATGATTAAAGATGAGTTCTTTTCCAAATTACATGATATTATAAATTTTAGTTTTGAAAATTAATTGATCTATGAGATATTGTTTTAGACAAGAGTTTTGTTCTATGGGGTACTTATTCCTGTAAAAATGAAACATGATTATAATTGAGTTTTATGAATATCAAATGGGTTTTTTTGGAGTTCTATTGAGAATCTTAATTATTTTGATTGAGTAATCTGAAAAGTCAATTTCATTTTTTGGAAAAATAATTTACATAATGGGAAACGGGTAATTGTAAGACATTTAATGTTTATGAAAAAACACTATGATATTGTGGATGAAGAGAAATAGTTTCCTGAACATTTTAGTTCTTTGGAATGCCTAATTCAACATGGTGTATTGTATTTTAAGTAAAATAAAAAGAATAGGTATTTAATGTTTCCTCTTATAAAGAAAAATAAAATATATATTATATAAATAATTTTATATATGGATAAAATAAAATTTTATTGAGTGGTATTAAGTGATAAGATAGGGGAACTGTTATTCAAGAATACAAGTTTGTGTGTAATAAAGGATTAAGAGAGTGTGTATGAATCTAAGGAGGTGTGAAATTATAAAACAGTATATACTCCATATCTGAGAGTTGATAAAAGGAAGAAAGCATTCTAAAAGATACATTATTCATCCTAAAATCTATTCTTGCACAAGCATATAGTTCTTAGTTTGATAGAACAATAAAAAGTAATCCCTTGATGGGCATTCATATAGTTTGTTGAGTAGTCTAATATTTTTAGAGTTTATCAATCTAGTATATTATAATGTTTTTGTTCTTATAAATATTGATATTTTCTTTCTAGATGTTATCTTTCTACCTAAAAGTAGATGATATCACACTTATTTCTAAAGAAACCTACATCCAAAAAAATAACTCTCCCATCTAGTGTTGTTCAATTTTAATTTTAATTGTTAGGGGATAGTATAATATATATTATAAAATGTATATACTATAATGTATGGGTATTAGGATAAGGACTTACTAAACCACATGTATTGATAATAATATATGTGTGTAAAATTGGTAGGATGGGATAATAATTTATTAAAAATTGATTAACATATCACATTGATGTCGAACCTTGAAAAAAGTTTATTCTTTTTTTATTTTCTATCATTTATCATATTTTAGTGAGGATGTGATTTCAACTCAGGAGTTTCATGTCCTGAAAATCTATTGGGATTTATTTTAAACAAAGACATTGTATGTTTTGTGGCACCAATTCCTCTAGTATATCCATTCAATCTATATAGACGAACATGTGGTATTAATGCTAGAGGTTTCCTATATCAGATTATCTCTTTGTGAAGGATAGAAAATATCAACCCTATTAATTATAGTGGTGTTCCCACATTTTATTAAAATAGGGTTCATGGATTATAAAATATAAATCTATCATATTTGTTTTTACTGGGACTTGAAGTACTTATTAAATCTAAAGTCAGGTTTCCTCATGTAAAAACTATGACTCCAACTTCCCAGATTCCCTGACTACTTTATTAAATTATAACTAGATACCAGTAATCACATAGAAAAAGTATGAATTTTTTTAGTCTTGAATAAAAATATACATATATTATTTCCATATTAAATTATAAATAAAACAATCATTAGAAAAACATTATTTCATCCTGGATATTATTTATAACATTATTATGCATATCATTGGGAATACAGAACAAATAAAATTGTGGGCATAGATACCCATTAAGGGTTTTGTATAACTGATTTTATCTTGATTAAATTTGAAATAATAAATATGGAAATGTAAGTAACTAAAAAAATAATTTAATCAATAACTTGATCACAAAATAAATCCATGGATAATATTAATTAATCAGTCACATAGTTATTAACAAATAAATTCTTTATAAAGAAAATGATTAATATTTGATTTCATGATGTCAAACATCATGATATATATACATTTGAAGATTTCTTACATGGAAATGTAAAACCATGGGTGGTCTTAAAAAAATTTAAGTCAACTGATTCTTCTAATGATTCCTTTTGATGTATCTATAGGTTATTTAATTCTAGTCTCAACCAGTCACTGTATGTCTAATGCATTAGTCATTTACTAAATGATTGATTTAATTACTGAACAATATACCTCATAAAAACATATCCATATTGGGTAAACATCATAGATTTAAAAACAATTCAGATCAATAAAATAATTTCCAATTATAACACCATATGTAGAAATGGTATGTAGTTTAGACAATAATCATATCTATGATAAAAAAGAATATTGATATTTAAGAAAAATATATTATCAAATGATCACAAGTAAGTGAATGTTTCAAAGGATTGTAGTATTTATAAACATCACAAGTATAGTATAAGTAAAATAAATGGTTTTTTCTTTGATTAATAGAAATAAAATTGTAGATCATTTAAATAATCTTGAGGAAAATAAGATTTCAATTTTCAAATAACTTATTAAAAAACTCCACAATTATAAAGGATGAAATTTTATTTTAAAACAAACTTCAAAACATATCAATGAAGATTAGAATAAAATATTAGTCAGGATGGTGGAAAAACCCATTCATGTTTTATATATTATAAAAATCATTCCATTCATACTATGGAAAGAAAAGTTAAAATGTACCTCATTTAGAAAATGATAATAATATTTATTTCAAACCATTTTATAAAAATAAATTCATGAGATAAATGAATTTAAAAATTATATGATAATATTAAAATCCTTATCTAAATTTGTTTTATAAAATATGGATATGGAAGAAAAATATATCTAATTAAAATTTAAATAAGGTCAGTTTTTTTAACATTTCTTTGCTAGATTCAACTAAAAAGTGAAGGAAATATGTAATAAAGTATGGAATAAATTTAAATTATTAAGCTTGAAATAATCTATAGTATATTCATGTTAAATACATGAATGGGGGAGTATATATACCACATAAAAATAAAAAGGTGCATAATATTAAATATATCTCAATAGAGAGTAAATTTAGATAAAATCTTTTACCTCGGGTCCGTCTTATCATGCTGGTGATCTAACCACATGTATAATAAATTTACATTTATTATAATTCCATAAAATTAAAAAATTTATATCAATGATATCATATATGATACATTTATAACATTTTATAACTTTTTTTCTAACAATTTATTATTAAAATCACTGTCTCTGGTGGTAACTATTTTATTTTTAATGTATGATTCAGTTTGGTAGTTTTGGAGATTATACATTTCCAAGGATCCATCAACTCCAAAATTTTAATAATGATATAAATATAATTTATATTAATTATATTAATATTTATTAAAATCCATAAATATTATCGATAAAAATATTTATTACAACATTCATGGAGACCGTAGGTCTTATATACGCACGAACATTGTATTCATTATTTTATGGATGGAAAAAATAGATAATTATTAACTATCGAAGAATAATTATTATATAATTTAAATAATATATATTCATAAAATCGATCTCCATTACCATCTATGTAAAACTGAAATGAAAAATGGCCTGCATCACTTTGTGGAGGCGGAAGTCCACACAAATGTATGAGCGACGTTATTGTTTCCCAATGCTTTGGATGGTAAGAAGATAGATATGATATTATCATTACATTTTTTTAATAATTTTTTAAATATAATATATAAACATGAAAAATAACATGATTCCCTTCCATAAAATAGGGTGACTGAAATTGAATTGTATCACAACATCGATATGGTATGTCATATGAATGCCTGAGTGGTACTTTCACATCCCATTTGATGGGAAAGTGGGTGGATAATGCTGGTTTCATAATAATTATAAAATTTCCATATATATAGGATAATAATTATTTTATTTTATTATATATAGCATAAATTTAGAAAATGTATTTTAATATGTAAATTGAAAGGGATTGGGTAAGAAGATTACCTCTTTTTTAGAGAACAACTTTAAATCCTTTCTTAAAGAACCTATGATTAGAATTTTAAGGAGAAATGAATCTCCATAAAAACTTGTAATTAATTTTAGAATAAAAAACTGAATGTCTTGGTCAATCTAGTTTTCTCAAGGTGGTGTAAATAATTTATGGAATGTGCTTCATTTTATAATTGAGGTGAAAGGTATTCTTGGAATTTATTAAAATATTAAATTAATATAAATTCTATTTAATGTACAAATGGATAAAAAATTATACAATTAGATTATAATATGATTATATGTCTAAATAATATCATATAATAAATTTTTTAAATGTTTTGTGTATTTGTTTCACATTAATCTCTCAGTTTTGACCAAACGATAACCATTTTGACAATTATAGTAATATCAATATTTTATACCCTTTAAATTTTATTTATGTTAGAATGGAATTTAAAAATCTCAATAAATTAACCATGTTTTAATTTTATATAATTATACAATTAATTTTTTCAAAAATAAATTTTTTAGGAAAATTATATCAGTGAATAAAATATCTTTTATTATAAAATATTATTATTGTAAATTTGTAGAACTATTCATTAAATTGACATTAATAACATCACAAAAATAAGTGAAAATAAACACAAGTGTTTTTAATATCCCTAAAATGTAATTTTATCTATAATATTTTTATCACAGTAATTATCTCAAATTAAATTATATTTCATATTTTTGTTTATCATTAATATTAATTTTCTACTAATTGAATAATTATTGTGCTAGTCTTGTGTAAGAATTTTAGGTTAATATTTTTTCCCTGAATATTAAAATTAAAATACCATTATGAATAATAATCTTATAAATTTAAAATTAATAATTATAATCGAATATATCCCTTATATATCTCCAATTTAAAAATATTATAATTATTAAAAATAAGAGTGTTGAATTTTTCAGTTTTCATTACAAAAAATATTATAAGGGTTATAATCATACTAAAATGGACCCAAAATTTCATATAACCAAATATTAGATGAAAATGGATGAATTACACACATGTATCAAAATATATAAAAGTTTTAAGATTATTTTATGGTTCTTATCATAATATTTTAATCCTTTAATCACATTATTTACTGTTTATCTTGGTAACAAAATTACTAATGATACTATTGAAATTGAAAAAAATATAAAAGGGACATTTTTTAAAAACATAGACATTATGATTTCTGATATTGAATCAATTTTTCAAAATTAAGAAAATATAAGTGGTAGGATTTAATTTAAAATCAAACTCGAAAAAAATGATGAAAAAATGTTTTATCGAAAAAAATCCCTTTTAATTATAATTTTTTTATTAAATTCTTATTCAAAATCAATTTTCATAACAATAATTGAATAATTTTAATTTAAAATAGAGTAATTACATTTTAAAACCAATCCAATAAAGAATATTACTTTATAAATACTTAAATGTAAGATACAATTCTCAATAAGAATTTGAATTCTTAATTATTCTTTGAAAAACCCAAATTTCCATAAAAAATTAGAAATTTAATCCTAATATTATTTTAAAATGATAAATTTTAAATTAAATAGTTTTTTAGAATAATTTTTTTAACAGTTCTAGAAATTAATTATAATATTTTTTCAAGAAAAGTAATCGAGACCATTTTTGAGAATTTTTTTTTGAAGAATAGAATAACTACTAATAATTAAGTGATTATTTACTAATACTTTTAAATAAATTTATATTTATTATAAAAATTATATATTTATTTCAATGTATTTAATCTTATTCATACCATACAATTTAATGTCTATCATGTAACAATCTTGTTTAAAGAATAATATTTTGTTATTTTCTTGAGCTTATTGTTTTGTGTTTCATACAGTGTCGAGCATGATGTTCTTATATTAAAATACAAGTGTGTCACATTCCCTCCATTAAATTAATTATTTCACAAAAAATTAGGATTCTCTTCAAAATAATAAGGGTTTAACATTTGAAAATAATTTTGTGGGAAACAATCATCATAAAATGCGTTAATAAAATATCCTCTCCAAAATATGGAAAAGGAAATATGAAGTTCATTACAAAACAAGGTTTCTAAATATAATAATATTAATTGGATGTGAAAATACAGTTATTATAGATAAAGATTATGCCAAAAATTAATATAGAGTGATAGAGAACATGGTAATGAGAAATTTAACAATAAAAACCCACAAATTTTTTATGGATTAAATGAAAACTAATTTCTGGATAAAAAATTATTCCAAACATTTTTTAGTTCATGTTCCTTTTCCTAAATTCAAGGGATTATATTACTATCCAGGTAAATCACTCTAAAAAACATTCATTCCAGATTTCTTTCAATATCATATTAATAATCTCATACTTTAGTTGAGCTTTGATATATTTACAATTCATCTCTTATGCCATGAAATATATATTCTAGATATATTTTTTATGAAAGAAATTTTAATGAATCATAATATTCATAATTATTTCCATTATCCAATGAATATTTTAAAAAAATATGTTACCCTGGGTTATTTAGTATAATAAATTATAATTTATTATCAAACAATAGTATTTGAAGTTAAACATAATCCACTTTTTACCTAGTTATTCGTAAGAATCCTAAAAAATATTACCAACCATTTTCAAACCCAGAAATATGATCAAAGAGTTAAATATAAAAAACAAAATTCAATTTATAATGTCACATTCTAAACCAGTTATGACCTTGATCACGTATACTAATAACCTAAATCACTGTAATCTTTATCCATATTTCATATATCCCATATAACACAAATAACATAAAAACTAAAATAATAATCTAAAATTTTATATCATACCCTTTAGCATGAACTTTAAAAAATTTAATAATATTCTTCCAAAATAATATTTTATGCTAAACAGAAAGGTTATATATTCCTTAACCTAGTGAAGTATCTCCTAAAATATAATTATTCATTTCTAAATCCTAAAAATTCAATAATATTTGATCCTATAATTTACTTCAAAAATAAACTTATAATTTATATGTTAGATTGTTTAAATAAATATAATTTTATACTAACTAGGATATCACATAGGCCAGTGGTAGTCACTGCACTCTTATCTCCCATAAGTTATGGGTTCAAGACACGCGGTCTTTCCAAATATGATGGGTTTTCACCCAATATGTGGGATTATATTTTTAAAATTCTATAATATCCCCAAAAACATGGTGAACATCCTAAAATCTCTTATTTTTAATTACTATGGTTTTCGATACGATATATTCAAAAAATATTCTAACTCTTTTACCTAATAATCCATAAATAACACTTCCGTAAAAGCATATTAACCATAATTGTTATCAATAAAATTTATCTTATGACATCATAATATAAAATCATTACTACCTAAATAACATTTTCATTAAATAGTATATTAAAACAAAGCCATGTATTCTCATAAATGTCTCCCGAAATTTCATTAGCCATGTTAAAATCTAATCACATAAAACATCAAAAGGTATATATATACCTTTAATAATATTATCAACCTTATAAATATAATCTCAAAATAGTTTAGGTTTTACAAAATATCAAACACATATTAAGGGTTTTCTTCCCTTCAGTCATGTGTTTTCAAAAAATACAATCTTATCACTAAATCAATTTTATAGGTTACTAGTACCATTAAACTTATTTTTCAAACTATTTAAGGAGAAATATTGTAGAAAAATACTTCAATTTTTCATGATTTTTATATCTATAATATTATAAAAATTTTAATATAGAATTGTTAAGTTCAAATATGTAAAAAATTCAATCCTTATACTTTATTAATTTATAGAGCATAGATCATTACTTGGTATTTGAGTTGACCATTTTATTAAGACATTATCTCAGATAATTCCCATATTCATTACACATAAGTCAATGAATAAACATGTTGTTATAAGATGTAATTTATTCCCATCCATAATACTCATCATTTATTCTTTAAAATTGAATTATTTATGAACTTCTTTTCCACACACAAAACATTTTCCAATTCATTTGAGACATTATCCATGATTTACCATTCCACACTTCTAACATGAATTAAAATTTTCGTTCCTTCCTCCATGGTCTCCACTACCCATTATCATTGTGAAATATATCCTTCCCTTATTTGGTGAGTCTAATATTTGGTTAAGATGAATGTTTTTAATCACATAGAGTGATAACTAATTAGGCATTATCTCAATGTCGTTCACTCCATTCTTCATCAAATCTTGTTGCTTATAATCACATTATTTTCAATTTAATTTGTTGTTTCCTTGATTTCTCATAGTTCCAATAATTGACTAAAACCAAAGATCATGATATAAGAAACAATAATCATAGTGTGATACCACATAATTTATACCCTACTAAATTCTAGAATGTTATCGTATACTAAAAATTATACTCAACATTATTCAGAGTGTTATGTTCCCTAATATCTATTTTCCTAAATATACTTCCCAATGTTTCTACAAAACTTCCTATGATACCAACTGTAAATACCTTGACTCTAGTATCCCAAAAATGGAGCTTTCAATATTAAATTAGCACTAGATGCATGTAATCAAATCCCTAATGAAATAATAGTTTATTAGTCTTGAAGAGCCATATACATACATTATTCATTTATTACACTATAAATAATAAATAAATAGATTAAAAACATTCTTATATCCTAAATATTATTCATTATATCCTTCATCATATCCTAAGTATAGGAATACAAAAATAAAATGAGTAATGATTCTCACTAATGGTTATGTACATTAGATATTATCTTCAATAATAAGGAATGATTAATATAGAAAGGTAAATAACTAAAATAAATTACATTTAATCAATTACATGAAAAAAATGAATCTATGGATAATATCAGTTCATTAATCTCATGGATAATAGTAACTAAATTATCAATGAAGGAAAATCCGGATATTGGATGTCATAATCTCAGAAATCATGGTACTTATACCATTGAGTCATTTTTCGAAGACAACATAAAACTATGGCATGGAATACAATAATATATCATTTAACTATAGTTTATATATTACTCCCATGAGACCATTCTATGCATATAAGGCCTATATAATTTCAGGTTCCACCTATCAATATATGTCCAACACATTTCTCGTATATGGAATGATCCATTTAATTAATGAACAACATTTCTTATAAAAAAATTTAATATTTAGTAAATATAATGGATTTATAAATTACTACTAGTCAATTAAATACATTAAATGTATAACACCATATTCATAAAGGTTATATGGTTTATGAAATAATCATAAACACAATACAAATAATATAGATATTTAAGACACATGTTATATCAAATGATCACAAATAAGTGAATGTTTAAAATGATTGAATTATTTCAATATATCTATAGTGTTTACTTAATAAAATATAGGTATACTATAATTAAATAATCTAAATACCATTAAATATCATTAAAAAATTCTAGATAAAATAATCCTTCCAATTTGAAATCACTGATTAAAAAATTATGCAATTCTGAAGTAAAACATTTTCTATGAAAAGAACCTATAAAACTTTAAAAGTATGATTAAAAATATTAATAATGATGGAATAAAAATATTTCCATGTTATATATGTTAATAAAATTTTCCATTCATACTATTGAAATAATAGTTAAAAAGTATCCTATTCAAAAATTGACAAGAAGATTCCTTCTAAACCATTTTGAAAAAAAGTAAAACATGGGTAAAAATGACTTCAATAAATAATAGAAAAACACTAAATGTCTTAATTAAAATATTTTCAAAATATATGGATATAGATGAAAAAATATATCTTTTTTAAATAGAAATATGGTTGGTTTTTCTTTTAAACATTTATTTCCTTGACTGAAGTTTCAAATAGATGAAAAGATGAAAGAAAATATAAAAACACAATAATAGTGTAAAATTTAAATTAAATATATTTATAATGACTAAATATATATTAATTTTAAATGATTAATTATATAAAAAATATAAAAATAAATAGTGTCTTGATACTAAATATGACTCAATTTATTGGAAATCGATATAAAGTCTCTTACCTCATCTTTGATTTATCATGTAGGATCTCTAACCTCCTATATAAAAAATTTAAATTTATTATAATTGAATAAAAGAACCATATTAATATCTATGATATGATATAATATCCATTTATAACATTTTATCACCTATTTATTACCAAATCAATATTCAAATAACTGTTTTAGGTTGTTATTGTTTCTTTTTTTCATTTATGTTTTGGTTCGGTACTTCCAGTAGTTGTACTTCGATCAAGGTTCCATAATATATAGAATATTGAAAATGATATAAATATAACATATATTCATTATATACATATTTCCTATAATATATAAAATTTATAGATAAAAAACCGAATTACACCATTTATGGAGACAGTAGGTTGTACGTACGCATGAACATTGAATTGAATTTTAGAAGAATGGAAAGAAATATAGGTATATATTTATTTAACTTTATAAAATAATTATAATATAATTTAAATCAAATATACTTATCAAATAAAGTCTCATTTCCATCCACTTAAAATAGAAATGAAAAATTAATCACATCACTTCGTAGAGGTGGTTGTCCACACTTATGCTCGAGTGAAATTATCATTTCCCGATGGTTTGAAAGGTAAGGAGGTAGATATGATATTATAATTACAAAAGTCTAACTATTTTATAAATATAATATATAAAAAATAAAACTATTATAATTTTTATTCATAAAATATGGCGATGAAAAATGAATTGTATCGTTATGTGGAGAGGGTAAATCATACAAATGTATAAGTGATAGATTCGCTTCCCATTTGATGTGAAAGATTTTGGATAATAGTGGTTTCATAGTAATGAATAAATTTCCATATATTTTTTCTAATAAAATTACTATATTATGATATATAGCATTGATTTATAATAGGTATAATAATAAGTAAATTGAATGAGATTGGGTAAGACCATTACCTCTTCATTTGGAGAACTCATTTATATCATTTCATAAAGATACTAGGATTATCCTTTTGGGTAGAGAGGAATATCTAGAACATGGATAAGGAATAAAATAATGTAAGGGAATTTATTTTTCAAGCTAGTTTTCTCAATGTGGTGTAAATAATTGGACGAAGGGGTGTTTTTTTGTAATTGAGGTGAGCATACTCTTGGGATTTCTAAAAATATTAAATTAATATAAATTCTTTTCCATGCCAAAATGGATAAAGATTATATAATTATATTATAATATAATTATACGTCTATATAATATCATAAAATTAATTTTTTACATGTTATGGATATGTTTTATAACTTATCTTTTCGTTTTAACCCCCACCCCTCATTATCCCTTTTGATAATTACCATAAAAATAATGTTTTACACCCTTTAAGAGTTAATTATGTTACTATAAAATAAAAACATCCAGTAAATGGACCATGGTTTATTTTTATATACTTATACCATTAATTTGGCCGGATATATGATATATGGGAATTTTATATCATTCAATAAAATATTATTTATTAAAAATATAATTAATGTCAATTTTTAGAACTATTCATTACTTTGGCGTTAATAACATCAATAATATTTGTAAAAATAAAAATAAAATATTTTATTATATCCCTAACATGTAATTTTATCAATACAATTCATGTATTCAATTAATTATCAAAAATTATATTTCTTTTATTAGTTTTATTCTCTTATATTATTTTTCCATTAAGTTAATTATTACTACATTAGTGTTGTGTAATAATCTAATGTAGTTATTTATTCAAGAAAAATTAAAAATAAATTACCATGACTAAGATAATTATGTTTGTTTTAAAATTAATATTTATAACCAAATATATATTTTTTCATACTCATATTAAAAATATTATATTTATTAAATATAATAGTGTGACATTTTTTACTTTTCCTTACAAAAATGATTATGAAAGTCATAATCACACTCAAATGGATATAAAGGACTTATAAACCAATATTGGATGCTTATGGATAAACATGAGTCATTAAATAAAATTAAGTTATGTTTTAGGGTACTTTTATAGTCCTTATCATATTCTTTTTGACCCTTAATTACCTAATTTACCCCTTATCATTGTAATAAAATATCTAAGGCCACTATTCAAATTGAAAAAAAATAAAAGAAAAGTACTTACTAAAATTGAAATTCCAAATTCCAAATATGGAATCAATTTTTAACAACTCAAAACAAATAATTTCTAGAATTTATTTTAAAATAAATATGGAAAATGTGATTAAAAATTGATTTCAGAAGACAACAATATCTTTTTAATTCTAATATGTTTTTATACCAGATTCAAATATAAGATCCATTTCAAAAACTATAATTAGATTATTTCAAATTAAAATTATCTAATTATATTTTCAAATTAATACAAAATATTATTTTACTTTTTAAATACTAAAAAAATATGATATAATTTTCAAAAAGATATAGAACTTCCCACTATTAATTGAAAAATTAATCACTCCAAAAAATTCTCAAAAATGAAACTTAAGATATTTTTTATATGATTAATAAAAAATTAATTTAATTTTGGCAAATAAATTCTATAAAATTATTTTAAAATATTTATAATAATTGATCATGAAAAACAATAAAAACCATTTTTTACGAAAACATAATTTTGAATAACTGAATGAATTAACTAATAACTTAGTTACTATTTACTAATAATTTATCAATTAAAATTTATTGAGTATGAAATTTATATACAATTCATAAGTTATTTAATCCAATTTGTTCCTACCAATTTAATAGTTAGGTTATAATGGTTATATTTAAATAAATATATTTTTTGGTGTGTTTGATCTCAGTGTTGAGTGTCGTATATGAAATCAAACACAATGTAATTATTTTTAAAATATTAAGGTGATACACCACCCATTAAGATTTGTTACAAAATAAAATTATTTTATAAAATAAAAGGTATGGTTGATAGAAAATCATAGAATTCTGTTAAAATTTTTCTCTCTAAAAAATGTTTACCTAAGTGATATGGTTGCAAACTAGTAAATAGATTTTAGATAAAATTAAAAGTAGATATGAGGAAAATTTAAAATTTAAAAAAGAAAAAGTGAAAATTTAGAGAAACAATTTGATGATATAAAGATGTTCGGGGAGTATTTCATTGATGTTTAATTATCTAAAGTGACTGATATAGTGAGTAAAATCATAGGCTATGGTGAAAAAATGGATGATTCCATTATTTTGAAGAAACTCATGGGAACTTTTCTATAATGATTTTATCCAAAAAAATTAAATTGAATAAATGGAAGATATATCATTACATGAGTTACATAATATCATTATTTTCTATTAATTTAGGAATACAAATACATTAAAAATAGAGGTAAAATATGGTATGATCATTAAAGACATAAGAAAACTGATTCTAAAAGAAAAATATCTTAAAGAATCTAGTGATAATGATGTTGATGATTATACAGATAATGACAGTAAAATCATTGTATCTCTTATATCCTATAAATTTAGAAAAGTAAAGGGATAATAAAAAATTAATATACCCTTCAAATGAATCAAATTTAGAGGAAAAAGACACTTTATAGCCATATTTACATATAATAAAAAATATTAGATGGTTTCAATGATTATGAATAGAAACTGTAAAATATGAAATGGGAAAAATTTTCTAAATTAATGATCAGAATAGGTGAAAAATTAAAAAATTTCTAAGAATAAAAATGAGAGTCATTGCAAGAAAGGAAGAAGATGAATACTCTTTCTATAATATCCAATTTGAAGATGAGTGACATAAAAAGGTTACAAAGTTTTTAGATAACTTGAAACTGAAAGAAAACCCCTCAAATAGTGATGAGGAAGGTTCTAAATATTTGTAAATATGTAATATTCTTATATCTGAGTTAAAGGATTATCATGAAATAATACCAAGTGGAAGGTGGAAGTTAAATATTTTAAATAAAGGTGATGGGAATAATGTTGAATCAAATGAGGTATCATTCAAAAGATAGAATGAGTTTATTTAAGAGCTCAAGAAATTCAAGATAAAGGTTTTATAGTTAGAAAAAATCATGAAGTATCGTTAAAGAAAAACATACGTTCAAATAATAAGACCATAGAAAGTTTAAATCAAAAGTCCTTAAATATGTACAAGAGTTAAAAAGGATGAAAAAATAATTCAAAAAATCATTTGATGTCAAGGATCAATCATCTATAATAACTAATTTTTTAGTACATCAATTCATGTGAACCCCATACTTATTTTTTTTTAAAGTTAAATATTTCTTTTATAATAGTGTATGTAGTAAACCAAAATCTATGCATGTATATGGTATAAAGGATGATAAGAATCTCCCTCTTATATATAGTGAGTAAGGAGGAATTTAACAGAAATCATCCCCCTTTAATACCATGATATATCATATAAAAACATGAAGAAATCCAAAAATATGGAATGAAATTTTCAAGATAGAATTAATGATTTTATAAAAGATTAAAATTTAGTAAAAACTATCGGTGTTGTTTTATTTTTAGTAATAAATATTATAGTTTATAGAAAAATATCTCCTTACCTAGAATAAGGCTTGAATCAATGTCTGGTAGCTCCAATGTGAAAGTAATGAATCTCCAAATATGAATGTTGTGAAAAATATTACTATAATTCCCTCTAATCAGAAAAGGTTTGAAAGTCTAAAGGATGTATATGGAAGATGTGAGAGACAATGGGATTTTAAAAATAAGTACATGAAAAGTAACCTTATATAGTTATCTAATAAATAAAAGGAAAAATAAGATTAAAATAATAATAAAAAAGACTTTTCATTCACTATAAAATCTTACTAATGAAATTCAAGAGAGGAAGACCAAAGATCCATTGTAGTGGGTGTTCTTTACACATGACTAGATACACCAAAATCTTGAAATATATCAAATATCGTGAAGAAGGGAAAGCTTAATTTGTAAATTATATCTCTTTGATAACAAAATGTATTAGAAATAATGATATTGGGCCAAGAGGACTCAAATCCGAAAATATGTTATTTATGGATGGAAAAAACACAATATTCTTTGTAACGACCCATGGTTTTTAATGGAAATTCATCTCTTATAATTATATTATACAATCACAAGGATGTACAAATTAATCAACTATTAAGTTCTATGTGACCATTAACCATAAGTTTTTCACATCAGTGTTTTGAATTTCAAAAATCTAACATACACGGTTGCGATCAGTATGTTATTTGGAGTCTGATACGAAATATTTTTTTTTGTGAATAGTAACATACCCTTATGAATATTACCATACCCTTATGAATAGTGATATACCCTAATGAATAGTGATATACCCTAATGAATAATAACCTAACATATGATAGTACAAAAATAATATTAAAGTGAAAGTATGATGTACCTAAATTTTTGAATAAGTAAATGAATGATTTAAAACTATTTTTTGATAAATTGGGAGTTAAATTAAATATTAAAATAAGAATGTAATGACCTGGAATTTCCATGATTGTTTTTAAAAAATGGGAATTTTTCGGGTCCACTAAATGTGACGATGTGCGATTCTGAGGCCCGGAGTGCCCTGAATGATCCGTCGACGTTTTTGATAAGCATAAGTTAAAGCGCTTAAGGAGTTTTCCTGAAAAAGTGGAGAAACTCTTAAACTGTAACTCGGATCAGAAATATGATGGCATCGTTGCACTTAGGATGGCGGGTTTACCCTAGGCGCGAATTAATATTAGTCGGCGCAGGCCTCCTTTGAGAAAAAACCAAAAATGGCATAATCATAAATAAAATAATTAAATAAATTATTTTATTTTTCAAATTCTTATAACATAAAAATGGTAACTCGGATTAAAAACATGAGACCACTCCTGAACTCGTGAGTGTATGTTTTCTTTAAACAGATACTAACTTTGGCTGGCACGGGCCACCCAAGAAAGTTAGTTTTTGGCCACAAATAAAAGAATTTATTGCCAATTACTTTATTTTAAAATTCATAACATATAAATGGTAACTCGGATTGAAAATCTGAGAGTATCATTGTGTTCGTTGGGGTGTTTTTCACCTAGGTAGATCTTAACCTCGACCGACGCGAGTCGAGGGTGACTGATAATAATTTTCCAAACTTTTTTTAGGTAAATTCATTAAACATGCGAGCGGCATTTTGTAACATTTGAATCGGTGCTCGAAATTGAAATCTGAGAGCACCGTTGAACTCGCAGCACTGGTATTCACTTAAGGAGACCTTCACCTCGACCACAGTGGGTCAACAGTGAATGATAGAATTTGGGATTTTTGTGGGATAATAAAAATAAAAATAAAAGCGTGTGACACTTTATATTTATTTGCAACAACCATGTGGGTGTTGGGGGGTGGGGTCCACCAGAATTAAACATCCACATAGATGTTAGAAGTGGGGACCACTGCACCTTAACCTTCAATGGGAGGTTATGGTGGTGGGGACCACCTGAACCGTAACCTGCCAGGAGAGGTTATGGTGGTGGGGACCACCCGGGTTTCTAAAGCCCCTTGAAACCTCCCATTAATTGTGAGAAAAATCTCAAGTCCCTATTAAATTTTGGAGGATCCTTTTGGTGTCCTCCCAATAATTATAGCCAACACACCTCTTAAATTGCGCATGCATAATTTGATTAGCTTGCTCCTTTTAAATTTAAATAACTGTGTCATTGGAATTTAGGAAGGTTTTTAATAAATGAACCGTCATAAATTCCAACGATCGTTACCTCCCTCCCTCCCTCTCTTATATATAGGAAGTTTGGGAGGAGTTTTTGGGATAGCTTCACCAAGTGACGAAGCACCGGTAATGTGAAGTGACACCCAACACTTGGAGGATTTCAATTATTCCACAAAGAATGCATTCTTCCAAGAAAGAACGTCGGCAAGGATCGACTTTCACACCCTTCCTCGGGACCTACTCTGACGTAGGACGTGTTCAACTACGACGAGTCGGCGCACAAAATCGACTATCGAGGAAAACGCCGATGACACCAACATTCATCTTTTCCCAATGATTTGCCTTCTTCCCCACACCAACGTCGACAAACATCGAACAAAGGTAGGGGTGTATTACATGCTGACGTTATTCCTTTTATATCTTCTTCAATGGTTGGAAAGGAATTGTATGCGGGTGAGTTTTTGTTCATCTTCTTTACTTGATGAGACAAAGGATACTACCCTAAACGCGGAAGGTGTGGGCCAAACCAACATGGACCAACCCCTCTGTCGTTCTTGATTGAGATGAACCTCGGCATGGAAACGAAGCAACGAGATGACAAAAACGGTGACGACAAAGGTCGTGCTTCCCGCGGCCTCCGTAACCCGCGCCGCCCTCGCGGCGCTCCGGCCGAACTGGCCCCGGACAGGCTGAGCATCGGCCGCACCTTCCTATGCGCGTCTCGTGCACCTAACTGCACCTCCAGCCCGCACCAGTCAGAGCCATGCCGATCCATCCTGTATGGACACCGGCCCGCCTCGCTGCTCCCTGCCCGGTGCCATCTTGGCAACCTGCCGGCCTACCCGGCGCCCTCCCAGCTGCCTGTTGGCCTACCCGACGCCCTCGCAGCCGCGCCATCGGCCTGACCAGTGCGGCACTCGGCCTGACCGGCCGCCCCGCTGGCCTACCCAAGACGCCACCCGGCCTGCTAAGCCACCTCATCGTCCTACCCACGCTGCCACCCTCCCTGCGCAGTCGCCCCCAGCCTGCCCAGGACGCCATCCGGCTTGCACGACCGCCTCGCCGGCCAACCCACGCTGCCACCTGGCCTTCCAAGCCGCCCCCGGCCTACCCATGATTCCCCCCGGCCTACTGAAGATGCCACCCAGCCTTCCCAGGCCGCACCCCGGTTCTCGACCGAACCGGCCGAGCCGCGCCGGCCTCCCGAGCTGGCTCGCAGCCTTTCTCGCGGTGCCACTGGCCGAACCAGCTCGGCCTCCCAGGTTGAGCCGCCCAAACCATGCCCCTCATAGTGGTGGCCGAACCGAACTGTCCACGCCCTCTAGGCTAAGCCGCGCCCCTCGGGGAGACCTCCGGGGCAAACTGCCCACGAGGCCTACTGGGCAGGGCCCAGCGGGCCGGGCCGAACCGAACAGGTTGCCCCACACAAAGAGTAAGGAAAAACCCAACTGGTCTGACTGGGTCAACCTAGACGGGGTTGGCACAGACTAAGATGGGCCGAGTCGGTCTGACCAGGTCGGACTGGACCCAAACCCACTACTGGTCTTTTCTTTCTTTTGGCCATATCTTTGGCACCAGACGACCGTTTGAGGAACCGTCGGTGGCACTAGTATTCTTGGATCGTGACGGTCGCTTCAAATATACCCCACTGGAGTTCAGGGAAATGTTGAGATATGATCAGGTTGGATCTTACATGAATCCAATCGGGCCCCCGAGACTAAAAGGCTAATAACACACAGACCAGACATCCGATTGACGCGTCGTCTATTGCGTAGCGACCCCTATATCTCATGGAGAGGATCCTTCCTGAGATGAGCGAGCATAGTGAGGAGTTATCAGACCAGTTCAGGGTTTAACATATAGCTGGGCTGGGCAGTGGGTTACCCATTGACCTTTAGGGTTTACCCTCTAGCTGGGCTGGGAAGTGGGTTACCCGACGACCTCTTATGGTTTAACCTCCAGCTGGGCTAGGCAGTGGGTTACCCGTTGACCTTAGGGTTTACCCTCCAGCTGGGCTGGGCAGTAGGTTACCCAACGACCTCTTAGGCTTTAACCTCCCACTGGGCTGGGCAGTGGGTTACCCGTTGACCTTAGGGTTTACCCTCGATCTAGGCTGGGCTGTGGGTTACTCAAAAACCTCTTAGGGTTTACCCTCCAGCTGGACTGGGTAGTGGGTTACCAAACGACTATGTTCTCCAACAGCCTATGTTTCAACAATGTGACTGTGGATGTTTTTTTATACCACCCCTTGATTAAAATCCTACTTTGAGCTGAGTCAGTAACTTTTGTTTTTACCTCATGATTGAGTTGGATTACTTGATAACTTAGGTATATGTATGGGCATACACTTATGTGGAATTATCTATTTAATTAATACTTTTTGGTTTATGCTTGTTGGATTTTGTGAGACATTGAGGGTATCAGGGTCCCTACTAAGTATCATTATACACACCCTCGCCTGGCATATGCCCGCACCTCATTGTGTTGGATGCAGACGACAGAAATCACTGACCGAGGCTGAGTATACGAGGACAGGACGTTACCCAGAGGTTGACAACATAGCGTGATGGTACACGGAGGAGACAGACGGATGTGGAGTGTTGTAGAGGCTATTTGTACCTACCCTTCAGGTAGGATCCGTGGTGGATGATCCATGAGCTTCTCTCAACATTCAACTTTTTTGTCCCTCTTCAGTTGTACTTGTACTTTACAGGTGGGATTGCATTTCCATCTCCTTTTACATTACATCACACTTTTGTATACAGTTTTACTTAGTGTTTTTCTTCTAGAATGTACTCTATTGTGTGTGTTTTAAAGTTATAAAGTAAATTCCTTCCCAGTTTAGGGATTTACGACTTTGGTGCTAGTTTCCCACCCCTGGCCTATGGAAGGAGAGCTTGGGGTTGTCACGACACGGGCCCCGAGGGACGGGTCTTGAAAAATTGGTATCAGAGGGATCGGTTGTACCGCAGAACATAAGACTCTAATATTTCTTTTCTATGAAGAAATAGTGTAAAGGGTACTGATTTTGGTTCTCAGTTCGGGGAGTCCAGTGTTGGTGCGGCGGATGACATATCCATACATCATGACCCTCACTACTGATCTCTGAATCAGTGAATGAAAACAGTGATTACATGTGTGTTTTCAAATGTTTTCTTTAAGTCAGCTCAAATAGGTCAGGTCTCCAGGTATAACTATTGACTTTGTGGCATCTGTTCAGGATTCCTCCATGCAGACAGCCTGTTAGAGTTCTGAGACAATACACGAGGACGTCCCATCGAGCGACGAGGCTCCAGTGCAGGGCTCTCTAACAATGTTGGCACTTTCGGGTGGTGTACCATCAGCACCACCACCCATTGGGCAGAAGATGCCACCAGCCACAATACCAGATGGTGCACGCCGACTGAGCATGTTGCGTGAGTTCTAGCGGCAGAGGCCTCCACATTTACGAGGCAAGATAGATTCCCAGGACGTAGAGGACTGGATGGAGGCAATTTCTAGAGTTCTCCTCCTAGTTGAGACACCCATAGAGCAGATAGTGATCTTAGATACTAGTGTTTTCTAGTGAGTGACCATGAGGTTGTTCTGTATAGTGATGAGGCTTTGGTATATAGACCGTTGCCCGAGATTATACCTTCAGGTAGTGAGTAAACTATATCACTGCATGTTGTTCAATAGTTATGACTGACGATACTTGTAGATGACACATGTTGGCTTACTGCCTTACACATGTTTTATCATCAGATACCCCTCAGGTTTCAAGGCGATTCTGACTCACAGGCGGCTAAGGACTGGCCTAAGGAGGTGGCTGAGAGTTCTCTAGAACTTCTACAGCTTTGGCAGTATTACATGTCAGTAGATGAGTATTCATCGAGATGTACCAAAAATTCCGGGTACCCGATGAATATGATATGATCAGAGCATCAGGGCTCAAACTCTCAAGGAATGTGGGTTTAAGGACATCTGAGCCAGCACTATTCCTCTATGCATTCCTACCTATGTTAGGGTTCTAGAGAGAACCTTTGAGGTTGAATGTTATTTGGATGAGCAGATACAGCAATTGAATAAAAATAGTGGATAAGCTGGAAACTAGTGCCATTCTCAGAGACTTGGCCATGTAAAATGTTTCTGGAAGAGGATTTGTTAGGTAAAGATGAATCTGCATGGTAATTGATGTGGATGTAGAGCTAGGAGAGAAGCATGTGGTGTTTTACTTTTCAACATGTTATAACCACCCCTTTTTTGTGGACCGTGCTAGGCTCAGGTAGTTGGAGGATAGGGGAAGTGAGTAGATTCATGTGGTCAAGAAGTGCAACCCAAGGGCTCTAGGAATGATTTTAGGTGTGGACTATGTCTACTACTAGCTTCTGTATCAATATAAATACGTAAAAATAATTCATTCCTTTCACGAATTTTTTCCATGACTTACAGTTTCCGGTTAAACCGTTTACTTGACACTCACGTCTGGAGATACCTTTGGGAGGATAATTGATAATCACACTATTGATGATGATGTGATCTGACCCTTGAGGTGAGATTTTCGGTTTGAACCTCTTGGTGGCAGCATCGAGGCCTTACAACGTTAGTTTGGGTATAGAATTGGCATCCATAGTTCATACTCAGATTGAATATATTAGGTAAAGAGGTTGTGGTTTATCTACAACATTGGGATGGGGATTTCCTTGGTTGGTGAAAAAGGAAACCTAGGAAGCATATGATTAATTCATGCATAGAAGGGTGCATGAAATCACTCGTGAGTCGGAAAACCTCACCCTCGTGGCAGCAGAAGATGACTTTGGAATAGTCTACAGTCTTAAGAAGGGAAACATTGTAGAAGATGCACTCATCAGGAGGTCTATCCTGTATCTGTTGAGTGAGGCAATATAGAAGCAAGCCACTTTGTAGATATCCTTTGTGGATCGATAAGGAGATAATTTTATTCAGTATCTTAAAGTCACTCCCCGACTCCTTCAGCAAGTCAGGGAGGTGCAGCATAAAGACATTGAATGCAAGACATGACGTGCTCAAATATCCATAGGACCAACACCTGATAGATTTTCTAAAGGCGGGGAGCACGTCAGTCTCTTTAGGGGATGTACCATGGTACCAGTGTCACTTCAGGAGGAGGTTTTGAGGTAGTTAAATAAATCCCCTCTACCAGTATATCGAGGAGTGGTGAAGATGTACCCGGACCTCTAACGACAGCACTGGTGGCCGGGAATGACGAAGATCGTTGCAGAGTTTGTCCTTCGGTGCCTCACTTGTCAGCAAATGAAGGTGGAACATCAGGTACTAGTAGGTTTGGTTCGGCCTTTAGAAATCCCAGAGTGGAAGTGGGATGGGATATCCATAGACTTTGTGACAGGAATTCCATGTACATCCAGGGTTCATGACTCAATTTGGGTGATCGTCGACCGACTCACCAAGTCATCCCACTTCCTACTTATCAAAGAACTGGGTTTAATATAGATCCTGGGACGCCTTTATGTGTAATAGATTGTGTGCTTCATGGAGTACCCTCGATGATCGTTTCCGATCGTGATGCATGTTTTACTTCCCAGCTATGGAATGGGATGTAGGAGGCTTTCAGGATGCATCTTCGTTGAGCACCTCCTTCCATCCTTAGATGGATGGTCAGATTGAGTGGACCATTCTGACCCTCGAGGACATGTTGTGCACGTGTGTCCTCAACTTTAGTCACAGCTGGGAGGATCACTTACCTTTAGTGGAGTTTTCATACACTAACAGCTACCAGTCCACCATAGGGATGGAATCTTTTGAGGCATTTTATAGGTGACCATGCAGATCACCTTTTTTCTGGACTGAACCAAGGGAGTCAGCACTCATTGGACTGGAGATGGTATGGGCTACCACAGTGTAAGTGAAGACAATCCAGGAGGAGGTGAAGACTGCACAGAGCAGGCAGAAGTCATATAACAACAGGAGACAGAGACCTCTAGAGTTCAAGGATGGCGACCATGTCTTCCTATGTGTCTCGCCCTGACGAGGTCTACAGAGATTTGGATGAGGAGGAAATTTATCTCTGAGATTAATCAGACATTTTCAGGTTCTCGGTAGAGTTGGTAAGGTGGCATACCGCTTAGCTCTTCCACGTATCCTAGTTGAGGAGTTATGCACACGACCCTGCTCACATCATCGACCATGGAGAGCTGGAAGTTGAAAATGGGGTGAATTTTATAGAGGTTCCATTAGGGATTGATGATCAATAGGAGTGAGTCCATTATGGATAGTCAATACCATTGGTGCACATTCGTTGGAAGCACGGGAACCTCTAGAAGAGCACATGGGAGAAGGAGGCTCAGATGCGTGCTCAATGCCCACACTTGTTTACCTAGATTAGTTGTAGCTTATGGGGACGTAGATCCCTAAGATGGGGAGAATGTAAAGACTTGGAATGTAAATGAAGTTTTTTTAAATAAATGGTAATTTTCCAGGTCCGTGAATTCTGACGGTGCGCGATTCCAAGGCCCGGAGTGCCAGAAATGATCCGTCGAAGCTTTTGTTAAGCTTAAGTTAATGCGCATAAGTAATTTTCTTGAAAAAGTGGAATAAATATTAAATGGTTACTCAGATAATAAATCTGAAGGCACCGTTGCGCTCAGTATGGTGGGTTTACCATAGGCACGAATTAAGATTAGTCGGCGCGGGCCTCCTGTGAGAAAACAAAAAAATGGCATAATCGTAAGTAGAATAATTAATAAAATTATTTTATTTTTCAAATGCTTATAACTCACAAAAGGTAACTTGGATTAAAAATCTGAGACCACTGCTAAACTTGTGAATGTATTTTTTCTTTAAGCAGATACTACCTTTGGATGGCGCGGGACACCAGAGAAAGTTAGTTTTTGGCTGCAACAAAAATAATTAAGTGACAATTATTTTATTGTAAAATTCATAACTTCTAAATGGTAACTCGGATTGAAAATCAGAGTGTACCTTTGGGTTCGTTGGGGTGTGTTTCTCTTAGGCAGATCCTACCCTCGACCGATGAGAGTTGAGGGTGACTAATAATAATTTTCCAAACTTGTTTTCGGGTACATTCAATAAACGCACGAGCGGCGTTTTGTAACTTTTGAACCGATGCTCGGAAATGCAATCTGAGGGAACCGTTAAACTCATAACGCCGATATTCATTTAAAAATACCTTCACCTCGATCGTAGTGGGTCAAGAGTGAATGATAGAATTTGGGTTTTTCATGGGAGAATAAAAATGAAAAATAAAAGTTTGTGACACTTTATTTGTATTTCCAACACCCATGTGGGTGTTGGGAGGTGGGGTCCATCAAAATTAAACCTCCACATGTAAGTTAGAAGTGGGGACCACCACAACTTAACCTCCCATGAGAGGTTATGGTGGTGGGGACCATTCGGGTTTTTAAACCCACTTGGAACCTCCAATTAATTGAGAAAAACCTCTCATGTCCCTATTAAATGTGGGGAGCCTCTTGGTATCTTCCCAATAATTATAGCCAACACACCTCTTAAATTGCACCATCATAATTTAATTAACTTTCTTCTTTTAAATTTAAATAACTGTGTCGTTGAAATTTAGGAAGGTTCTTAATAAATGAACCATCATAAATTTCATCGATCGTTACCTACCTCCCTCCCTTTACTATATATAGGAAGCTTGGGAGGAGGTTTTGGGATGGCTTCCCCAAGAGAAAAAGCACTGGTAAAGTGATGCGACACCCAACATTTGGAAGATTATTTTTTCTCCACAAATAACGCAGTCTTCAAACGAAGAACACCGGTAAGGTGTGACATCAACTTCCTTCCTTAGAACCTACTCTAACATAGGACGTCTTCGACTACGATGTGCTGACGCACAAACCGACGATCCAAGAAAACACTGACGACACCGACGTCCATATTTTCCCAACGATCCATCTTATTCACTGCGCCAACATTAACAAACATCGAACAAAGTTAAGGGGTTTATTACATGTTGATATTATTTCTTTTCTATCTTCTTCAAAAGTTGGAAAGTATTTTTTTTGTGGGTGAGTTTTTGTTCACCTTCTTTTCTTGATGAGCCAATTGATACCACCCTAAACGCGGAGGGTGCGGGCCAAAACAACATGTTCTGACCCCTCCACCGTTCTTGTTTGAGATTGTCCTCAGCATGGAGATGAAGCAATGTGACGATGAAGGCGGCGACGACAAAGGTCATGCTTCCCATGGCCTCTACAACCTGCGCCGTCCTCGCGGCACTTTGGCCGAACCGGCCCCGTCCAGGCAGCGCCCCGGCTGAGCATTCCAACGCATGTCTTGCGCACCCGGCCGCCCTACTGGCCCGCGCCGCCCCGAGCCACGCTGAACCGGCATGCCCGGCCGCCGGCCCGCCTGGTCGCGCCCTGCCCGACGCCCTCGCGGCAGCCTGTCGGCCTGCCCAGCTCCCTCCCGGCAGCCCCACCGGCCTGACCGGGCCGCCGCCCCGCATGCCCGGCCACTGCCCGGCTAACCTAGCCGCCCCTTCGGCCTACCCCGGCGCCGCCTGGCCTGGCCGCCCACCCCATCAGCCTGCCTAGGCTACCCCCCGGCCTGCTCGGCCGCCCTGCTGGCCTACCCAGGACGCACCCCGATTCCCAGCCCAACTGGCCGAGCTACGCCGACCTCCCGAGCCGGCCCGCGGCCTCCCTCGCGGTGCCACTGGCTGAACCGGCTCAGCCTCCCAGGCCAACCTCCCAAACCGCGACCCTCGCGGCGTTGGCCAAACCGAACAGGCTGCGCCCCACGCGGCGACCTCCAGGTCGAACTGCCCACGCGGCCCGCTGGGTTGTGCTCAGTGGGCCGGGCTAAACCTAACAGGCTGGCCTACCCAAAGGTTTGGGCCAGACCCAACAGGTCTGACCAGGTCGACGCAGACCACGTTGGCCCAGACAAAGATGGGCCAAGTCGGTCCGACCAGGTCGGATCAGACCTGGGCCAACTACCGACCTTTTCTTTCTTTTGGCTATATCTTTGGCACCGAATGATCGTTTGACAAAACGTCAGTGGCATTGGTTTTCTTGGAGCGTGATGGTCCCTTTGAGTATACCCCACTAGATTTCAGAGTAAAGTTATGAAACGGTCAGGTTGGATCGTACATGAATCCAACCGGGCCCCCGGGACTAAAAGGCTAATAACTCACAGACCGGGCATCCGATTGATGTGTTGTCTATTGCGTTGCGACCACTATGATGATGCAGACCTTTGAGATACTTCTATATGGGACTTAGTGATAGTTAGAGTGTCAGCCTATAGCTCATGGAGCAGATACTCCCAGAGACGACCGAGCAGAGTGCAGAGTTTTTAGACCTGTTCTGGGTTTACCCTCCAGTTGGGCTAGGCAGTGGGTTAACCGTTGACCTTTAGGGTTTACCCTCCAGCTGGGCTGGGCAGTGGGTTACCTGATGACCTCTTAGGGTTTACCCTACAGATGGATTGTGCAGTGGGTTACTCGTGACCTTAGGGTTTACCCTCCACCTGGGCAGTGCAGTAGGTTACCTGACGACCTGTTAGGGTTTACCCTCCAGCTGGGTTGGGTAGTGGGTTACCTGTTGACCTTAGGGTTTACCCTCCAATTGGGTAGGGCAGTGGGTTACCCGACGACCTCTTAGGGGTTACCCTCTAGCTGGGCTGAGTAGTGGGTTACCTGACGATTGAGTTCTCCGGCAGCCGACATTTTGACAATGTGACTGGGGTTGTTTTTTTGATACTACCCCTAGATTAAAATATTGGTTTGAGTTGTGTCAATATCTTTTGTGTTTACCTCAGTATTGAGATGGATTACTTGAAAAATTAGGTATATGTATGGGAATATAGCTAAGTGGGGTTATATGTTGAATTCATACTTTGGGGTTTATCCTTATTGGAGTTTGTTAGATAATGAGGGTCCTGGGGTCCCTACTGAGTCTCATTATACTCACTCTTGAACAGGCTACGCCCACACCTCGTTGTGTTGGATGCAGAAGATGGACATCGCTGAACGAGGCTGAGTGTACCAGGACTGGATGATACCCGGAGGTGGACCACACAGCGTGATAGTGCATGGAGGATACAGACAGACATGGAGTGCCATGGAGGCTATCTTTACCTACCCTTCAGGTAATATCCGTGGTGGATGATCCAGGAGATGCTCTCACCTTTCAGCTATTTTTCCCTTTTTAGTTGTAATTTTACTTTACCGTTGGGCTTGTATTTCCAGACCCTTTTAATTTACGTAACTCTTTTGTATACAGTTTTACATAGAGTTTTTATTCCATCTTGTACTCTGTTGAGTGTATTTTCATGATATAAAGTCAATGCCTTCCCAGTATAGGGATTTACACCTTTCGTGCTAGTCGTCATCCCTTGGCCAATGGAAGGTGGGTTTGGGGTAGTCATGGCACGGGCCCCGAGGGATAGGTCGTGACAAATAAAATCATGAAAATTATTTTTGAAAAATTGATTTATTTTTTGGATTCTACACATTGATAAATGGTTACGGTTAATTTTTCAGATTTATATGAAATACATGATTTTTTTGGTAAATAGTAAAATGCCTTAATTTACCATTTAAATACATTATAATTTAAATCCAATATTACTAACATCACAAGTTATGTAAGCAACAAAATATCAAACTCACATGTCCTCTCTATTATTCATGGTCATGGAAGACTCATCATTCCTTGTCTTGTGGGGAAATAATAAATTAATGAAGTTTATATTGAGAAATACCCTCTCCCCTCTATTATAAATACCGCTCATCACAACCTCATTTTCTCACAACTCTCAATCTTAAAGCCTTGTATAAAATCTTCCCAAACATATTCCCTTGACCCTCCCCCACTTTGAAGAGCTTCTGGTCTCATCAAAAGACCGTGCCTGGCTTCTTTAAGGAGCATCTCAAGAGGAGTATTCAAGCGATATTTCCGCTCTTTCTTTTTCCATTAAATTCCATTAAATTTCATGATCATTTCATTATCTCGCCCCACCTATATTCATCCACATGGTATGGTAAATCCATCATTATACATATTATGGAATTCTATGACACGAATAGGATATTATATCATCTAACCTCATTTTCTTTTTCTTTTTATTTTACAAAAGTGAACGTTGTTCGTGTGGTGTTAATTTATCACCTTCAAGAACGACATGTTTCCAATTTCCTTTACAAATTCCAGATTTGGTCATTAAACAAGTCTTATGGTTGAACCAGATTATATTATATGTTTTATATACTATTTCATATTCTGGAACTAACTTCGGTACATATGGATTAATTATTAAACAAAACAAGTTCGTTATGGTCGAAAACCGCCAAAATTTACTCAAACAACCATCATTTAATTCTTATCTAATGATTAATCTACATGGTATATAATATAATTGATTATAAGATCATTTAAAATTTTATAATATCATTAATAACATGAAATATCAGTTCTGTATGTTTATCCATGTTCTATACGAACTTTCATTTATGAGTCCATTTGAACCGCTCAAGAAAACCATAAAAATGAACATTCCCGAACAATGTTTTTAAACTCTATAACTCATCCAAATGCCCATAAAATAACTTAATTAAACAATAATGATCCATATTAATGTAAAAAAGGTTCTTTAGTTGTCCATTAATGAATATAATGTGCTTATACATGACATTAAAGTGAAGAAAGTGTTCAGATTCATGGTAAGGGGAAAATCTCGATCCCAACATTCTTTCTTCAGGTTCTCCCTCTTTCACTCCATTTTTTGTATGGTCAGTCCTTAAAAATAATTCTTCATAATTATAATTCCTTTTATGGGATATAATAATTTTATACTGAATTTTTTTTTCAAACAAATGATTTCCAAAAGAACTCTTCTTTCAAAAACACACCTTTTACTTCACAGTCAAGGTTGATGCTTATCATATCAAGTATGATATTACCACTTTATTTTGGGAACCAAAAGTTTATGAAAGTTTTATTATTAAATGAACTCTATTACTTTACATGGGTTATTTGTGTTAATTTTTTATATACGTTCATTTTTTTATGCATGATAATGATATTGTTAGGATGTGACACATGCACCCAGAATTATATAGCGCAATATGAATTTTTCAATGTGACGGGTGCACACAAAATTATATAATGATACAATGCATTGGGTGAAGTGATAACTCTCATTAGTTTAAGTGAAATTATGTGTGAACATGATTATAGATATTTTCAAAAGTATGTATGGTAATTAACCACTAATACGTTATGTTTCATTTTTATGCATTCCCATATTTCAAGTCTTTTATTAATGATTCCTCTCATGTTCATGATCATTTGCCTACGTTATGGTTATTCCCCCGCATTGTTACATTATTCTTATCTATCCAATTACTTGGATTTTATCTCACCCATTTTTATGTATATCCTCAGGCGACTACATGTACTAAGGATGGGGAAAGTGCCAATAAGTAGCTAGAGAAGAAGGAATTAAATAAATGTTTATACTTGATATTGTAATTATTTTGTATGGTTCTCATTTTCCCAAGACACTAAACCTTTAAATCCTCTATGTGTAATAATATTAGGTTTTTTATCTTTAAAATTATATAATAGTAATGTATGAAAAGTCTGGGTCCCTATATTCTTAGTGTTATCCTATTTTCAGATGAAATAAATGATGTTTTTTTCAAAATAATTCATGCATTATCAAGAGTTTTAATGATATAAGAGTCACCACAAGAGGTGAAATAACAAGTTAAAAATTTAATCAAATTTTTGACCCCTCCAATTCATGATTTATGAGTACCAAATGTAGCGACTCTAACCCAAGTATCCGAGAGTTGATAGTTACTTTTTACATTGGCACTAGATAAAATCAATCACAGCCCCATGGAATAAGTATTGTGGTAGTATTAATTAACTATATATATACTTTAAATTATCATTAAAATTTAAAAAATAAAATAATAATATTTTTTTGAGATCACTATATTTTCCCTTTTTTGTTATGGTTCATATTATTCACTGAACACTTCCTAGTTTCCTGGGAAAAACGTAATAATGTGATGAGCTCAGATTCTTAGTAATGGTATAAATATTTAAATATATATAAATAAATAATGAATAATCAATATAAAAAGGTAAAAAACTGACACATAAGTCATTTAATCAATATATTTAGCATAATATGGAAGGAATAAAATATGATCAAAAAATTCCGTATAAATAATCAAATAAGCTTAAGACATAACGATAAATAAATAAATAATATAATAATCACATGGAATATCAATTAATATATTCATAATGATGGAATGCATATTTTTATACATCTTTAACGTAATTTCAATACCTCATGTCAAGACTTATTACCATCAAGACCCCTACCAAGGAAAGTTACATAAATGGATAAAGCCTCATCAAAGTACTAAAGATAATTTGTCTCATGAGAATGATCAATGAAACAAGTGGATACATAATTCCAGGCCACAAATACAATGAATTCCTCATATGATAGGGGTTAAACATAATCAACACAAAAATATAAATTGAAAAACTATGATATGAAATGTTAATACTTACCCCAATCAATAAGTATAATCATAAACTATCCAGAGGAATATGGTGAATGGTAAAAAAATTGTAAAACCCGATCCAAAATAATTATAAGAGATATTGATAAATAATAAAGGTTGTTTTAATATAATATATCCCCAATTGATAATCACTAAAATTAAGGTTTGATGTCCTTGATGAATAGAACATCCATAAAAATGACACTAAAAATTATTTGGGGGAAAATAACGTTTTCACTCTGAAAATATATTTAAAATTAAATGGTCATATAATCTATTTAAAATGATTTTATAAGTAAATAATTTTTGAAAAAATTTAAAATATTTTTTAAAACATTGAGTGGTCATGAAAGTGTACAATTTTGTTCATGTCGTATAAGTTAAAACAAATATTTCATTCACATTTTCTTTAAAATCCAAACGGTCCTTTTTGAAAATGACATAATGATTACTTTCAAAAAAAATTAAATATTAAAAAAGTGTAATTTGTTTTAATAAATAATTTTTAAAATGATGAAAACATTTTTTAAAAACATTTTTAGAAAATATGTATTTTTAGAAAAAATGATTTTTGAATGAAGAGAGATATAGACTCATATTTTCTTCAAAACATTATATCAATAATTTTATGTAGGAACGATTGGAAAAGTGGTATTTTCTCTTGAAAAATATCATGAATGACCATATTAGAATAAAATATATTTATTTTAATATATAAATATCAAATAATTTCCCCATGATACACTTAACCAAAAAAAATCTCTAATAATGATGAGATTCTTAAATAAACCCTTACAACTTTGGAATCCTTTGAATCCTGTGATCAATAAAATAAGAAAAATCAAATGAAACATTAAATATGATTAATAATAATATATCCATGATATAACTTATCAAATTGGAATTATATATTCCATATAATTTAATAATTTGTTATTATGGCGTATGTCTCTTGAAAGTAATAGTGAGACTAGAAACCCTTACCACTTGATCAAAATTTTTCTTATGATTATGAACCTCATTTATAATGAAAATAGTTTTATTAAAAAAATATAAAAAAACATATATATTATACCTTTTTTGATTTACTTATATTCTTTTATTACACTATTATTAGAAATTCTTTATTAAAATCACTATTTCAAAAGAAAACTTCATCATTCTTCATGTATATTTTGGTTTAGTAATTTTGGTGATTTTAATTTGATAATGGTAAGATAATATAAATAATTTAAAAATTTATATAAATATATCATATATATTATTTATATATATTTTAAGATTAATCTATAAAACTTATAGATTGAAAATAGAATTCATTGTTCATTGACATGGTAGATCATATATACGCATGAAAGTTGTTTCCATTTTTATCGAAGAACGTAATGAAATGGAAAAATATTAATTAGAATATATATAATAATTGTTATATTTTATATATATTATTTATATTAATAAAATCTATCCTTATTGCAATCCATGTAATAATAAAATGTAAAACATTTCACACCGCTATGTGGAGGCGGTAGTCCACACAAAAGCATAAGCGATGTTTTTATTTTTAAATAGACAGGAAGATAAAAATTTATATGTGATATTGTATTTAAATAATTATTTTTAAATAATAAATATCATATATATTAATTATAGTTTATCCTTAGTACCTTCTATGTAAAGAGTAAGTGAAAAATGAATCACATCGCTTCGTAAGGTGACAGTCCACTGTAAACATGAACAATGTTATTGTATCCATCACGAAATAGAAAGTCATATGGTATATATGACATGATAACTAGATAAGTAAAATAATATCGTAACTATAATATAAAATTTTTAAATCCATTATTAAATATACCCTTGAAAGGTGAGGATGGAAAACGAACTATATTGATTCATGAGGTGGTAGTCTGTCGTACACACGATTGATGGTTTCATTATACATTTTTTGGAAGTGTAGATGGATATAAGTTACTAAATTAACATAATAAAATATTATTATATATTATTTATTGGTTTTATTATTTTAATGTTGTTTAAAATATTATATGGATTTAGTAGAATAAATTAAATTAAAATTCATTTTTAAAAGCATTACCTCTTCTTCAATACATCTCTTTTGGTTTAACCTAAATCCTTCATAGATTAGAATTTTGATCTAAAAATTGATCCTATGATATTGGGAGGAATTAAATTAATATATTTGGTTATGGTTTGGCTGAAAAAAATGGATTTGGGAGTGTAAATAATGGAGGAGAAGGGGTGACATTTTATTAGTGGGGGAGAGGGAACATTTGGTATTATTTAAAATAATCAATTACACCAACGTTTTTTGTAGGAAAAAGGCCCCAACAATTGAAATTATCAAACCATAGAGATTTTAGGGTCTAAATATGTCTATAAAATGGTTTTCTACATGTATTTAGGTCATTTTAACCAATATTTTTTTAGTTTAACCCCCGATAATCCCATTTTTACCTTAATCATATAAGTTAAATTTTCATGTTTTTACTTTTAATAATGGTCAAAAAATAATTCTAACATATTAGGTAATATAAATCATTTATATTCCAAAAATTTAATCTATTTTATTAAAATTAAATTTATAGAAGTATAAGAATAAAATTCAAAATTATACCAACAAATGCGATAAAAAACCAGGTTTCCAAAGAGAAAATCTGCATGTATTAAATCTTTGAACAAAAAATCCACATAAAATTTATTTAAAATAACTAAATTAATTAATTTTTAATATAATTTTTCTTTTTTAATTTAAAACCACTTTTAAATATTATTTATCATTATAAATAATTTAAATGAATATGCAATTGTCAATTAAAATTTATTATTTTTCACTATTTGTCAAAAAATTAATCTTTTCAGAAAATTATAAAAAATTCACACAAATATAATTTTTATATTTAGATATAAAAAAATAATTTTTTAATAAATTAATTTCCAAATTATTTTAAAAATTATTTTTAAATTGTGTGTACATATGGTGATTAATTCTCTATTTAGAAAACTATTATATTTTTTTAAAATATATTTCTATCTAAAATGGATATTATTTTATTAATAATCAATAGGTAACCATTGAATTTATTTTATACATGTGTAAAAATATAATTTCAATTAATATTTTAGTTTTATTCATTCCCCCAAATTAATAGCTAAATTTTAATGGTCATGTATAAACAATAATATTTTAATAGAGTGTCGTTTTTTGTTTATACTTGATGTTACATGAAATGAAATATATCAAAGATAAGGAATTTATTTAACAAGAAAAATATCCTAAATTATATGGGTGTTATGTTTCCTTATAATCTTTGTGTTGTGTGTCATACATTCTATCAAATCTAATGTGTCTATTCTAAAATAACTAGGTGTTACATTTTATCCCCTTAACTAAATTGTGTCTTCACAATTTAATCTTGATCTCAATAATTAAGGGTTTGAAATTTTATAATTTCCTTCTTTAAATCCCAAATGATAATAATGGTTAATGAAATATCCTCTTTATAACTATTAATGGTAATTATAAAGGTCATCTAAAATAATCAAATAAATAGGTTTTAAAGTATGATAATATAGGTGAAAAGTGAATATAAGGACATGGAATGAAGGATTAATGCCTAAATAATTATGGTGGGTGATATAGCTCATTGATAAAAAGAATATGAATGATCAAGAGAAAGCCGAGAACAACAAAACAATAATTTTAGGATGAGTTTAGGGACCATTTGATTCATTGGAAATGAATGTAGTAGGTTAAAATTTTTGTTTCAAGATCCTTTTCCTAGAGTTAAGGAATTCCTTTACTATATATTTTGATAACTTAAGAAAATGTACATAGTCAATATATTTATATTTAACAAGAAAAATTTCATCCTTTGGTTTTTCTTTGATCAATTCCCACTTCATTTATTACACCAAGAAATGGATATCCAAAATGAATTTTTATACCCAAAGCACACATAAAAAATCACACGAATGCCAAGTCATTCCTCGCATCTAATGATATTTTCTAAAAACAATTGTTCAAATATTTTATCAAATAAAAAAAGATGAACAAATTATTTTATTCTTTATATATTTTACCTTATGATGCATCTAAAATACATCTATAGAACCCCCAGTTTGACGTATGTAGCCTTTGTTTTTGCCTTTTTATGTGTTTAAAGTGCATGGGATGAGTTGGGAAGAGGTTGGGAGTGTCTAGAATGGGTTTGGATGAGTTTTGAGGCTTTGCATTGGGATCATAGTTTGATCATGGTTAGTGGAAACCATGTGGGTTCTCCATGAAACCGTGTATACCCCTACTCTCGAGGCAGTAGCGTGCACACGATTAGTGCATGGTTTTCCAAACTATGCGGACTAAACATGGGGACACATAAAATAGGGTTTTAAAACCCGAGACCACTCGATCTTGCCTCATTCCTCTCTAAAGTTCCTCCCACTCGAGCCACACTCGAGTTATTTGGTTTTCAAGGGTTGGAGGGGTTCTCACACTTTGTTTGGAAGCGTTTTGAAGAGGTTTCTTGGTGTTTTGAAGGTGGTTTCTCCCAGGTAAGTCTCTCCTCTTGGTTTCCTTGTGTTTTCCTCTAGATCTACGTCCCTATCTTTCCTGGCATTCTAGATCTACACTTGTTGTGTGTAGATCTAGGGTTGTGGTTTCCATGGATGATGATTTTAAGGCTTGTAAATATTAGGGAATGGGATCTAGAGAGGTTTCGGTGGTGCGTTCGCCAGATTGGAGGTGCAGTTGCTTGTGAGTCAATTTCCCAGGAACCCTAAAGGTAGGTGGCTTCTCTCTTGAATCCACTTGTTTAGAACCAGTGGGGTTTGATTACAATTAATTAGTTGTGATTGAAATTAATTGTGATTGTTGTGCCAAATTGGTTGGAAATCCCTTTGGTGATGTTTTGGGGATTTTTGAGGAAAAAAGGGGTTTTATAGTGAAAAGCTGTTGTTGTGGAGTTTAAAATAGAGATTTTAAAATGTGTTGTTGAGATTTATTTGGGAAAATGGTTGATGAAAACTAGTTTTCAATAAAGATTTTCTTTTTATTGAAATGTGGTTTGGCATGGAAAATGGTTTTCAATAAATAATAGATTTATTGAAATGAATTGGTATGCGATGAAATTGGTTGATTTCATGTTGTTGTGACCTTGGTGGGTCATATGCTTGATTATGGAATGATGATAATGTTGTGTGGAAGTGGAGAGAAGTACCACTATAAAAAAGGGTTGGATAGTGGATGAAAGGGCCACCGTCAAAGGATAAGTGGACAGGAAGAACCACTAGTTGTGAATGGGTGAATGGTTTAGATGGAAGATCCGCCATTTTTTTGTGGTCGGGAAGTACCACTACGTGTGAATGGGTGAACGGGTTGGATGGAAGCACCACCATTTGGTTGTTTTGGTTGTTTGTTGTGCATTTTTTTCAAGTTGTAAATTGTTGTTCTAGTGTGTGAATGATGAAATGGATTGTGGAATGTTTGGTTGGCTTCCCTTGGTTGCTTGGTTTGGGTGTGATGGCTTGGTAAGGGCATGTTTGGCTTTTGGATATGGTTGTACTAGTGTTTATTTTATATAAACTGTTTTATATAAATGTGATAACGGTTTTATCCTAGTGGCGTGTGGGGAAGTCATTTTCATAAAACCTACTGAGTTTTAGTACTCACCCCCTACTTTGGCACTATGGTGTCTTTACAGATGTTGTGTACTATGGCGTGGACAAAGTTAAGGCACCATTCTCCTTTAATGGTTCATTGTGATGTCTTGGTGGAGCGTGGAGGTTGGAGCATGGTGTAGAGCTGTGGTGGCATCATGGCACGTGGTGATTTGTTGTTTGGTCTTCCATATAGTACTCTGATATGGTGATGTTGATTTGGTTTTGGGTTGTATGGTGGAACAATTTGGTTGTCTTTTGGGAATTCATGTTGGAATGTTCTAGGGACATGCATAATATAGTGGTGGTTAATGGATTGTTGAGTTGGGTTATCATCTTAAAGGAAAATTGTTCCCCACTGTTCCTTGGATCCATCGACATTTATTGCCAGCCTTTTGTGACTTTGAAACGTCTCTTAAGGCCAAGTAACCCTCACCGCCTCCTCAATCCAATGAGGTAGGGGTAAGGTGTTACAATTGGTATCTGTTTGTTCGGTCATTAGCCTTCAAGTGAGAGCAGTTGTTCGGTCGTTTTGGCGCTTTGGTTTTGGAGTTGACATTCGTTGTGGTATAATCCATGAGTTTGAATGGTAGTAAGGCATAGTAATGTCGGAACATGGAATTTATATCATAAAAGGACGTAGCTAACCCTCTTATGCTGAAATTCAAGTTACCAGGGAGTTGGTTACATAAGTGATTTGGAGACACTTATTGGCACCGGAAATATCATTGTCGTGGGTGTAGACAATGAGATGTGCATGGCATATATGGTAGAAATGACTTCCCACTGGGATGCATATTTCATTGATGTAACACCCCAAGCTTCTATAGTACGCTTCTCTTTCAATAATGTGATAGCGTGTGTTGTACGCAACACCGAGTTCTAACACACCATAACCAATCAAACTAGCCGTTATGAATAGTAATACCTAATTTTTGAAATTATATATATTTTATATTTCAAAATAGACTTCATTTTTGGATTCAGAATATCGAATTTAGCCTAAGGTGAAATTTTGGTAGTTTTCGGATAACATTAATATTTTGATGAATAGTGAAAATTACTAAATTTTAATTAAAAACAACTTTTTTAATCAAAATAATTAATAGTGATAAATTATGAATTTTTATGGTTTTAAAGTATATTCATAATATATTTTTACCATTTAATTCAATTTTGGTCATTGGACATAATTTTACAATTAAACCGGACATAAACAAGTGTCAATCTTTTGATAGTTATTATCTCTTAAAAACATGTTTTTTGTTTTAACAACGGGAATTAATTTTAAATTAATTCTTGCCACTCATGTGTTTCGAATTTCGAAAAATGGATTCCATATTTGGAATCATTATGTTCAAATTGTGTAAATAGGTAACTTTTATTTTTAGACATTTAGAATAATTACTTCGGTAAATATTTTATTTACCATGGTTAAGGGTAAATCCGGTAAATAAGGGTTAAAAAATAATATTATAATAATACTAAATTACCCTAAAACGTATCCTCGCCTCATTGGTTGATACATGTTCGACCATAGGCATATTTGGGTCGATTTTGGGACCCCATGGAGCCACTTGTAGGTGATAGGGACACTTACTTTTAATTAAGTTAAAATAAGTACAAAAATGACATAAGCATATATCTTTTAGAAAAACAATTTTTACATAGGGTTATATATATTGGAGTTTCGACTATAAATATTCATTATAAATATAAAAGGATTTCCCACATAATGATATATTATTTATAACTTTTAGAGATTACATAATTTAATTTATTTATGACACAATGATGATGTAGTAATTACCATAATAGTGAAAATTTAAAATAATTGATATTATAAATACCCAAATAAATATAATTTGAGACTTTTAATGAATTACAATAATTTTATAAAATAATATGACATATTTTTATTGATTTAATTAACGTTTTTCGAATTAATCATTCTGTTATGAGTTTTAAAAAAATAAACTATTGAATAGTTTCAAAATTGACAAAAAAGCGTTTTTAAAACAAATATTATATTATTAATTGATATTAAATTCCTAAAAATATAAGGTTTGGCCAAGAGACTTATATCATCATAGATGTATCATTAATGGACAACTTGGAGGTCTCTTGGATGTATATAGTAAGTTTATTGACCATTTAAAATAAAAATACAAAGAGACATTGTAAAAGTGAAACTAATTAACATAGAGTTAATACTTAAAGATAAGGTTAATATAAGTACCCAAACCTGTCTAAATTCTATTGGTTGAGTGGTTTTAGACCCATCCCCACATTAAAATATAAATAATACACTTTTTAGCCATTATAAACTGAATATGAATTTATTATAAATTAATATTTCTAGCTTTTCCAAAGGTGCCCCTCACCCCTCTTATAAAAGGGCACTCCTCCTTCTCTTTTATTAACACCTTCAAAGCCTTTTTGTTCAGAAAAAATCTGCCCAAATACTCTAAAAACTTCCCTCAATACAAACTAGAGGCCTTAGTTTAATCAGAAATCCAACCTAAGATGCGCTTTTGATCAAATAAAAAGGAAGAACCTGAAGAAGAGGTAATGATTTCACCACCCTTTTCCAAGTTCCTTTCTTCTTCCACTTCTTCTTCCTTTGTCATTACCATTATAAAATAATAACTCTAGTATCATATATATACTGTGATGTTATAATAAATATGGTACAACTATATTCATTATTCTATCCACCCTTTGAATAACATGTCACCATACGTGCGTACGTACGGCTTACCGTCTCCACGTCGTGGTGTGATTGGTATTCAATATATTATTATTTGTATGGGTATAATAATGATGTGTAACTCATGTAAATAATAAATATAACATGTTAATTATTCTTTATATATGATATAACATCCATTTATATATTATTTTAATATCAAAAGAATGATATTGTCGCTCGTGCGTACGTACGGACTACCATCTCCACGAACGCGATGAGATTCATTCTCCATCATATCCATTCAAGTATAATTATCATTTAATGATTTAAAAATTATGTTTAAGGACTTGATATCATTCTGGATATGAATAATATACAACCTATACATTACAAACATGTATTACGTAATAAAACATATAAAAGAAAACGAGTAAGTTAACACCCGAAACAACGATAATACTAAGATATTATTAACAAATCAATGCTAAAAGATCATATATGATATCATATGAATGTATATGATTCTTGTATAATTTAATAAAAATTATTTCACCATTATACAGGAGGTTAACCTACCCCAACCAAAGAAAAGTACAAGGTAATGGTTTATTTCACAATCTCTTCATTATCCGAGGTTATTTATACATAATAATCTACTGGGATCTCTTTATCATACACATTCATGTTTCTTAAAAATGTATTTCAAATCATTTTTACTATTTACAAGAATATGGGTTAAAGTCATTTATTCCCTTGTTTGAATTTTTATAAGTGGTTTATAATGGAATCGTTCGGTCAATTTCCAAACAAGGTGCTTTTAACCTTTTCGACAGAATTAAGGTAAGAATGTTTTTTTAACTTATACGGCGGGGGCGGATATTTTCCGCCGTTATAGAATCGTCGAAGCTTCCCTTACAATCTTATAATAATATTTTCAAAGAAAAAGTTTTATTTTATAAATATATGACTCTTAAATGATTTCAAAATAGAAAGAGATATTTCTCTAAAAAGAGTTTTGATTTCATCTATGTCAACATCCTTTGATAGATTTTACGCTTATTCGAAGTTGATTTATTATGATACAAAACATTTATATTGTATTGAAGGTTTTGTGATATGTTTGACTATGGATGTTCTATTTTTATACCATTCATGGTTTATGGTGAAAGTATTGACATTTCGTATGCTAGTTTTAATACGAATGTTTATATTATGTTTAAACCTTTTCATATGGGAATGCATTGGACTTAATATGTGACGGGTGGAGCCCGCTATATCTCCTCGATGCATCGGTAGGTATCATGAGACAAACTAGTGTCTTGGCACAAGGCCTTGACAAAATCGTATTTGTAGTCTTGGCACGAGGCCTTGGCTATGTGGTTATGATAGTCTGGCATTATGCATTCCATCTTTATGAAAGTGGTTATTGATATTGCATGTGATTATTCGATTAGTAGAATATCCATGTGAATAAGTAAATGGCATTATTTCATTTTACTTTTTCCATACTATGTTGAAGATCAAGTTTAAAAGTCTTTTGTTTTAGTTATACATTGCCTTAAATATTTATTCTTATTTATGAAAGTTTCCGCTATATTGTTATTCTTATTGGGCATTTGAGCTCACCCCTTTTCTATGTTTTATTTTTTCCAGGAAGTGAAGAGGTAAATTATGAATGACCTTCAGGGATATTATGTGGATATATGAGTGTGGAATATGGAGACAATATGTTTTTGTATTAGTTTTTCACTTTATGATGTAATGTAAGACTTATGAATATATCTAGTGTTTCCAAGGCTACTAAACCAACCGGTATTTCGAGATTTGATCTTTTTTGTGATCATGCCAATGTTATATAATAATGCACAGACTCTAGGTAACTGGGGTCGGGGCGTTACAATTGGTATCAGAGGAAGTTTAGTACAATCCTTGGAAGCTAGATTTAGATAAAGTCTGATTAGAGCACATAGATTTAAGATGGACTTTGGGGATTAGTATAGAAGAACTTCCTAGAATTTTGGTATTGTAGAGATTTTGTGAGTTTTCCAAGCAATACATCCCTGTCTGGATACGAGCAGGTAGAGGCGGCTCTGGCACAGATGTACCTAGGGGTAAAAACCGAAAACACCGCTTTGAGCTAGACTCAAACGGGAACTGGTGCACGAAAATGGGCCTTGCTGCACTCTTGGTTACGACACTCCTAGGGGATATTATTAGGATAAATCTCATTTTATTTACAAATCATTATGAATGGTTTATGAGTATATACTTCCTCAAAGAAAACATTCTAATGGTTACGGATTATATCCATAAATAGTTCAATTTATGTTAAGTGTTTTATAAGTATGGGATTATGTATTTTGATTCACAAAATGATCTAGTTTATGCCATTGTTTAGAAATGGTGCCTAGTGGAATAAATGGAAACTGTATCACTGCACGCACTCCATATAGGGATTTCCATCCTGCTCAAGATAATTATAGTGGAGATGGTGATGCAAATGGTGCCGATCAGCTAAACACCATACTTGGACAACTCACTCAGGTTATGAATAATAACCTTACTCGTATGGAGCACCCTGATCCGTAGCATAGAGGATCAATGTTAGATCGATTCATGAGGCAACAACCACCAACGTTCAATGGGAGTACAAATCCCTTAGTAGCTGTGCAATGGATAAATTCCCTAGTGAAAATATTTCCGGCTTTGGGGAGTAGTGAATGGGAAAAAGTTATCATGGCAATTTACCGCCTCACTGGAGATGCTGATCAATGGTGGTCATTGATTCAAAATACAAATGAAGATGATGAAGTATCAAATATGGAATGGAGGGAGTTCAAAGATCTGTTTTTAGAAAAATACTTTCCTCGCGACCATCGAGCAGATATGGAAAGGCAATTTCTGAGTCTGAGACAGAAGGTGGATGAGAATGTCGTAAAGTATGAGGCTAACTTTACAAGGTTAGCAAGGTATGCTAGAGATTATATACGTAACCCATGAAGTAAGATTGATCATTTCTTTGATGGGTTAAAACCATTTTTCCATCGAGCATTAGTCTCACAATACTTTTCATCGTACGAAGACATTGTCTCATGTGCTATCAAAACCGAAAAGGAATTCTCTAAGTCTTATGACTTTAAAGCAAAGCAAGAGAAGAAGAGACCTGCTGATCAATCCGGGAATGGAAATAAGGGGAAGAAGGGATAGGTTGAATATCCATCCTGTGGTAAATGTGGTAAGAAACACCATGATACTTGCTTGAAGGGAACAAGAGTCTGTTACAAGTGTGGTGAAAAAGGCCACCAAGATCGTGATTGCAAGGGGAAGAAGGAAGCTACCAATGTTTAGTGCTACAATTGCAGGGAGATGGGGCATTATGCAAATGAATTTCCTAAGCGTCAGGAGAAATTACCTCAGAAAAGGACAAGGGATCAAGGCCAAGCTTATGCTATCACTACTGCTGAGGTAGAAGCTCCGAAAGACGTGGTGGCAGGTAATTTAATGGTTTCCTCAAGTTTAGAAAATGCATTATTTGATTCTAGATCATCACATTGTTTCATATCTTCCCAGTTTTCTATGAAAATTAGATATTTCCAATTTGATTTAACAAGGGAGTTGTCATTTAAAACTCTTAAGGGAAGTATCATTGCAACAAAGTTTTGTGAATCAGTCCCCATTAGAGCACATAAATGTTCTTTATCTGCTGATCTCATCGTCATACCTCTGATTGAGTTTGATATAATCCTCGGTATGGACTGGCTTTCAGACTATGATGCGAATAATTATTGTAAGAAGAAAGAGGTTATGATTCTTGATGATGATGATAAGGAACACCTTATCTTTAGAGCAGAATCGTCACCACCTAATTCTTATCTAGATCCACCCCCAGTAGTTGAACTAAATTCCATTATTGGGGAGGAAGAGAATGAAATAAATATGGGTGAGGAAAGGAATGTTCAAATAGAGGATGTACCTGTGGTGAAAGAATTTGTAGATGTATTTCCGGAAGATTTACCTGAACATCCTCCAGAACGAGAAGTTGAGTTTTCCATTGATTTAATTCCAGGATCAAGGCCTATATCAAAGACCCCTTATAGAATGGCCACTTTAGAATTAGTTGAAATAAAGAAACAACTATAATAATTGAGTAATAAAGGGATTTATTCTCCCTAGTGTTTCTCCATGGGGAGCCCCTGTTCTTTTTGTTAAAAAGAAAGATGGATCCATGAGGCTATGTATCGACTACAGGGAGATCAATGCTATAACAATAAAGAACAAGTATCCCCTACCTCGAATTGATGATTTATTTGACCAAATTGATGGAGCTCAATACTTTTCGATGATTGACCTTTGATCTGGACACCATCAGTTGTGTGTGAAGAAGGAAGACATTCCGAAGACAGCATTTCGAACAAGGTACGGGCATTACGAGTTTACGGTAATGCCTTTTGGATTGACTAATGCACCCTCTGTATTCATGGATCTGATGAATAGAGTTTTCAAGGAGTATATAGATGAATTTGTGGTGGTATTTATTGATGATATCTTGGTATACTCCAGAAGCTATAAAGATCATGAAAATCACTTGCGCATTATCCTGAAGACTCTGAGAAGACATGAATTATATGGAAAGTTTAGCAAGTGTGAATTCTGGCTTCATGAGATTTCTTTTCTTGGCCATATTGTCTCTAAAGATGGAATCTCTATTGATCCTTCTATGACCAAGGAAATACAAGAATGGCCAGCACCAACGAATATAACTGAGGTACGTAGTTTTATTGGTTTAACAGGTTATTATCGATGTTTCGTCCAGAATTTTTCCCGATTGGCTAACCCATTAACTAAGCCCACATGTAAAGGGGTTAACTTTGTATGGACAAAAGAGTGTGGAGAATGTTTCGAAGAACTGAAGATAAGATTAGTCAATGCTCCTATATTGACTCTACCATCGGGGAATGATGGGTTCGTTATTTATAGTGATGCATCGAAGAAAGGACTTGGTTGTGTCCCTATGCAGAATGATAGAGTTATTGTCTATGCATAATGACAGTTGAAAATTCAGGAACAAAACAATCCTACTCATGATCTCGAGTTAGCAGCTGTGATCTTTGCTTTGAAGATATGGAGGCACTACCTCAATGGTGAAAAATGTGAGATTTATACTGATCACAAGAGTTTGAAGTATATTTTCTCACAAAAAGAACTCAACATGAGGAAAATGAGATGGATTGAATTGCTCAAGGATTATGATTGTACGCTACACTACCACTCGGGGAAGGCAAACAAGGTGGAAGATGCTTTGAGCAGAAAAGATCATGGAGTTTTGAACAATATGAGAATTGAAAGGGATCCAATTTTCATGGATCTAGTGAAGATGGACATGGGAATAACCAGGGAAGGAGAAACATCAATGCTTTTTCAAATGGTTGCCAAACCATCTTTACTAGAAAGGATTAAGAGTTCTCAGACCGATGATGAAGAGTTTCAAAAGAAGATTAATGCTGTGAATGATGGGAGACTGAGAGACTTTGTGTATAAAGATGGAATTTTGAAATTTGGGAAGAGACTTTGTGTTCCCGATATACCTGATCTAAAAAGGGAATTGTTGGATGATGCTCATAGTTCCAATTTCTCTATACACCCTGGGAGCACCAAAATGTATGGAGATTTGAAGGAACATTTTTGGTGGGACAATATGAGGAGGGAGATTGCTGATTTTGTGTCAAGATGTATGGTTTGTCAACAAGTGAAAGCTGGAAGGCAACACCCTAGAGGAGTCATGCAACCTCTTCCCATACCAGAGTGGAAATGGGACAATATTACGATATACTTTGTCATGGGGCTACCAAAGACTCCTAGAAGGAACGATGCAATATGGGTAATTGTTGATCGTCTTACAAATTCAGCACATTTTCTTGCTATAAGAGAAGATCTACCACTGGAATGTCTAGCAAGACTATATATTAATGAAGTTGTGAGACTTCATGGAGTACCCCTATCGATTGTTTCTGATCGTGATCCCCGTTTTACTTCAAGATTTTGGAAGAGTCTTCAGAAATCCCTGGATACTGAACTTCATTTGAGCACTGCCTACCACCCTCAGACAGACATACAATCAGAACGGACTATTCAAACCTTAGAAGACATGTTGAGATCCTGTTCACTTGACCTTCAGGGTATGTGGGATCAGTATTTACCTCTGGTAGAATTTTCCTACAACAATAGCTTCCATTCGAGTATTCAGATGGCACAATATGAAGCGTTATATGGAAAGAGATGTCGCACACCAACCTGTTGGGATGATGTTGGAGAAATAAAACTTGTAGGTCTATAACTTGTGGAGGAAACGATGGAAAAGGTGAAGGTAATCCAAAATCACATCAAAGCAGCTCAAAGTAGGCAGAAGAGCTATGCCGATAATCGAAGGAAGGATTTGGAATTTCAAGTCGGTGATCATGTTTTCCTGAAGGTATCTCCATGGAAGGGAGTCATACATTTTGGTAAGAAAGGTAAATTGAGTCCCAGGTACATCGGACCTTTTGAAATTCTAGAACGAATTGGGGTTGTAGCTTACCGATTGGAAATTCCGCCAAGTCTCTCCAAAGTTCACGATGTGTTCCACGTATCTCTGTTGAGGAAATACATGCCTGACCCAACGCATGTACTCACCTATAAAGAATTAGAACTGGAACCCGATCTGTATTATTGTGAAGAGCCCGTCAAGATTCTTGATACGATAGAATAAGTACTGAGAAACCGGACGACGCGTCTGGTAAAAGTTTTGTGGAGAAACCATAAGATGGAAGAGGCAACGTGGGAACACAAGGAACTTATGATGAAGAACCACCCGAGTATTTTCATGTGATAAGTATTATAGAAATTTTAAGGACGAAATTATTTGAAGGAGGGGAGAATGGAACACCCCAAGATTCTATGTTACACTTCTTTTTCAATAATGTGATAGCATGTGTTGTACGCAACACTGAGTTCTAACACACCATAACCAATCAAACTAGCCGTTATGAATAGTAATACCTACTTTTTGAAATTATATATATTTTATATTTCAAAATGGACTTCATTTTTGGATTTGGAATATCTAATTTAGCCTAAGGTGAAATTTTGGTACTTTTCGGATAACTTTAATATTTTAATGAATTGGGAAAATTACTAAATTTTAATTAAAAACAACTTTTTTAATCAAAATAATTAATAGTGATAAATTATGAATTTGAGTGGTTTTAAAGTATAATCATAATATATTTTTACCATTTAATTCAATTTTGGTCATTGGACATAATTTTACAATTAAACCAAACATAAACAAGTGTCAATCTTTTGATAGTTATTATCTCTTAAAAACACATTTTTTGTTTTAACAACAGGAATTAATTTTAAATTAATTTCTTCCACTCCTATGTTTTGAATTTGGAAAAATGGATTCCATATTTTGAATCAGGATTTTCAAATTGTGTAAATAGGAAACTTTTATATTTAGACATTTTGAATAATTACTTTGGTAAATATTTTATTTACCATGGTTGAGGGTAAATCTGGTAAATAAGGGTTAAAAAATAATAATACAATAATACTAAATTACCCTAAAACGTGTCCTAGCCTCATTGGTTGATACATGTTCGACCATAGGCATATTTGGGTCGATTGTAAGACCCCATGGACCCACTTTTAGGTGATAGGGACACTTAATTTTAATTAAGTTAAAATAAGTACAAAAATGACATAAGCATATATCTTTTAGAAAAACAATTTTTACATAGGGTTATATATATTTTATTTTAGACTATAAATATTCATTAGAAAGATAAAAAGATTTAATACATAATGATAACTTATTTATAATTTTTAGAGATTACATAATTTAATTTATTTATGACACAATGATGATGCAGTAATTACCATAATAGTGAAAAGTTAAAATAATTGATATTATAAATACCTAAATAAATATAATTTGAGACTTTTAATGAATTACAATAATTTTCTAGGATAATATAACATATTAGTATTGATTTAATTAACTTTTTTCTAAGTAATCATTCTGTTATGAGTTTCACAAAAATAAACTATTGAAAAGTGTCAAAATTGACATAAAAGAGTTTTTAAAACAAATATTATATTATTAATTGATATTAAATTCCTAAAAATCTAAGGTTCGGCCAAGAGACTTATATAATGATAGGTGAATCATTAATGGACAACTTGTGGGTCTCTTGGATGTATATAGTAAGTTTATTAACCATTTAATATAAAAATACAACGAGACATTGTAAAAGTGCAACTAATTAACTTAGAGTTAATACTTAAAGATAAGGTTAATATAAGTACCCAAACCTATCTAAATTCTATTTTTTGAATGGTTTTAGACCCATCCCCACCTTAAAATTTAAATAATCTACTTTGGAGCCATTATAAACCGAATATGAATTTATTATAAATTAATATTTCTAGCTTTTCCAAAGGTGCCCCTCACCCCTCTTATAAAAGGGCACTCCTCCTTCTCTTTTCTTCACACCTTCAAAGCCTTTTGGTTCGGCCAAACTCTGCCCAAATACTCTCCCAAATTCCATCAATACAACCTAGAGGCCTTATTTTGATCATAAAACCAACCTAAGGAGCCCTTTTGATCTAATCAAAAGGAAGAACCTGAAGAAGAGGTAATGATTTCACCACTATTTTCCAAGTTCCTTTCTTCTTCCACTTCTTCTTCCTTTGTTATTACCATTATAAAATAATAACTCCAGTATCATATATATACTGTGATGTTATTATAAATATGGTACAACCATATTCAGTATTCTGTCTACCATTTGAATAACATGTCACCATACGTGCGTACGTACGGCTTACCGTCTCCACGTCGTGGTGTAATTGTTATTCAATATATTATTATTTGGATGGGTATAATAATGATGTGTAACTCATTTAAATAATAAATATAACATGTTAGTTATTATTTATATATGATATACCATCCATTTATATATTATTTTAATATCAAAAGAATGATATTGTCGCTCGTGCGTACGTACGGACTACCGTCTCCGCGAACGCGATGAGATTCATTCTCCATCGTATCCATTCAAGTATAATTATCATTTAATGATTTAAAAATTATGTTTAAGGACTTTATATAATTCTGGATATGAATAATATACAACCTATCCATTACAAACATGGCTTATGTAACAAAACATATAAAAGAAAACGAGTAAGTTAACACCCGAAACAACGATAATACTAAGATATTATTAACAAATCAATGTTAAAAGATCATATATGATATCATATGAATGTATATGATTCTTGTATAATTTAATAACAATTATTTCACCATTATATAGCAGGTTAACCTACCCCAACCAAGGAAAAGTACAAGGTAAGGGTTTATTTCACAATCTCTTCATTATTCGAGGTTGTTTATACGTAATAATCTACTGGAATCTCTTTATCATCCACATCCATGTTTCTTAAAAATGCATTTGAAAACATTTTTACTATTTACAAGAATATGGGTTAATGTAATTTATACCCTTGTTTGACTTTTTATAAGTGGTTTATAAAGTAATTTTCCGTTGTTTTCCAAACAAGGTAATTTTATCCTTTCGACAAAATTAAGGTAATAATGTTTTTTTAACATATACGTCGGGTGCGGCTATTTCCCGCCTTTATAAAATCGTCGAAGCTTCCCTTACAATCTTATAAGAATATTTTCAAAGAAAATGTTTTATTTTATAAATATATGACTCTTAAATTATTTCAAAATAGAAAGAGATATTTCTCTAAAAAGAGTTTTGATTTCATCTATGTCAACATCCTTTGATGGATTTTACGCTTATTCGAAGTTGATTTATTATGATACAAAACTTCTGTATTGTATTGAAGGTTTTGTGATATGTTTGACTATGGATGTGCTATTTTTATACCATTCATGGTTTATGGTGAAAGTATTGACATTTCGTATTCTAGTTTTAATACGAATGTTTATGTTATGTTTAAACCTTTTCATATGGGAATGCATTGGACTTAATATGTGACGGGTGGAGCCCGCTATAGCTCCTCGATGAATCGGTAGGTCTCATGAGATAAACTAGTGTCTTGGCACAAGTCCTTGAAAAAATCTTATTTGTAGTCTTGGCACGAGGCCTTGGCTATGTGGTTATGATAGTCTGGCATTGTGCATTCCATCATTATGAAATCGGTTATTGATATTGCATGTGATTATTCGACTAGTAGAATATCCATATGAATAAGTAAATGGAATTATTTCATTTTAATTTTTCCATACTATGATGAAGTTCAAGTTTAAAAGGCTTTTGTTTTAGTTATACATTGCCTTAAATATTTATTCTTATTTATGAAAGTTTCTGCTATATTGTTATCCTTACTGGGCATTTGAGCTCACCCCTTTTCTATGTTTTATTTTTCCCAGGAAGTGAAGAGGTAAATTATGAATGTACTGCAGGGATATTATGTGGGGATATGAGTGTGGAATATTGAGACAATATGTTGTTGTAGTAGTTTTTCACTTTATGATGTAATGTAAGACTTATGAATATATCTAGTGTTTACAAGGCTACTAAACTAATCGGTCTTTCGAGATTTGATCTTTCTTGTGATCATGAAAATGTTATGTAATAATGCACCGACTCTAGGTAACTAGGGTCGGGGCGTTACAATTGAGGTATAATGATTTATGGTGTGATATGAATGTGTGAAATTATAATGTGAATAAATTTTGTATTCTGAAAATGGTTTGGTTTTCAAAATGTGGAAACATTGAAAATTTGAAATTGTGGAAAGCCTTGTGCGATAGTGTTGTGAAATGTGATTAGAAATGGTAATTCTTGACGTCTACAGAAGTGATAATCATTGTTGTTTGATTACTATTGATAGAAGTGGAACTAGGTAGGCGTCGTAGAGACCAACTGGGGGAGACTGCTGAGAATGTGGTAGGACATGAGCCTCAGGTGAACCAGTAGCTAGCACAAAGCATAGTGCAGGCTTTCAAAACTGTGGAAAGTGGAAATAAAATGTATGAACCAAGGCATGTGGATCACGCGGTTCAGTTTAAAAAGAAGAATCCACCCATCTTCAGGGGTGATTTAGAACTGGAGAGGGTAGAAGCATGGTTGAATATAATGAACAAGATTTTCGAGTTCTTGGGAACAAAAATAGAGTTAAATATGAAGTTGGCCATGTATATGTTGGAAGATATTTCCCTTCAGTGGTAGGAGTTAGTAGTCCAAACGGAGAAAGACCAAGGTGTGACATGGGAAGGCTTTGGGGAATTGTTTAATAAATAATTCTACCCACATACGATCAAAATTCAGCGTATGACTGATTTCTTCAGTTTGAAGCTAGAGCTTATGTCTGCGATAGAGTATGTAGCTATGTTTATAAACTTAGTTAGGTTTTAACCTGAGGTGACGAGTAGCATTTCGTTGAAGGACCAGATCTTTGAACCAGGGATAAGGTATGAAATCCATTCAAAGATATTAGTACTGTGTATAGATGATTACACAGAGATTGTGAATAGAGCCTCGGTGGTAGAGCGGGGTCTGTTGGGCGCTCCGGGTAGAGGAAGCATAGTGGTACCCATGGGGAATAGTGGGAACTCCAATGCTGGGTTCAAGCAGAGGAGGGACACTTATTCACTGGGCAGGTGTATAGAGCATAATCCGATGGCAGAATCGGTGAATCTTCATCCAAAGCCCTAGAGAATGCCAGGATGTTTTCAGTGTGGTTCTATAAGCCACATAAATGGAGATTGTGCACCACAACCTCGAGAATTTCATAATTATAATAAAATGGGGCATCTACAGCGTTATTGTCGGAATTCTATGAGGTCGGGTGTGTGTGATACTTCTCAGGGATCACAGATGTCGTCTGCTTCGATGGGACGGGGACAACATCACACCCCTTGTCAACAGAGTAATGTGGGTCATGGTGATTCTCGGAATACCACGACGCCTCAGTAGGGATATAAAGATCAGAGCATGGTGAGAAAATATGTGTTTGGAGCTGAGGAGGTTGTGGTGGATGATCACTCGGGACCATCCACGGTGCATGGTACAATTCTTTTAAATACTACCTTGATGCAAGTGATGATTGATATAGGTGCTTCACACTCTTTTATTACTGCACACATGTTTGATTTATTGGGTTTAAGGGTAGAAATGATGACCTTGGTTTTAAAACATCAAACTCCTCTGGGTCGAAGAGATTTTCAAGCCTTCTTGTGTAGAGCATGTTGTATAATTGTGGGCGAGGTTGAGCTAAAGTGGAATTTCTCAATTCTTGAGATGAATGGGTATGATGTAATCCTATGAATGGATTGTCTAGTGGATTTTAAGGACCACATCGACTTTGATGCACGAACAGTGTATTTTACAAAACACGAGGGCATTAGGCATCTCTTTAGAGGAGAGAGGCATGAAAAGCATGGTGTAACGAGTTTTTTGGCACCATAAGTAGGCATGTTATCGTATATATTGGTGGTATTGTCCTTGGAATCGGTAATGGGTGTTGAGAAAAGTGTTCTTCCGGCAGTGGTGGATCAGTTCATGGATGTTTTTCCTGAATAATTCTATGGGTTACCTCCCATAAGAGAAGTGGAGTTTACGATTGATCTCCTTTCGAAGACCAGCCCTATCTCACTTCCATCTTATCGGATGGACCGTCCTAAATTGCGGGAATTGAATTTCTAGTAGGAAGAGTAAGAAAACAAAGGGTTTATCCAGCCTAGCATATCCTCGTGGGCAGCTCCGGTGTTGTTTGTGAAAAAGGTGGATGGAAATTTTAGGCTCTATGTTGATTATCGTAGACTTAACCAAGTTATGATAAAGAATAGATATCCACTTCCATGAATTAATGATTTGTTCGACCAGTTGAGGGGATCTAAATGGTTCACCACGATCGACCTGAGGTCGGGATACCATCAATTACGGGTGAGGAAGAAAGATATTCCTAAAACAGATTTCAGAAGTAGATATGTCCATTATTAATATGTGGTTATACCCTATGGTCGAATTAATGCACTAGTGGTGTTTATGGCATTGATGAATCAGATATTTGAAAGATATCTAGATTCATTTCTGGTGGTGTTTGTAGATGATATTCTGGTGTATTCAAAGACAAGGGTGGAGCATGAGCAGCACTTGGAGACAGTGTTAGGGATCTTTAGGGATCATCAGTTGTATTTCAAATTGTCAAAGTGTGACTTTTGGATACAAGAAGTTTGTTTTCTTGGCCATGTGATTTCTGAAAGGGGTGATTCGGTGGATCTAGAAATGATAGAGGTTGTTATCTCATGGCAACCACCAAAGAATGTGCTTGAGATACGGATTTTCCTTGGTCTAGCTAGGTATTATTGGCGTTTTGTTCATGATTTTTCACGTTTGGCTTCACCGATGACAGCTTTGATAGGAAAGAATGTTCCATTCCAGTGGAATGAATAGTGTCTGCAGTGTTTCGAAGAGCTAAATGGTCGCCTTACATCATCACTAATCTTGGTTTTTCCAGAACCATGAAAAGGTTACGTGGTGTATTGCGATGCATCGGGATCAAGGTTAGGGTGCGTTGTCATGCAAGGAAATCATGTAGTTGTGTATGGATCACAACAGTTGAGGGTGCATGAGAAGAACTACCCAACTCATGATTTGGAGTTGGCAGTATTGGTGCATGATTTTAAAGTGTTGTGTCATTATCTCTTCGGTGAGAAATTCTAGATATATACAGATCATAAGAGCTTGAAGAACATTTTCTCACAAAGGGATTTGAACTTGAGGCAAAGGATATGGATGGAATATCTTAAGATGTTTGATTTTGAGATAGTATACACATAAGGTAGGGGAAATTTGGTGACATACATATTAAGTAGAAAATCATATTCTCAGATGGCGAAACATGCATCAGACCAGTGGCAGTTGATGTCGGTTATAGATGATATTCGGTTGGAATGTGAGGACCAAGGTGATAGAGTGGTCTTATTTCCGGTTTTTTTGATTCCTTACATGGTTTACTTGGTTAAAGAGGAACAAATATATGATTCTGACTTTGTGAGCAAGGGGTCGAGACTCAATGGTGGGGAGACCATTGAGAGTTGGAAACTGAATGGAGATTTGGTTTTGTGTTTTCAGAATCAGATGGTTGTACTAGTTTCTTGGCAGGAGGATCTTCTAAGTGAATATCATTATTCCAGGTGGGCTATTCATCCTGGAATTCAGAAAATGTATAAATCATTGAAAGAGTAGTTTTGATGGGCTGGTATAAAAAGAAGAGTGGCTGAGTATGTTTCGAGATGCTTGACTTGTCAGAGAGTCAAGGCAGAGCATCAGAGGCCAGCAGGAATATTGCAGTCACTACCAATACCTGTTTGGATGTAGGAGAAAATAGCAATGGATTTTGTCACAGGTCTCCCAAGAACGGTCAGAAAGCATGATGCCATTTGGGTGATAGTGGATAGGCGAATGAATTCGGCCCATTTCATTCCAATTCATGAATCTCATACAGTGGGGTATTTTTACAAAATCTATATTTGTGAGTTGGTAAAGAGGCATGATGTTCCAGTTTCGATTGTATCTTATAGAGATCTGAGGTTTATATCTCCTTTCTAGAAATCCATACAGCAAGCCCTTGGAACTAAGTTGACCATGAGTATGACGTATCACCCTCAGACGGATGGTCAATCCGAGATGACGATACAAACATTGGAGGATATGTTGCGGGCTTGGTTCATGGATTATGGTGGCTCGTGGTAGGATCACTTGTCGTTGGATGAGTTTTCATACAATAACAATTATTAGGCATCCATACATATGGCTCCGTTTGAAGCGATGTATGGGCCGCCGTGTTGTTCTCCACTATGTTGGGTGGAAACAGGTGATTCCTCGATGGTTGGACCTAGCCTTGTCTAGGAAACTATGGACAAGATCAAGTTATTCAGTAAGATAATGGAGATGGCTCAGAGTCGTCAGAAATCATATGCGGATCATCGTTGACGGCCGTTGTCATTCGAGGTGAGTGATCATGTTTTCTTGAGGATCTCTCCTAGGTTGGGACATCTTTGGTTTGGGAAGAAGGGAAAGTTATCTCTGAGTTATATTAGGTATTTTCAAATTCTTGAACGGGTTGGTGAGGTGGCTTATCATTTGGATTTTCCACCTAGGTTCAGTGCGGTGCACAATGTGTTTAATGTGTCACAGTTGAAAATGTATCAGCTGGATCATGACCATGTGATTCAATGGGATCATGTTGAACTAGAATCGGATGCTTCATTGGTGCACGTGCCAGTGCAGGTTGTGGAAAGTCAATAGAATTTCTTTCATGTTAAAAGTATCGGTTTAGTTCGTGTTTTGTGGCATCATGTTCAGATTCAAAAGGAGACTTCAGAGCGGGTGAAAGAGATGGTCAAGCAGTGGCCCGAGCTCTTTCGGCAAAGGGCGGGTTCACTACATTCCAAGGATGGAAATTCCAATGGTGCGGAGAATTTAGCACCCTAGTATTGAGGTATTTATCCTTTTTATGCCTTTTTATGTGTTTAATGTGCATGGGATGAGTTGGGAAGAGGTTGGGAGTGTTTGGAATGGTTTTGGATGATTTTGGAGGCTTTTCATAGGGAGCACGGTTTGAGCACAGTAATTGGAAACCATGTGGATTCTTTAAGAAATTGTGTAGGGGGGACAGTAGGCTTCACACGGTATGTGCGCGATTTTCCAAACCATGTGAGGAAACCGTTCAGACCCATGCTCTCAAGGCAGTAGCATGCGCACGCTTATCGCACAGTCTTCCAAACCGTGTGGACTAATCGTGTGAGCACTTAAAATAAGGTTTTAAAACATGGGATCACTCTGGATTGCATCATTTCTCTACAAACATTCTCTTACTCGATCCTCACTCGAGTTCTTCGGTTTTTTAGGGTTGTAGGGGCTATCCCACTCGGTTTGGAAGCGTTTGGAAGTGGTTTCTTGGTATTTTGAAGGTGGTTTATCCCTGGTAAGTCTCTCTTCTTGGTTTCCTTGTGTTTTTCTGTAGATCTATATCCCTCTCATTCAAGGTTTTCTAGATCTACACATGTTGTGTGTAGATATAGGGTTTTGGTTGCCTTGGATGATGATTTTAAGGCTTGTGAATGTTAGGTAAGGGGATCTAGAGAGGTTTAGGTGGTGCGTTCCCCAGATTGGAGGTGCGGTTGCTTGTGGGTTGATTTCTTGGGAACCCTAAAGGTAGGTGGCTTCTCTCTCGACTCCACTTGGTTATAAATAGTGGTGTTTGATTATAATTAATTTGTTTTGCTTGAAATTAATTGTGATTGTTGTGCCAAATTTGTTGGAAATACCTTTGGTGATGTTTTGGGGATTTTTGGGGAAAAATGATTTTTTATGGTGTAATTATATGGTTGTGGATTTTAAAATAGAGATTTATAAATGGGTTATTGAGATTTATTTGGGAAAATGGTTGATGGAAAATGGTTTTCAATAAATATTGTTTTTATTAAATTGTGGTTTGGCATGGAAAATGGTTTTCAATAAATGGACGATTTATTGAGATGGATTGGTATGCGATGGAATTGGTTGATTTCATGTTGTTGTGACCTTGGTGGGTGATTTTCTTGTTTATGGATTGATGGGAATGTTGTGTGGAAGTGGTGAGAAGAACCCCTATAAAATGTGATGGATAGTGAACGGAAGGGAAACCATAAAAAGATAAGTGGACAGAAAGAACCACTCGTTGTGATTGGGTGAACGGGTTGGAAGGAAGCTCCACCATTTGGTTGTGGTCAGGAAGTACCACTAGGTGTGAATGGGTGAACGGGCTGGATGAAAGCTCCACCATTTGGTTTTTTTGGTTTCTTGTTGTGCATTTCTTTGTAAGTTGTAAATTTTTGTGCTAGTGTATGAATGATGAAATGTCTTGCAGCATGTTTGGTTGGCTTTCCCTTGGTTGCTTGGTTTGAGTGTGATGGCTTGTTAAGGGCATGTTTGAATTATGGATATGGTTGTACTGGTGTTTATTTTATATAAACTATTTTATATAAATATTCTAACGGTTTTATCCTAGTGGCGTGTGTAGGGACGTCATTTTGGAAAAACCTACTGAGGTTTAGTACTCACCCCCTGCTTTGGAACCATGGTTTCTTTAAGATGTTGTGTACCATGATGTGGGAAATGTTAAGCTACCATCCTCCTTTTGTGGTGCATTGTGATGTCTTGGTGGAGCTTGGAGCTTGGAGCTTGGTGTAGAGCTATGGTGGCATCATGGCACGTGGTGCTTGGTTGTTTGGTCTTCCACATAGGACTCTGATTTGGTGTTGTTGTTTTGGTTTTGGGTTGTATGGTGGAACAATTTCGTTGTCTTTTTGGGAATCCATGGTGGAATGTTTTATTGACATGCATCATGTTGTGGTGGTTAATGGATGGTTGATTTGGGTTATCTTCTTAAGGGAAAATCATTCCCCACTATTCCTTGAAGCCCTCGACATTTATTTCTATCCTTTAGCACCTTGGGAATGTCGCTTAGGGCTAAGTAACCCTCACTACCTCCTCAAGCCAATGAGGTAGATGTGGGGTGTTACATCATCTACCCAAATTCAAAGTCCAATTTTTTTGAATTAAAGGTCAAAAAATATGTATTATATTCCCTATAAAATATAATGTGGATCTTAAGGTCACATTCCAAATTGTGATAATTCCTTGATCACTGTAAAACCTTAATGAAAACATACATGCTTCCAAAAAATCTCATGTTATTGAATATTTTCCATAGATCTAAACATGATGTATAGTTTATCATATATAACATAAAACCTAAAATGATCGACCGATTTCATAGTCACCAAGGATATCCCCTTAATATATGATCTTAATTGTTATGAAAAAATAGATAACATATTAAATATTATATTCCATGAATTAAGTGTTTTCAAATAGCTAATCTTTGAACAAAATAAACTTTTTTGGAACCATTTAAGTCGTGATTTCAAATATTTAATGCAATGATAATATACTACAATACTTTTATGTTTCATGATTATTCTAATGGGAATACCACCAATAAAATGATTTTAAATTTATTTATTTGATGTAAATACACAATAACATTAGCCACTCCACATCATCTTTATGAATAGAATAAGATTTTCATTGATCCCTTAGTTTATTATGAGGACTATTCCATTAACACTTGGGGAATGGGATGAAATAGTGCCCCATGTCCTTACATTTAAATAACATTACTTTGATTGATTCTCTCTTACCCTTGAATTCATAAGTATGATGGATTTTTTTATACACACATTATGAAAAATCATTTTGCTTTTAGGAATGTACCAAGGTGCTTCTTCCCAAAAGAATAACATGTGTGAAAATCCTTCTTTCCTTTCTTCACATTATCTATTTTTTCTCTGTCATCATCTTCTTGTCATTCTTCCCATGGAATACATAAGGCATGGATTATTCTTTATCTATCTTGATAGCCCATGATATTATGTTCTCATTTGATGAGAAATTTTGGGAGACTAGTTCCCTTTGAAGGGTTGTCTTAATCCCATTAAAGAAATGGTCAATACTTTTCTTTGGATAATGTATGTTTACTATAGAACATCTTGAAAACCTTGTAAATTAATGTTCATACATAGAATCATTTTATTATTCATGATTTATTAGACTCAAGAACTTTCATTATATATCCACTCATTTTTCATTAAGAAAATATTTTTACAAGAAGATTACATTAAAATCCTTCCACTCCATGACTAATATTTATTCTTCTTCATTAGTGTTTTGAATCAATAAGAATAATTGATCTACATCTCCAAAGTGATGATAAACTTCCTTGAAATATTTCTACCTTTTAGTACATACTAGAGTGATAAATATGTTCTTTAATTAACATATCCATTTCATACCTAAAAATATATTTTTAGTAATATTCAATGATAGAGTTTGTTGACACATGATGTAGTTTGATATTGTTACACCACATTGTGGATTATAAGGCTTGTACATATAGGAATGTTTATACCCATAACCTATGTTTTCTTACCCAATATAGTTATAATTTTATTTGTTCCAGTTTCATCTCTAGATCCAGGTTCATTTTCATCCATAGGAGAGAAATCCCTACATAGATTGCATGCATTGATATAGTTCTCATTCTTTTTATTATGAACCATTTCTAAATAGTTAAATACAATATATTGGATTATAGCATTGTGAAACATAATGTATAATCCCAAAAACGAGTGAAACACAAAACATAAATTGGAAATATTATGTATAAACAATCTCATTATCATAAACATAGTTTCTTTAGTGATATCATTATTTTAAAATCCTATATAATGGTTTTTAATGAAAATATGAATTATCCTAAGCATATCTACTAGGATTATAAATCATAGTGCATAGTAAGGGCCATTTTCATGCACCAGTTGATGATAAGTTCAATCTCAATTTGTCTTTTTGAGTTATTTCACCTAGGTACGTCTATTATTTAACCGTGTCCACTTATAAAATCTAGAATGGTTGTATTTCTAGGAAAACCCACTTAATAATTTCCTTATAAAAAATTAGCATTTTTAGATATACATATCCTCAAAATGTATTATAGGGTTATGTTCCCTAATATATGTTTTCATGAATCTATTTCTCGTTTTTATAATAATCTTCATTTAATTCCTACTATAGCGACCCCGACCCTAGTATCCGAGCATCATTGGTTAGTTTATTACATTGGAACTAGATACAGAAATCACATCTTGAATGACTGAAGAATCTATTAATCATGGTAAAATCGATAAATAATATAAATCTAAATTAAATTTTAAAATGCAGAATAAAAAAATAAATTTATTTAAGATATATATTATTACCCTTAGGTTATCCATGTATATCTATTATGAAACAATTCAAGGTATCGTGGGGAAAACAATACATAAGAAGTGGGTGATCTCAGATGCTTAGTAAGGGTATGCGTACAAGAGAAGCTGTGAATAAATAATAAATATTTATAGTTAAATATCTAAATGACAAACCATTTAATAAATATATTGACCATGATATGGTAGGAATAAATGGTGATCAAATAATTCCATATAAATAATCACATGAGCTTGAAACATAACCATGGATATTCTTGCTAATCAAATAATCACATTGAATATAAATAACTAAATTCATAATGATGGAATGAATAACTGAATTCATCTTAAAAATAGAGCAAAGCCCTCATTACAAGACTTATTAAAATCAATTACTCATGCTACGATATCTTATATAAATGTGTAAGGCCACATCCTAATACCCAATATAATTTATCTAATGATACATATTGATAGATTTAGGGTCTATATAATTATTATCCCTGTCATTCAATTTATAAATCCAATGAATTTACTATATTAAATTGGTGGAAAAGGTAATAATAAATTTTCGTATTGAAAAACTAACAAAAAAATTGTTAAAACTTACCCCCCAATCAGTAAATATAATCATAAACCATCAAAACTAATATGGTGAATAGTAATAAAATTGTAATTCCCCATTAAAAGTAATTATAAACCATTTATAGAAATAATAATTATGGTATCAATATAAAATACCCCCATTGGATCACATGTATAATATAGGGTATATTTTTCTGATTAACATAAATACCATAAAAAATCATTAATTTTTTTAATGAAAAAAAACTAAATTTGATTTTTTTTAAAATAAATGATTTAATTTTATTTTAAAATATACGTTGATAAATTTTGAAATAATCTTTAAACCATTTAGTGGTCACGAATGATGAAAATTATGATCATTTCATACATTTTAAAATAATTATTCATTTATATTTTCTGTGAAATATAAACAGGAATTGTTTCAAAAATGAAATAAATATTACATTAAAAAGGTCAAAATGGGTAAAAATTACATTGATAAAAAAATTTAAAATTTTTAAACATTTAATTTCAATTCATTTTTAGAAAACATGTATTTTCATGAAAAACGGTTTCAGATTTAAGAGATAAATAAAGCCATATTTTCGTCCAAACAATTTACTAGTAATTTTAAGTACCAAATAGTGGGGAAAATGTGATATTAATTTAAAAGGATTATAACTAACCAGAGGAGAAGAAAATATATTTTTAAATAGATAAATATTAAATAATTCCCTCAAGTCATACTTAAGAAAAACTGTCCTGAATAATGATGAGATTGTGAAATAAACCCTTACCACTTTGGTATCTTTTGAATCTTAAGACCAATGAAAAAAATAAAATAAATTGAAAATATAAATAATATTAATGGAAATATATTCATGATATAACATATCAAGAGGAAGATTATATGAGCCACAAAAAGTAATAAGTGCTTATTATGTCATATGTCTCATCAATGTAAAAGTGAGATGAGGGATCCCTACCACTGGTTCAACTTCTATAGTATGAGTCCAAAACTCTTGTATAATAAATATAGGTTTATTAAAATTCCATTAGATAACCAAATAATATATATATATATATATAATACCATATATTATTTACTTATACTCATTTATTACTCATTTATTAACAATTATTTGTTTAAATCATTTTTTGGATGAAAATTGCTTCGTTTTACATGTATATTTTATTTCGATAATTTTGGTCCTTTTAATTTTTCATTATTAAACCATATCATGAATTTTATACATTATATAAATAAAATATATATTCATTTTATTTTTATTTATATTAATCCATAAAATTTATTTATATAAAAATGGATTACACCGTTCATGGAGATGGTAGGTCGTACAAACGCATGAATGTTGTTTCCATTTTCCTATAAAAAGTGTAATGAAAATGAAAATAAATATTAATTTACATTTATGGAATAATTAATATGTTATATATATCATTTATTTTAATAAAATCAATCCTTATAACCATTCATGTAAAAATAAAATGAATAACATTTTACATCCTTACGTGGAGGCGATAGTCCACGCATATGCAAATGCGACGTTATTGATTTCCAATTAATTAGAAGGTAAGAATTAATATGTGATATGATTTTAATATTGTTATTTTTAGATAATAAATATATCATATTATCATTATATTTTATCTTTAATACCTACCACATATATCATAAGCGAAAAATAAATCACATCACTTCATGAAGTTATAGTCTGTCATACACACGAGAAACACTATCATATCTCCACAGAAGGAAAATTAGGAATTTATATGTTTATAGTAAATAAATTAGTATAATAATATCATAAATATCATATAAATATGTTAATTACACCATTACACACATCCTTGAATGTTGGTGATGGATAACGAACAACAACAGTTCGTGAGGCGGTAGTCTGTTGTACACACGGTCAATGGTTTTATTTTCCATTTGGTGGAAGTGGATATGGATATAGGTTATTTCATTAGAATAATAACAACTAAGTATATATTATATACTGTTTTTATTATTTAGGAATATTTTTAAATAATTATAAATTGTTATAAGAAGAAGTAAAATGAAAACTCATAGTTAGAAAACCTACCTCTTCTTTGAGAAATCTATTTAAGCTTAACATAATTACATTATAGATTATATGAATGACCTAAAATTGTAGTATGAGATGTGGGGAAATTATTAATAAAAAATTGGAATATATTTTCCGAAACAAAGTTATTTTGGAGTGTTAATATTTGATGAGATGGGGTGTCCTTTTATAAGTGGGGGAGAGGACACTCCTAGTTTTTAAAAACAATCACTGACTTTTGTATCATCTAAAAGCCTCTAAAATAGGTAATTAGTGTAAAATATATAAAATAGAGTTGAACTATGTCAATAAAATGGGTTTTGGAAAAGTTTTAAGTCATTTTAACCCATGATAAACCCATTTTTACATTAATTACGATAAATAATTTTTACTATGTTTGTTATTAATTATGGTTAAAATTTATGTTAACCATATTAGATAATAAAAATTATTTTTAATAAAAATATGGAATCCATATCTCCTAATTAAATTCATAAATTTTCCAAAATCCAATTCAAAATTATACCTATAGACATGACAAAAAGATAAGTTTCCAAAGAGAAAATTGGCATAAGTATAGAATGATTTAATATAAAAATTAAAAAAATGATTAAAATGTTCTAAATTAATTATATTTTAATATAAATAAACTTGTTTTACTTTAAAAAATTAAATTAAAATTAAATTAATATTCAATTTCAATGAATATAGAGTTTAAATTAAAATTTAGTTTTTTTAGTATTTATCAAAAAAATTAATCTTTTTAGAAACTTATTACTAATTTACCCAAAGATAATTTTAAAATTTATATTTTTAAAAATAAATTTCATTTTTTTAAATATATTTTCTAAAACTTTTAAAAATATTTTTAAACTATGTACAAAAAGAATAATTAATCCTCCATTCAAAGATATATAATTTTTCCTAAAAATTTATTTATCTTGAAAATGAATTTTATTTTATTTATAATCAATATATAACCATTGAATTTATTTTATACATGTGACAACCATATAATTACAATAATTTATTTATTAATATTCATTCCTTCCAATATAATGGCTAAATTATAATGGTGATGCTTAATTAATAATATTTTAATAGAGTGTTGTGTTTTTTTAAACCCAATGTTGTGTGCATCACAAACTATCAAAATGATTGAATATATTTTTAGAAAATATGTTTCTTAATGTCCCAAGGAGTTTTATTTTCTTTTAATATTTGTTTTTTATGCCATATATACTAACAAACATGATGTTCTTTTTGAAAAATATCTGGTTGTTATATTCTATCCCCCTTAAATGAATCACATCCTTACAATTTAATATTGATCTCAATTATCGAGTGTTTGAAATTTTAAAATTCCCTAATAGAAATATTACATCCTGAGAATTTTTAATAAAACATCATCTTGGAACGAGATTATGGTAATTAGGTGGGGAATAGAGAATAATCACATAACCAGTTTTCAAATTAGGATAACATAAGCGGAAAGTGGTGATATTGGCATGGATGAAATGTTTAATGCCTAAATAATTATTGGGGTGATATATGTAATTGGTCAAATGAAGTGGAATGATAAATAGAAAGTCAATAACAAAAACCATAAATATATGATGAGTTAATGGTATAATATATTCATTAGAAATGAAGGCACTATGATAAATTTATTGTTTCAAGATATTTTTCCTAGAGTTGAGGAAATATTTTACTATCTAGACTGAGAACATAATAAAATATACACACTTGATTTATTAATCTTTAATATGTTCAATTTCATCCTCTTGTATTCATTTGACTAATTTACACCTCATTTATTACCCCAATAAATTAAAATCCAAAAATAATTTTTATGCATGAAACAAATTTAATAGATCACTATAATACCAAGTCATTTCTCATGTATCTAGATATTATCCAAAATAAAAATGGTTATAAACAATTTTATAATAAAACAAATAGTTAATCCTAATCCATTTCGTATATATTTAACATTAACAGTCATCCAAAATATATCTCTCCAATTTCAATGTAAAAATTTTTGGAAGGAAGGTCACAAAATCAACATTAGATTCCTTGTAAAATAAAATATGGATCATAATGACACATTCCAAATATATTAATACCTTGATTACCTTATAAAATTAACAAAAAAAAAATTAAGTTTTCATAAATAAAGTCTCATGTTATTAAATATATTCCATAGATCCAAAGATGTAGTAAACTACATTAGAGATAACATAAACCTTCAAATCACTAACTAATTTCTCAGCCAATAATTTTATCCCAAAATCATATCATTTTCATTATCGTCACAATATAGATCACATATTAAGGTTTATCTTATCTTAATATCATGTTTTAAAAAATGATCAACTTACCACTAAATCACTTTTCTTGGTATCATTCAACACATGCTTTCAAATCCTTAAATAATACTACTATGTATAGTCCTTATACGTTTTATGATTATAACGAAAATATAATAAAAAAAATATTTAAAAAAAATATTTCATCCAAATACACGAGAACAATGTTCATACCACTTTAGTTGTATCAATATTATAAGCATGACCTTGATCCCTTAGCTTCTATTTAGGTATATTCACTTGACACATAGGGAAATAGTTATAATAGTTACACATATACTTATAGCTAAATCATTTTACATTGGGGGATTATACCTACACTTTCATTCATGAGAATGATGGAATTTTAATCCTCACATTAAAAAAAAAACTTTTACTAATATTAATATACCAAGGTGATTCTTTCCAAATGTATCATAAGTGGGAAAATACTTCTATCTATTATCCCTATTATCCTTTTTCTCAATCATATTCTTCTTATCTATCTTCCCTTCTAAGACATTAGTCTTGGATAATTATTTCTTTTACATGATATCACATAATACAATTTCCTCATATATTGATAAATTTTTAAAACTAGTTCCCTTTGAATGATTGGCCTATGCCTGTCAAATAAATGGTTATTCTTTCTCTTTGGATTATGTACGTCGTTAGCATCATTCCTTGAAAAAAATGTAATGTTGGATTTATACATAGTAACATTTTTCTATTATTTTTATCTTATACTCAAGAACTATCTTTCCATATACATTTGTTGATCATGGGGAAAATAGTTTTACATGAATGGTACCTTGTAATTATTCCATTCTATGTTTATTATTTATTTCTAATAATTAGTTTTTTGAATCATTAACCACTATTGATTTTCATCTCATAGAAGAAAATAATCATCCATGAAAAATTTCTCCATGTCACTATTTCCCGGAGTAATAAATACCCCCTATAAGGAACATATCCATTTCTCATTTAAAATTCGATTTGTAGTCTTATTTAATGATGGAGGTTTCTAAAAAATGAAGTTGTCAATTATTGTTACACCCCATGGTGGATATGTAGGATGATGCATATGAGAATGTTTGTTACTCAAAACATGATCCAACTTCCCTAATATGGTAATAATTTGATCAGTTGTAACTACAACTCCAACTCTAACTTCATTTTCCTTACCCAGGATGGAAATCCCTACATAGAGTACAAGAATTTATATGGTTCACATTCCTTTTGTTAATAACCATTTCAAAACAATGGAATACTATATATTAGATCATAATAGTATGAAACATAATGTATAATTCAAAAACTAGTGAATCATTTAACATAAATTTAAACAATTATGCATAGAAAATCTCATAATCATAAATATGTTTTGTTTGCAGTTATCTTTATTTTAAAACCCCTCATAATGATTTTTTTTAAAATGTTAATTATTATAATCATATCCCATGACGGAGACCAGTAATGTAAATGGTATGACACATTTTCGTGCATTAGTTGACAATCAGGTCAATCCCAGTGCACCCTTTCTAGTTTTATTACCCCTTAGTATGTATGTTCCAAAACAACATGTACATGTAATATCCACACAAGGATGGATTTCTAGGAAAACCCACATAATACTTTCATTTCAAAAAAGTCGGTATTTTATTCTATATTTATTATAACATATTATCATATCATTCTAATCTCTAATATATGTTTTCCATAATCTAGTTCCTATTGTTTATAATAATAATGATTAGATACAAAATATATCGATCCCAACCCTAATATCCTGGATCCAGTGGTTACTTTATTACACTGGCACCAGATACACGAAAATTCACCTAAAAGGAAAGAATTGTTTAGTTACCTTTGTAAACTAGAGGAACATTTAAAATTCATATTATAGTTTGAAGCAGTAAATAAACCAATAACATTATTTGATATCTCAATTATTACCCTTTTCATAACCCTATATATCAATCATAACATACTTTCTCATAGGTTGGGGAAAATAAAACACAAGGGGTGAGCTTAGATGCTGATAAAGGGTATGCGTAAAACAAAATCTATGAATAAATTAGTCATAATAAATATAGATAGTTAAATAACTAAAACCAATTATATTTAATCAATATCATAAGTGTAATATGGTAGTAGTAAAGGATGATCAAATAATTCTGTATAAATAATCACATAACATTGAAACATGACCATGATTATTCTAAATAATCAGATAACCGCATAGAATATCAATGAATAAATTCAAAATGACAGAATTCATAAGTTTAGATAACATAAGAATAACTTCAAGGCCACATTCCAATACTTCCTACATTCATGGACTCATGCCAATAAATCTTACAAACACAAGTACGTGCTTAGCCAAATACCTAAGAAAATGTGTCTCATGATACCTACTAATACATCGAGGAGCTATGTGGTTTTGTACCCCATCTGTCACATAAAAAGTCAAATGCATTAATCATATTATATAGGTGAAAAATAATCAAAATATGCAATAATATTGAAAAAATTACATACTAAATGTTAGTAATAACCCCAATAAATAAAAACAATCATAAAATAATATGATGAATGATAATAATGTTTTACATCCCTAGTTAAATGTATCATAAAGAATTCATATAAATAATAATTATGGTATCAATATAACATATCCAGATAGTATCATAATTATAATAAAAATTTTATGTAATCGATTAATAGAAATACCAAAAAATGTCATTAAATATTATTTGGAGGGAAAAAAATTTCACTATGAAATTTTTTCTAAAATGAAATGTTCAAAAAATATTTTAAAAATATATTTCACTAAAACTATTCTTTGAAAATTTAGAAAATTTATTTAAAACATTTGGTGGTCATGATGGGGGAAATTATGTTCATCCCATACACATTAAAACAAAGATTCATTTTACATTTTCAGTAAATGTTGTGCAGACCTTATTTTAAAAAAAAATATGAAATATTATTTAAGAAAAATAAATTGTAAAAATGGATTAAAATTAATTTAATAAATCATTTATAAAATGGTGAAATAATTTGAATATGTTTTTGGAAACATATATTTTGATGAAAAACGATATTTGATCGAAGAGAGAAATTATGTCCGATAATCTGAAAAACATTTTCTGAGTCATTTTAAGTACCAATGAATGGGGGAATGTTGCTAGTATTTGAAAACATTCATGAATATCCAGAGGAGGATAAAATATATTTGTTTTAATATAGAAATATTGAATAATTCCCCCATTGAAGACTTAAAAAAAACTATCACGAAAAATGATGAGAATGTGAAATAAAGCCTTACCACATTGGTAAAATTTGATTCATAATAAAAATGAAATTAATAAAATAAAACTAATTAAATAAAATTAATAGAAATATATTAATTATATAAACATAAAAATGGGAAATATATATTCCACAAAAAAAAGAATAAGTGGATACTACGGTGTATGTATCACAGAAGTGAAACTGAGATGAGAACCCCTTACCACCTATTCGAGTTCCATTATATGTGTCAAAAACACCTATATAAAAATATATGTTTACTAAAAATACATAAAATAACTTAAATACTATATATTATTCCATATACAATTTAAATATAGTCTTTTATCACTCATATATTTGCAATTCTGTGTTAAAGCCACTATTTCAGGTGATAATTGTTTCGTTTTTCATGTAATTTTTTGTTCGATAATTTTTGGAATTTTAATATTATCATTTTTAAATAATATATATAATTTTATACATGATATAAATATCATATAAGTTTATTATATATTTATTTATATTATTCAATAAAAGTTAGAGACAGATAATTGATTACACCGTTCATGGAGAGGTAGGTCATGCATACACTTGAATGTTGTTTCTAATCATCTCAATGTATGGAATGAAAGAAATATAATTATTAATTTACTATTACATAATAATAATAATTATATATATAATTTAAATAATTATAATCCATCCTTATTTCTATCCATTTAAAAATAAAATGGAAAATATTTTGTATCCCTATATATAGGTGGTGTCCCACACATATGCAGAAGTGACATTATTACAATCCAAATGATTAAAAGGTTAGAATTTATATGTGATATAATATTTCCATAACTGTTTTTATATCATAAATATCACATATATTAATTAATGTATATCTTTACTACCTTCCATGTAAAACAAAAGAGAAAAAGGAATCGCATCGCTCCACGAGGCTATAGTACTCTATACACATGATTGATATTATTATATCCCCACATAATGGAAGATTAGAATTTGTATGTGATATGAGGACTATTAAATTATAATAATATTTTAAATATCAGATAAATATGTCAAATAAATCATTAAATCAATCCCATAAATTTGATTATTGAAAATGAACCACATCGGTTCACAAAGTGATAGTCTGTCGTACACATGATTGATGGTTTAATTTTTAATTTGATGAGAGTGGATAGGGATATAGGTTATGAAGTTAACATAATAATATATAATTATATAGGAGATAATATTGTTTCTATGTTGTCATATTTTTATAATATTATAAGGATTTAGAAGAATAAGTGAAAGAAAAATGCATTGTTAAAAACTCTACCACTTCTTGAATTAATATTTTAGGTTTAACCTAAATCCTTACTTTATTAGTTTTATGATCTAAAAAATGATTCTAAGCTATGGGTAAGTATATAAGGAATAGTTTTTTAATGTATTTTCTAAATCAATTGGATTTGGGAGTGTAAATAATGGAGGAGAGTGTTGGCCCTTTATAATTGGGGGGAGGATACAGTTCGGATATTTATAGGAAATCAATTACATCCATATTTTTATCATTATAAAATAATCCAAATGGTACATTATCTAATCATATATAATAAAGGGTCTAAATTATTGCATGAAATGTATTTTTTTACAAGTTTTATGGTAATTTTAAGCTTTAGCTTCATTATTTTAACCCCTAGAAAAATCCATTATTACCTTAATAACTATAATAAATTTTTACTATTTCTAATATTCATAATGGTAAAAAATTACATTTAAATTTTTCAATAACATAAATTATTATTATTATAAATATCTACTCAATTTTTAAATACTCAATTCATAGAAGTGGAAGAATCAAATTCAAAATTATACACGTAAACGTGATGAAAAAGCGGGTTTCCAAAGGGTACATTTTCATACGTATATAATGTTTTAATATAAAAATTCAATATGAAATTGATTAAAATGATATAAATTTGTTAAAATGTATATAATTGAACAGTTTTGACATTAAAAATAGTTTGAAATAAAATTTATCTTTCTAAATAATTTAAATTAAAAGGAATTATTCAATTCAAATTCATTATTTTTTCACTTCATCGAAAATTAATCTTTTAGAAAATTATAAAAAATTTACCGAAAGTTCAATTTGAAGTGTAGATTTTCTACAATAATTTTTTTCAAATATATTTTATGAAATTATAAAAACATTAAATTTAAATTATGTCGGAAAAGCATGGATAAACCACCATTCAGAGAAATACACTTATTTTAAAACAATTTCTCTTTCAAATTGTTCTTAATATATTTACAATAAATAGATAACTATTATATTTACTTTATAAATGTGTAATGTATATAATTTTAATAATTTATTAATTCATTTTCATACCCACCAACTTAACAGCTAGTTTATAATTTCCATTTTTAAAGAATAATATCTTAATAGAGCATCATTTTTCATTTAAACACTATTCCGTGAATAAAATGATATCATAAAGATTGAATTTATTTAAAAATAAGTATAACATAAAATCACGGGGAGTAAAAATATCTTCAATTCATGGTTTATAAGTTCCTATTTTTTATCGAATAATATGTTCCAATTTTAAATTCTCTAGGTGTTCCAATAAATAAGATAATGATTTTTTCCATGTAAGACATAAACATCCTAACCTGAAAACATGAGAAAGATTTCAAAAAATGAGTTGGTGAGAGACATTTCAAAATAAACATTGATATATAATAAGTTTTTTAATCATTTCATAAAGTTAATATGGTTCATGGGACACATAATAAAGTTTATATTCAATCCTATAGACCATTAAAACTTATATATTCATATGTGTGAAGTCCCATTAAGAATAAGTCAACCAAGGGTGATCTTTTTTCATATACATAGATGACTAATGATCCCTTTTGAAAGCATAAATTAGAGGCTATTCAAAAATTTAACATATTTAAAATGGAAATCTGAAAAGGATCTTGTTGTTCACATCAAATGGGTAAGATATAATAATGAAATGGAATGCATTGGTAATGAACTTGATAGATAATTAGAAAATATTTGAATGAAACCTCAATATAACATGCCATACACTCCTAAAAAATGTTGCATGTAAGAGGAACAACTAAAGTATTGTGGTCATTGGATGAAACATGCTTGTTGAAGAAAATATTTCATACTTTTTAAAGACAAGTTGTGTGAAGTGTTTTGCTCATTTAGAATAAATATTTATTAATATATGAGACAAAAAATACAATATATGACATGTGGTACCAAAAAAATACAACTACAAAATACTTCAAGTTATTTAGAATCCCTTGATATATATATTTAAATAAAAAAATATGGGAAATTTTAAAGAAATTACTGAAGAATAGCCCATTTTTTAATACCATTCCAAAGGGAGTGGGTATAAATTTTAGAAAACAAATCAAAAAAATATTTTAAAGTGTTTAAATCTAAAAACTGTTAAATAATAAATCCAAATATATGAATTTATTGAGTATTAATTTGAAGCTTCTGAAGTGTGAAAATGAATTTCATGTAAAAAATGATTTGGAACATGCTGTAAAAGGGAATTTTGTGGTTAATGTTGAATCGGATGTGACAAATGCTGAAGAATATATTGACAATTACAGGTAAGGTAATCAACGGATAAAAAACACACTGATACAGAAAATATTATTATCCCATAAGATTCACCTATGCAAACTAAAATGCTATTAAGACTTGAGAACCAAAATGAACTTATTTCTCATGTTTAACATCACACTATTTTTAGGGAATTGATCATGAATAGAGGTGTATAGACTCTTTTATTTCCATGTAAGACTTTTTAATACTTATAGGAATATTTTCAAAGCCCTAAACTGTGAAAGTGCATGATTCCAAGGGTTCTGTCTAGAATTAATTTTATAAAAATATTAAATATAGTTTTATTACATGTTCCTAGTTTTCATAAAAAAGATGAATATATAATAAAAAGAATATTGAATTAGAAATATGAGACCACTATGGGATATGGAACATAGTGTTTAATCTAGGTGAGACAAAAAAATATATCTGTGTGGGATGTTCAGACCCCTCTCTTGTTGGTAGTATGTTAAATTGATTAATTGATTAATTAATTCATTCATATAATATAGAAAATATAAATTACTCATGAATAAGGACCTAGATGAGAACTTTGATACCAAAGTTGAGTTCGAAAATTAGTTTTTACCATATGCGGGGTATAACCATTGTCAGCATCATTTGTGTGGAATATGTTCCATCATGGGGAATAATTAAAAAAAAATTTATTTATTTATTTAATTGAGTTTTGACCTAACACAAATTCATTATAAGTGTGTTGTAATGGAAATCTTCTCAGGGTTAGCCTCATAATCCTGAAATCTCCAGTGAGATTTCTCTTCCTCCTTCTGTTGGAAGATCATGATGAAACTCCAGATCAAGGGTAGATTAGGATGCATTGAATACAGTGACTTCCTTCGATCATTGGTAGACATTTTATTGTGTAAATAATGATACAATCTCTTGTTATGACTCATCAATTGGTGTTTCCTACCTTTGTATTAAATGTTTCAGTAGTTTCATCCTTTTCTTGAATCTGTACCCTTGAAAAAAAATTCTTCCACCCAAGAATGAAGAATTATATTGTGTTTCATTAGTTTATCTATCATCGGGAACACATTCTTGATCGTTGGTCAATAAATCATGTCCAATGATCAAAAAACCATTTCTTATGTGATTTTATTCCCTCTTATTTGTGTTCTTCGATTTTGGACCCCCGCGGTTCCCTAGTCGATAGTTTTCGAATGACCCAATCTCAACCGGGCATTGGGATTTGGGGAAGATTTATGAAATGGGAATAGTTTAATGAATGAAGACTGGATTGTAGATCTTTAATTGTTTCAATGTTTCATGTTTGAATGGATCGATGGTGGATCGCGAAAGGGATGGTGGTGCATGCGAGTCAGTCGGGATGGCGATCCGACAAGTTCACGACAGAAGAGCCATGGTGCGATTAGGCGACTGGAAGCGGTGTGTGGGCTAGGCACAACAAGCCGCAGCTGAGCATCCAGGTGGTCAAGTGTGCATGTGGGGCTCTAATATCACGTTAGTAGGTGGTAGCCAAGCTGAGTCTAGTGAGGCAAGCAAGGTTCTCTTGTAGTCCGTGTCTCGGGAAATCCCATATGGGAAAATAGGGGGTTAATGAAAATTTAATAAAATTAAATATAATAATAATAATATTATTATTATAATTAAAAGGCTTACCCGTTATAACATTTATATGGAACGTCTGATCGACATGACATCTACAACAGCATGCCACAGTATTTGGGATGGTCATTTTTAGATAGATGTTGGATTTATTTTTCAGGTGTGTTGACCAGGTCCATGAAAAACTCAAATAATAATTATAATAATATATTATTATTAGACCTTTGAACAACCATAATTCTTGCATATCACGTTCAATTTACACACATACAGTGGTATAGTTACCCTAATATTTTAAAGGATTTTTGAGACCAATATCAAAATTTTATTTTAGGATTGAGGTGTGGGCCCTAGTATACACCTTTTGAGTGCAATGTAGGAAAATGCGAGTTTTTCATCAGGTGTCTAATTGATACAAAGTAAAAGTTTATTTTTGGAATTTTTCTATGAGGATCAAAATGGTGAAATCTGTATAAATCATTTTTGATTGATTCATGATCCCCATGAGGAAATTTTCATTCACAATTCCATGAAATATAGATTTTTCACCGAGTGATTGATTTTGTCTAATAAATAGTATACCTTGTGTGCTTTTCCACAAGGATCACAAAATTAGGATCTATTGGGTTATTCAGGGCCATTTGAGGAGTAATGTTAGTGAAATTATGTTTTTGAACATCATACCAATGAAGAGCGTCATGCGCTCATCAACCTTTTGGACTGATATGCCATGCACTCTGGGAGTGCACTACCACACATAAGAGTACATGTAAGAAGTTTAGTACCTGAGACAAGGTGGGGTCACATGTCATGTGGGCCCCATACATTCCGTGTATCTCATTATGAATCTTCAACCTTATATATATCCTTTTTTGGACTCAAATTTTGGCCTGCGGGTGGCATATCTTGATTGTTTTTCTAAGTAGAATGCGTTGCTTCCCTCTATATGACCTGGAGACAAGGTAGGGCCACACATAATGAGGGCCCCATATATGTCCTATTTCTCTTTCTAAATCTTCTACCTCTCATATATCATTCATTTGGACTCAGAATTTGGCTCGTGGTTAGCCTATCCTGAGTGTTTTTCTACTTATAACATGATGTTCCCTTATATAGTGGCTTTTGAGACATGACCTGAGATGTTTCTGGTGTGCTCCTTATTCAAGAAACATCTAACGATGATACTGATCAGGCACATACATATGAGTGAGTATCATAGGCTTACTCTCCCGTAGGGATGAGTAGTATAGTTCTTTGATTATTTCTGAGTGGAACCCTCCTGCTTGGATAAAAATGGGTCCTCAACGATCTTCAGAGTGGAATCCTTATTCTATGTAGGGCTTTGGTCCTTAACCTACTTGGAGTGGGAACCCTACAGCCGGGATGGGCATGGTTCCTCGACAACAATAGAGTGACACCCTCCAGCGGAGCTAGGAATAGGTACTCAACCTATTCTGAGTGGTACCCTCCATCCAGGCTGGGAATGGGCCCTCAATTACACTAGAGAGGCTCCCTCTATCTAGGTTGGTCATGGGTCCTCAAACTTGATAGAAGACACCTTGAAAATTTATCATGGTGACAAGACATTGTTTGACATACCATTGGGATCACGAGAAAGAGGGACACATTTCTTAATAAGACACATCCTTGAGATGAGACTTAAAACCACGCGGATGAGTCAGTGCCACCCAAAGTGGATAGTATCAAGGTGGGGTGATTATTTCAATTCTACTAGTGCTTCTTGGGAATACACATGAGGTACTAGGATTCATAGATGGACTTACGTTTGAACTATTGTCTACTCATTCTTCTTTGATAGAGCTAAGAGATGTAGAACCCCTTAGTCTCTCATTTGGGCATCTATGACTGAGTATATATATATATATATATATATATTCAATATATACTCCTTGTGTTTCAGTAACTCTTCTCCTAGGAGAGGAGAATTCGTTCATGGTATTCCACGTGATTTCTGTGACATGATTATCATGTTTATATGAGTCTACTCTCCTACTATAGTAGGTAAATACTTGATGATAATTTCATCATCTCACTAGTCCGAGCTCTTTGTTTTTTGTTGAGATTACATACACATTTTTATTGTGTTGAGATGTACTCTTTTATTATACCTGGTTGAATCTACTTCTTTCCTCTTCAGTTGTATCTCTTATTTCTCACCATTCACTCTATTTTATGGCATTCTACTAGTTATGTATATACTCACCCTATCATGGCCTTCTCTTAACCCATGTTGTTTATTTTGTAGACAATGGACGTGTTGATCATGAAATTAAATAAGCTTAGAGATAATGGGTTCTTCGTCCATGTACGGTGGTCATAGCTTAGGATTTAAGATCTAATATCACTCATCTATTTACCAATTCTAGTTTCTATCATTTTGGGAAACATTTCTAGTTAGGAATGTATTTTTTCCTTCATTTTTCACTTAAAACTATCATACTTTATACCATTTATAGGTCCATACACGTTTCGTTTATTCATAGAAGTGTTTCATCTTTACATACTTCCCCACTAAACATTTAAATTTAGTTAGATGTGTGTGTGTGTTTAGGTACTTAGTAAAAGGAATCCTTGATTTTATTTGTTCCCTCAGTGCTTATTTCCACCCTATGGCCTATGGAGGCAGGCATGGGGTAGTTGCGTCTTGAGCCCCAGCATGGGTCAGGTCATTGATAGATTGGTGTCAACACACGTTCATTCCTTGGGATATTGTTGAAGGGTTTACCCTTAAGTGGACTTGTTGGGTTTAGGGAAACAATGTCAATGTGTCCTATGTGTAGATATCAGGACAAGGAGTCTAGTTATTTTGTGGACGACCAACATATCCATTCACTACGACCTTGACTACTTGCTTCTTGACTCTGCATGCTGAGACATTTTTTGTAGGGTTTAATGGTACATGCATCATATATGTTTGAGTCTTTGACTATACTTCTTGTGTCATATCACCATTTCATTACTAATATATATATATATATATATATGATTATATGATCATTGTACAACTTGATATCATTCAGGATGCTGCTGTGATGACAGCAAGCTAGAAACCCAACTCTGGTTTGTGACGACGACCCTATGACCAACGATGCCACAATTAAGGGTCCATCATGTGATCCCCTTTATCCATGTTAGAAGGAGGAATCACCTCCACCTTTTGAGCAGTATATCATCCTAGTAGATAATTCTAAGGAAGTTTGCAGGATGATCCCACTCCATGTGTTCCAGCATCAATGACCTGTGAGGATCTATAGCGAGCCAAATCCCTAGGAAGTGGAGGATTGGCTAGAGTTGGCAGTCAGTATCTTCAGGCTTGTTCAAACCACGATAGATCAGATGGTGGATTTCACATCCATTATTTTCAATGGATCTATTGTTCATTGTTGAATCCTAGTAACTTGGATGTACGATGTGTCTATGATCTCATGGAATGACTTCCAATAGCTATTTCGTGAGGAGTATTACACCACATTCTTTCGCAATGTTTGGATCCAACAACTTCTGAAGTTCAATAGAGAAGGATGATAGTGGAAGATTATGTGGTAAGGTTCATTAACATTATGTGATTCTATATTGAATAGATCCTAGATGACTACTTCCATGAAACAATGTTGGACTAGAGAATCCATAGATATAATCATGCCATCATAGTACCATTGTTCATACCCACCTATGCTGGGGTGCTGAAGCGGGTAGTGGTGATAGAGATATTTCTATCAGAGGGACTCGAAATAGATGGAACTATAAGTGGATTCTACCAAGATGATATGTCTGACACAGCTAGAAGACGCCAGGTGAGAAGGCCTCAACATAGGAGATCTTCCCATTATCAGACTTGGGAATGTGGGTAGGCGGAATAGAGATCACGTTGGGGACTCAGACAACCTGATGAGGGGTAGTGATACACATGTGACGGGCAGGGTCACAACATACCTATTTTCCTAACACAACATCTTGAGGATTGTAATAGAATAGTTGATAGAACTCAATGGAAGAGACAAAATCGTGATCAAGGACCTCGTAGGTGGAGATAGGGTGGTCCCCGGGGAGGTAGAGTGGGTAGAGGAGTTGGAGGAGTTGTGGGTGTAACATCCAAGGTATTTATAGAAGAATACATTTTCATGTCTATTAATATTTATGAATAAGATATTAATTTTACGTTAATGGTTATGATTTTTCCTATATCATAATCAACATGCAATAATGGGTTTCTCCGAAATCATACATTGCACACAACATTGAGTTACACCAAAAAAATAATACAATAATAATATTATTACTTTAAATGTTAGTTAACACCTAACTATTGTATTGGTGAGAACAAATAGAACAAACTAAAATATGATTAAACAAGTTTTTTAAATGTTTTTAAACTTATCCAACAGATTTTAGAGGCTTAAAATGAGAATTAATCCAATTTTAAGCGTAAAATACCCTAATATTTTTAAAATCGTGTTTCCCGCCTTTTAATGGAGAACCATTTTTAAATCTAGTTTTTGTCACTTTTATATGTTATATTTTACATAAAAAACTTATTATTTGGAATTAGGACATTAAAATTTTATTTGGTTGATTTTTTTTGTATTTTTTTGATAAAATTCATATTTTAATGAATAGTAAAAAACACTATATTTTAATTCAAAACTGTATTTTCATCAAATTTATTAATATAGTTATAATTTCTTTTGCAATAGGTTTTATGTTTTAATTGGATATATTTTTTATCATTTAACACAATTTTGTTCATTGGAAGTAATTTTCCAATTAAATTGAACAGAAACACATGTCAATCTTTTGATAGTTTTACCTTCTTAAAAACACGCTTTTTAGTTTTGACAACAAAAATTAATTTTAAATTATTTAATAAAATTTATTTAATTTGAATTTGGAAAAATTTATTCCATATTTGAAATCATCAGATCCAAAATGTATAATTAGGCGCCTTTTATTATTTGTATTTTGAATAGTTACTTCAGCAATTAATTTTGTTTACCATAATTAATTGATAAATTACATAAATAAGGATAAAAATAATATTATAATAATATAAAACTACCCTAAAACATGTCTTCATATTATTTTATGAGTCATGGGCGACCAAAAAAATCCTAAGGATGATCCTTTGGAATTTGGGAGCCACCTGGGTGTGAAAATGGCATGTTATAGTAATTAATTTAATGTAAAAATAAAAATATAAAAAAATGTATCATTTTACTAAAATATTTTTATTGTCAGATTATTTAATTGATATACTTGACTGTAAATATTAATTATAAATATAATAAAATTTTATACATCATGGTATTTTATTTTAAATATTTTTACATTAAATAATAAATTTATTTATGACACAATGATGATTTAGTGATTACCTTATTAGTGAATGATTCAAACAAATTATATTATAAACATTAAAATACATGAAATTTTAAAATTTTGATTCAATACACGAATGTTTTGGAATAAATTGACATGTGAGGAATAATTTAATTCCTTTTTTTTAAGGAATCAATTTTTTTCCTTTAATAAAATCAATTAATGAATATAGTCAAAATTGACATAAATAAGATTTTAAAACAAAAAATATTTTATTAAATGGTATAACATTCCTAATAAATAATATTTGGAAAAAACTTATATAATGCAACAAATTCAATTACTGATCCCCTTTTTTCTATTGTCATTTTATAGTAACTATATACACATATATTATGAAAATAGAGGAAGACGTGGTAAGATTTAATGTTTTTAACTAAGGGTTAAAGCTAAAAGATAAGGTGAATTTATGTCCTAAACATGTCTAATACCTATTGATTGAGATTATTTATCCCCATAATCATCCTATCCTATAATTTTATCACTTTTTATATATTAAAAATCTAAAATCAATTTATAATAAAATAATATGTCAAGACATTCCTAAATTTCACATCATCCCTCTTATAAAAGGCCACCACCTCTACCCACTTACTCACACCTCTCAAGAACATTAGGGAAGACAAAATATAATCAAATAATCTCCCAAAATCCCTCCCTTACTCATATAAGCCTTAACATGGGCATAAGTTAACTTAATAAATCATTTTGGCTCAAATCAAAAAGAGTTACCTAATTTATAGGTAGCATCTTCTCTCAAGATCCTTTCATTTATATACCTCTCCAATCCATATAATCTTATTATTATATGATTACATAACAAACCAATATACTCAATATAAAATTATTTTTTTAGATTTATTGGAACTAAAATTACGCACACCTCTATTTTAATGGATATGAACATACTGTTTCTGGGTACGGTGAACTACTGCCTCACGAAATAATGATTGGTCAATTTTATCCTACCACCTATCATGGTGGATATTAAAATGGAACTATATTTATATATGATATATATTATATTTATATTGTCTCTATTCTTCTGAAATTTTTGTTTACAACAAACCTTTATACTTTCCATATTGTGTAAATACAATAATTCCATTTGAGGAAGTGTGGACTACTGCCCCCTCAAAGTGATATGACTCATCATGCCATACAAGGAAAATATAAAAGATAAATTTAATGAACTTATGTAAAATATATAACAAAGATATTATAATGGAATTATAATATACGTATGTATCATTTATTTTTATGAAAAAGAAATGAAATTATCATTCATGTGTACATACGATCTACCGTCTCCATGAACAGTGCATTTCATTTATTATCTCCAAATGTTATGGAATATTGTAAATAAATATATATTAGATATATATGATATTTAAATCAGGAATAATATTATTTATATAGTGTAATTATGACCACATTGATAATTTTCATCAAAATATGTTCATTTTTACTCAAGTACCGAACATTGAAAAAACATCTTATATGAACTCAAATAATTAACTAATTCTTATAACATGGTATTAAGTGATAAAAAATGAACAATAAAAATTAAAAATATTATAAATAATTTATAAATTAACTTAATTTTATTATTAAGTAAATTAAAGAACTAATGAGACAAGACGAACACAAGGTAAGAATCTTCATCTCAATCTCCTTTAATTGATGAATTTCTTGATAATATGATCTTTTATTCTTTTATATGGTGTATATACAGAATATATGACATTTCATATCCATAATTTACCTATAATGAGGTTATTTATTGAATCATGGAGATTAATATTTAAATTTTATGAGTGGAATGGGACACCATGAACATTTAAATATTTAATTATCAAATCTTTTTATTCATGATGTTAAATTACATATTTATTAATACGGGTATAAAAGTAAAATAAATAAAATTTTATCTCAATGTTGAATTTAATTCAATGTTTTATAAAGAAATATTTTTAAATTTATTGTTTTAATTTCATTACAAAATGAAAAAAGGAATGTTTTTTAACGTATACGGTGACACCAACTTCTCCGCCACCGTAACTGTTATTTGATATTTGGCTTCCCCTACAAGCCTTAATGTCATATAAAATTAAAATAAATCTTCTATTCATTTATTTGGGTATCTTGTTATTGAAAATGGGTTCTTAAATGTAAATGTTATTTTTATATTGAAATATTTCTTATATTGGATTAGAAGAATCATTCAAAAAAGGGGTTTTCTGATGAATGTGTTTTATTCATGAAATGGTACATGGGAATTATATAAAACAGGTGAGACCAAAACATCTTGTATGAAGGGTTGAGCAACACTATAGCACATGGGTGAGATGGATATATCTTATCTAAAGGGTTGATCCCCATTATATCTCATGGGTGAGCCCGAGATAGCTTATATGAAGGGTTGATCCCCATTAAAGCTCACAGGTGAGCCTAATATAGCTTTTACGAAGGGTGACCACCCATTATAGATTTCTTAGAAGTAAACCATATGATTTATCAAATTGGAATATGGTTGAATGGTTTTTATGTATAATATTCTTTAATCCATTTAAATGTGTTTTAATTTCTTCCTATTCGTTTTAGTGTTTTAAATTGAGAAAAAAGTATAAGTGTTATTCATGTGAAAATGTTTTTTGAATCCGCTCAAAGAACATTGAATGGGTTATCATGTTTTAACTATACTAATGATTTTTATTTATTTTTATGTCCCTTACTGAATTTTTTATTCTCATACCATGTTTTTTATATTTTGTCATATGGTTTAAGTAAGGGTAAGAGAAAGGAAGAATTCAAGAATATTTTCATCAAGAAAAGAAATCATGTTTATTTTTAAAATATTTCTATTGTGGAAATACATGATACTTTTTCAGTTTTATCAACCTTGTATAAATTTAGGGTTTTTTATTTAATATCTATGGACAACATATCTAAAACACTAAATCTAAAAAGATCCTCAATGGGAATTATTTACATAACTCAAGATTATTTAATGTTTATGGTTGGGGCCATATAGTTGGAATCATAGGATGGTTTAGAAAATATTAAAAATTGGGATACCTTTTTAAGATATAGAGATATCATATGAGTTTATAATTTTTAAGTTGATAATACTTTCAATTACTTAGAAACCAATTTTATGGATTTATGATCTAAAATATTAAGTTTACTAATGGTATTTTTGGATACATTCACCTTCAAGGAAAATATGGGTTATTAATTTTTAGGAAGAAAAATTTGAGGTATGAGATAACCTTTGAAGTGAAAATAAGTTATGGTTATTATTCATGATATTACCCATTTTTTGGAAATGTTATAAAATTATATAGTTTTTGAAAAAGGACAAAACACAGACGGTGTGACAACCCGTCGTATCGAACAAAGCTGTGGGTATCATACATACAACTGATGTGCGATTGGGATTTGTTGCTACCACTAGACTACGTGATGTACCTAGTGTGTATGAAATTTTTTTTTTATATAAATGATTTTATGGATTTAGACTATGTTTATTTTGGGAACATATGAAAATCATTATTATAGGAAATTGGTTTTGTGATTAAGCGATAAATGTTATTTTGTAAGACGTTCTCACTTTTGGGAATACTATATACCTAAGGAAAATTGAATACTATAGGATTTAATTGGACGAGTAATGATTTAATATTATTTTAGAAGAATTGACGTCTTTATTGTGGACAAATGGTGATTTTAGTTATTTTTGGAACAGATTAACCTATCATGGAGAAAATGTGATTAGGTTAATTACCTTTTTGTATGAGACATTAAGGGTGGTTGATGTTATTTGGATATAAATGTTATGATTTATCTTGGAAAACTATGTGATAAAATCCATATATATTTTGTGATTCAATATTAGTTCGATTATTTTGAGTAATTTTAAGGAATTATTTTGAATGGTCTATGTAAAATATTGGTATTACTGTTGAATTTTTAAGATTAAAAGTAGTCATTATCCTTATAATGGATTATTATTTTAGGGGGATTATTTATTCTTGTACTAACCATTTTTTTGGTTAATGTCTAAAAATGGTAAAATATATAGTTCATCTTTTTTGGATTTTGTGATTCATTAGAAGTAGATTCCAGTACTTTAGGTGTGACCAATTCATCTTGAATACTCTTCGTTTGGAGAAAAGATGAGTGTGTGGTAGATATTTATTAAAGAATGAAACTATACTTTTCATGTAAGTATATTTCCATATGTTCTTATTATAATTAGTAAAATAATCCATCAACATTATTAAAAAGATATCAAAACAAAAAAATCCATTTACTCTTCATACTATGAAATCAATGACCATTTAACCCATAGAATGTTTGTGGTTTTCTAGTTGTTAGCTTTATCTAGGTCATGTTATCTATCACTCTCCGTCAAAATAAGATGGCCATATTTTCTTCTCTATTCATGTTTTACTATATGGAATCCTTGTATGTGTTATCTTGGGTGACCTTTTCACTTCTCTTTAATTCTTATAAAGTTATAGTTTTATTGATACTTTTCCCAATGTGAGATTTTCAAAGAAATTACTGAGCCATATTTTAAAATTGCAAGGATGCAATTTCCAAAAGGGGGAAATGATGTAACATCCCATATATTTATAGAATAATAAATTTTCATATCTATTAATATTTATGAATAATATAATAATTTTATGTTAATGTGGACACTTTGTCTGATAGCATACTTGACATGCCACAATGGGTTTATCTGAAATCTTATGTTTCACACAACATTGAGTTATACCGAAAAACAATACAATATTATTTTTTTTATTTTGAATGGAAGTTAACTACTAACTATTATATTAGAGGTAATGAATTGAACTAACTAAAATATGATTATATATGTTTGTCAAATTTTTTTACATTTATCAAATAAATTTTAGGGGGCTTAAAATTATAATGAATCCAATTTTAAGTGTAAAATTCTCTAATATTTTATAAACCTCATTTTACCACCTTTTGATGGTGGACACTTTTTAAATCTCATTTTTATCATGTTTATATTTTGTATTAGAAACAGTACATTTTATCGTTATAATAGGGACATCAACATTTACTTTGGATGCAAATTTGGTATTTGTTTGGATAAAATCCATATTTTAATGAATAGTGAAAAATTCTGCCTTTTTTCTTCAAAACATTCCATTCATCTAATTTATGTATATATTTAGATTTTCCTTATAATTGGTTTTAAAGAATAAATTGATTATGTTTTTATCATTTAATCAAAATTTTGTTAGTGGAAGTAATCTAAAATTTAAAATGGAAATAAACACATGTTATTCTTTTGATAGTGTTCTACTTCTTAAAAACCTATTGTTCAGTTTTGACAACAGGAATTAATTTTAAATTAATTAATAAAATATTTTTGTTCTAAATTTTGAAAAATGGATTCCATATTTGGAATTATAAGTTACAAATTGTATAAATAGGTACCTTTTATTTTTTTCATTTTGAATAATAACTTTTGTAATTATTTTTATTTACCACATTTAAAGGGTAAATTACCCGAATAAGGGTAAATATAATATTATAATAATATAAACATTCCCTAAAATGTGTCATAATCTTATTTGATGAGTCATGGGAGACCCCAAAAATCTTAAGGATGATCCTTTTGTATTTTAGAGCCACTTGGGTGTGAAAATGACATGTTATAATAATTAATTTAAAGTAAAGTGGAATATAACACAAACATGTACCTTTTTACTAAAACAATTTTAAGGTTTGGTTATTTAATTTATATATTTAATTATAAATAGTCATTAAAAGTATAAAAATATTTCCTACATCATGGTATTTTAATTATAATTTTTATACATTATATAAATAATTTTATTTTTGACAAAATGATGATGTAGTGAATACCTTATTAATGAAAGATTCAATAAAATTATATTATAAATGTAAAAATCAATTTAATTTAAATGTTTTGATTCCATACATGATTTTTTTGGAATAATTTGACATGTTTGGGATTATTTAACTCATTTTTTTTAAGTATTAATGTTATTATCAGTATAAAAAAGTAAATTACTAAACAGTGTCAAAAATGACCTAAATGAATTTTTTAAACAAATACTTTTTATTAAATGATATAATAGTCCTAAAAATATATTATTCAGAATGTTGACTTATATAATGTTAAAAATTCCATCAATGATCCACCTTTGGATCTATTATCATATCATATAAACTATAGTGACCATATATTGTGAAAATACAATAAGACATGGTAAGAGAAAATGTTTTTAAGTAAGGGTTAAATCTAAAAGATAAGGTTAATTTTGTGACATAAAATTGTATAAAACCGATCAGTTGAAATTATTTAGAACCATAAACATATTATCCTAGAATAATATTACTTTTTATTTGTTATAAATCAAAAATAAATTTACAATAAAGTAATATTTCAAGACATTCCTAAAGTTACCCTTATCCCTCTTATAAAAGGACAACACCTCTACCCACTTACCTAAAACACTAAATCTCCTTGGATAGAAACAATTATATTCCAATAATCTCCAAAAATCCCTTAGTTATTACTAGAAGCCTTACCATGGGTATAAGTCAATTCAAAAGCCCTTTTGGCTTAAATCAAAAGGAGTTACCTAATTTAGAGGTAGCATCTTCTCTCAAGATCCTTTCCATTATTTTCCTTATCCAATCACTATTATCTAATTATTCTATGATTACATAAAAATATTATACTAAATATACTATGATGTTCTTAATATAAGGATTATAACTACACATACACACACATTCATCTAATGCATACAAACCCACTGTTTCTGTGTATGAAGAACTACAACCTCACAAAACGATGGTTGTTTAATTTTATCATACCATATCTCATAGTGACCATTATGGTAGAACTATATTTATATATGATATATATTATAATTATATTGTCTCTATGATTATGTTATTTTTATTTACAACATACCATTATGCTTTCTATAATGTGTAAATACGATAATTTCTTTTGAGGAAATATGGTCTACCGCCCACTCAAAGTGATATGAATAATTCATTAAATACATTGAAAATGTAATGTATAGTGTTAATTAACTTCTGTAACATATATAACATATATATTATTCTATAATTTTAATATACCTATGTATCTTTTGTTTTTATGAAAAATAAATGAAAGTTGCGTTCAGGCGTATGTACGGTCAACCATCTCCATGAATGATTCATTTCATTTATTATCTAAAATTGTTATGGAAAATTCTAAATATATATATATATAATGGATATATATTATATTTAAGCCATTAATAATATTCTGGAGATAATGGACTTATAATCAAATGGATAATTTTCATCAAAACAAGTTCATTTTTGAATCAAATACCAAACATCAAAAAAATGTTAGATATGAACTAAAATAATTTACTAATTGATATAACATTGTAATAAGTGATATAAAATGAAATAAAATTTTAAAAAAAAGTTATAATAAAATTATAAATTAACCTAGGTTTATTATTCATGAAATTAAAGAATGAATGTGACATGTCGGTCTCAAGGTAAGGGATTTCATCTCAATCTTTAATTATTAAGGTATTTCTTGATAATATGCACCTTTATTTTTTTATAAGTTATATATATATCCTATATTAAATTTAATTTCCATATTTTATCAATACTAAGGTTAATTGTTAAATCATGGAGATAAATATTTAAATGTTCAAAGTGGTATCAGACACCTTGAGCATTTGAAGATTTAATTATCAAATATTTTTTATCATGATATTAAATTAAATATTTATTTATATGGGTATAAAGGGAATATAAAATAAATTTTATGTCATTCTAGAATTTCATTCATTGTTTTCAAAATGAATATTTCTATATGAAGCGTTTTACTTTCTTTACAAAATGAAAAAATGATTATTTTTTAACATATACGGCAACAATGACTTCTCTGCCACCATAACTATTATTTGATATTTGGCTTCCTCTATAAGCCTTAATGTATTTTAAAAGGAAAATAAATACCTTATTCCATTATTTGGGTATCCTATTATTGAAAATGGGTTCTTAAATAAAAATGTTATTTTTGTACATATTTTTTTCATATGGTATTAGAAGAAACTATCAAAAAATGGAATTAGTGATGAATGTGACTTATTCATGAAATGGTAAGGGAGCATTATATGAAATGGGTGAGCCCAACACAGCTTATACGAAGGTTTGAGACCAAATATATCTCACGGGTGAGTCTGATATAGATTATATGAATGGTTTAAACCCATTATAGTTCATGGGTGATCCCAACACAACATATACAAAGGGTTGAGCCTCATTATAGCTCATGGGTGAGCCCGATATAGCTTATACAAAGGGTGATCCCCTTTATTGACCTATAATTTTTAAGTCAACTATATGTTTATTTTAATTGGAATATGTTTGAAAGTTTTTTTTGTACATGATTCTCTAAGTCTCCTAATGTTGTTTTAATTTATTACTATTGGTTTTAGTGTTTTTAATTGAGAAAAAAGTATGAGTGTTATTCATGTGAAAAAATATTGTTTATATGCTCAGAAAACATTGAATGGGTTATCAATTTTTAACTATAATAATGGGTTTTCATTAATTTTATGTCCCTTTCTGTGATTTTTATTCTCATCCCATGTTTTTGAAATGTTTTTCACATTGTTTAAGGAAGGTTAATAGAAATAAAGATGTCAAAAAGTTTATCATCATGAAAATAAATCATGTTTATTTTTTAAATGTTTTATACTATTGAGGAAATGGAAACTATTTTTGTTGTATCCACTATGTATAAATTTGGGGTTTATGTAATAGTAATGGATTATTTCTCTAAAACTCTAAACCTAAAATGATCCTCAATGTGAATTCTTGAATTAAATCAAAATTATGTAATGTTTAAGTTTATGGACTTATAGTGGGAGGTGGAAACTGGTATGAGATACTTCCCCCCCCCCCCCCACCAGGTGGCCCACATCAAGCTCAGGGAGATGGAGGTTGGAGCCGCAGACAGTTGTAGCCTTTAGAGGCTTATGAACCCGACGAAAATGAGATGATAAGATGTACGCTCTATTTCATTACTACATTATGTAGTAGAAATTTTAAAAAACTATTGTGAGGTATTGTTTAGTTCCCCCTTTTTGATCGAGGTTTTATCTGTGGTGAAACATGGCATTGGTGTAACCCTGTGTTGGGTTTGTTCAAAATTTATTTGAATGAACGAGGAAGAGGTGTTCTTCCCCCACCATGATGAGTTTTTGAGATGTGAGAAAAACCTTAATGGAGAGTCAGTATCTCCCATAGAAGATAGTATCAAAGTGTGGTGGATGAGTCCTTCGGACTTGTGCGTTCAAGGGAAGGATGTATAATAGAGTGTTAGAGCAGTTACTAGAGTTTTTAGAGGAGTTTTCCTAATTGACATTATTTTCATTCAATGCCATTAGTAGGTGTTTCTAAGTTTCTTATTTTTTTACTATTCTTCCAAGAGATACGAATACATGCAGGGTATACCAAATGATTACTATGATTACCTTGACATGTTTTGGTGATTTTAGTCACCTACATTTTTATTAGTACCCTAGCATGCTCGATGTAATCCTTGATGCAGTGGTAGACAATTATCACATACGGGTCGGGGTAGTTAAGATCCCATGTACCAAACCCCACAACTAACTACCTAGAGCTAGTAGCGATATTTTTTCCTTGAGAGTATAGATACACTACCTTATGGGGGAGAACATTGTGGTTTACATAGACCATCAATGTCTCAGGTATGAATTCACATAGAGAGACCTGAACCTAAGACAACAGTTCTGGATAGAGTTTCAGAAGGACTATGACTTCAAGATAATTTATACAAAATGGAAGGGAATCATTTTAGTAGATTTTCTTCGAAATAATTCGTACTCTCACTTTGTTTAAAAATATTAGGAGAAGTTCGCCTCCCTATACCTGACACTGGTGGAGTAGGATGGTACAATTTTTCTTCATTTCATGGTGTTGACTACATCTCTTATTATTCATGTGAGAGGGTCTCAACTATGATACATCGACTGTGATTTCTTATATGATAATATATCCTTAAGAGTTTCACCTAATGGATTTTCATAAGAAGGGAATCATTCATCCTTTTTCATGGATGAATTGTGATTCTGGTCATGTTAAGAGATGAGGTGATGAGGGAGTTTCACACTTCTAATTTGGTTGTACATCCCAGTGTAGGGAAGAGATACGTATAAGCACAGTTTCCCAACTAAATTTTATAGTTTTTACTTTTATGGAATGAAATTTTTTGAATAAGGTAATAATATATGGACTCTATTTTTTATATATAAGTCTTTTGAATATTTATAGGAATATTTTCGGAGCCATGCACTAAGACTGTGTGAGATTTTCCGGCACGTTGTTCTTAAATTTAATTTTATAAAATTATTAAATATTTCTTTATTACGCACATAGAGTTTTCCAAAATACTAAAATATCTCATAAATGGAGTCTTGTATTAGAAATATGAGACCACCATTGGGTTTTGAATTTGGTTTTTACCCTAGGCACGACATAAAATTTGTTGGCAGGAGACGTTCCGCCCCCCCACTCATAGGAGGTATATTTAATGGGTAAATAAATTCATTCATTCTATAATTTAATATATAAAACTAAAATAACAAAAAAATTCGGGTTTAGATGAGAACTATAGACCACTATTGATTTTGGATTATAGGTTTTACCGTAGGCGGGGTTTAAGCTTAGTCAATGTCAGGTGTTTTGCTTATTCGCACTGTAGAAGAATAATTAAATAAGTAAATAATTATTTATTTAATTATTTTATTTTAGACCTATCCTAAATTCTTTATTATGGGAATTTTATATAAATATTCCCACTCTTTCCCTCAAAAATCCTAAAATCATCAATGAGAGCTCCCAAACTCCTGTTGGCACATCACGAGGAAACTCCGGATCGAGGCAGGTCAGAATGTAGTGAATACAGTGACTTCCTTCAATAGTTTTAGGGAATTTTCTTCAAAGAAAAATAATCCAATATCCATGTAGTACATGTCAATTGGTGTTTCCTATATTTTGATTAAATGTTTCAGTAGTTTATTTTCTTTTTTTGAATCTCGGCCCCTGACAAATCTTGTATGTTCCAAAGAATGAAGAAGTATACTAATTTTATTTGGTTAATCTATCATCCAGAGCTTATTACTAATTGTTGTCCAAGAGCTCATGAACAATGATCATAATACCCATGTTTATGTTCTTTTCTTCCATCGTTCTTTGTGTTCTTCGATTTTGGAACCACGTGGTTCCCAGCTCGACAGTTTCAAGATTACCTAGGCTCGATCAAGCGCATGGGTTTGGGGTGGATTGACAAAACGGGAATAGTTTGATTAAAAGAGACTAGATCAATGTATATAAGGGTCCAATTATCACATATATACGATCTTTTCAGTATTTCTGGTTAGAATAGATCAGTGGTGGCTCGCAGAAGGAATGTTGGTCCATGTGGTATATGTGAGGTGGTCGGAATGGCTGTTAGGCAAGGCCGCGACTACAGTGAGGCAGCGTGAGTAGGTGGCTAGCGATGGTGTGTGGACCAAGAATAGTAGGCCATATTGGAGAAACTAGGTGGTTCGGTAGGTGTCTGTGTCTCTTGCGGTGTGGTAGTAGGCAGTGGCTGTGGTGAGTCCGACAAGGTTTGTGAGGTGAACCGGTAGAGTGGGTCTAGGGTAGCGTTGTTTGGTGGAAAATGGGGGTTAAGGAAAATAAATAAATATATATATATATATATATATAAAATAATGATATTATTATAATAATAAAATATTTACCCACAATAACACATACATGGAGTGTCAGATCGACGTGACGTCTGCAGGAGCACGACCCCATTTTGAGACGGTAATTTCGAGATTTATGTTGGATCCCTTTTTTGGGTTTGTGAATTGGGTCCACGAAATGATCAAATAATAATATTATATTATTATTATTAATATTTTTAACTGCCATAACTCCTTCATACGATGACCAATTGACGGGCTGTGAGCATATTTCTAAGCCTGATATTGAGTTGAATGTTTTGAGATCAATATCTTGATTTTAATTCAGGATCGAAGTGTCAGCCCCATGAGATAGCATTCGAGCATAATATGATGAAATAAAAGATTCCATCATGTGTCCTATTGAGGAAAATGAATAGTCGATTCCATGTGTTTTTCTATGAGGATCGTAGTGGTGTAATCCATATAATTTATTTCCAGATTGAGACATGGGCCGCATGAGGCACTACCCATGCGCAATGATATGAAATGAAACATTTTCATCGGGTTTCCTATTCATGAAAATGAATAGTTTATCATATTCAATTTTATGAAAGGATTTAAATGGTGTGACCGTTTTGGTTATTTGGGGACATTTGAGGAGTATTGTCAGTGCAATTATGTTTTTTTCCTCCAGACCTACGATGAGTATCGTGAACTCATCAACATTTTGGCCAAATATGCTATATACTCTAGGGGTAAAATAGAACACATAGGGGTACATGTACATAGTTTAGTACCCAATTATGGCTAGGTACATTATAATTATATGAGGTAGGTTCCCAGGTCATGTGGTATCCATACAGATTATATACCTCATTATGAATCTTTTACCTCTCATATCTACTTCTTTTGGACTCAAATTTTGGCACGTGAGTGGCCTATCAAGGGTGTTTTCCCATGTAGAAAATGATGTTCCCCTTTATAGTGGGTTTTTAAGTACAATGTGAGATATTCTGAGCAAGAATCTTATTCAAGAGATGTTTGAAGATAGCAATGATCAAGAACTCATATATCATAGTATCCTAGACTTACCTTCTGGTAGGGATGAGTAGTGTAGTTCATCAATGATTTTTTAGTGGAACCCTCCAGTGAGGCTATTCATGGGAACTTGATTACACTGGAGATGCACCCTCTAATCAGGCTAGAAATGGATCCAAAATCCTTGAGACAATACCCATCCACTACATAGAACAATTATGAGATGTGGTTTGATGTACCATTGGGCTCACGAGAAGGAGATATTCATTCCCCACTAAGACGTGTCCTTGATACATGACCTAAAACCATATGGGTGGGTCAGTGTTGCCCAATGTGGATAGTAGTAAGGTTTGGTGATTGAGCCACTTTGAATTCTGTTTCTATGGTAGACACATGAGGTGTTGGGCTTCATTGATGGACTTATATCAGAATTTTTGGATACTCTTGTTTTATGATTGAGCTATGAGATGGAGATCCCCCTACTCTCTCATTTGGGATTTATTTACTAGTAATATATATATAAATATATATTTATATTTTTATATATATTCTATTTAATTATGCACTCCTTTGGTTTGGTTTACTCTCATTCCAAGTGGAGTGATGACGCGAGGGTTATGTCATGTGACTTCTATGTCTAGTTTCTCATAGTTTGACGAGTCTAGTCTCCTACTATTAGTTGTGAAGACTCAATGGGAGGTTCATACTATCACCCTTTCGAGATCCCTCTATTTGGATGAGTTTACTTTAAATATTTATTTTGGGTAGTGATATATTCTATTACTATACCTTTTTTTATCTACAACTGTCCTCTTCAGTTGTATCTCTTAATTCTACCTCTGTACACTTTTTCAAGGAAATCTACTGGGTATGTATATACTCATCCATGCGTGGGAATAACCCACATTTTCCATGTACATTTTAGATGAAAGATAGGTTGATTCTGAATTCATAGAAGCTTAGAGATACTAGGAGCTTTGACTGCGTATGGCTGTTGTAGCATGGGATTCAGCAGCTGAGCTCTCTCATCTATTTTACTTTTCTAGTGTATATCATGTTGGGACACAATTCTTATTGGGTTTTTATTTTAATCCTTTACATTTTAGTTTATACTACCATATTTCATAATGTTTAGATTTATATGAATATTTGGTTTATTCAGCCCAGTTTATCATCTTTACATTCTTTCTGTCTTCAAATTTTCATTTATTTTTCTATGTGTGAGTGTACAAGTACTTGGAAACAGGATTTCATGATTTTATTTGTTCCTTCAGTGCTTATTTCCACCCCTGGATTTTTGAGGTGGGCCTGGGGTCGTGGTGACTCGAGCCTCTGCTTGGTTTGGGTCATTGAAAAGAAGAATATTTCCTTTAATGGAATGCTTGATCAAATAGATACAAACATTCCTTGGGATTTGGTTCCAAGACCTAAAATTAAAAACATAATTGGTACTAAGTGTGTTCTAAAAAATAAATTAAATAAGAAATATAAATTCATAATGAATAGTAAAAGGCCAGTATGAAAAAGATATTATCATATTGAAGGAGTTGGATATGAATAATCCTTTCCACTAATGGAAAGGACTGAGACCATTATATATTTCTTGGAAGTAGAATCTCAAACAAATATAAAATTTATCAAATGGATGTGAAGTCTGTCTTCTTTAAAGGTGATCAATATAAAAGGTTTTTAATAAACAACACCAGGGATTTCTTCTTAATAAAGATGGTAGAAAGGTGTGTGTAATTAAAAAATCCTTATATATATGAAATCAATCCCCTATAGTGTAGCACCCCAAGATTCCATGGTATGCTTCTCTTTGAATAATATAGTAGTGTGGGTTGTACGCAACTTCGTGATTCTAACACGCCGCGACCAATCAAAGTAGCCGTTATGAATAGTAATACCCACTTTTTAAAATTTTATACATTTTATCTATCAAAATGACATCATTTTTGGATTCATAATATCGAAATTATCCTAGGATGAAATTTTGGTACTTTTTGGATAACTTTTATATTTTGATGGATAGTGAAAATTACTAAATTTTTATTAAAAAAAACTTTTTTAATCGAAATAATTAATAGTGATAAATTATGAATTTGAGTTGTTTTAAATTATATTTATAATATATTTTTACCATTTAATACAATTTTTGTCATTTTACATAATTTCACAATTAAACGGGACATAAACAAGTGTCAATCTTTTGATAGTTATTATTTCTTAAAAACACGTTTTTTGTTTTGACAGCGGGAATTAATTTTAAATTAATTCTTCCACTTCTGTGTTTTGAATTTAGAAAAATAGATTCCATATTTGAAATCAGGATTTCCAAATTGGGTAAATTGGTAACTTTCATTTTTAGACATTTTGACTAATTACTTCAGTAAATATTTTATTTACCAAGGTTAAAGGGTAAATCCGGTAAATAAGGGTAAAACATAATATTATAATAATAATAAATTACAATAAAACGTGTCCTAACCTTATTAGTGGATACATCTCTGACCATGGGCATCTTTGGGTTGATTTTGGGACCCCATGGAGCCACATGTAGGTGATAGGGACATTTTATATTAAATAAGTTAAAGTAAATACAAAAATGACATAAGCATAAATCTTTTAGAAAAAAAATTTACATTGAGTTATATATGTTGTATTTTCCAATATAAATATTAATTAGAAATCTAAACAAATTTCATACATGATGGTATTTTATTTATAATTTTTATACATTAAATAATTTAATTTATTTATGACATAATGATGATGTAGTAATTACCGTATTAATGAGAGATTAAGATAATTGATATTACAAATACCAAAATAAATGTAATTTAAGACATTTTATAAATTAAAATAATTTTCTAGGTTACTATGACATATTAGGATTGTTTATATCAATTTGTTTTGATGTAATAATGCTGTTATGAATTTATCAAAAACAAAATACCAAATAGTGTCAAAATTGACATAAAAGAGTTTTTAAAACAAATATTATATTATTAATTGATATTAAATTCTTAAAAATATAAGGTTCGGACAAAAGGCTTATATCATGATAGGTATATCATTAATGGGCCACTTTAGGGTCTCTTGGAGGTATATAGTAAGTTTATTAACTATATAATATAAAAATACAAAGTGACATGGTAAGTGTCAAACTAATTAACCAAGAGTTAAAACTAAACGATAAGGTTAATATAATAACCCAAACCGTTCTAAATTATATTGGTTGAAATTATTTCTACCCATCCCCAACATATATTTTTAATAATCCACTTTGGAGCCATTAGAAACCGAATATGAATTTATTATAAAAAAATATTTCTAATTTTTCTAAAGGTGACCCTCCTCCCCCTTATAAAAGGACAACAATTATAACCATTTATTCACACCTTAAAAGCCTTTTGGTTCGGCCAAAACCTACACAAATACTCTCTCAACATACCTCACTTCAACCTAGAGTCATTAGTTTTATCAGAAGTCCAACCTATGAAGCCCTTTTGATCAATTCAAAAGGAAGAACCAGAAGAAGAGGTAATGTTTTCACCACCCTTTTTCAAGTTCATTTCTTCTTCAACATATTCATTATTTGTTATTCCCATTATAAAATAATAACTCCAATATATCCTATATAATTTGATGTTATTATAAATATGGTACAACCATATTCAGTATTCTATCCATCCTTTGAATGACATGTCACCATACGTGTGTACGTACGGCTTACCGTCTCCACGTCGTGGTGTAATTGTTATTCAATATATTATTATTTGGATGGGTATAATAATGATGTGTAATTCATGTAAATAATAAATATAACATGATAATGATTTTTTATATATTATATACCATCAAATTATATATTATTTTAATATCAAAAGAATGATATTGTCGCTCGTGCGTACGTACGGACTACCGTCTCTACGAACGCGATTAGATTAATTCTCCATCGTGTCCATTCAAGGCTAATTCTCATTTGATGATTAAAATTAATGATTAATAACTTTATATCATTATGGATATGAATAATATACAAACTATCCATAACAAACATGACTTATGTAACAAAACATATAAAAGAAAACGAGTAAGTTAACACCCGAAATGACGATAATACTAAAGTATTATTAACGAAGCATTATTAGATGATCATATATGATATCGTAATTATGTATATGGTTCTTGTATAATTTAATAACAATTTTTTAACTATTATACAGGAGGTTAACATAAAATTGACTAAGGAAAAGTACAATGTAATGGGTTTTCATCTCACTCTTTATTCCCGTTACATTCATGCCATATTGCCACTATTACCTTTTGTGTGGTGTATGTACTTACCATAATTGTATTATTTGTGTAATACAATTTAATTTGTGTGTATTTACTTATTCATTTTATGGTACCTCTTTTATGGGGTGTATGTTTTGTAAGTTACCAAATTGGTAAGGGATATTTCACAATCTCTTCATTATCCGAGGTTGTTTATACTGGGACCTCTTTATCATCCACATCCATGTTTCTTAAAAATGTATTTCAAAAAATTCGTGCTATTTTAAATAATATGGGTTAAAGTCATTTATACCCTTGTTTTAATTTTTATAAGAGGTTTATAAATGAATCTTTCTGTCGTTTTCCAAACAAGGTCCTTTTTAACCTTTTCGACAGAATTAAGGTAAGAATGTTTTTTAACTTATACGGCGGGTGCGTCTATTTTCCGCAGTTATAAAATCTTAGAAGCCTCCCTTACAATCTTATAATAATATTTTCAAAGTAAATGTTTTATTTTATAATTATGTGCCTTTTAATTGATTTCAAAAAAGAGATATTTCTCTCAAACAGTTTTGATTTCATCTATGTCAACATCCTTTGATGGATTTTAAACTTATTTGAAGTTGATTTATTATGATACAAAACTTCCATATTGTATTGATGTTTTTGTGATATTTTTTACTGAGGATGTTTTATTTTTATACCATTCATGGATTATGAATAATTTATTGACATTTCTTATGCTAGTTTTAATACGAATGTTTATGTTATGTTTAAACATGTTCATATGAAGAATGCATTGGACTTAATAAGTGACGGGTGGAGCCCGATATAGCTCATCAATGCATCGGTAGGTCTCATGAGACAAACTAGTGTCTTGGCATGAGGCCTTGACAAAATCTTATTTATAGTCTTGGCACGAGGCCTTGGCAACGTGATTATGATAGTCTGGCATTGTGCATTCCATCATTATGAAAGTGGTTATTGATATTGAATGTGATTATTCGACTAGTAGAATATCCATGTGAATAAGTAAGTGGAATTATTTCATTTTATCTTTTCCATATTATGCTGAGGATCAAGTTTCAAAGGCTTTTGTTTTAGCCATACATTGCCTTAAATGTTTATGCTTATTTATGAATGTTTCCGCTATATTGTTATCCTTACTGAGCATCCGAGCTCACCCCTTTAAATGTTTTATTTTTCCCAAGATGTGAAGAAGTAATTTATGAATGACCTGCAGGGATAATGTGAGGGGATATGAAGACAATATGTTGTTGTAGTAATTTTCACTTTATGATGTATTGTAAAATTTATGAATGTATCTAGTTATTCCAAGGATACTAAACTAATAGGCCTTTCGAGACTTGATATTTCTTGTTATCATGCCAATGTTAGGTAATAATGCACCGACTTTGGGAAAATGGGGTCGGGGCGTTACAGTTGGTATTAGAGGAAGTTTAGTACAAACCTTGGAAGCTAGATTTAGATAAACTCGGATTAGAGCACATAGACCTAAGATAGACTTTGAGGATTAGTATAGAAGAACTTCCGAGAATTTTGGTATTGTAGAGATTTTGTGATTTTTCTGAGAAATACATCCCTGTCTGGATACGAGCAGGTAGAGGTGGCTCTGGCACAGATGTACCTAGGGGCAAAACCCAAAAACACCGCTTTGAGCTAGACTCGAACGTGAACTAGTGCACGACAACGAGCATTGCTGCACTCTTGGTTACGACACTCCAGGGGGATATGCTTAGGATAATTCTCATTTTCATTATGAACCATTATGAAGGGTTTATGAGTATATACTTCTTCAAAGAAAACATTTTTATGATTATGGATTATATCCATAAACTGTTCAATTTATGTTAACTGTTTTACAAGTATGGAATTATGTATTTTGATTCGTAAACTGATCTAGTTTATGCCATTGTTTAGAAATGGATCCTATTAGAAGAAATGGAACCCGTATCAATGCACGCACTCCATGTTGGGATTTCCCTCCTGCTCAGGATAATTATAGTGGAGTTGGTGATGTAACTGGTGCTGATCAGTTTATCACCATACTAGGACAACTCACTCAGGTTATGAATAATAGCCTTACCCGTATGGAGCACCCTGATCCATAGCGTGGAAGATCAATGTTAGATCGCTTCATGAGGCAGAAACCACCAACATTCAATGGGAGTACAAATCCATTAGTAGCTGAGCAATGGATAAGTTCCCTAGAAAAAATATTCCATGCCTTTGGGAGTATTGAAGGGGAAGAAGTTATCATGGCAGTTTACCGCCTCACTGGAGATGTTGATCAATGGTGGTCATTGATTAAAAACACGAAGGAAGGTGATGAAGTATCAAATATGGAATGGAGAGAGTTCAAAGACCTTTTCATAGAAAAATACTTTCCTCGTGACCATCGAGCAGATATGGAAAGGCAATTTCTGAGTCTGAGGCAAAAGGAGGATGAGAATGTCGCAATGTATGAGGCTAAAATTACATGGTTAGCAAGGTATGGTGGAAATTATATACGAAATCCAAGAAGTAAGATTGATCGTTTCTTTTATGGGTTAAAACCATTTCTTCGTCAAGAATTAGTCTCATAATCCTTATCGTCATATAAAGACATTGTGTCTTGTGCTATCAAGACAGAAAAGGAATTCTCTAAGTCTTATGAATTTAAAGAAAAGCAAGAGAAGAAGAGATATAATGATCAATATGGAAATGGAAATAAGGGGAAGAAGGGAAAAGTTGAAAATCCATCCTGTAGTAAATGTGGGAAGAAACACTTCGGTACTTACTTAAAAGGAATGGGAGTCTGTTACAAGTTTGGTGAAAAATGCCACCAAGCTCGTGATTGCAAGGGAAAGAGAGTTGTTGTAAATATTAAATGCTATAATTGTAGAGAGATGGGACATTATGAAAATGAATGTCCTAAGAGTCAGGGGAACTTGCCTCATAAAAGGCCAAGGGATCAAGGCCAAGCTTATGTTATCACTACTACTGAGGTAGAAGCTTCGAAAGACGTAGTGGCGGGTAATTTAATGGTTTCCTCAAGTTTAGAAAATTCTTTATTTGATTTTGGATCATCGTATTGTTTCATATCTTCCCAGTTTGCTATGAAAATCAGATATTTCCAATTTGATTTAACAAAGGAGTTGTCAGTTAAATCTCCAAAGGGAAGTATCATTGCAACAACGTTTTGTGAATCAGTCCCCATTTGAGCACATGAATGTTCTTTATCTGCTGATCTCATCGTCATACCTATGATTGAATTTGATATAATCCTCGGTATGGATTGGATTTCGGACCATGATCTTGAGATTTATTGTAAGAAGAAGGAGGATATGATTATTGATGAATGATGATAAGGAACACCTTATCTTTAGAGCAGAATCATCGCCACCTAATTCTTATCTAGATCCACCCCCAGTGGCTCAACTAAATTCAATTATTGGGGAGGAAGAGAATAAAATGACTATGGGTGAGGAAAGGAATGTTCAAATAGAGGATTTAACTATTGTGAAAGAATATATAGATGTGTTTCTAGAAGATTTACCTGGACATCCTCCAGAACGAGAAATTGAGTTTTCCATTGATTTAATTCCTGGTTCAAGGCCTATATCGCATACCCCTTATAGAATGGCCACTGTGGAATTAGTTGAACTAAAGAAACAACTAGAGGAATTGAGTAATAAAGGATTTATTCACCCTAGTGTTTCTCCATGGAGATCCCCTGTTCTTTTTGTTGAAAAGAATGATGGATCCATGAGGTTATGTATCGACTACAGGGAGAGAAATGTTATAACAATAAAGAACAAGTTTTCCCTACCTCTCATTGATGATTTATTTGACCAATTGCATGGAGATCAATATTTTTCAATGATTGACCTTCGATCTGGATATCATCAGTTGTGTGTGAAGAAGGAAGACATTCTGAAGACAACATTTCAAACAAGGTACGTGCATTATGAGTTTACAGTAATGCCTTTTAGATTGAATAATTCACCCTCTGTATTCATGGATCTAATGAATAGAGTTTTCAAGTAATATCTCAATGATTTTGTTGTGGTATTTATAAATGATATCTTGGTATACTCCAAAAGCTACGAAGATCATGAAAATCACTTGCACATTATCCTGAAGATTCTTAGAAGACATAAATTATATGGGAAGTTTAGCATGTGTGAATTATGGATTCAGATGATTTCTTTTCTTGGCCATATTTTCTCTAAGGAAGGAATCTCTATTGATCCTTCTAAGACCAAGGAAATCCAATAATGTCCAGCACCGATGAGTATAATTGAGGTACGTAGTTTTAATGGTTTGGCAGTTATTATCGTTGTTTCGTCCAGAATTTTGCCCAATTATCTAACTCATTAACAGAGCTCACACGTAATGTGGTTAAATTTTTCTTGAAAAAAGTGTGTGAAGAATGTTTTGAAGAACTGAAGAGAAGATTAGTCAATGCTCTTATATTGACTCTACCATCAGGGAATGATGGGTTCATTATTTATAGTGATGAATCAATGAAAGGACTTGGTTGTGTCCTTATGCAGAATGATAGGGTTATTGCCTATGAATCACAACAGCTAAAAATTCATGAGCAGAAATATCCTACTCCTAACCTTGAGTTAGTTGATGTAATCTTTACTTTGAAGGTATGGAGACACTACCTCTATGGTGAAAATGTGAGATTTATACTGATCACAAGAGTTTGAAGTATATTTTCTCACAAAAAGAACTCAACATGAGGCAAAGGAGATGGCTTGAACTACTCAAGGATTATGATTACAGGATACACAACCACAACGGAAAGGCAAATAAGGTGGAAGATGCTATGAGTAGAAAGGATCATGGAGTTTTGAACAATACGAGAGTGGAAAAGGATCCTATATACATCGATCTAGTAAATATGGATTTGGGAAACACCATGGAAGGTGAAACATTGATGCTTTTTTAAATGGTTTCCAAACCATCTTTACTAGACAAGATAAAGAGTTCTCAGACTAGTGATGAAGAGTTACAAAGGAAGATTAAAGCTGTGAATGATGGGAAATTGAGTGACTTTGTGTATGAATATGGAATTTTGGATTTTGGGAAGAGACTTTGTGTTCCTGATATACCTGATCTAAAAATAAAATTGTTGGATGTTGCTCATAGTTCCAATTTCTCTATACACCCTAGTAGAACCAAAATTTATAGATATTTGAAGGAAAATTTTTGGTGGGACAACATGAAGAGGGAGATTTCCAATTTTGTGTCAAGATGTATGGTTTGTCAACAAGTGAAAGCTGGAAGGAAACTACCTAGAGGAGTATTGCAACCTCTTCCCATACCTGAGACAAAATGGGATAATATCACGATAGACTTTGTTATGGGACAACCAAAGACTCCTAGAAGAAACGATGCAATATAGGTCATTGTTGATCGTCAATATAGGTCATTGTTGATCTTCTTACCAAGTCAGCACATTTCATTTCTATAAGGGAGGATTTACCACTTGAACATCTAGAGAGAATATATATTAATGAAGTTGTGATACTTCATGGAGTACCCCTATCGATTTTCTCGGATCGTGATCCCCATTTTACATCAAGATTCTAGAAAATTCTTCAGAAGGACATGGATACTGAACTTCGTTTAAGCACTGATTACCACCCTCAAATAGATAGACAATTATAATGAACTATTAAAACCTTAGATGAAATGTTGATATCATGCTCACTTGACTTTCAGGGTATGTGGGATCAATGTTTACCTCTGGTAGAATTTTCCTATAATAATAGCTTCCATTTAAGTATTTGGATGGAACCAGATAAAGCGTTATACAGAAAAAGATGTCTCACACCAACCTGTTGGGATGACTTTGGCGAAATAAAACTTGTAGGCCCAGAACTGGTGGAGGAAACGATGGAAAATTTGAAGGTAATCAAAAACCACATCAAAGCATCTCAAAGTAGGCAAAAGAGCTATGCTGACAACCGAAGAAAGGATTTGGAATTTCAGGTGGGAGATCATGTTTTCTTGAAGGTATCTCCATGGAAGGGAGTTATACGTTTTGTCAAGAAAGGTAAATTGAGTCCCAGGTACATCGGACCTTCCAAATTCTAGAACGAGTTGGGGCTGTAGCTTACCGTTTGGCAATGCCGCCAAATCTCTCCAAAGTTCACGATGTGTTCCACATATCACTGTTGAGAATATACAAGCCTGACCCAACACATGTACTCACCTATGAGAATTTATAATTGGAACCCGATATCTCTTATTGCGAAGAGCCCGTCAGGATTCTTGATATGGGAGAACAAGTGCTGAGAAACCGGACGACTCGTCTAGTATATTTTCTATGGAGAAACCATAAAATGGAAGAGGCAACGTGGGAACCCAAGGAACTTATGATGAAGAACCACCCAAGTCTTTTTATGTAGTAATATTATATAAAATTCGATAATGAAATTATTTGAAGGAGGGGAGAATGTAACACCCCAAGCTTCCACGGTACGCTTCTCTTTGAATAATACAGTAGCATGTGTTGTACAGAACTTCGAGAATCTAACACGCCGCGCCCAATCAAAGTAGCCGTTATGAATAGTAATATACACTTTTTGAAATTTTTTACATTTTATCTTTCAAAATGGATTTCATTTTTGGATTCGTTATATCAAAATTATCCTAGGATAAAATATTGGTACTTTTCAGATAACTTTTATATTTTGATGAATAGTCAAAATTACTAAATTTTTATTAAAAACAACTTTTTAAATCAAAATAATTAATAGTGATAAATTATGAATTTGAGTTGTTTAAAATTATATTTAGAATATATTATTACCATTTAATAAAATGTTTTTCATTGGACATAATTTCACAATTAAACGGGACATAAACAAGTGTCACTCTTTTTATAGTTATTATTTCTTAAAAACATGCGTTTTGTTTTGACAGCTGGAATTAATTTTAAATTAATTTCTGCCACTACTTTGTGTTGAATTTTGAAAAATGGATACCATATTTGGAATCAGGATGTCCAAATAGGGTAAATAGGTAACTTTCATTTTTAGACATTTTGAATAATTACTTCGGTAAATATTTTATTTATCATGGTTAAAGGGTAAATCCGGTAAATAAGGGTAAACAATAATATTATAATAATAATAAATTGCACTAAAAAGTGTCCAAACCTTATTGGTGGATACATGTCCGACCATGGTCATCTTTGGGTCGATTTTGGGACCCCATGGAGCCACTTGTAGGTGATAGGGACACTTTATATTAATTAAGTTAAAGTAAATACAAAAATGACAGAAACATATATCTTTTAAGAAAACAATTTTTAATAGGGTTATATTTGTTATATTTTCAACTATAAATATTAATTACAAATATAAAAATATTTCCTACATAATTTTATTTTATTTATAATTTTTAGACATTAAATAATTTAATTTATTTATGACACAGTGATGATGCAGTAATTAACGTATTAATGAATGATTAAGATAATTGATATTATAAATACCCAAATAAATGTAATTTAAGACTTTTTATAAATTAAAATAATTTTATAGGTTACTATGACATATTAGTATTGTTTATATATTTTATTTCGAAGTAATAATGTTTTTATGAATTTATCAAAATCAAAATACCCAATAGTGTCAAAATTTACATAAAAAAGTTTTTAAAACAAATATTATCTTATTAATTGATATTAAATTCCTAAAAATCTAATGTTCGGCCAAGAGGCTTTTATCATGATAGTTTTATCATTAATGGACCACATGGGGGTCTCTTTGAGGCATATATTATGTTCATTAACTATATAATATAAAAATAAAAAGTGACATGGTAAGTGTCAAACTAATTAACCAAGAGTTAAAACTAAAAGATAAGGTTAATATAATGACCCAAACCTGTCTAAATTCCATTTGATGAAAGTATTTAGACCCATAAACACCTTATACTTTTAATAATCCACTTATGAGCCATTATAAACCGAATATGAATTTATTATAAAATAATATTTCTAGCTTTTCCAAAGGTGTCCCTCCTCCCCCTTATAAAAGGACACCACTTATAACAAATTTTTCCCACCATCAAAGCCTTTTGGTTCGGCCAAACCCATCAAAAATACTCTCTCAACTTCCCCCACTTCATCCTAGAGTCCTTACATTGATCATAAAGACAACCTAAGGAGCCATTTTGATCAAGTCAAAAGGAAGAACCCGAAGAAGAGGTAATGTTTTCATCACACTTTTCTAGTTCGTTTCTTGTTCAAATTCTTCCTTCATTGTTATTACCATTATAAAATAATAACTCAAGTATCTATTATATACTATTATGTTATTATAAAAATGGTACAACCATATTCATTATTCTATCCATCCTTTGAATGACATGTCACCATACGTGCGTACGTACTGCTTACCGTCTCCACGTCGTGGTGTAATTGTTATTAAATATATTATTATTTGGATGGGTATAATAATGATTTGTAATTCATGTAAATAATAAATATAACATGATAATGATTCTATATATATTATATACCATCCAATTATATATTATTTTAATATCAAAAGAATGATATTGTCGGTCGTGCGTACGTACGGACAACCGTCTCCACGAACGCGATGAGATTCATTCCCCATCGTATCCATTGATGAATAAGTCTCATTTCATGATTAAAAGGAATATTTAAGAACTTTATATCATTCTGGATATGAATAATATAAAACTATCCATAACAAACACAACTTATGTAACAAAACATATAAAAGAAAATGAGTAAATTAACACCCGAAATGACGATAATACTAAAGTATTATTAACAAAGCATTATTAGAAGATCATATATGATATCATAATTATGTATATGGTTCGTTTATAATTTAATAACAATGTTTTAACTATTATACAGGAGGTTAAAATACCGTCGACTAAGGAAAATTACAAGGTAAGGGGTTTTCATCTCACTATTTATTCCCGTGATTTTCATGCCATATTGCCACTATTACCTTTTGTGTGGTGTATGTACTTCCCATAATTGTATTCTTTGTGTAATACACATAAATATTTTTGTATTTACTTATTCATTGTATGATACCTCTTTCATGGGGTGTATGTTTTGTAAGTTACCAAATTGGTGAGGGTTATTTCAAAATCTATTCATTATCCGAGGTTATTTATACTGGGACCTCTTTATCATCCACATCCATGTTTCTTAAAAATGTATTTCAAAACATTATTGCTATTTTACAGAATATGGGTTAAAGTCATTTATACCCTTGTTTGAATTTTTATAAGAGGTTAATAAAGAATGTTTTCTGTCGTTTTCCAAACAAGGTCCTTTTTATCCTTTTCGACAGAATTAAGGTAAGAATGTTTTTTTTTACTTATACGGCGGGTGTGGCTATTTTCGGCCGTTATAAAATCTTAGAAGCTTCCATTACAAGATTATAAGAATATTTTCAATGTAAATGTTTTATTTTATAATTATGTGACTTTTAAATGATTTCAAAAAAGAGATATTTCTCTCAAATAGTTTTGATTTCATCTATGTCAACATCCTTAGATGGATTTTAAGCTTATTTGAAGTTGATTTATTATGATACAAAACGTCCACATTTTATTTTAGTTTTTGTTATATTTTTTTACTGTGGATGTGTTATTTTTATACCATTCATGGTTTATGGAAAAAGTATTGACATTTCGTTTGCTAGTTTTAATACGAATGTTTATGTTATGTTTAAACTTGTTCATATGAGAAATGCATTGGACTTAATAAGTGACGGGTGGAGCCCGCTATAGCTCCTCAATGCATCGGTAGGTCTCATGAGACAAACTAGTGTCTTGGCATGAGGCCTTGAAAAAATCTTATTTGTAGTCTTGGCACGAGGCCTTGGCTACGTGTTTATGATAGTCTGGCATTATGCATTCCATCATTATGAAAGTGGTTATTGATATTGCATGTGATTATTAGACTAGTATAATATCCATGTGAATAAGTAAATGACATTATTTTATTTTATCTTTTCCATATTATGCTGAAGATCAAGTTTAAAAGGCTTTTTTTTACCTATACATTGCCTTAAATGTTTATTCTTATTTATGAATGTTTCTGCTATATTGTTATCCTTACTGAGCATCTGAGCTCACCCCTTTCAATGTTTTCTTTTTCCCAGGATGTGAAGAAGTAATTTATGAATGACCTGCATGGATAATATGAGGGGATATGAATACAAGATATTGTTGTAGTAGTTTTCACATTATGATGTAATGTAAACTTTATGAATGTATCTAGTTATTCCAAGGCTACTAAACTAACTGGTCTTTCGAGACTTGATCTTTCTTGTGATCATGACAATATTATGTAATAATGAACTAACTCTGGGAAACTGGGGTCGGGGCATTACATATAGCATGATATAACAAGTTTTCTGGATGTCTAAGAAACATGGGTTTTTCAAAAGGGAACGCTGATACTAATATATTTGTAAAGGAACTATTAATAGTGAATTTTCTTTCTATAATTTTGGTTGATGAAATTATTTTCATAGTTGATAAAGATAATCATTGTAAATATTTTTCTGAGGAAATGAAGTGAAATTTTTTTATGTCTATGTTTGGAAAAATTTAATTCTTTTTAGGGTTACAACTCATATGAGGAGTTGATCATTTTTCATATCTCAATAGAAAATACTCAATGTCATGACCCGTCCTCGGGGCCCATGCCGTGAATACCCCAAGCCCGCCTTCCATAGGCCAGGGGCTGGCGACTAGCACCAAGGAATAATTATCGGTAAAAAGGGAAGGCATTGCCTTTGAAAAGTAAACAAACACCAATGAGAAAGCAAGCAGAAGTAAACACTAAGTAAAAAATGGGTACAACAGTAAGTGCGGAAAAGTAAGTGGGCCAGAATACAAACCCAAACTGAAAGTAAAGTACAACTGGAAAAGGGAGTACAACAACTGAAAAGTAAAGTCGCAGCCTCGAGCCATCCACTGGAAGTCCCACCTGACGGGTGGGTACAGATATCCACCTCAGCTCCTCGGGTCCAGCCGTCCGCTACGTGTACGTCCCGCTCAGTGGTCCACCTACAGGTACAGACTGCTCCGCAAGCCTCAACCACGATCAGCAATGTCTGTCGTCTGCAACCAACACAACGTAGTGCGGGCATAGCCCGTGCAGGTGTGAGTATAAGATACTCAGTAGGGACCCCGAGACCCCCGTAGGACTCCCAGAATCCACAAAGGATAATCCACAAAAAAAGATATAATCATGAAGTAACATATGACACTACTTAGGTATATGCCCATACATATACCTAAGTCATCAATTCCAGTTCGGCTCCAACATCCAAGCCCAAGTTCGATCACGTCCACACAGGATAGCAAAACACAATCCACACAGGAAAGCAAGTCAATCATATCGAATATAATGATTGAAATTCAAGATTCAGCTCACACAGGTATACTTCTTCATAAGACGATAGAGATGATCGGATGTAGCCACTGATTCATCTAAGCCGTCGGTCCCACACAGGATCGATATGTACTAACCCCCACAATGATCCACATAGGATCAGACCCACACAGGATCTGTAGGAGCTGGCCCACAATGGACCACTGAGCGCTAACCCACACAGGATCTAACCCCCACAGGATCGGTAGCACTGATCCACATAGTATTGCTGAGTTCTGTAGTCATCGTCGTCCAATCCACAGATGTTTTCTGTATAGTCGTCATCGTCGTCGCAGTCGCAACCAGCTCTAGGGTTCCCGCACACAGCAAGCTCGTTCGGGAGGGTCCGCTCCACGAGCCGAGGGAATGATACATCAACTGACACATAGTCCGGAGTTGATGTATCCAAAAGTTCCATATCATCAACAGGAACTCAACGTCACAGACGGTGCGTCAATCGGACGCCCTGTCTGAGAGTTATTGGCTTTTTCGTCCCAGGGGCCCGGTTTGTCTTTTTTAAGTCAAAACCAACCCGACCGTACTCCAACTACATCCAAACCTCAAGAAAAGTAAGACAAAAGGTCCGTCTCACTTAGATGAATCCATCAAAGTCAATGGCACATCAATTGGACGTCCGGAGCTCAAGTTATAAGAGTTTCCGCTCCGAGGGCCCGGTTGGTTTCGTGTACGAACCAACCCGGTCGAACCCAAAGTTATCTGAAACCTTGAGTGTAATATACCGAAATGACCGTCTTGATCCAAGGATCCCATCGCAGCTGATGGTGCGTTGATCGGAGGTCCGCAGACCATGTTATCGGCAAAAGACCGTGAGAGGTCCGGTAATAGGGGGTTCGGGCCCAGTCCGACTCAGCCCGGTACCCCCTGGGTCGGCCCGAACTGGGTCGACCCAAACCTGGTCCGGGTTCAACCCACTTGGGCATGGCCCGACCCGGCTGGCACGGCCCGGCCCGGCATGCGCGGCCCGACCCGGCCTGAGCGCAGCCCGGCCCGGCATGGGTGCGGCCCGACAGAGTGGTGAAGGGGGGGGGGGGGGGGGCGCTGCCACCCGCGTAGAGAAACCGCGGCCCCCATGGGGGGGGCACACCTGCTGGCCATCCGGGGGTTACGAACCCCCAGTTTTCCCCTTGACCGGCCGGCCCGCTCCGGCCGGCCAGCTGCTGCCGCCACGGGACCGGGGCGGTCCCGGTCCCCCTGCTCCAACGCCGGTAGCCGGAATTTGGCCGCCGGTCCCTGCTCCGCCGCGGCCTTGGTCCGTCCGGCACGACGCGACGGCGCTGCTCCCCTCCGCCATGGCCCCACTCCGACCACGGTGCTTTTGCGATTGTCCAGCGCGGCGCAACGGCGCCACATCTTTGGTTCATCTTCAACGGCACGGTGCAACGACACTGCGCTTCTCCCTTTTCTTTAATATTTCTCGCGCGGGGCTTCGGCACTGTGTTGCCTTGCTCGTGCCGCAAACAATATCAAACAACCAAAGGGGAGAGGAGGGTCGGCTGTTTTCGTGCGGTCTGACCTCCTCCCGTTATTGCGATAACAGGCAGCCCAAATCAGACAATAAGTCAACGATGAAAGTAATCAAGAACAAATGAAATAATAATCCCCCTACCTCGAATGCAATTGAACTAAGGCTCATCGTGGGATTGCATGTTGCGGAAGGAGGATCGTCACAGAATTGATCGTCGCGGAAGAAGGTGGATCGTCGCGTCGCGAAGGAACGGTGGCTCCCTTCCTTTGATGCGGAAATAAGGAATGAGGTGATGCGCGTCGGGTCATTGATCTCCGAGGAAGGTGTCTCTCACCGTCATTCGTCGTTGGAGGTTGGCATTCTTCGCGCTCTTCGTCGAGGAGGATGAACTTCAAGAGCTTGAGAAAATTCTCCCAAGCCTCTCACAACCCAACAACTCTAATAAAATAAGAGTTTTTCTTATTTTATTTCTCAATCCATGCGTTTTGAAATTCAATAACGAAACAATCAATTAAGTGAATTAATTGCAATTTTTAAACTGCCAAATTAATTGAGGCATTTCATAAACAGAAAAACGCTAGGGTTGACTTCAACTTAATTGGGGTGCAGGTGCGTTACCTTAATAAAAAGGGGGTTGAGGAAGTTGAAAGAAACGGTGGGGCTCGTATGGGCCCCACCTCACACATATCCTACCTAGTGGGTAGGATATTGAGGGTCCCACTCCAAACACTTAGCTTATGTTTAACAACTTGAAGTAAAATAAAAATTGTGCATCCAATTTTTATTTTATTCCTTTACTTAACCCCAAAATTTAAAAACCACATCCGAGCAAATGAAACTCTGGAAAAGGTGTTTCTAAGCAATTAACGACACTGTGATTCCATCAGTGCCCTCTGAATTTGATTCCAAGCACCGGTTCAAAAGTTAGAAAAACCCGCTCGTTCATTCACTGAACGTACCCGAGCTAAACTTCAGAAAATGATTCCAGGCACACCGGGCCTCGGAATCAGTTGCCGTTAGAAACTTCGTTCTAGTAAAATCCCAAATAAAATTAAGAAAAAAAATTTCCCTTGAATTTTATGGGTCTTTAAACTCAAATAAATTGTTGAAGTGGGTATAAATGAAGGACTGAAATGGGTTTATACTTTTATAATAATTGGGACAAAACTAACCAAATATGAAACTAGAACTAGTTTAAATCAAAGGGATTATAGAAAAATGATTGGAATCTTTATCTACCTAAAATATTTCAAAATTTATATCATTTTATTGATGAAAATATGAGTTAAATTTCAACGTGATCCCAATGTGTATCACATATTAATAGTCATTTGGAACTTGATATATATCAACAATATACTATATTTCATCCTTTTATATAGATCATGTTCATTCTTGACCTTATAGGGTTTTAAATATAATTAATCGATTGGATATTTGTTTGATTGAAATTGCACTTTAGGTGGCACGTTCATTCTAGGTGGAATTTATTTATCATTGAAATAAATGAAGAAATGTTTAGTGGAATTGAGAATAGAAAAACAAGAGTACATAGTAGCCATACATACTTGTACTCTGATGATATAGATACCATTTTAAATAACTATCTTCAGAGTTAAGGTTGAGAATCCACTATCAATGGAAATGTGATGATCAAAGTGATATATAAATTTCCAAGAATATAGTTCAACGTGCTATATATAATCTTAAAAATCTAAGATATAATTTTATCAATGAAAAATTTATAGAATGTTATTTAAAACATGAGTTTATTAGAACTATGGAACTAGTTATGACTATTTTCATAAAAATTATTTAAACTATACATACTCTAAATTACTGATAAAATGTCATGTTCAACATTTTCATGTCACTTAATAATTGGTGGAAGAAATCACCACAAAAATAATTTGGATTATTTTGTCAAATGCGCATACTAAATGTGACATAATTTGTAATTATCTATCAAAGTGAGATTATATTATCAAAGTAGAATTGTGAACTTCATTTGGATGTACATAGTTGTGGTTTTTGTAAGAATGGGGAGTATTTTTAATGAGTTGAAGGAGAGCATAAATAAAAAAAATCATTTAATGAACTTCGAAAAAAAATCTAGCAATCGAAGGATGGAATTTTCTCAAAACACTACATTATCGCATGGCGTAGTTTCAAGATATATCACCATTGAAATAGTTTTGGATTCAAGGATTCTTCGGTTATTTTATCTAATCATTGATGGGTTTGACCATCATGAGGAATATTTGAATTTAGGTTGGAAATAAACCTAAAGGGGGAATTTTTGTACCCAATGGAATTTATTATGGTTGTTATATCTATTAAAAAATATGATGAAAATCTATGGAAAATAGTTTTGAAAAATATTAGAGTCTTTTTTGAAATTTCAGAGATGGGTGGTATTTATTTGTAATATTTTTTGAGTTTTTTTTGAAATAAGGATTTATTATATTTGAGAATCAATAATAATATTCATTTTTCATATGAATTTTGAGGTAGAACATATGTCTTTCATGTGTCACATATGAATTTCAGCTATATGTGTATGGAATATATAAGAATGTATAACCTTTATAAAATTTCATTAGACTCTATTATATTTAAAATACATTTAAGGATTAGAGTATCACATCCTAAGTTATAATAATATTGGGAAAGGCTGGATGTATATGAATTTAAATATATTATATGTATTTTATGGTCCTCGTGCACGTCTTTTGGAAAAACCGTATCGATTTTTGGATTGGATCATACTTACTTAGTCTGTGTATGAGTTTATAATTTTATTTAAATTTCAAAAAATATAAAATTTTGATAATATATTGAATATTTTTTAAGGAAAAATAGAGTCATGTGATTACAAAGATATTCCTTAGTCTTTAAAAAACCAAAAATTATTTTTGACTGAAAAAGTCTTACGATTCCGAAATTATTATAACCAGGAGAAAAATATCATTATCTAGAATATTAGAATGAGGAGGAACTCAAATTAAACCAAATATATATAGTTATGAATAATTTTAATATTTATAGTGATGATGGTTTTTAATTTCTATATTACTAAAATCAAAGGAAAATGTTGAAATAATTCAAGATGAAATAATTTCAAAATCCTAAGATATTTTAAAGTGATTTTTTAAGAATATTTGAGTTATGATATATATTTCAAACAACTATTCCAATTATATTGGATAAATATTGATATTGAAATGAAAAATGATTCATTTTGAGATTTGGGAATATCAAATTGGTTGTATCGAGAAGCTTGAACATTTTACTCGAGAATAGAAAAAATACCTGTGAATTGTGAGAAATTAATTTTAAAAAAAGGAAGGGGTAATCATCCTATTTTTTGTATTTTTAAAAAATATCCCATAAGATAATAGAAAAATAAAAATATTTAAGTGATCATTGGATTTTTTGTTGGATGTTATGGTTTAACGTTGTGTATTCTATTCTAAGTACAATGAAAATTGTGGGTATTTTAATGTTATATCCTATAAAAGAAAAAAATTAATATTTATCATAGATATCATGTGATGTGTAGATAAATTAAAATGTTTTTTATTGGGAAGAATTTAGAATATAGATTATAGATGTGTGCATGGGATAAAGTGTGTGAGTGTAGAGACAAAATAAGTAGTAGTGATTGTAGCTAAGCGGGTGTGAGTTGATAAAAATATATATACCAAAATTTATATGTTGAGAGGAATAAGATGGTGTTCCTTAACTCAAGGTTTTAGTAATCTAATAATATATTATTTTCTAATATTATATATTTTTAGATAGAGATAAGAAGGGGAAGAAAAACCTTTAATTGTTTTCATATAGTTTCTTGATTAGTCTACTTTTTTCATAGTATATTCACTAGGTATATTTTGTAATGGTTATTTGTGTAAATAGTGAGTTGTTTTGTAGATATTATCCCTTTGGATCAAATTATAGGATCTCACACCTATTTCTAAATTAACCTGCATTGAAAATAAGATCCCTCTCATCTAGTGTCATTCTTTCATTGTAACTATCAAAAGGTGGTGGAATCTTCGAGAGTGTGTTTTCTGGGAAACATGGGTATTAGTATAAAAAGTAACCCAACCACCTTTATTGATAACAATATATTGGGGGAAATATATTCCATGAGATAAAAACTCGATATAGAAAATATTAGGCTCTCACATTAGGGCCAATCCTTTTGTAAAACATGTGGGTGGTTTTTCTCTTTTCCATCATATGTAACATTCTAGTGAGGCAATAATTTAATCTTGAGTGGTTTATTTCCTAAAAGAAAATAGGTTTTTATTTCAATGAAATAAATTACAAATGGTTTAATTACCAATTTCACCCATATCGGTGTATCCATTCAATCCATTGGGAATAAAAATTATAAACTCTACAATATTCAATTACCCTAGAATATCCCTAAAATATTGATTCATAAAATTTAGCATCAAATATATACAAACAATATTTTATGTTATGGATAAAAACTTTACAATCAAAAACTCTAAAATAAATAATATTGGGTTTCTTTCATTTTAATATTTAATAAGGATTTTTCTTCAGAATAATTTGGATATGAATTCTATTTAATATATAATATAATATTTTAAAATTGTATACTAAAAAATATATTGGTAAACTATAATCACATGGAATGATCCATTCCATTTATCAGATTGCTTGTCTCTTCTTTCCCATGGATCCATTTTTATAGGGACACTAGGTTGCGAAAAATTTATTTAAATAACCATTATTTTCACATCATTTCTCAAGTTATAGATTCTAAAATTCTACTCCATAATAAATTCTTATAGAAATAATCATATGACCATAATATTTCAAATCTAAGTTATTGTAATAAAAAACGTAGATAATGTTTTGTTCTTGTAAGCTGGAAAATATAAATAAGTGGTTTTTTATAGTAAAACAAAATACTAAATGTAAAATACCATGAGATTTTTTGATATATTTATCTTCAAATAAATATAATTTATTCAATATCATGCGATACAATATTCCTTGAGACTAAATTGTAATACACCAAAATTCTAAAAGAATAACATTTTATTCAATATCATATGTGACACACAAAACCTATATGAGAAGATTATATAAGACCCGAATACAATAAAAAATATGTATTTAAGAATAAATTTATTTTCATTGATTTCTTATGTTATATGTAACGTGTTTCTTTGATATCTTTCATTACATAGAGACATTGTTTTTTTCGAATGACAATATACTATTAATATTATTATATAATATGAAAGTTATAGCATCATCATTGGAATGATAGGAATGAATATGAATAAATAAATTATTAAAATATGGTTTACACATGAATATATAAGGAATTAATATGTTACCAATTAATTGTAAATGAAAACAAGAATCCTTTGAAATAAAAAGAAATATTTTATAAAAAATGAACTTTCTAATAAGATAATTAAAAGTGATTTTCACATATAATATATTATAATTTTTTACCAATTTTAGAAACATTATATGAAAAAATTAAATTATTTTTATAAATTATAATACCAAAATTATTTTAGGGTAATTGTTTTTAGATTTTTCTCAAATGTTCAATTTTTGATGACTATCGAACAATACTGAATTTAGTTGAAAACTGACTTTTCATTCATATTATTTATAATGTTAAATTATATTTTCAATTAAATTTATGGAAAAATATTATAAATATTATATAAATTAATACATAATAGGAAACTAGGTTAATGTTCTTATTTAATGTAGATTTAAAATATTTCGAAAACTTTTGAACAATTTCACTTTAAAAACCCGCTTTTTCGTCCCGTTTGTGGGATTAATTTTAAATTAAAAATTTCCACTTGTGTGAATGTAATTTTGAAAAATGGATTAAATATTTGGAATTAGAATAACTTATAATTTCTAATAAGTTAATTAATTTTTTAAAAAAAATGAATAGTGAATTAAATAAAAATAAATTACCTTAATTATGGTAAAAAAATGATTTACTATGGGTTAAACTAAAAGAATAAGGGTATAATTGAACAATAAACTTATAAAAAACTATTTTGTTACCATATATAGACCATTATTCATACAAGGTTGGATAATCATCATTTTTTTACCCTTTTGACACATGTAAAATGTGGTATCAATCAATTATTTTTAAAAATACTATGTGGGTCCTCTCTATCACATATAAAGGTTGACCCCTCTCCTCTCTTATCAAAAAATTAAATCCAAATTTTTTTGGAAACAAAACGTCCCAAATATCATACCAAATTATCTAACCTCATTCTATAATACTTACTCTTTTAATAAATCCAACCTAGTAAAGATTTAGTGAAATCCTAAGGAGGATACCAGATAAAGATGTAATGTTCACTAACAAGCATTTTATTTTACTTATTTATCCACGTAGTTCAATTTTTTAAAAAGAATAATTATATAAGAAACTTGTTATATTTCATATACTGTGATGTTTTTTATAAAAATGTAATCACCTAAAACCATCTCCAAATCCATAAAATGGGTTATGAAATGACCATTGATGTGTACAATAGACTAATGGCTCATAGATTAATGTTGTTCATTTTTGAATTACCACTTCTCACGGTTGGGTATTATGATGTGTATAAAGTATATATAAGATACTTATAACATATTAATACATATGGGGACACTATATCCTACATATATCTTTTAGTCTTCAATTCTATAAGTGATATGATAATGTTACTCATGTGTACTGTGGACTATCGCCTAGCGAAGTGATGTGATTCGTCTTTCACTGACAATTCATATGGAATATGGTAAATATAATGTTAATTATTGTAGTCAAATTTTACTAAAACATTATGATATTAATTAAACATTTACTATTTTGGAAATAATATATATATATATATACATATATATTTTCCTTCTTTACTTTTCACTCACGTAAAGATGGTCGCATCGTTCATATATGTGTGGCCTACTGCCTTCACAAAGAGATGTGGCTCTATTTTTATCACCCAACCACACTGATGAAATATATAAGTATTTAATATGGAATATATGATATCATGATCATAATATAATGTTAATATAATACATACCTTTTTTATAATGATTAGTGAAAAAATGGAAATGTTACTCATGCATACGTACAACCTACCGTCTCCATGATCGTAACATACTTAATTTATCAAATCCATCATTCATAATTGGTTTTAAAAATAAGATTTGTTTAAAACAATATAATTATCTCATGATTATAATTATATATATTATATAAATATATAATAAACACATGATTCATATCATTCATGAGAAAACACACATGATAAAAAAGGCCACTAACACTATTAAAAATGAATAAAATGAAATTTTATTAAAAAGTGATAATATGTTATAAAAGGTTAATATATGATATTATAAATATTAATATAGTTCTATAATAATTTAATAACATGTTTAAGACCACTATAAAATATGTTAAATCACGTTCAATGAAAAGGAAGCAAAAGGTAAGTGTTTTCATCTCAACTTCATTTCATTGAGGTGTATTGTATTGTCATGAACCTAATTTATTTAATATTATTTATATACTAGAACATTGAAATATAATATCATAAAATATTAAATTATTCATTTTATTACAAGTTTAAATTTTAATTATTTCATATAATGGGATTTTAATTATACGTTGCAAAGTTTTAAGGGATTTCTTAACTCAATTTCCACTCATTGAATTAAACTTCTAATTTGTTGATTATGTCACTCTAAGATTATGTGTGTAATTAATTTTTATTATTTTCTTTTTTATTTATAATAATATTATTTTGATTGATACTTGATACAAATAATTCATTCACTGATAATTACAGTATAAATGTTATGATCATTTAAAGGGTTTATTTAATAATCATATTCTAATCAACATTGAGTATTCTTGAATATCAATTGAAGAATATTAAATGACAATTTCTTGATAAATCCATTTTATTTTACTCTCCTATGGTTATTAATGATATTATAAAGTAATAGTACAATCATTTACTCTTTGGTACTTAATATGTTTTATAATTTTTTATTATATAAAACTTCATTTCTCTTTTTGTTTAGAAATATGTTTTCTTCCCAAAAAAAATTATTAAAACAATGTTTCAAAAACGTTTTAACCATTTTCAAAATAATTTACCAAAGGAATTTTCACCAATCTTTTACTCTTTATAAAATATTTTGAATGAAAATTTATTTCATTTTCAAATCATTTCCCCATTGGATTTTACCAAAAAAATGTGAAAGGAGTCTTCTTTTCACTTTGTGAACAAGGCACAGTCATAACATTTTTACACTGTAAAAGGAATGTTCTTTTTAACATTTAAATCATGTACATAATGAAACTCGTTCATGAACATCATTTCCTGGAAACATAGTTTTCATGTTTATGAGGTTCTTTTAAAATAAAATATCTTTAAATTGTTTTTAAAATAAATAGGATTCTTATTATTTTTTTCTTAATGAAATGGATATTATCATAAAAAATAGTATTAAAGATATTTTAATCATAATTCTATTCATCAATGACAAACAAAATTATTCTTACTCCAATATTTATCTATTTATACCATCCTTATTCATCATTTAGATGGTTTATGATTATTTCTAACAAGGATTGTATTGACATTAACTTCCTTGATCATTTTTTAGTCAATAACATTTCCATAAGATATCCACTTTCCTATTATTATTTTTCATTAAATTTACAATAAATATACCTATTATTTATCATGTATATGTTTGTTTCTTAAACCATATATAATTTCTACATACAGTTTTCTACATCTAATTTCCTTGTTTCATCTGGGGAAATAGTTATAAACCCTTATTCTTTACTCATTACAGATATTTGATAAGGTAAATTGTTTTTGAATGATATTAATTATACTATATATCATGAATGTTTTGTATAGGTATGACATCGGTGGGGCTCAATTATAGATATAACATCAATGAATTAGAAGTCTCATGGGAGGAATTAGTTTTCAAGCATTAGATAAGTTGGTTTTCACCCAGTATGATTTAAAAAATCTTGTGAAAGGTCTTAATGGTAAAGGTAACATGTACCTGAGAAACATGGAATCCAATAATTACGAATTCCCTTCATTAAATATTTATCTATTACAATACATGCGATTTGTATTATGAAATTATCTCTGGATGCATTTCATTATCATTTATTGATTAAATATAATTTGTTTTCAATTATTTAACTTTCCATATGTAATATAACTTATTTATTCATCCAATCATGTTATTTGAATGACATGTTTTCTCAGTTATTTACTTTTACATATAGATTATTCCTTATATATTCATGAATTCATATAATGTAAATAGAATCTATGTTATGTTATTTACCATTCCATATCGTTTATTCTTATTGATTCATGATTTCTTCTGATGTAATTAACTGTTATTGGGCACTTGATATCACCCTTATTTTCTTCCTCTATTTAGGATTCCATGATGTTTATTATGACTTATATACAAGGATATTCTAGATGGAATAAAGTTATTCTCCAAAAACAATTATTTCTTAATTTTTGTATTAAAAAAAATTTAAGACTGAAGTTTTTATTTTGTTTACCAAGACTACTAAACTATTTGGTCCTTTAAGATTTGATTCTTTGTATCTTATGACAATGTAATGTAGTACGAAACCAAATATACACTAATTGGGTTAGGTCCTCTATAGTTCGTATAAGTGTAACTTTTCGTAGAATCCTTGGAAACTCAATTTAGTAAAACATAGATTAGGGAACATAACCCTAAGATAGAATTCAAGGATAAGTATAGAAGAGCATCCTAATGTTTTTTAAGAAAATGATTCTGTGATTTTTCCTTTCAATAAGTCCATTTTTATATACTATATATTTATGTAGTTGTAGAATAGAGGCAACTAGGGGTGATAACATTGAAGAAGGTGTGTTGGTACTGACTTGATCATTTCTTGGTACATAAAAATGGTTTGTACTGCGCATATAGTTTGGCACTCCCATGGTGTATTCTTAGGACATTTCACATTTTCTTTACAAACCATTATAATGGATTTGATTAGATAATAATTAATAATGACCTATGTTAAACTCTATGCCAAGGAAGAACAAATTTGGAAATAAAATAGATGAATTATTTATTTATTGGGGTTACAAAATTTAATTTAAGAATTATTTTTACCAATGACATTTTGGGTGAAATAATTATTAAACGTCTATGGAATATTTAAAATTTTATAAGTTTATGTGTATTAATTAACATAATAGTTATGGATACCATCATTTTTTATGATATTAATATTGAACATAAGTTGAAAATATTAAAAACCCCTTTTAATATTGTGTGGTGGCAATGTCACAAGGTTAAGGATATTTTGGAAGATATTTATACCAATATAACCCATTGGTTTATTACTATTTTTGGTGGAAGTTTTATTTGAAGAATAATGCCTTTACATTTTATATACATATGTTTAAGGGTATTGATAACCGTTAGGGTTAATAAAATTATTAATTACATTGTAAAAATATTCAAAGTATATTATTATACATTGTAAATAGTAGTTGTATTGAAAAACATAATAAAAAGGTAATTTATTGATTACTTTTATTTCAACAATTTCTATCATATTTGTTTAGGAAATGTTATGGGAATTTTTTTAACATAGTTTAGAAAAATGATAGCCTATATTATGGTTGATAGTCCATCATGTCTAGCAAGGATACACAACCAGAACCCATGAGCGAATGATGATGATGATTTCACACCTACCAAAATACTATGTGATGTACTTATTAATATGAAATTGTTTTTAGTTAATCAATTTGATGAATAAATATTATTGATGAACTAGTGGTGTTACATTTTATGATTAAAGATTAATTTGTTAGGAATTTTTCTAATCAAATTGGTTTTGGTAAATATTTAGAGACATTTGGAAATACATTTCACTCTTTATGGATCTTATGATCCGTTAAATGTAAATTTTATTACTTTAGGCATCAAAAATAATTTTTTGGATATTGATTATGTGAATTACATTTATAAATTGTAAATTGATTGAAGCATAACCAAAAAATGAAATTGTCATTAAGGGATAGATTGATATCAAAATGTGTATTTCATTGTATTCTAATACAATAAAAGAATTACTGATCATTTGGAAAATGATCTTAAAATGAAAATGTTATCCTATGAAATTTATTTATATTAAACTGATGGTCCTATAGATCATAAAATATTTATCGTTTTTTGCCCCTTAAATTTCTATTGATCATTATACTTATTTTGGGAAATGAACTTTTTCACTCTCTATAATTATTTATTATTTTCCTACATGTTAATATCATCACTTGAAACCAATGTTCTCTTATATAGGAGCCTATTTCTGTGTTATTATATTTGAACATGGTATTTCCATATCATTCTTGTTAAGAGTATATTTTATTAACAATTTTATGATGTGGGATTAAAATTGTTAATTTTTAAATATCAAACCAATTATTACCAAGATCATATATCAAATCTGAGGATGCAATTTATTTAAGTTGGGGAGAACGTAACACCCCTAAATTCGAAAAGAATAACATTTTATTCAATAACATATGTGAAACACATAACATATCATTGAAAAAAATTTAACACCAAAATGATTTAAAAAATATTTATTTTTGAAAAATATTAATTTCATAGATAGATTACAATACTCCCAAAAACATGAGTTTCATCGGTAGCTTTTGTTACATGAAAGAATATGTTTTATCAAAAAACAATATACTGTTAATATTATTATTTGATATGATAATTATCACATATCCTTTGGAATGAATAGAATTCATAAGAATAACTAAATTATAAAAATATTGTTTACACATGTATTTATGATGATATTTTTTGTGACCAATTAATTAGAAATAAAAATAAGAACCACTTGAAATAAAAAAAATGTTTTCTGAAAACAAATATATTTTCCTAAAAAAGGGATTAATCGTTCTCTATGTATATAATTTAAAATTAATTTTTTACCACATTATAAAATTTACTTTAAGAACTGCACATTATTTTTAAAGTCATAATGCTGGGATTATCTTAGTGTAAATTTTTTGAATCTTTCTAAAATGTTTCATTTTTCAATGAATAGTGAAAAATACTAAACTTAAGTTGAAAACTGTCTTTTCATTCAAAATATATATAATTTCAAAAAATATTTTTATTTTTTTTAAATAAAAATTATTTAAATTTTATATAAATTTTTATAATTTAGGTCATTGGGATAATTTTAATATATAATTTTTATATAAAATCATTGTAAACTTTTGAACATTTTCACTTTAAATCTACAATTCTCGTCCCGTTTCCAGGATTAATTTTAAATTCAAATTTAAAAATTCTATGAATTTAACATGGAAAATGGATTACATATTTAGAATCAACATAATTTCTAATTTCTAATAATTTCAACCAAATTTTTTACCAAAATGAATAGTGAATGGAGTAAAAATTAATTATTGTGGTTATGATCAAAATTGATTTATCAGGTGGTTAAACTAAAAGGGTAACGGTAGAAATGACCAATAAAATAGTATAAAAACTTGCTTATGGGAATATTTCTACCATTAACCATATATGATTCTATAATGGTCCATTTTATAACCTTTTTATATATTAAAAGCACAAGAACATTCAATTCATTTTAAAAATACCAAGTGTTTCATCTCCACCACTTTTTAAGTGACACACCCTTTCATACTTTCTACATTCTCTCACACCTATTTAGTTCTTCCAATACCTTGAGAAATCACTTCCCAACATCCCTACTTTAATTATATAGCCTTATGTGTTTTTCATAAAGTCAATATAAGGAGGATTTAGTGAAAACCTAAGGAGGATACCCAAAAAATAAAGAACGTTCTTTAACAATCCCATTTATTTTACCTATTTCCCCTCCTCCTAAAATTTTTATTAAACCATGATGATACAATAAACATAGTATATTTAATATACTATGATTTTTTATATTAATTTAATGACCTAAAAACATATCCACTTCCATCAAATGGGTTAAAAAATATAATTCAAGTGTACGGGGGACAGTCGCCTCACGAACCGATTTCATTCATTTTTCCATTACCACCTCTCAAAGAAGGGTATTATGATATATATAAAGTATATATATATATATATTATTATATGTAAATCATACTTATACCTATGAAGTCACTCTATAATATATATATATATATATTCTTTCATTCCATAAGAGATATGATAACATCACTCGTGTGTACAGTGGACTACAGCCTCGCAAAGTGATGTGATTCATATTTAACTAACGTTTCCCATGGATGGTGATGAAAATAATTTTAATGATTATATGTGCTATAAATGAAATAGTTTTTATATTCAATACATGTTTTATATTCTTTAATTGTAATGTATATATATATATATATTTCATTTTATTTCTTTACTTTATGCCCACGTAAAGATGATAACATCCTTTGTGAAAGTTTTGACTACTTCCTTAAAGAAATGATGTGACTCTATTTTCATCAAGAAAAAACCAAATTTATTACATATATAAGTTTAAACAATCACATATATGATATCTTGATAATAATATATAGTTAATATTGTAACGACCCGAAATTTTTAATAAATCTTGTTTCCTAATTTTGTGTGTTATTTTATTTTTATACTCAACAAAACTGTTTCATTTGATAACATGAGTTTAATTAAAATGAGATCGTTGGGTTTCGACTGTTATTTGAACATTGGTCAATATGACCGTTGGAAACAAAATGTTACGATTATTGTCTATAAATACATGTGATATTGGTTAATTAATATAGAAAGGAGATTTGATGGCCTCATCCGGTAGTCTCGGACCAATCGAAACCCATCTAACAGAACATGGGAAGGAGGTAGCACCACTGGGCTTTGCTCTGGACCAAACCCAAGCCGAACTTCATCAGGTGAATCTAGAATGGAATCGTCTTTGCGAGAATTTCAAACTGATAGAAATTACTACTCGTGCGATGTTGGCTGAGCTGCCCGCGGATTCTCTCACCTTAGCACACCTTTCACTTAGGTCATATGTTGGGGTTATAATGGGATATTTAAGGAGACCATAACTTCTTTTTGTAATCCTTTGAGATAAATAAAATTGTGTTTTGTTCTTATGGTGAAGTTTGTAAATTTTCAAATTGCCGGATAAATGTAGGATGTATATTATTGATGAATTTAAAAAAGGGGATATTTTAAAATATTTTTGTAAACCATAAATAATTAATGATGTGTAATAATTTTCAAATAATGGTCTTCTGCAAATAGGTTCATTAAGAATTTTGGAGTCTAATAAGATCAAAATAATTTTTGGTGAATAGTAATTTATGAATAGTGATTTTACGCTTAGGATTAGTAATGTGACCAGATGGATTAATAATCTCACTTAAAGAATGTATTAATATAATATAGGCACCTTGATTAAGTAATGTGATTCAATAAAATAGGTAAATAACTGTTTCAGAAATTATTAGTCAAGTATTAGTTTTTTTGGGTGAATAGTGTTTTTTAATTAAAAATTAAATTAAAAATATTTAGAAAATTATTTTTATAAAATGGACTTTATTTTTGAATTCAAAACATCGATATTATGTTAAGGTAATTTTTTCGGATTTTTCTGAAAAAATGAATTTTCGGTGAATAGTGTTTTTATTTAAAAATTAAATTAAAAATATTTAAAAAATTATTTTTATAAAATGGAGTTTATTTTTGAATTAAGAGAATTGAAATTATGTTAAGGTAAATTTTTTGGAGTTTTCTAAAAAGTTGAATTTTCAGTGAATAGTAAATATACAGTTTTAGGGTTTCGGTATGTGTAATGTCATCATCACTGCATCATGATGATGTCATGAGATATATTTAGGGATGGTAAACTTATGAATAGTAATATAAGGTATTAGGTGTCCCAAGTGGCCAATACCATGAGAAATACCACTTGTTTTGCCAATACCACCAATGAGGTGTCCCATGGCAATTAATGCCTTGATCCCTCACATCCCCTATAAATACCAAGACATTCTCTCATCCTTTCCATTCCAAAATCCCCCTCAACGATTTTCTGGTCTCCTTACCACCCAAGGAGTCCTCCCAAGGTGCTCTCAAGCCTCCCAAGGTCCCAAATATCATGATTTCAAAGTTACTCTTCAAGGTAAGGGATCCTACCTCTCTCTTTCTTTTCAAGTACTATAGTTTATGTCATTTATTTTAATCCCCAAGTTCTTATGTTGGGGGTGTTCTTTTATATTAATATTGAATTCCTTTTGATGTTCATATGATGAAAGACCCCCTCTTAATCTCATCAATTCATTTTAAGAATGTTTAAGTGGCGCCGTTAGGCTGCCGAATTTTTTAGGGATTCTTTCACCCTTCTCATTTTCAAGTTCTATTTTCATGTCAAGTCATTCATGTTCCTTTTTATTATGTTGGGGTATGATATCTATATATATCATACTGATCTTTTATTTTCATATGATGAGAGACCCTATTTTATCTCGTCAATTCAGTTTTTGAAGTTTTAAGTGATGATGTTAGGATGTCGAATTTTCCTAAGAGAAATCTTATTTTTTTGTCTTCCTTCGATGTTTTTAATTTCATATGGTATGTCTTTAAAATTTCATTACCATGTTCTTATATCCCAATCATCTATCCCTCTACTGATTTATGGATCATTTATGAGTGGTTTACCCATGTCCCATCTCTTTTTCAATATTTTCTAAAACCCTATAACATAGCCATTAGGCTACAAACTTTTCATCTCAAAATGTCTCTCTCTTTTCCTCAAATTATTTTATTTTATTAAGTTAATACTCAAATCTCGTTATTCTATAGGGGTATTCACATATATATAAAAATTTTCTATTTTAATTATGGGACTTACATACATAAAACCTACTTTCCTTTTTCCATGGGTTTAAAGTGACATAAAGATCATGTATTTAAAGTACTTTTTAAAACGTTATGATTATGAAATTAAACTCATTTCTTTTATGATATATGGGTTATTTACTAAGAATTTTATGATGATATATTTTTATCACATGATAATAAAGGAAAATTTAACGGTACACCCTGATATCGCTCCAATGCATTGGGTAAAGACTTAATCTCTAGAGATGACCATTTTTAACAATACCTTGGTGAATAACCTTGGTAATTTTTAATGTCACCTTGGGGATGGACCTTGGTGAAAAGAAAATTATTTTATATGTTTAATGTTGTAGCTACATCTTCATGTTATGAAACACTTTATTTTTATTATGATATTCCTCATGATCTCTTTCTCATGCCTTAACGTTATTTTTCATGACTTTTGATGTATCCCAAGTTCACATGGAAAATGTTTCCCTTGTTTCCCTTACTGGTCCTTCTAATCACCCTTTCCATTGATGTATGATCCCAGGTTATGAGATGCTGTAATGAACTTAGGATGAACAAATGAAGAATCCTTTCAAGTGTTTATGAATAATGTTTTATGTTGTCATGTATTAAGTTCTTGGTTTCAAAGACACTAATCCTTAAAGATCCTCAGTTTTGTATAATGTAATGAAAGTTTATGTGATAAAAAAGTGGGATGTTATTGTTGGTATCAAAGGATGGTTTAGTTATTTGTGGAAATTAGGATATGAAAAAATTAGGAATAACCCTATAGAAAAGTTTAAATATAGGAAATCTTCCTGGTATTTTGGTGAGTGTTGAGTAAGTGGGTTCCAAACAAATAAATACCTATCTAGATACGAACAAGTAGAGGTGGCACTGGCACATATGTTCCTAGGAGTGAAAACTTTGACAAGTTGCTTCAGTCTTGACCTAGGGTAACCTGCTGCATGACAACGGGCCTTGGTGCACTCTTAGTTTCACACTCCCGTGGGATATGCTTTGGTAAATTCATAAGCTTTGTATGAACAATTATTAAAGGGACAAAGATAAATTAAAATAAATATTCACATAAGAATATATGATCGTGGATAACCTAGATTGAAACCTAGGGGATCACAAGTTAGGGTATACTTTTCTTCTACATGTTCATCCTTCTATGTTTTAAGTTTCCTTTTCATGATTTTTTGCTAAGTATTTTATCCCTCTAATTGGACTTTCTTTTCTTAGTTAATGGCGGGAAATGGAAGAACATGTCCCAACAACCAATGTGATAGGAAATGTGACGATTGTCCTATTAATATGATAGAGATGATGAGAGATCAAGTTAAACATATTATGATTATGCCTAACCGGATATCAAAAATCTTAATTAATAATTGGTACCTAGTTGAATTCCAAAATTCATCATGGAAGAAGAAGACGAAGTCTCAAGGATGTTCATCTAATAAAGTTGATAAGGGAAAGAAGACCAGATTTCCTTTGTGAAAAAGTGTGGAAAGGGGAACCAAGGAGAATTTCACAAAGGAACTGGGAGATTTTTTATGTGTGGGGTGATAGGGCATAAAGTAGCCAATTTGTTTGAAAAAATGGATAATGTGATGAATAGAGATATGGTTCGATCTAATGCACCTTATAATTTTCAATGTCGTAAATGTGGAGAAGTTGGACATTATCCAAGGCAATTCTCTCTTGGAAGGGATGAGAAGCATGATGAGCATCAAAAATATTAAAGGACAAGGGAACAATGCAAGTCCTATGCTGAGATAGATCATGATGACTAAAGTACATGTAACTGCTTTGCAATAATTGTCTATGTCATGTTGTATTTTAGTTCATGCCCTATGAGAATATCTTTAATGTTTTCTAAGAACATCGAGTCACTATCTAAGATGGTGTTATATGATTAAACAAAAAATCTATTATTATGTACCACATGTAGATGTTGTGAAGCTATTATTCTTGAAAAAAAAAGATGATTAGGGGATTAAAAGATGATTATTATTTTGGACGATGTTCACTATTTTGGGAACCCTATATGATCGAGGCAAACATATTACTACGTTATTTTCTTTGAGGATTAAAGGTTGACTTATATTTTGAAGAATCAATGAATTTAAGGTGAACTTATATTAATTTAGGTAACTTATGGAAATGATTAACCAATCTTGGTGAAAATATGTTTAGGTTAGTTACTTTGGTTATAAGATGTTAGGAGTTGTTGATGTTGTTTGGAGATGAACGATAAAGTTTATATTGGAAGAATATGTTATCAAATCCTTCTTATATTTAGGATTCAATATTAGATTGGTTTATTTTGAGGAATTTTAAGGACAATTATTTATGGAATGGTCTATGATGAACTTTGGATAGTACCGTGGAACTTTAAAGATTTAAAGTCGTTTCCCTTCCTATGGGGTTCTTTATTTTTGAAGAGTTGTTTTATCTTACCCTTTCTGTTTTTGGGATAAATGTTTAAAGATAGATAGTTATTATTTTGTGGATTATATGATTCTCTAGAAGATGATTCTTGTGCTTTGATGAGACTATGTATTTTTGAATGCTCATCTTTTGGAGAAATGATTAGTCTTGGTAGAAACTTATTAAATGATGAAGCTCTACTTGAAGGTTGGTATATTTCCTCGTGTTCTTATTCAATGTAGTAAACAAATTCCTCAAAATTATTAAAAGGAACGTAAAACAAAAACATTGTTGGTTTAAGTTTCTTATTGGGTAATCAAAGACCGTTTAACCCATCACAAGTTTGTGATTTTCTAGTGGTTAGATTTCTCTTAGACATGTTTTCTATCACTCTCCATCATAACTTGACCGTTTATTTTCTCCTCCATATCCATGTTTTCCTATATGGAATCCTAGTATGGGATAACTCTGGTGACCTTTGTACTTCCCTTTCATTCTTTTAAAGTAATAGTGTTACTGAATCTTTTTCCGATGTGAGACTTTCAATGAAATTTCCAAGCCCAATTTTAAAAATTGCGAGGACGCAATTTCTTAAGGGGGGAAGATTGTAATGACCCGAAATTTTTAATAAATATTCTTTCCTTATTTTTTGTGTCATTTTATTTTTATACTCAACAAAACTATTTCATTTTATAACATGAGTATAATTAAAATGAGACAGTTGGGTTTCGACTGTTATATGACCATTTGTCAATATGACCGTTGGAAACAAAATGTTGTGATTATTGTATCTAAATACAAGTGATCATGGTTAATTAATATAGAAAGAAATTCCGATGGTTTAATCCAGTATTCTTGGGCCAATAGAAGCTCATCTAATAGAACTTGGGAAGGAGGTAGCACCACTGGGCTTTGCTCTGGACTAAACCCAATCCGAACTTGATCGTGTGAAGCTAGAATAGAATCTCCTTCGCGATAAGTTCAAACTTATAGAAATTACTACTCGTGCGATGTTGGATGAGCCGCCCTTAGATTCTATCACCTTAGCACACATTACACTTAGGTCCTATGCTAGGGTTATAAGGGGCTATGTAAGGAGACATAACTACTTTGTGTAATATTTTGAGATAAATAAAATTGTGTTTTATTCTTATGGTGAAGTTTGGAAATTTTCAAATGTCCAGATAAATGTAGGATGTATATTATTGATGGATTTGAAAAAAAGGGATATTTTAGAATATTTTTGTAAACCTTAAATAATTAATGATGTGTAATGATTTTCAAAAAATGGTCTTCTGCAAATAAGTTCAGTATGAAATTTGGAGTCTAATAAGATCAACTTAATTTTTGGTGAATAATAATTTCTGAATAGTGATTTTATGCTTAGGATTAGTAATGTGACCAAATGGATTAGTAATCTCACTTAAAGAATGTATTAATATAATATAGGCAGCTTGATTAAGTAATGTGATTCAATAAAATAGGTAAATAATTGTTTCATAAATTATTAGTCAAGTATTAGTTTTTTCGGGTGAATAGTGTTTTTTAATTAAAAATTAAATTAAAACTATTTTGAAAATTATTTTTATATAATGGACATTATTTTTTGAATTCAGAACATCGATATTATGTTAAGGTATTTTTTGGCGATTTTTCTGGAAAAAAATGAATTTTCAATGAATAGTGTTTTTAATTAAATATTAAATTAAAAATATTTAGAAAATTATATTTCTAAAATGGAGTTTATTTTTGAATTCAGAGCATTGATATTATGTTATGGTAAAGTTTTGGGAGTTTTCTGTAAAAGTTTAATTTTTAGTGGGTAGTAAATATTCAATTTTAGGGTTTCGGTATGTTTAATGACATCAAAACTGCATCATGATGATGTCATGAGATATTTTTAGGTATAGTAGACATATGAATAGTAAGTTATGGTATGTGGTGTCCCAAGTGGCCAATACCATGAGGAAATACTACTTGTTTTTCCAATACCACCAATGAGGTGTCCCTTGGCCATTAATGGCTTTTCCCCTCACTTCCCCTATAAATACCAAGCCATTCTCCCATCTTTTCCATTACAAAATCCTCCTCAACGAATTTCTGGTCTTCTTACCTCCAAAAAGGTCCTCCCATTATGCCCTAAAGACTCCCAAGGTCCCAAAATTCAAGATTTCGAAGTTACTCTTCCAGGTAAGGGATCCATCCTCTCTCTTTCTTTTCAAGTACTCTCGTTTATGTCATTTCTTTTAAGCCCCATGTTCTTATATTGGGGGTGTTATTTTACATTCATAATAATTTATTTTTCATGTTCATATGATGAGATATCCCATCTTTCTCTCATCAATTCATTTTATGAATGTTTAAGTGGTGTCGTTAGGCTGCCGAATTTTTAAGGGATTCTTTCACCCTTCCCATTTTCAAGTTATATTTTCATGTCAAGTCTTTAATGTTTATTTTTGTTATGTTGGGGTATGATATCTATATCCATCATACTGATATTATTTTTTCATATGATGAGAGACCCTATTTTATCTCGTCAATTCATTTTTTGATTTTTATGGGACGTCGTTAGGCTGCCGAATTTTCAAAAGAGAAAATCTTATTTTTGTCTTCCTTCCATGTTTCTTATTTCATGTGGTATGTCTTTCTAATTTCATTACCATGTTCTTATATCCTTATATTGTGCACCTATAATGTTTTATGGGTCATTTATGAGTGGGTGACCCATGTTCCCTCTCTTTTCAATATTTTCTAAAACCCTATAACATAACCGTTATGCTACCGAATTTTCTCTCAAAATTTATCTCCCTTTTTCTAAAATTCTTTTATTTTATTAAGTGAATACTCAAATCTCTTTCTTCTATAGGGGTATTCACATATATATATAAAATTTCTATTTTATTTCTGGGACATACATACATTTAACCCACTTTCCTTTTTCTGTGGGTTTAAAGTGACATAATGATCATGTATTTAAAGCAGTTTTTAAAACGTTATTATTACGAAATAAACCCCATTTATTTTAGGCTATATGGGTTATTTATGAAATTTATGATGATGATATATGTGGCTCACATGATAATAAATAAAAATTTAAAGGTGTTCCCAGATAGCGCTCCAATGTATTGGGTAATGACTTAATCTCTAGAAATGACCATTTTTAACGATACCTTGGTGAATAACCTTGGTAATTTTTAATGACACGTTGGGGATGGACCGTGGTGAAACGGAAATTATTTTCTATGTTAAATTTTGTATCCACATGTTCAAGTTATGAAACACGTTATTTTTATTATGATATGCCTCATGATCTCTTTCTCGTGCCTTAAAGATATTTTTCATGACTTTTGATGTATGTCAAGTTCACATGGAAAATGTTTCCCTTGTTTCCCTTACGGAGCCTTCTGATCACTCTTTCCTTTGATGTATGCTCCCAGGTTATGAGATGCTATAATGAACATAGGATGAAAAAATGAAGAAGCCTTTCAAGTGTTTAAGAATAATGTTTTATGTTTTCATGTATTAAGTTCCTGGTTTCCAAGACACTAAACTTTAATGATCCTCAGTTTTGTATAATGTAATGAATGTTTATGTGATAAAAAAAGAGGGATATTATAAATATATTACTTACCTCCATTCCATAATGATCGGTGAAAAATGGAAATGTTACTCATGCATACGTATGGACTAAATTCTCCATGATCGTAATATAATTCCTTTTTCATAAATATCATCCATGATTAGTTTTTTAAAATTTTTTTGAAAAAATGATAATTATTCCATGATTATAATTTTTTTTCATAATATAACTATATATTAATCATATGAGTTGGATCATTCATGATGAAACACACATCAGAAAAACGAAAATTAACAATCGAAACAATTAATATAATGCAATATTATTAATAAAAGAGTGATAATATGATATTAAAGGATTCGTATATGATATTATAAATATTGATATGGTTTTGGAATTTTTTTAATCATGTGTTTAAAACCACAGTACAAGAGGTTCAATCTTGATAATCCAAAAGGAATCATAAGGTAAGGGTTTTTCTCTGAATTTTATTTCATTGAGGCATATTGTTTTGTTATGTACCTAATTTATTTTATATGGGTATATAATGAAACATTGAATTTTATTATAATTAATATTTAATTATTCATGGTATTCTATGTTTCAAGTTTAATTAAATCATCTAAGGGAATTTGAATCAAAATTTTCCATGTAGTAAGGGATTTCTTTACTAGATTTTCACTTATTCAGTTAAACTTATACTTCACTGACTATATCCTTATAATACATAGTTTGTAAAGAATTCTCATTATATTATGTATTATTCACACTTTCTTTATGTGTAATTAAACTTGTTACATAGAATTTATTTATTTATTAATTCTCACATCAATGTTATGATAATATTAAGGGTTTATTTGACAATATCATTCCAAATGATATTATTTTTTGGAATATTAGCTGAAAGTAATTGCATTATAATTTATTAATAAACCCATTTTATATTATCCTCATGTTATTAATTATATTTTAAAGTAATTTTACTATTTTTACAATCTTTGGTACTAAATTTTTTTGTAAAATGTTTTTATCAAAATATGACATCAGTTCTCTTATCGGTTAGAAATATGTTTTCTTCCAAAACCATATATTATAAAAATGTTTGAAACATTTAAAAATGATTCATAAAATTAATTTTCACCCATTTTTAATCTTTAAAAAATTTTCTTAATTAAAATATATATATTTTTCAAAAAAATTCCCTTTTGTATTTTATTGAAAATGTGAAAGAAATGTTCTTATTATTTTCTGGATAGGGAACTATCGAAACCCTTTTATAGTGAAGAAGTAATTTTCATTTTAACTTTCATGGAATATGTGAAATTAACAATGACATGGACATATTTTCATTGAATCTTCCTTTTCATTTTTATGAGGATATTTTTAAATTAAATTCTTTAAAAGATATTTTCAACAAAAAACAAATTTGATAATAATCAACATAAAAAGATTTTATAATCATGATCTTTTTAAAACAATTATTTATAGTAATTATATCCATCAATGAAAAAAACAATATTATTAGTCTAATCGGTATATATTGATACCATCCATTTTCGTCCTATTAATTTTTTTATTATTATTTCATGTGAGTCGAGAATTGAAATTCACTTCCTTGATCCATTTTTATAGTAATAACTTCCCCTAAAAATGATTAGTTTTATATGTTCATTGGAATTTAATTTTCCCTATAAATATCGATATTATTTATCATTGATATTTTTATTTCAGAAACCATATATCATTACTAAATATGGAGTTAAATATTTAATGTTTTTTGTTTATCAAGGTAAATAGTGTTAAATCTGTATTCTATACTCAATACAGATATTGGATAAGATCTATTATTTATGAATTATGTCTATTAATTAATATATGACGAATAATTTCATCAGGTATGAGTTGGGTGGGGCCCAATTACAGAAAACCCCTCAATGCATCGGTAGTATCATGGGATGAATCAATTAGTTAGCTTTAGTTAAGCGGGTTTTCACTAGGTATGTTTTAAATCATCTTTTGAAAGGTCTTTATGATAAAGGTATCACATACATAGGAAACATTGTATCCATTAATTATGTATTGACTTCATTTAGTCTGCAGTTATTACTATCCAAGAGGTTTACACTATGAAATTATCCCTGGATGCATATCATAACTAGTTACTAATTAAATGGAATTTTTTAGTAATTTATATTTCTATATTGATAATTACTTATCTATAAATACATTAAATTCATTTGAATGGCATTTGTGTTCAGTTATTTACCTTTCCATATTCATTATCCCTTTTATATTCAGGTAGTTGTGTATTTTAAATGGATCTTTTGCTCAGTTTTTTACCTTTTGATATCAATTATGCATATTTATTCATGATTTCTTATTATATACTTAACCCTTAATGGGGATTTGAGCTAAAACTTTCCATAGGATTTCATGTTGTTTACTATGAATGATATTCACGTATATTCTATATGGATTAATTTAATTCGTGATAGAAAACATTTTATTGTAATTTTTGTTTTCAAATTTAATGTATGACATATATATATCATGTTTTAAAATGTTGATAAACTATTCGGTCCTTCGATATGTGATTCCTTGTATATTTTCTAATGTAATGTAGTACAGAACTGGCTTCGAGCTACCAGGGTTGGGGTCTCTTTATAAATGAACAAAAATATATTATATCATTATAAATAAGAATCTAAATTGGAAGAATACATAGAAATAAGAAAATTTTGAATCAAATACGTATAATAGTTTTAGATAATGAAAATATATTGATAAATAAGTACACAATTCTTAATAAAGTTCATTATATGTTTTAAAAATACATTTGCTCCTCAAATTTGGTTTTAATACATTTTGTGAGAAAATATTATATTTAATATCATTGAGTTTTATACATTTAATTTTAAAAAATAACTTCAATTTTGAAATCATTATATAAAAATTATCTTACTGTGATTTTTTGAAATTTATTGAAAATTATAATTTTTCGATGAATTGTGAAAAATACTGATTTTTAAACTACCATTTTTTAAAAGTATTTATAAAGTTTTATTTTGTTTTAAAATGGTTTTAGAAGAAAAATTATTTCACTTATATTATTTATAATACATTTATGTTCACTATAATTAATTTTATTTTTTATTTTAGTATGAGAAAATTATTCTTACAAATACATTTTTAAATACCTTTTATGACATTTTGAATGTTTGATTTTAAATTAAATTCTATCAATTTTATGAATTGAATTTAATAAAATGGATTTCATATTTTCATCATAATTTAATGATATTGTAATGATCTCAGTTTCATTTTTTCATAATGAATAGAAAAAATAAAAAAAATCTGTCATTGTGGTTAAGGTTAAAACGAGTTTATCAGGGGTTAAACAAAGAGATAAGAGTAGTTTTTTCAATTAAACTTGACCAAATACAGTTTTATGGTAATATTTCAACCTCATATTATCCTACCTTTTAACACATTTCCAATTGGAATCATTTTACTTTAGTATGACATTACATTATTTTAATAGTTTAAGAACATCAAAGTGTTTCCTCTCCCACACTTATAGAAGCACACCCCTCCTTTCTCACCACTACACCTTTTCAATCTTTCTATAATGATAAAACACACTAGATTATATTTTAAAATTACATATCCTTGAATTATAGTTTATTTTATTATTAACAGACCATTCCAAGGGTCCACAAGAAAGTATTTAAAGGAGGCTAACTGAAGGAGATGTAATCATCCTACCCAACCTCTTAAAAATTATTTCATTTTATACCAATTATATATTTGGGTTATTCATAATAATAAAAATATAAAAATTATTCTAAATATAATAAAAGTTATTTTTATTATGTAACCACCATTATTCACTATCATTTCCATCATATGAGAAGTTAAAGTATCGCTCATGCGCACTTTTAGAGCACCAACTACACATAGTAATACAATTCATTTTCTATCACCATATTTCATGGATGGTTTTAATGTTTAATTTAATATTTATTTATTATATTTATGAAATAATTTTGTGTCTTTAAATATAATATCATATCTACCTTCTTACCCTCCCATCTATAGGAGAATGATAATGTCACTCATGCGTACATGTGGACTACCACCTCCACAAAGTGATGTGATTATTTTTAAATTTACAAATTAATTGGATAATAATGAGGATAGATTTATTTTATATATATGTTATTTATGATATAATTATTTATTTATAAAATAATATTTATCTTTATTTTATCCATTTTATATGAAAATGGAAATATCGTCTATGTGTATGTATATCTTACCATCTTCATGATCAGTGTAAATAATTTTTCTATATCTACATAATATAGATAATTATAAAGATGTATATAATGAATATATATTATATATATTTTATTAATAAAATTTTTATTAGTATTTAACCAAGATAAATTTATATTATTGGAACTACCGAACAGAAACTTCCATGAAAACTGATACAATTAACACCCTAAAACAATGATTTTAGTAAGACAATATTAATAAATGGGAAATTAAAACTTATAAGTGGATTATATATGATATAATATGTATTTAAATGATTATTGTGTAGAATAATAATAAATATAAATTTATTATACTATAATTTAGAGTAATTTTGAATAATTCAAAATTGATTTAAGGGTTTAACACATCAAATTATCTTCGTTGGAAAACTTTTATATTATACATCTGTTTTATTTTATTAGGTTTATATACAAACCATTTTAAATTAAATATCATAAATATCTGTCTAATCATGATATTTAATATTTCATTTTAATTTATTCTTCCATGGGGATTATGATTCAAAAGTTACTAAAGTAGTAAGAGATTTATGTTCTAATTTCATTTTAATCAGTAATCTCTATTCATGAATTTTCATTAAAGAAAATTATATGATCCTTATATAATAAATCAATTTAATATTATTTTAATCTTTTTATTTATGGTTAATAAATGTTTTTATTTAATTTTTCTTACTTTATTTATGTAAGTGATCAAAAGAATGTTTTAGATAAAACTGATTATGTTTTACTGTTCAATTGGGAATGTTTTTCATCCTTGTAAATATTTTATTTAAATTTTTTTAAAAAATATTTATTTTGTTCTTATATGATTATTTAATTTAATTTTTTCCATCTTTTATTTTTTATAAAAAATTTTCAATGTAATTTTCAGGACATTTTCTGAACAAGTTACTTTTGAATTTCTATCGAAAATGTGAACTGGATATTTATTTTTACGTACAATTAATGAAAAAAGTTTCCCAAAGTCATGAACACTCAATAAATTATAGTTTAATTTACAAGTTTCAAATATTATTTTTGATTAAAAGTTTTCCCTTTATTTTTTGTAATTTTGATATATTTTAAATAAGTGATTTCAAAATGAAATGGGTATTTTAATGAGGAAATATTACATTGATATTTTAAATGATTTTTTCATTAACGATAACATCCTATGATTTTAAAAATGTTTTAATGGGGATTTATTCAAATGGAACCATCCTTATTAATTCTATTTAGGTTTTATGATTATGATTATGAGATATTTATAGAAGCTGTTTATTTTTTAGGGGTTATGTTATAATGATATAGTGAATCTTTTATAATATTCTGGTATAGAGATGAATTGGTATATTATTATGTAATGGTTGGTCCAAAAATTATATATATTTATAATACATTGGTTCAAGATTACGTTTCTATGGGATCAAAGGTTAAATAGTTGGTTATCCCAAGTCTAAAATAGGGTACACAGGATGATATCACAAGGCCAAAAGGGGGTACCCAATAGGTTTAGCCAATACTAAAGCAGGTATATTTGTGGAAAGGCTAAACCAAACATGTTATGAATGTCTTGGTGGGTATGCTTAAGATAAAATTTTAATTATTATGATTATGAAACACTATATTCAACTCCTTCATTAATTGATCTTTTATGAATGTCATATTATTATAGCTCATGTTCTTTTATCCCTAAATGATTATTGTATTATGAAATTTTATGATTTATTCCACAACTCATGTTTACGATCTATGAATAGTTGGGTATGGTTTTAAAATGTTAATATCATGTTATCATATGCTTATTATTATGTTATATTTAAATGATCATTGAAATATAACTTTTTTCCCTAAATGAGAATATGGGGTCACCCTTCATTGTGTATTATTTTCCTGAGGATGTGATGAAAGGTTTAATGTATGATGTGTCTAATAAGGGTTATTGTTTTTATGATCTATTTGAGAGATTATTTATATTATTTATTTGCCAGATTTTTATATATCTACCTTTTGAAAGACACCAAACCTTTTTGGTTACGAGGTGAATTGAAATTTCATTTAAATAATATTCCTCCAGTAAAATGTAATATTTATGTATGAAAATTATGGGTTTCTATAGTTGGTATTAGATAAAATTCTGGTCATATATGGAAACTATGATGACATGAATTTTGTGAGAACCCCTAGGATAAGACTAATTATGAGTGAAAATCATGTGTTATTGTAATGAAAGAAGTGTGGGTTTTGAAGAAATTACATCTAGTTCTGGATACTAGTAAGTAAACATGGATCGATAATAGACTTACCTAGAAATAAAAACTCATAATGGGAAATATTGGGTATTAAATTGATCATTACTAGTCTATGATGAGTGGACCTAGTACTTCACACATGGTTAGACACCTATGGGGGATATTCATGGGATAATTAATAATATATTTATGAATAATTATAATTGAGTTGAATAGATGATGACCATGGATGCCTTATGATAAATCTAAGGTGTCATAGACTGAAAAAAATATTTTATAATTTAGAAAAAATAGTAATGATATTTCATGATTATATGATTTCTCACTATGATGTGTGATACTCATGCAAACCATTTTTGTTTTAGTAAGCTAATGAAGATAGAATGATTAGGTTGATGTGGTGATATTCACACTGAAAATATTGAGGTATTTTCTTTGATATAATTCATATGAATTCATTTATATTTGGAAAATAGTATAGGAATGTTAATTCATATATTCATCGATTAGATATTACTTTAGGAGTAAAATAAGTTAATTCTATGTTGATCACATCTCAAGTCTTTGATTCTTCTCTAATAGAGGTTTGTTGGAATGTTCTTGTAGTAAATCTTGTTATTTCCTCTCTAGTTAAATATGATTTTATTTTGGGAATGGATTGAATTTCTCTATATAAATCCAATATATATTTACAAGTATGGAATGTCATATTTTATATTTCAAACCAACCTATGACCATCAATCAGTGTGAGGATAAATACAACTTTTTAAGGGAAACTAAATCAATATTTTGGGTTTTAATTCATATTAAAAAGTAGTTTTAATCTCAAATGGTTAAGGACAAACTCAATATCAATTATATGACAACACTGTGGGATTTTCATTATTCCTTTCTATAACAATTCCTTAGTCTTCTCTAAATCATTAAGTTGAGTTTTCAATTGATTTTATAATTGGTTCCACACCTATTTCAAATACTCAATATATAATTTATCTTACTAGGCTGCAAGAATTGACGAATTACCTACAGTACAATATTAAAAAATTATTCATTTATATAATTGGGTCATCTTTGGGTGCACCTATTCTTTTTTTCTTTAAAAACAAGATAGATCAATGTGACTCTACATTTATTATAGAGAACATAACAAGATCACATTCTGGAATAAATATCATCTTCCCAATATTTGTTATTTTTCTAATTATTTATGAGGAGTTTAATATTTTTCCATGACTGATCTTCAATATTGATACTATCAATTGAGATTCATAAGTTAATACATACCCACGACAACCATCGGAATATGGTATGGGCACCAGTAATTTATTGTTTTTTTCATTTGTTAATACTAATTCCCAATCCAGCTTCAGGGATTTAATAAATAGATTCATTAGATATAACATAATTTTTTATCGATAGTATTTATAAATGATATTTTTTTATATACACTCAAAAATCCTGGAATATCATGAAGATAAATAAAGTATTATTATGAATACCCTAATAAATAATGAGTTGTTTGAAAATATTACCAAGTGTGAATTTTTGATACGAAATGTTTCATTTTTGGGTCATATAATTTCAAGAGAGGGTATATTGGTGTATTCATCAAATATGGAGGTTATTGAAAATTGAACCAGTAAAACCATGGTGACAGAAATATACAGTTTTCTTTTTTTGGATAGATATTATTGACACTTTTGAAAAATTTATCATGGATATCTAATCCAATAAACATTCAAACTCTGAAGGGAGTCATGTTCCTTTAAATTTCTAAATGTGATGACAATTTAGATTAACTAAAGGGAAGGATAGTTGGTGAAATAGTAATCACCTTATCAAATAGTTGAGAAGGATTTTTGATCTATAATTATGAATCAAATAAGGGACTAGGATGAATACTATTGTAAAATTATATAGTGATAGCTTTTTCCTCATGACAATTGATGCTTGAGGAGAAAAAGTAAATGAATTTTTATTTAGAGTTATCTATGGTAATTTTTTAAAATAAATTTATAAGGAAATTATATCTATGGAGAAATTTGTGAAATATGTATTTATCATAAAAGTATAATATATATAATTGCTCTAAAAGAGTTGAAAATACATAGAGAAGATAGTCGAAGTTGATTAAATTTTTTGAATTTTCAATACATTACCACCCAGAAAAAGAAAAGAAAGTTTATATGAACTAATTAGAAATGACTATGTAAGATTATATATGATGAGGATCCTAAAATATCTAATAAATTTGGATTTTTAATGTATTAATAGTGATATATTTAAATAAGGGGTGAAATTTTATATTTCTCAAATGTGTTTTCAGCCATCTATCCATGTAAAAATTAAAGAGGCACAAAAGGAAGATGTTGAGATGAAATATAAAGTGAGAAATGTTCATGAGTTGAACCTTGATTTTTATAGATGATATAGTAGAGGAACCCTTTATTTGTCCCCTTCATTCCATCATTTGAGGAACTATTGGATAAAGCTCATAGCTGACCATTCTCTATTAATTATAGAAGTATGATAATGTGTAGAGATTTGAATGAGAATTTATAGTGGGACAACATAGGAAGATATATTATAGAGTATGTGTCACATTTATTGGTATGATAAAATTTTAAGGGTGAGAGATAGATGTATAAGGGGATGAGACAAACATTTCCCTTACCAAAATGGAAATGCAAAAACATGGCCATGAATTTTTTTGGACTCTCCAAAGTATATAACATAAATAATTATGTTTGGCTTATTATTGAGAACCATATAAAATCATCACACATAATTCATATAAGATATTTTTTAATATTGATAATATTTAGAGGATATATATTAATTTGTATTATTTTATGGAGTAGCATATTATATTGTATCTAATTGATATCTGAGGTTTATGCCGATGTTCAAGATAAGTATTCAGAAATACTTGTATTTATTGTTTTGTTTTAGTAATTCTTATCATCCTTTGATAGATGGTCATTCATAGAGGACCATTAAAGCCATAAAGGAAGTGATACGGTCTTATTCTACTTTTTTAAACAGTGATTGGAATCAACACCTTCCTCTATTATAGTTTTCTGATGATAAAAAATTTCACTAGAGAATTAAGATGGGTACTTATAAATATCTCTATTTAAAGAAGTGTAGAAGTCCAATTTTCTATAATTAAGTCGGAGAGACAATCTTTTATGACTTATGATAGATTAAAAAAAAGGTAGATACTGTGAGATCCATTTAGAAGTATTTCATAGAAACATAGAGTCGATGGAAATTTTATGTTGACAATGATTGGTGAAATATGGAATTAAAAGTTGGTGAGAAGTTATTTCTTTTAGTTTCTATATGGATTAAAGATATGTGATTCATAAATAATTTCAATATTAAACCTTGGTATATTGGACCCTTCTTGATTCATGATCGAGTAGATATTGTATCTTATCACTCGATACATCTACAGAAATCTCTCTCAGGTAAATGATGTGTTACATATATCTCTCTAGAGGAATTACACATCTGATCCTTCACATGTAAGGAAATTAGAGGTTGGGCTACTAGATAATGATATTTATTATAAACAAAAATTAGCCAAAATAAGGGATCATGGATAATGATTACTATATAACTGAACTACACATCTGGTCAAAGTTCTCTAAGGGAATCTAAGATTCGAATAAGATACAAGGGAACCTGAGGGTGTGATGAGACAAAGATAACCTTATTTTTTATGTATGAGTAACAAAAAATATTAGTGTGAAATTCATTTTTAAGGTGGTAGTATAGAAAACCTTTCATTTCATTCATATTATTACATTATTTTAAGAATAACATGCCATCAAATATAAACCAAGTATTGTAAATTATTTTTTATTTAGATGATTAGGTAGATAATTAAAAAATGTGAAACAATAATATAATATATTTTCCATAATGAGATCCTAACTCCATTTGATCTCATACAACTTCATGGGATAAAATAGGTTAAACATAGCCAAAATGGATGATAAAAAAACCCAATAAGTGAATAATCATAGGAATAAAGCATAGTGCACGGTTTAGAAGGGATAACATGATAAATAAAAAGGTAGGAAACATGAATAAACATAAGGAATAATAACATATATAATATGGGATCACAAAATCAATCCATAATAGGAATGTTAAAACAACATACAATATTACATAATCATAATTCAAGGAGTACTTCGAATACTATTACACTTGGTGGAGAAAGCCCCATAAAGGAATCTTGTTTACTACCTACCCCAATAGGTTGTATCATGAGACTAAAACTTACCCACTAAATTAGAGAAATATCATGGTGAACCAATTAGAAAATTTCATGAATATTTTTTCCAAATAAATAATAATACACGAGGAATAAACATAAGGGTAATATCTGGAATGAAATGGATATCGTAATCATGTCATAAGACATAAACTAATAGAATACCATGATAGTGTCCGTGAAATAATTGATTTAAACCATAAATTGATATTAATTAGGTAAAATAGTCATATATCATGATAAATGATGTCAAAATGTAGGGAAATATGTTAAAAGTGTGTATTAGATAGTTTATAAGGGAGGTACATTAGTATAGTTGAAGGGAAAATAAAAAGATTCTTTAAAGAAGAAAAGGTATTATTGTTTCCCTAAAAACAGAAATTATCTTAGAGATATTTTCATGACAAAAATAGTATTGTTAAAATATATTGGTGGATTAAAATATATTATGGATGGATCATGAAATAGGGTATGAAATTTGGATGTTCCCTTTAATCAGGCTTGCTTATTGGGAAGAATTGAGAAGGGAACGTTATGAAACATGTATTTACCCATCAAATAACGATCAATGGATCTAGATAAATATGTTTGGAAAACATAAATATAATATGGATGAATTATATAAGAATAATTAAAGATTTAATTTTCATAAAAAAAGAGAGAAAGAATAACCCAAATGCTAATGGGAGGTTGAGAGAGATCTGTTACCTTATGTCTGAAAGTGTTCTGCACATGCACTTAATGTCTTGGATAATGAAATTAAATTCACTATTATTTTAATTAAAAACATCAAAATTATTTATCGGATTTATTATAATATTATTATTTTAATTTATATGTTTTTTAATATTTATAAGATTCAATTTTCCTCAGTCAAGACTGTTTCCTTGGATTTCATGACTGGTTCACTTGTATACATGTGTAAAAGATTATGAAAAATGGGAATAGTTATCCAGAATTGAAATTATATATTATTAATGGACATAATTAATATTAAATGGACTTATAAACCATTTTTTCTAGATATTATTATGATTCATTGGATAAAATGTATTTGACAACCTTTTAGATAATTTTGATATTTTTTCGATCACTGCACTCTAGTTTTCTTTATTAATTAATATTATGTATATCTACTGAATCGAGAACACTAAATAAGTTTTAATATAACTTCTAAAGTATGGTTTAACTATTTTAATAAATTTATGATCATCCTTGAATGTGGTAATTTAAAAAAAAATTCTTTATCCAGGATGTTGGTAAATCTATGCAACATGAACGATGTTTTCATTTTTAGAACAAATGGAAGATGGAAGAGATTTAATAACAGATGATTCCATTAAAAAAATAAAATTATAGTATATAAATGATAATTGATTTAGCATTCCATTTTGGGATATGGGTGTTGGGATAATATAAAAAAGAAATTAAATTGAAAATAAAAATAAAGGATAGAAGAAGAGGATATTACCTCTTCAACTTCTTCTCCTTGAGAACCTCCTTAAGGAAAATGGGTTTGGTCTCTTGTTGAAAACGAAGGATCCTGGATGTGGGATAGATACTTTCTAAGATTATTGTTTAGAATTTGGAAAATATTAAAGGATTGGAAGGTGTGAGGGGAAGAGGTGGTGATGGGTGGTATTTATTGTGGAGGAGAAGGGAATGTTTTGATTAATTTATTCATTACTTTTTTTTAGGTCAAGACTATTAATATTAATGATTACTATAAAAAATTACATTAAATGTAAAAGGGTATTTTGAGATAATTTTTAACTTCATCAATACATCAACAATGACTCAAAAATTCATGTATCTAGCTTATTTTTTAAATTATCATATTTCACTATTCACCAAAAATTCTACTATTTTAGAAAACAATACACCCTAATTTTTTTCATATATAATTAAAAAATGGAATTTATTTTATGAAAATAATTTTCTAAAGTAGGATAAATTTAATTGTTTTAAAAAATAAGTATTTATTCAAAAAAATCCGATTTTTAAATTATAGATGATTTGATGACACTTACATTTTTTTAAAGTATCATTAAATTATATTATAATTATAAGAAAAACATACTAATTTATGAATCTATTTTAATAAAATAATCATTCTTTAAAATAATTATATAAATTAAAAAATGGTAAATAATCATTTACATTTCAAAAAAATACCAATACTTGATTTATCATTTCTAACCCATTTTTTTATTTTTCCATGACATAAATATACCATATTTTCATTTATAAGTTAAATAAATTTCATTTATACATTCATAGGTTAGGTTAGTATTATACTGGTCGGTTTAATATTCATAGTGGTCACATTACTATTCCAATGATGAAGTTACCAATCCTTTAGTATATGTTCTTTAATTTCTATTAATTCTACTTATTTCATTCATTCTCCATTTAAATTATTTTTAGTATGTTATCTATATTCTTTTTTTATTAATACTATATGAAATTATTATAAGAAGAGAATTTCCATCGATAAAAATCAAGGTGGGTATATTATTCCCCCTTCTGAAATTTCTTTTTCAAAATATCATTTTATATACTATGGTGAAAATAGGCGAGGGCACTTTTCTTTCATTAATTACTCTCGTTCCCATGTTACCTCTTTATACTAATGGTTCCAAAATAGTACTTTAACCATGTGAATAGAAATTCTGTGTAGAAAATTATCTCTATACTCCAAGATCTTCACCAATTGTTTTTCATACAAAATTTCATTCTCCAGTTGTATTACCTACAAATTCAGTACATATAAAGGATCTAGTATGTACTTCATCAAAAGGGATACATGGACTAGATCATGTATTTGAGAAATTGTAGTGGAAGTAATATTTGATAGACTATAGATATGAAAAATCGAGAATCTCCATGGGGTCAATGTACCTAGTATTTATCTTTCTATTTTCCTAAATACCATACTTCTCTTCCATGGAGACATGCATATGAATATCATGTCTCTAACCATAAACCCTAGGTACCATAAATGATTGTTTTCATAGATCTTATGTTACCTTTTGGAATCCTCGATGTTTTTTAATGGTTTTTACCTTTTCTATCATTTCTTTGACCATTTCAGGTCCTTACAGCATTCATTCACCAACTTTATCCTAGCATGATAGTCTTCTGAATCTTTTCCCATAAAGCTATTCATATGGGTCCATTTGGATAATCTATTGGAAACTCTTGTTAAAATAGAACTTAACCAAAGGTATATTTTGGTCCCATCATCCTTTAAATTCCATATAATGTTATCTCAACATATATTCCAATGTATGAATAGTATACTTGATTGGAAATAACTTTTTGGATGATAGGATATACTAAAGCTCATCTTATTGTTTAGATAATTTTGTAGACTTCCCCAAAACAAAGAGGTGAATCTCATATCTCAAACAGATAATATTTATAGTGGTACTCCAAGATGAATTTCCACTTTTCTAATGTATATTCATGCAAGTTTATCAAGTGATAAATCTTATCAAATTGCGATAAAGTGGCATGTCTTGGTAATATGATCCACAAAAACCCATATAACATTATTTCTTCTAAATGTATTTAGAAGTATGGGAAAAAGTCCATGGTGATGTTTTCTCATTTTTCACATTGTTATGGGTAATGGTTTCATCATCCCTTAGATGTTTTACTTGCATCCTTGAATTTAAGACGTACTAGACAATTTTCTATATACAATGTGATCTCCTTCTTCATATTGTACCACCTATTGTGATCTCTAAGATTTCAATAAATCTTTGTGCTTCCTAGGTGAATAGAGAAATCTAATCTATGTGCATCATTCTGAATATCATTATTTATCTCTCTATATATGTTGGTTCATATATTTGTGACCCAAATATTACAAATCCTTGCTCATAAATTTGAACTCCAAGGATTTTCCCATTATTATGGATTCCACCTTTTTCTGAATTTCTACATCCTTTCTTTGAGCATCTTTTTTCCCCATAACGGATGGTGGAGAAATCATTTGATAAGGGATTAGTGATGTTACTTTCTTAATGATACATAATTTCATACTTTTAAAATCTTCAATTATTGGATACTTATAATTTCTCATCATTTATAAAGTTATAGTATCCATTCTACTTTGAGAATTTTACAATTTATTTTCCCTACCATGATGGTAGTTGATTGAGAAGTTATAATCCATGATGATATCTAACCATATTATTTAATGAACATTAATATCATTTTATGTGAATATATAATTTTATCTCTTATGATCATTATAAATTTCATACTTCACCCATAGGTAAAATTCCACCATATTTTCAATTTGAAGATCACAACCGCCAACTCTAGATCATGCTTTGGATATTTTTTTCTCTTGAATATTAAAAATAAGTATGGAATAGGCTATTAATTGTAAATTTTCATCCATACACAACCTAATCACATCTGTAAAAAAGAACTATATACCATAAAGAGTTCTCCACTTATAATAAGTGTGAGTACTGGCGCTGTGCTAAGCCTCTTTTTCAACTCTTTAATGAACTCTTCACATTCACCAGTCCAGAAAAACTTTTATCCCTTCCGAGTCATCTTGGTTAGTGGGTTTTCCAATCATGATAAGTTATTAACAGATCATTAGTAATACCAGGATCGTCTAAGTATACTACATATCTCATTTACAGATATTGACCTAGGCCACTCTTTGATTGAATTTTTCTTATAAGGGTCCACAAATATTATATTTTTGGTGATAACATGCCCCAATAATGATATATACTTAATCCATACCACTCATTTACTATACCATTCATATATTTTCTACTTTTATAAGGTATTTATAAATGTATTCAAATACTCTTCATGTTCCTCCTAACTCTTAGAGTATATCCGAATGTCATCAAAAAAGATCAACACAAAAATTTTGAGGTAATCCTTAAAGACTCTATTCCTTAAGTCCAATAAAATTTATAGAGAATTCATGAGTCTCAAAGGAATAACTATAAAATCAGGGTATCTATACCTCATCTTAAAGGAATCTTGGGAATACCTTTCTTCCTCAACTTTAGTTGGTGAAATTTTGACTTAAGGCCTACCATAGAGAAATACATAGATGATTTAACAAGTCATATATCTTTGGTAGGTGATACTTGTTCATTATAATGATTTTTTGATCTCACGATAATCAATACATAGGCCTTCTGATCTATCCTTATTCTTGACAATGAGGATTGGTGTACCCCATAATGAATCACTCATGTTTATAATACCCTTGTCTATATTATCTTGTAACTAATTATTTATTTCATCTAACATAATTGCGGCCATTATATAAGGTTTATTTAATATAGTTAGATATCTAAGAATAAGATCAATTGAGAACTCAACCTCTGAATTTAGAGGAGGATCAGAAAATTATTCAAGAAACACATTAGTGAAGTCCCTCACAATGGGAGTGTCTTTGATCGTGATTATCTACTTTATCTCAATCATTTTAGATATATATTATTGATCATAAAGAAATAATATCCAAAAATAAGATTTTGATTCTGAATAAGATTCATCCATATCTTTACACTTGTATATAATTATAGGATGACTCAAGATGTGAAAATTGATCTCCCTTTGTCAACAGTTGATATTGGATTTTTAGAATGGCAACCAATCCATTATGAAAATAGTATCAAACTATTCCAATGGAAATAAGTCATGATTTTCTGAGAGGTTCAGTCCAAAACATTATCCATGGAAGAGTTATATACTTTGGATGAAATAATTTCCCCCTTTTGTCTTTATATATAACCTAACCTCCAAATTTTGAGGCGGTGTTTGAATATTTCGACTAAACATAAAAGATATGAAATAATGCATAGAAAAAGAATCAAATAGTATTTTTTTTATTCTTACATGAATAAACAACATACCTTTCACCATATCATTGGTGGGATCCACCTCATAAGTAGTGATAGAATGTTGATTTCCCATAAAAATCACTGGATTGGGGAAATGAACCACAAAATGACAATGTTACTTGCCATTGAAACACTATATTATAGGTTGAGTGTTGATCTGATCCTTACATATTCAAAATTAGTGTAATTATTCATACCCCTTCGGTAGTTATTATATAGATTCCCTTCTATTCCACATTTGAAGCATCTTCTGGTTCCCCTTAGGCAGTTCCCATGATGGTTCTTCTCACACTTTTGAAACATGGGATGTTTGGTTTACTTTACATCATGGGATATATCAATTGATCCACCCATATTAAACTTTATTTTCATATTATTTCCTCTTGGTCCATGATACCACTGAGTGTATCTGACATCCCTTTCAACATAATTTTCACAATGGATTGTGTCCTAATAGCTTTAAAAATCTAAAATCAGCAATGCTTATCATAGACCCACATTTAGTTCCCTAAATATATGATCCATGTTTCTTTCAGTGTTCAAAACAAAACACAAGGCGTATCATTCCATGATACCACTGAGAGTCTCCGACATCCCTTTAAACATAATTTTCACAATGGATTGTCTCCTCATAGATTTCAAAATCTAAAATCAGCAATGCTTATCATAGACCCATATCATTCAAACTTTAGTTGTGTAGAATTGTTCTTAGTAGAATATAATTGACACCTATCAAATCACTCCATCGGTGTCCACACCTCCTGGGTGGTACACACCTCTATACCCAGTGGAATACCTTTCCATATGATATACTTGGGAGGAGATCTATGCTTCATCCAATGCTCACACATGAGACTACCCAAGGACCATATTCCTTCATTTTCATTGAAACCAATAACAGTGATCCAAGCGTTTCACATATACTATTACATGATTTTATTCATAACTAGCCACAAAATAAAACTATAGATCATAATGTATAGTGTCATTGGAAGACATGATACAAAATTAGATAACATGAAACTGAAATATAACATATTTTCCACAATGAGCTCATAAATCCATTAGAGATACTATAACTTCACGGGATAACCTATGGAACACATAAACAAAAGGACTGACGTAAAAAAGCCTAGTAAGAGAATAATAGCTGGAATAAATCATTTTTAATGGTTTAGAAGTCATAACATGATGACATAAAAAGGAAGGGAACATCAATAAGAATACGAAATCATAAAATGGATTACATAGGCTCATGTAATAGTGGAATAATAAAAAATTGGAAACAACATTCAACATGACAAAATCATGATTCAACGATAACTATTAAGACTATTTCATATAATGGAAAAGGTCCTATAAAGGAATCAAATTAAATCTTGGTCCACACAAGATATCTCATGATACTAAATGTTACCCAATGAATTAGAGTGATATCTGGGAACACCCATGATAACATGTTCAAGAATAAGTTCCCCACAAGAAGAGTCACATATAATTAATAAAAATAAAGGTTAGCCATGGAATGAAATGGGTATTGTAATCATATCATTATTAATAAACAAAGGGAATATCATAATGATGTTTATAATTGAATCTATTTAAAACAACATTGAATATTAATAAGAAAAAATGGGTATATATCATGATAAATAATTTACTACTAAAGTGAAAACATGTAAAAATAGTTTTTAATATAATTTATAATTGAGGAACTTTATTTATATTTAAATGAAACAATAAAAGAGTATTTAAAGTAAAAAAGGTATGATTGTTTTCATAAAACAAATAAAACATAGATATTTTTTCATGTTAAATAGATTATGGATGGTACTTGAAAATTGGTATGAATTTGGGAGGTTCCCTTTAACAGGGATTTCTTATCAGGAAAAGACGATAAGGGAACACTGTGAGACATGTATTTCACCATAAAAGAAGAATGAATGGATCTAGATACATATGTTTGGAACATATAAATAGAATATTTAATTATTATTTAATAATTATTATTTATTTAATTGGTGTAAAAATAGTGAAATAGATTAACCTAGTTATTATTGGGCGGTTCAAAAAAATCACTTACCTTATGTACGAAAGTGTTCTTCACACATACGTAATGTCATGGATAATAAAATTATATTCATTAATAATTTAATTGAGAACCTATTGAACATTTATTTGAATTATTATAATTTGTTTAAGTTCATTTATATACCTTTTGAATAGTTATAAGATTCATTTTTTCATTTGGGAGCTTTGGTTTCCACTGTTTTTATGATTGGTTCACTTGTATACTTGTATTAAAGATCAATGAAAATGTGAATAATTATCCAAAATCTAAATTTTATGTTTTATAATAAAATTAAAAAAATATTAAATGGTATTATATATATATATATAATTATGACTGATTAGATTAAATTTTAATGCCAACCGTTCAGATTATTTTGTTGTTTTTTCGATCATCATTAGATATTTTTATTTTACAAATTAATATTATGAATATATAATAGTTATAGAACACTAAATAAGTTGTAATATAAATTTTAAAATTTGTTTTAACAAATCTAATGGGTTTATTCCTTCCCTTGAAAGTGGTAATAGAACATTAAAATGTATCATCCACAATGATGGTAAATCAATATATCAAGGAAGATATTTTCTTTCTATAATAAAATGAAGATGGAAGAGATTTAATTATTTATTATTTAATTAAAAAAATTATATTTGATTATATAAAATATATTTTATTGATCATGACACTTTTTTCTCAAGAGTTTAGGAATGTAAATGAAATGAAAATAAATTGAAAATGAAAATAAAAGAAAACCAAAGAAGAATTTACCATATAAACTTATTATCCATGAGAAGCTCCATAAGGAAGATAGGTTTGGTTTCCTATCAAGACGATATGATCTTGGGAATTTGGTAGAGTCTTGGGAGGTTTATCGGTCATAATTTGGAAAATATTAATGGCTTGGAAGGTGTGAGGAGAAGAGGTGGTGAGGGGTGGTATTTATAGTGGAGGAGAGAGGAGTTTTTTACTACTTTATGCATTATTTTATTAGTTTGGATCAAGACTATAAATAGTGATGATTACATTAAAAATATGGTAACGTAATAAGTATAGTTTGATATAATTGTTCTTAAATCATCCATATATCAATAATGACTAAAAATTTCATGTATTTATCTGATTTTGAAAATTATATTATTTCACTATTCACAAAAAATTCAACTGTTTTAGAAAAAAAAGTCAAACCATTACCCTAACCATTTTTAGATATGTATAATTCAAAAATAGAATCTAATTTATTAAAAAATTCTAAATATTCTAAATTATAATTTTAATTAAAATCACTATTTATCTGAAAAATACCAATTTTTAAATTATAACTAATTTTATGAATAATTCAAAAATTATTTAAAGTCTCATTAAAATATCTTATAACTATAATAAAAAATATTAATTTATGAATATATTTTATGAAAATAATTTTCCATTAAACCATTATATTATGTATAAAATTTTAAATAATTATTTGCGTTTCCCAAAAAAAAATTAATTTATTATTTTTAAAACATTTATTTATTTAATCCACGATATTCATTTATAATATGATTAACTTTTATTTATACCTTCCAAGGTGAGGTTACTATTATATTGGTTGGTTTGATATTCCTAATGGAAACATTAACATTTCAACAGTCAAGTTACTATTCCATTGGTATAGGTTTCTATATTCCTATAAATATTACTTATTTCGTTGAATACTAATTTAGAATGTTGGTATTGTGTTATATATTTGATTTTATGTGATTTACATTATATGAAATAATTATAAAAAGGTTATTTCCATTGTTAAATTTTTGGGTTATTACTAGTGGAGGGTAACACTTTGATATTTTGTGATATATTTCATTTCAAATAAATTTAATTTATTTGAAAGCTGTCGATATATACAAGACCGAGTCTAAATGAAATGTGATATAGTATATCCTTATAACATAAACATTAAATTGAAGAAATGAATAATAACCACTGAATTTTTAATATATATATATATATATATGTTTTAGATAAAGTAAGTATATTGATAAATAAGTACGCAATTATTAGTAAAGTCATTGTATGTTTTAAAAATAAATTTTTCCTTAAAAATGGGTTTTAATAATTTTTTTGAATAAATAATATAATTAATTTCGTACAATTTTAGAAAAATTATTCCTAGAAATGAATTTAAATTTTTCAATAATATTGTCTAAATTACTTCAGATTTATTTTTTTTAGAATATTTTGAAATGATTTAATTTATGATGAATAGTGAAAAATTCCGATTTTAATTAAAAACTACATTTTCATATAAATAAATTACTACATTAAATATTGTATTAAATGGTTTTAAATGTAAAATTTTCCCTTTATATTATTATTAATCAAAATTTCTTCCTTATAATTAATTTAATGTTGGATTTTTGTATAAAATCTTTTAATACTTATGAAAACATTTTTATGGAAAACTACTTTTCATAACATTTTTTGGGACTAATTTTAAATTAATTGATCAAAATTAGGATAATTAAATTTAATAAAATGGATACCATATTTTCAATAAACATTTATATATTTTATATTAAGGTTAATTTTGTTTTGGTCATAATAAATAGTAAATAAACTAAAACAATCTTTATGGTTAATGTTAATACGGTTTTACCATGGGTTAAACCAAGAGATTAGGGTATGTTAACAAATTAAGCATGTATAAATCCTATTTTATACAAATATATTGACCTTATACAATCAAAAAATTTCATATGTATACATTTTTAATTCTTTTCTTGAGCATGAAATTAATATATTTTAAACATCTATGAAATTCCATGTGTGTCCACGAAACCACTTTTAAAAAGAAACACATATTTTAACTTATTTAGAATATTTTTAGGCATATATAATAACCAAAAATTACCAATTCTTCTATAAAAATTCCTATCCAATAATTATAGTTTTTTTTCTTCCTAAAATACAATCCCAAGGTTCTGTCATAATATATCTAAGTGAGGCCAACTGAAGGTGAGGTAATCATCCTATATAACATATTTCAATTTTTTTATTATTCTGCATACTAAAAATATGTGGTATTTGTAATAAAATAATAAATTTATAATTATTATTAAAATTATTTTTTTTATTATTATGTATAAAATATTATTTTACCACATTTTTATCAAATGGTTAGTGAATATTTCACTTGCAAGTGTGTGTGGATTACCGCCTCTACGCAGTGATACAACGAATTTTCCATCACCATGTTTAATGTATGGTTATTATGAAAGATTTAAAATTTACCTTATATGTATATATATATATATATTCTTATATAGTCATAATATCATCTCTACCATCTTTCCTTCATGTACATTGGAAAAAGATAACATCACTTATGCAAATGTGTTGACTGCCACCTCCATAAAGTGATATAATCTGTTTTTGATTTCCTCTTTACCTATGTGGTAATAAGGATATATTTAATTTATATAAATTATATTTATTATATTTATTATATAATCATTGTTTTTTAGTGATAAAATTTTTATTTCCATTATTTTATTATTTTCATTAGAAAATAAAAATTATATTCCGGAATATATATAACCGACCGTGGCCATGAACGACTTAAATCATTTTTTTATATCTTTATTTTATGTATGATTATGATTATGTATAAAATTAATATATATATATTATTTATTCCATTAATAACAATATAAATATTATGTAAGAATGATAATAGTACATGAACTAGAAGTATTGAACTGAAACATCCATGATAAAAGAAACAGTTTACACCCAAAAAAGATGATTTTAATAAGACGTTACTAATTAATTGGTGTCTAAATGTTATAAGTGGATTATATATGATATTATAAGGATTTAAATTATTTTTATATGTTTATAATAATATTAAATTTATTATACTTGGTCTTGGAGTGACTTTTAAGAAATTCAAACATGAGGTATGGTCATATCCGCTCTAATTGTCTTCATTGGGAATATGTCATATTGTGTGCCTATATTATTTTATATTGTGTATATAAATCCAATTTTTCATTTTATATAATATATATCCTTATGATAATGATATTTAATTTTTCATTTGATGATATTCTTTTATGGGTATTATAATTCAAAAGATACCAAAGCGGTAAGGGATTTATTTTTTAATATCACTTTAATCGAGATTGTCTATGGTTGAATTTATGTTAACATAAATAAAATTATCCATATATGATAAAACCCTTTAATGTTTTCATAACTATTTATTTATTTATTATACATTTCTTCCTTTCATTTTCATTACTTTAATTACTCTAGAGTCGAAAATAATGTTTTAATGAAATCTAACTATGTATTAATATCCACTGAGGAATCTTTTTCCTCCATGTAAATGTTTTATATAAAAAAATTAATTTATATTATATTATCATATAACTATTTAAATTCATTTTTACCAATATTTTTATTTCTATAAAATAATTTCAATATAATATTAATGAAATTATCCTAATGATTTTCTTTTTATATTTTTACAAAAAATGTGACCCGAATATTTGTTTTGATGTACACTAAATGAAAAACGAATCCCACCATCATGACCACTCAATGTTTTTAATATTATTTTATAAGATATCATATTTATTTTAAAAAAAAATATTTTCCTTGATATTTTATAAATTTGTATATTTTACATAATTTATTTCAAATTCAAAATGTGTTTTTTCTTAAGAAATATTTTTATGAAATTTTCAAGGAGATTTTAACTATAGTAACCCCATTTGATGTTTATTATGTTGAAATAGGGATATGATCTAATGATATCATCATTATTTTTTCTCTAGATGGTTTGTGATTATGATTATTAGATTTTTATGGAACCCATTTATTTTTTTACAGTTTATGTTCTGATGATATGGTTAATTTTTAATGATCTTATTGAAAACATATGAATGGATTAATGATTGTATGGATATTGGTACAAAAATTATATATAACGCCAATTAATTGGTGAAATATTAATTTTATATGATCTTACATAGTACATGGGGTTATCCTAATCCTAGAATTTGGTGGAGTGGAGGCTATGCTAAGATCAGAAGAGTGTATGTGGGAGGTTATCCCATGCCCAAAGTAGGTACATGGGAGGTTAGCCCAAGATTAACATGTTATGAATTTCTTGGTGTATATCCTTCACATAAAATTTATAATATTATAACTATTCCATAGTTTAGGAACTCTTATATGACATGATCATATGTCGGTGTTATGTTCTCATCGATCATTTTCTTTTATTACATTAATATTCATGTTTTATTAAATGTTAATCTTTATGAAATTACTCATTTTTATGACATAATAATAGTTTGGTATGGTTTTCAATAGTTAAGAACATGTTATCATATCGTTGTTCTTATATTATGGTTAAATGATCACTACAAAATCCATTTTTTCCACTTATTGTGCATATGAATTCTCATTTTATTAAATTTTAATTTCCTCAGGATATGAATTTTTTTTAATGCATGATTCATGTAAGAAGGGTTTGAGTTATGATGCACTAATTTGGAGATGATTTAGATCAATTTTTTATAAGTGGTTTAAGTATCCAAGCTTCCAATGAAACTAAACCTTTATGATTTCAGAACCAATCGTTACGTTGTGTAATTAAAATTCATCAAATTAAATGTAATATTTAAGAAGGAAACGTATGGGTCTCTATAAAATGAATTCATCTTTACTATATGTTTGGTGTAATGAGTAGAAATTAATATATCAATATGAACCAACTAAAGTGGTCTCTCGTTATTCATTTTCCTAATTTTATTAATTCAATTCTTGTTCCATTTCTATTTCTTGAATAGTTATAGAAATTTGATCACCCTTTAAACAATGAATCCAATTGGATTATGTTTTTAAAAGTATTATTATGCCAATATAAGTGTAATATTTAATGAAAATTTATGTCCAAAACAATTTTATTTCATATGTATCTCATGCGCACTTTCTTCACATGTAGATTCTACCTCACATTATATTAAAACATACAATAGCTATATAGTTTTTAATCCTTATAATAATTTAATCATAAATAAATAACATCATTAAACCATATTCTTACGACATTCATAAAAACTCAATAAGCATTCCAAAATATTATATATGAATAAAGGCCTACTTTAAAGTAAACTAATCTGTTATTCAATATCATTATGACCCAAGAATATTGATGCGCCCAAGTCAATTTATATACCACTGAGAGGGGGAAGTGAGTAAGTGGAAGATGTCTTTATAATTTCTTTTATATAATTATCCTCTACAGTTGCATAAGGTGATAATACACTTTTTTACCCCTTATTCACTTATATGAAACTATATAAAAAATCAAATGAGCACATGAATTTTTCAAAATTTGACTCCAATAAGAAAACCTACCCCTTTTTCAGTTCGTTAATAAGACACAAACAATATTTCTATTTAAATAGTAGTGACTACATGTCATTTACAATCTCACAATATAAATGGGTTGGTATCATCCACATCCTAGGGTTGGTACCATCCAATTCACAAATATAAATGGGTGTTGTTTATATTGGAAGTACATGTCTTCAAGAGATTTTCTTGTTCTCTTAGAGGTGAACAATATATGTATTTTTCTATTAGATGTCTCAAAATAAAAAATATGATATTATATTCCCTATTTAGGGTATTTAACTTCTAGATAAATATTATTATAATAACATGCACATCAACCTTCCATGTCATTATTTTTTAATGATTGAAATGTGTATGATAGTGTATGCACACACCATAGTTTTCTTCCATCTAAAAATATCAAGATAGGAAATCATCAGTAATATATTTTCTTTTCATGAAATATATGATCAATGTAATCTTATCCATTTTAGATATTTTATTATTTCTCTTCAATAGATTTGTTCTACAGTCTTAGACAGTATCTGCTTCTAAATTCTTAATCAATCATTTTTTTCCATTATTAATTTTCTTCTTTTATATTCATATTATTATGTGGATGATATTTTTATAATTTTTCACAGAATTTATTCCTTAATTTATTCTCATATAATATCCTCATAATATTTAATTAAAACTATTCAATATATTATTGATTAATCCTATAGATTTTACTATGATAATTAAGATCAAATATCCCACTATAAATTCTTAGAAATATATCTCCATTATTTTCTCATTTGATCTTCATTAAAACTTATTCTAGAATCAGGGAACAATCATAGGCTCAAAATATTTTGACACTTGAATTCCAAAATTGCATCTTGACACTTGGATTTCCTTAGAAGGTTTTCTAAATAGTGTTTTTTATAACTAAATATAATAAATTTTCTGAAATATCATATAAGAATTATGAATTTTTCTAAAGACTTATTAAAACTAAAAGTCTTGCTAAAACTATAAGAATATAATGGAAACTAAAAGAGTCACACAATTTCCCAAATAGACTTATAAATTAATTAAATGACACCTACACACTTATGACTTTATTGATATATGGTTCACTGAATAGTCTTTTGAAAATCTAATAAATATAAATAAATTATCAATAATATTAAAGAACCATCATTAATATTATGTTTTACCAAATAAGTATTATTTGAATATTCCTTCACTAATATCTATCCATTTCAAGACTCAAAATCAAGAAAAAAATTCTTATAGTCTTCAAACAATGTCTTAGGAAAATTTCAAAAGACTTATCAAATCATCATGAGTCTTATAAAAATAGGGTTATATAATTTTAACTAATCTAAAATTAATAGAACAAACTCAGAACATATTAAAACCATATCAATAAAGTTCAAACCAACTCAAAAACAATCTTAATCACCAAAAAATTTTTTTATCATGATTGAAAACATTTTAACCACTAATCTTCAATTCAATTTTATTCTTTAATTTCCCACTTTGGATTTGTTTTCAAGCTCAGTAACTCACTGTAAGAAACAAAAATTTGTATTGTTTCTTAAATAATATTATGATGACATAGAACTACTAGATAAATTATATTTCTTGAGAAAATTTAGTGATAAAAATTTCTAACCAATTAATTTGGATGATACCCCATAATTGAAACACTCATTCATTTTTTTCAATTCCTTTCTGCACCAATAACAAAAATGAATTCACAAAAGAAAAGGTATAGATTTTGGAACTTTTTCACCACCTTTAAAAAAATGTAAGAATGTGGAGGAGGGTTCCAAATGTCCCTCAAGTGAGATTGAATTTCTAAACATTCATTTTCTTCATCAAAATCATAAATATATACTAGAGAATTTCTTTGGTAAATATGTCAACAATTTAATATCTTATAGGAATAAATTATAGCTTTATATCCTCATTTTTAACAAAAAATTTAATAAAATGAAATCTAATGTCAATATTATTGAATAAATAGTGTTGAAATATATTTTTAGAGATATCTATTTCACATTGATTGTCAGATTAAATTGTAATTGGTTTCACAATATTTGGACTTAAATTTTCAAATTGTTCTTTCATCTATGTCTTATTGGTATAATGTCTTATAGAATCCACATAATCTTCTTATATGGTGATCAATGTAACCATATTCTATTTCATAATGTTTTATATCACATATCTTCTTCTGAAGTGGAAAATTTTCCGGAAGGTGACTTCTTATATTCATAGTCACATGCATAATTATAATCAGCAAAACTAGAAATATTATGTTTCTCAACTACTTTGTATGACATCAAAATGTTCAGACTTACTTTGATATACTTGTGAACTCTTTCAAATGAAATTAAATGTGATTCATTTGAATATCTCTAATACCATTCACATAATCTCACTATATATAAAATATTAGGCCATGATGTAATGAGGTAGAGTAAAATTCAAATTTGCTTTAGAAATTTATTATAATTCACACTTTCAAATTAATAATTCTTGATAATATTTTCCCACTTGTATGGTTGTATACACTAGTTTTGTTTCTTTTACTATAAACTTATTCAATAATTCTATTCCATACTTTTCATAGGATTTTTTATTTTTCATCACTTAAAATCCCATAATATATATCATTTCTCCAGTTATAGATATCATAAAATAGGTATTCATTTGGTTAGAAAATTCTTTAAAATCACTCTATTGGTATCAAATAAATTCAATATCATAAACATATATAATTAAAATGGGAGTACCAAAATTCATCTAGTTTATATAATTTTTTATTCACTTTTCCCTTAGTTAAAAACATTTCTCTCAAATAGGCATCTAGCATTGAGTTCTTGGATGTAGGTGCCTATTTTTTCCCATAGGGAGATTTATTCAACTTGATATCCCTTGTTATGTCATTATTGAGAATAGGTCCTTTAGGTTTCTCAACATATAATTATTCATCTAACCCTTTGTCTAAGAAGGTAGATTTCACATCGATTATATATATATTTTTTACCTATGAGAATCACAAAATTGGAATATTTATATAAATTCATGCCTTAAAATTGGGGAAAATGTATATTTAAAATAAAATACTTCTACCAATAAATATGCCTTTAATAAATGGCTAGAATTATTCTTTATCACATACCCTTTACTATTTAGTTTATTTTTAAACACCCACTCAGCCACAATAAAGTTTCCATATTTTGGTCTAGATACAATATCCCAAGTGTAATTCCCCTAAATATTATCAATTCCTCAGGTATAAACTCAACCTATTATTTTTTCTCATTAGCTTCATCCATTGATTGTGGATCTATTTGAGAGTTTATTATTGTTTGATTATCATGATTCTATATTCTCAATTTTGTAACTGGTGAATTTGAACATCTAATTATATTTTTTCTATCCACATGATTCTTGTTCTTTTGATATTTTATTTTCTCATTTTTAATAAACTTCTCAATATCAATAGTCTAATTTGAATAATTGTCATATAAATGTGCCTCATTTCCATATTTTTTCACAATATTTTTATCATAAACCTACTCACTATCTTCATTAGAGTTCTGGAAAACTTCATCATTTGGAACATTAATGTTAGGTATGTTTTCAATGAACATCACATTAAAATCTTCAATGATGTTATAAATGATTTTATTCTAGAATCTATAGACTTATCCATTATATTGACATCCCAAAAATATAACTTCCTAACATTTCCCATTGAACATTAAATGATTTTTTAAAATTATCATTAATCAAGGAATATAAAAATGCTAAAGTGGATTAAAGATGGATTCCTTTTGTAACACATCTCATAAGAATTAATTTTTGAATTAGGTCTCAGTAAACACATATTTTGAATATTCACAGCTATGCAAATAACTTTTATCCACAATAAATTTACCGATTATACTCAACATGAATTTATCATCCCATTTCAATAAGACTACAATTAATTATTTCAATAACAACATTTTACTATGGAGTGTAAGGATAACTATATTAGTGCATAATACCATGTTTATTAAGATAAGATTCATAATAGTTTCCATTAAACTCCAATCTGTTATCAATTCTCATTTTATTTATATGAATACCCATCTCTCTCTCAGCATCTCTTATGATTGCATTAAACATCCCCACTACTTTTGGATTATGATTCATAAATAAAAATTTGTATGTTTTTAAAATTCACCATTAATGTGATAAAGTGAATGTCACCTCTAATGTATTGATGCCTCATTGGTCCATATGAATATGTGTGGATTAGTTAAACTGGCATTGTTTATTGTATTTCCACTATTTTTATCTTCCATGTACTATTGTCCCATTTTTAAAAGTTACCAAAAACAACATATTTGTCTCTGATTACATGAGGTAAATATCTCAAAATATTTCTTTTTAACATTTTCCCAAACATTTCCGACCAAGATGGACAAGACTCATATACCAAATATTGTTTTATTCTTTTTCACTAAGGTAATATGAATTAGTAAAGTAAACTGATCTAATGAAGACACCCACTTGTAATTTCACCTTTAATGATGATTATTCCATATTTTATTCTCTTCATGAGGGAATTATATATTTTAGAGATAGATTTATTTTTTTTATCATAGAGCTAACTAAAGATTATAGCATTGTATTTGATCCCACCAACAAACAAAAATATTCAGATCTCAATTTTTGAGGTTCAATTTTTGTTGAACCAATTCTTTTTATCATTAACGACCTTTATTTTCCAAAACCGACAACATCTCCATTTTTTCAATTTTATTCAATATCTTGATTTCTATATTCATATGTGATGACCAACCACTATCAAGAATCCACATCTTACTTCTCCTTATGGATTAGAGATCCACTTCTGTAAGAACTGAATTTTATATCGTTTTTTCTTTTTAACTATTATTATTTATATCATATTGTTGATTTTTCTCAGGAAAGAAAGGCCATAAAATACTCAATAGAAGGACCTATATCACACACTCTATATATTTACATTAAATATTTATATCAATTTTCTATAGGTAACTACGATACATTTATATATACATGTTTCTTCTCCTTAGACCTACTCTCTCTTTTCATTGGATAACTCCCCATTAATTAATACCTAATCTAACTCCATTATAGATACACATAAAACAATAAAATAAAATATTTATAATCAAATAATTAACAATGCCAATATTAGCCTTTAAAAAAACTTGTTATTTAAACATTGTGAGTCTATCGATGAATTCCAACTTACTATCTAGGTACATTTATGACCATCATTTCCATTAGTTTTGGGTAATATTTCCATCTCATGATTATTTAAATATTCATAGATATTAAAATGATTTTTAAGATTAGTTATCAGACCATGATTTTTCACATTATCTTTTACATCCTTCAATATTAGATAAACCATATATAACATCCTTGTGTGTCACAAGTGTACTCCATACTTGAGGTTTTATGTAGATTTTATCAAGAGCTTGTGACAAATCATTCATCATTTTAGAAGAATTATCATTATAAAATCTCATATTTACTTTCGTGATCTCATCATTAAGACACATTTACTGATTTATATTCAATTCATCTTCCATTATTGTAGCTCTATTTACTAATTATTTCATCATTCCTTCATTCTTAGTAAATTTCACATTGAGAAGCTTAATTTTCTCAACAAAATAAATTCATTTGTTATGGAATTAATGTTTTAAAATATTTAACTCCACATCCACTTTCTTGTAATGTTTTATTTCTTTCTTATGTTATGTTTTCCTTTCATGACACACATAAATCCAAGATTTTAGTTTCTATTAAATGTAGGTTTCTTCTCCTTCTCCTTGACAACCTGAACATTATTCTAATATTTAAACATATGCCATGATGTTACCTAATTTTACAATACAGACTTCTTTATAAGGAATACTTGATGTATCTAATTAATCATATTCCTTACTCATCATATTTATTGTTTTTTAATCTTAGAGATTTTCTCTATTCAGACTATAATTCTTTCTCTATTTAGATATTAGTAATCTTGTCTTTCATTTAGGCCTTTCTTTATCCTGATAATATTCATAATATAAACTCTTTTTTCTTTGAAATCTAATATAAATTGTCCAATTTTACCACACATGAATCACTTAAATGGTAGTTTTTCTATATACCCCATTTCTCATGTATATACTTTTAAAGATAAGTTCCATTATTATTTGATAATATTTATCATTTTCTTTATATTATTAATATTTATTAGAGTAATTATCTTATTGTTTCTTGATCTTGATTTTTTATTAGTTTTAAATTACATTGCCTCCATAAAATATTTCATGATAATAGTATCCTTCTATAACTTATTGTTTGGGAGGGTATTATCCATATTTTTATGTGTTAGTCTACTTTCTCTTCTACACTAGAATTCTTTTGATCCAAATTTTCAAGAAAATTTATAATTAACAACCTCAAAATTGTTGATCCTTATAATATATAACTAAATCCCCTCATGTGACTAAATATCTCATTTACTGTGGTGAATTAGTCAAAAAAAATTCATTTTCATCGATCTTGATTAATTTAATCTTTTCACTCCATATTTTCAGTTTGTATTCTTTAACTTTAACATGTCCATCATATATATTCTTATGATTATTCCAATTTCCATGGTTGTTTTCTATCCCATTTATTTTTTATAATCATTATCATAACAGGATGGAAAGATTAGTTTTTTTATTATCCATTAACATCCACATTTATCTTATATGAAAATTTCATGGGAATATCTCTCACAATGGATATAAAACCCATTATCACTACATCACTCACTTCAAGGCCTTGTGATAGTAAATAGAGAATCCTTATGTTCTTATAGACATTAATTTTTTATCTATCAAAAATTGGAACACCTATACTATTGAACGAATCCACATTCTCTACTCTTCATATTTGATTGGAGTAGGATCTCAGAGATAACCTTACTATTTAAAATATCCCTTGAGGAGCCCAGGTAAATGGATATAATATTGAGATATGGTGAATCAATAGTATAATGTTTTTACTCTCTTTTATATAAATAACATTTGTTATTGTTTAAGGTCATTATCCCTTCATGTTGGACCTCTTCCTCATATATACGTAAATATAATAACAAAATTAAAGGCAGAATATAATTTTTAAAATGTTTAGCTCTAATGAGAAAAACTACTCTGTGTTTTATTTAGTTTTTTTTAAAAGACATAGATAATATCATTATTTTATGTTGACTGATTACATGTGATATACAATCACACACAAGAGTTTTGAAGGTATCATTTACTAACTAGTAAAATTATCTTCTACTAATTTAATGAAATAGGAAATTATTTATATTAGAACCCCTAGAATTTAAGAGAGTGTATTAACAAGACCATTAGTACTCTTTCAGATTTATCATCATAAAAAAGACGATATCTTCTTCTTGAGGCTAGTTCTTCGACTACCAGATAAATATTAATAGAACAACATATATGTAAGCCTTCTATCTCAATCGTTCATAATGATCTAAATGTGCATGAAATAATGCACACACGCCTTGTTATTATTTTAAAAAAAACAAATAAAAATGATGATAAAAAATGTTATTTTTCAATAAAATAGTTGATCAATGTAGTCTCGGCCCATACCAGTATTATGTTCTCTCTCTTCGATGCAATAGTTCTGATGTCTTACAATATATTGGATTCTCAATTCACAATCAAACCTGTTTTAATTTATTTAATTTATTCATTTAAATTACCATGATTTTGTGAATAATATTTTCATAATTTTTTATAGAAATTATTCCATAATTTTCAATCATATGATCAACTCATTATTTTTTATCTAAACTAGTTAACAAATTCATAATTGATAGTTTGTATTGGATGGTAATCATTAATTTCAAATATCCCATTTGGATTCTCATAAATATACATCCATGATATTATTAATTAACATTTATTAAAACTTCTTATTGAATTATGGTTTAATAACAACCTCATCATATGTTATGATTTAAATTCCAGTATAATATCCTCACATTTGGATTTCACCATAAATTTGGATAACTGGTGACTCTTTCTAACATAGAAAAAGATGTCTTGTGAAATATAAAACAAGTATTATGAGATTTTCCAATGTATGGAGAAATATTACATATTTTTATGTTCTCACCAATATCCATACACAATAAATAAGATATATCATAAAAACTGATTCATTTTCAGGTTTCTGTGTCTCTGAAGAGTCTTGTAAAAATCTCAAAAGTATTATAAAATTTCATAGAGTTCTACGAAATCATCAAAATTATTAATTTTTACTATAGAAGTATTATATGATAATTCATTTACCAATATTTATATATCTAAAGACATATACTCTTCAAGAAACATCTTATGGTTTTCATAAAAATTTTTATTAAAATTTCTAATGTCCTAAAAAATTAACACAAGTATTTTGAAAAACAATTGATAATTTCCATTAATATAAAGTTTTCAAATGAACCTAAAAACATCATAATTTAATACCAAAAATTTTATACCAACTCAAAATCATACATTATCGCCTTAAAATTAATTTATGCCTATGTTTAAAATAAGTAGAAAACTCATTAAATTTTTTATTGGGTTATTCAAATTCCATATATTTAATATCAATAACAATCATCTTCTAAAATTTAATCAATCCATATAATGTCCTGATATTTATTATAAAATTTAAAAGGATGAATTTTGAATCATTTTATAAAAATATGAGACGTAGGAAACAATCTAATAATAAGTTGTCTTCAACATAGCCTCATTATTTAATATTACAATTCATTCCTAATATATATCATAACCATTCCATTATCCCTACCATACACTCAGACAAGAAATATAGCCTTGACATCTTCTAGATAATACATCACATGATATCTTATTCTGATATTAACACCTATGAATATGTTTCCGGACACATAGTACCATATTTATATCCTTGATAATATATTTTCTTCACCATAGTGTCTCGATACACAATTATAGTTTTTTTTATCTATAATAAATCCTCTTATAAAATCCAAATATTATATTGTATGTAACATAATCATAATAGACACACAATAATAAATTATATCTAAATCCAATAAATTATTCAAGATATCTATAAACGCATCAAAAAAATGACGGACAACATAGTTAGAATATAAGAAGAATTAAATAAAATATAAAATAAAAAGAATAAACCATAACAATTTATAGTAGACATAAACTTATATATATAAAGAGAAAAAATTTATCATAACAAAAAATATACTAGAGAAACAATGTATTTTCAATTTTATACTCAAAAAGACATTATTATAATCGTGAAATCATGTTCCAACTTAACATATAATCTTTTTCATTATGAAACATCCTAATTCTTTTCTATGGTAGGTTTTTCAAAAATCAGAAGGTGGAGTTCAGTTTTTAGAATTCATTATTCAATTACCCTAACAGAAACACCTAATGAATATTCAATTATACTGAAATCGTAATATAGGGGTTTACCCTTGATAAATAATTCATATAAAATTGTATCTTAGAGTTGAATATTATAAAATTCAAATCAATGAATAAAAAACAATGTGAGATGGATGAATTAATTATAAAAATATAAATTCTCGAGTTTGAGCCACTAAATAGGTTCACTTATAATTTTTTGAGTATATTATACCTCATGATAATGGAAAATAAAACACCCTGGGATTTTTTAATTATTTTTTTCAAATTAATTTTTCTTTTTATATTTTAAATTTCATGTTACACTGGAAATAGTTATATATATATATATATATTAAAAAACTATTTAGAACATTCCATTCACCTGGGAAAAACATATATTGTTCTATATGCAATATATATTTAGTATCCCCTACACACAATATTGACTTGTCTTTTATTACCCTCCACACCACCATGGCATACGTTGCATGCAACACATATGTTTCTACTAAACATTAGTTTGATATTAAAATTGTTTAAATTAGATAATTATAACCTATACATTAAAATTAATTATTTTAATAGTAATAACTAAATTTAATGTATTATTTTTCTTCGTTTTATATAGATAAAACATATTAATAATGAAAGATATGAATTTTGGTAACGTCCTTCTATGGTTAAAAATACCTTTTTTTCAAATGAACCACATTTAATAATAAAATTAATTTTTGTCACATACATGACTTATTATAAAGTTTAATTCCATTTAATTATCATTCATTATTTGATTTTTGGGTTCCCCAAGCTTTTATGGAGGAATGGGTGAGTTTTCACTAATTGGGCCAAACCGTGAGCCCAATTCCAGATTTAAAAATAAATTTTAATTACTTTATAAATCCTTCATTTTTAATCATTTTTCATCCATAATAATTCCTAATTTTCATCCCCTGACCTATTAACACTACCATATTAATTCGTACCTTTTAGGAATCCATAATCATGGTAGATATGGGTTTTAATTTAAGGGATTGAGCCTGCTCGAAAGACCATTTTCTACATTAAAAATAAATTTCAATTATTTAATATAACCTTAAATATTTATGTTTCTTTAGTGATTAAAAATCTCCCCTGAGCCCACTTACATAAGGCTCACCCCCATTATCTCTTACCACAATTTGGAGATCTATAGAATCACAAAAGTGGTTGAAAATTCTCTAGCATTCAGAAATCGCCCAGATTTGGAGAGGTAAATTGATACTTTTAGAACTCCTTCTATTTTCACTCTTTTTCCCCCATTATAGTTCCTACATGATCAAATAATACTTGTTCGAACCTCCCTTGAATGGTTGGATGTTTTCAAATTCAGATACTGGTGGTTTTTGGGTCGTTTTATTCAAGATTTTTTTGAGTAAGTGTTTCTCTTTTCAATTTCTTCCTTCTCCTTAGGGTTTCCAACCACTTTCATTATGTTCTAAAATTTCTATAAGTTTGGGTTCGAAACTATGGTTTGATTTGGTGTCTTTTTGGGTAAATATTGTGGTCTAGGGCTGGATTTATCTTCTTTGTGAGGCGGTGGTGGTGCGGTTGATGTTTCGCACCAAGTTTTGAGGGATTCGGCACTTTCGGTAGGTGGTTCCATGTTTAAACAATTATTGATGAGTTATATTTTTGTATTTACTCATTTTTTATATTCCTCGTATATTTTGTGTGGTTATAAAACAATTTATGATTGATTTGGTTAAGTTTTTAGTTTTATAGTATCATTTTAATTTGAAATTCTATGTTTTCATGTGTTACTCGTGGGGTATTATTTGGGTGTATTTTATAACATATAGAATTGGTTTGCTAAATCTTGTTTTTACTAAAAATTATGGTTATTTAATTTATTAGTGTCATGTGGGCATAAAAAGAGTGTTTTTGAATAGGTTTTATGTGTAAAACATTGTTATACTTCTTCAAAACATTTTATGAAAATGTGTGTTTTCATTTGGATCTTTTGTAGTATTATTCAAGGTGATTTTATAAAACATGAAAGTGGTTTTATAAATGTCTCTAGGGATTCCAAAATTTTTTTGGATAGGAATGGGTATGGTTTTTAGTCTTAAATAGGGGTTTTGAAATGGGTTTTGTGTACAAGACATATTTACACCACTTAGGTTCTTTTTATGAAAATTTTAAATGATTTAGTTGGATAAACAAAGTGGGAAAAGGGTGTGTATGTACTGTTTGGTATGTGTGTTCACCTATTATAGGGTTTTGAAATGTGAAGTAATGTTTTATGATTTCAAACATTTTTATAATGTTTTGTAAATTTCTAAAATGTTTTATTAAATTGTGATGTTGGAGCGAAACTTGTTTTTGGTCTATTTCGTGTAAGTTTGATGATAAAATGATTTTGAGGGGAAAAGGGTATTATGTAAAAAATGAGTGGGATATTATGATATTTTTAATATATAGGAATGGTTTTAATAAATTTTTTAATGGATTTGTGGAAGTGTTAATGAAATTTGAAAAGTGTTGTGGGCTATTTTGGTGTGAGTCGGATTTCAAAATCGATTTGAATGAAAAGTGGACTTTTTGTGACTTTTGTTGTATACATGTGGGATGTTTGGTGAATTTATGATATGGAAATTACATTTTCATGTGAAAATTATATTCATTGATTTTTTGAACTTGTTCGAGCATAAAGGGAAAACCCAGGTATCTAGGTTGGTAAACGTGTACTAGTATGCTTGTGAATCTGTGGGGTTTGGTCTCAGTTTCACATAGAAAGATTAACGATTAAAACTATAACTAAACTATGATGATGATAATTGGGGACCACTAGGTTATGGTTATGTTCCCTAATAGTGGATCATGCATGAGAACTGATATTTTTGATAGTTACTCTCACCGAGATACGAGGTATCTGGGACCCATAACTAGTTTGTGCCTAGGGGTTATTTTCCATTGCTTGTGCTCACTAGATATTTTGTGCTTACTGTCGGCATACATTATGAGTGGCTGGGAGATTCAGTAGCTTTAGTATTTATTTTAAAAGTGTTTATTCTTTAAATTAGCCCACTTGATAACTATTTTTATTTAATGTTGCATCTTTTAGAAATTGTAACTAGCATTTCATGTTTTTGAAAACATGCATGCTTTTCGTCATTAAATATTTATCACATAGAATCTATTAGTGGTGGTATCCTATTGGGGTTTTGATCAAAACCTACTTACACCCTTGGGTGTATGTATACTTGGTTATTTTTGTTGTCGCAGGTTGGGTACAGTTTTTAGTTCCAGTGGTTCGGGTTTATAGCAGGTCCTTGGTGGTGATGTCTTGTGGAGTTGGCTTGAGGGAAGTGCCCCTTTCCATGATTGTTCCTGGGGTGTTCTTTTTGGTTTTGTACCTTTGTTATAGTCTTGTTGAGTTTTTTTAAAATATGTAATTCAGTTCTGATTTTTTTGAAAATTATTGTTTGGATTGAAAAATCCAGATTCGTTTTATTGGATTCTTTTCTTGTTTTATGTTTATAAACTCAGGTAAATCATTCCCAAGATTCACTTAATGATACCCAGGCACTTGTGATAGCCTGTGGGGATTGGGAACACCCTTCTGTCCTTGTTTCAGGCTGCGTCAAGTGCCGCTTTTGATGGAGACCAGATTCGGTTCGTTACAAAATGGTATCAGAGGAGGTTCAGGTTAACTCTTTAGGTCATGTTATTTTGGAAAGATTCATAATAGTCTGGAGTTTGGATTGTTGGGACTTAGAATTCCAGTTATGGGTAGTGTGACTAATGACCACACCTCATGAAGGGATTCATTTTTCCAAGAGAAGTTGGGATTTATCTAAGTCCTTTAGTTTTCTTGGATCAATAATGATTAGGGGAAATTAAAAGAGAGTTTGGTTAGTGGTCTTAGTGAGCTCGCAGGGCCCAGAAAGCCATGTGGAGCCATGTATATTCCTTAGAACTCTCTATATGATATTCAAGTTATTGTAATATGGATTCCAACCATATGTCCAAGTCTCCCACTGAAACTAGTTTCCTCTCGCATTGTTTTGTCCATTAATTTTGAAAACATGGCACTTTGGTTTTAAGAATTGTAATGTTTTTGTGAAATGATTTTCAAATAAATATGGAATGTTTTGATTTATGAAATGGTGGAACTAAATTTTCAGAATTTTTTTGAAATTAAAAATGGTGTTCTTACACCTCTTTTGAAAGAATGTACTATATTGAAGTTGGTTTTGAAAATTGTTTCTAATAGAGCTTTATAAAAAATCAAAGGGTGTTTTAATGGGATGAGATGTTTTGAAATTGATGTGATTATCTTGAAAGTGAGTTATTTTCTAAATAGTAGTGTCTTTCTGAAAAGTTTTTCTAGATGTGAATTGGGATTTTGATCATGTGGTTAGCAGTTTTGAGAAAAAGGATGTGTTGGTTGACTGTTTTGGTTTTGAAAAGTGGAAAGAATTTTTTATTTCAACCTTTGGTGTTTCCATGAGAAACCACATACATGGGGTTATATGGGATGATGGATGGATGATGGCATGAATGGATGAGTGTTGGGATGGATATGAGGAGGGTGCCCGATGTGGTAGAGAAACATTCATGTGTAAGGCTCATGGGGTACCATTGGTGGATATGCTAACCGCTGAATCGTTTGTTTTCAAGAAATGTTTTTAAAGAAAAAAATTGATGTCTTGATGAATTGTTTGGGATGGATTATATTATGTGTTTTTGGAAAATTTTGATGTTTTGGGATGTTTAGAGTTCACGAACCCCTCCAGTTTGAACTATGTTTTGGGTTTATGTTTGGTCGGTAAGCTAGGTATAAGGACCGGTTAGTAGTCTCCTCTGAGATATGTTTCGTGAAACCTATATTGTGGTTCCCTTATTGTGTTTAGATCTGGTTTATGGATTTTTTGACTAATATACCAACTTGGTTGGGTCCTTGGGTTCTCTCATTGGATAAGGTACGCCCCCATTAAGGGTTAATGCATAACTGAAGTCCACCCCGGATTATTTCTCAATTGGATAATCCTACAGATGATCAATATGAGGAATCTTTTATTCATCATTGTTTATTGAGTCTACACCCATTACTTTAATTGATTTTTAGATCCCCTTATAGCGGGAGAGTTCTCGTGGAAGGTTGAAAGATACCTTAGTTTCTTAAGTTTCCTAATTCATAGAAGTTGGTAGTGGTCTAGGGTTGTTAGTGGGGATGAGTGTCTTGACGGTGTCTAAGAGGGCCTCAGGGTTCTTCATTGTTTAATTGAAGCATGATTTCATGTTAAACCACCTGTGTGGGAAATATTTTCACGATAGGATATTGTGTCCACTTTCATGAATTGTGTGTTGTTTAGGGATTCTGTATAAGGTCTCCCTCCATGCATTTTTTATATCAGTCGTAATGGTTATGTTCGGTGATGCCTTATGATGTCATGTTCTCGATTGACCATAAAGGTGAAAGTTGGGAAATCATATGAGAGTCTCTGTTATGTTCAGAAAATGTCTCCGTTGGAAAAAATTAAAAATATACCATTTTATAGGAAGGTGAGTATAAGTTTTCTTTACTTGTATTGTTTCTCACCCGAACAAACAAGGTGTGATGTGTGTGCATCTTCTAAGCCCTTGTTTTAGTGAAATTTCGGGTTAGGGTAAAGTGAATTTGGAAAGTTTTATGTCTTACAAAACTTATTTGGGATTACGGTTTAGTTGTTGGATGCACCAAATGAAGAATTCCCATTCAGGGGGTTTCCAAAGAATAATTGCGAGGGCGAAGATGCTTCAATCATTTGAGCTCAATCCATAGGTCTCGGAGAGAAGCTGGCTCATAGTCAGGGGAAATCACAGGTTCGTTTAAACCCTTTTACAAAGTCTTATACATTGTATAAAATATAGGAAAAGTTTAAACCTATGGTGTCATCATATTTCTTCTGCTGTTCCTATTCAGTGGAAATAGGTGGAGGGCCTTGTACCCATGTCATCACCCAATGTTATTCGTTCCCCCTTTGGTTTCCATTGAGTCTTTGGAGAAAGGTTTGAAGTTTGGCTAGATAGGTAGAGCACATGGTTTTCACTTGGTTAGTAGTGACCATGCCCTAGAAAACCATGTAGATAGAAGGATCCCCACTGTTAGTGCATGGTTTCTTAAACCGTGCAGACTAACCATGTGGTTGTCCAAAATCGTTAAATTTTGGGGTCTTTCTGTATCGGCCCGCACTGTTTGGATAAGATGGTTGGTTCTTATAGTGGGAAGACCCACTATGAGTCATATATAAGTTCTTTTGTAAATATCTGATGTAAGTATACCCTTTTTACAAGGTAGTCCATTCAGGCCTCCCCCTATTAGTGTCCTGATTTTGTCTTGGAGAAAAATATAGTTTGACTCTTATTGTGGGGAGCATATTTTTGTTCCCTATACCAGTAACTCAGAATTATCCATGGCCTTGGCTTGGAGGTAGGTAGTCTCTTTCGGAGCTATCAAGCTACCTACATGTTCCTTGGGTAAATGTTGAGATTGGAGATTCCCTAATGGTTTAGTTATAGCAATTTAAGTGTAACCTTGTTCGATGTTGTTGTTCATTTTGGTGAATTGATTAAGTATTGTTTGGATAGTGTTTAAGGAGTTTTATTTTGGTATAATGTATGAATGTGATAGATAATTTCAGTAACGTGGTGTATGTTTTTTTTGTGAGATTAATAATTTATTAATTGATCAATGGAGGTGTTTTGGCCTTTGGGGGTGAAACCTCGCAAAAGAGTACCTCTTGGTTTCTCAGTTGGGTTTGGTTGTTGCATTGGCCTTGATGTGACTTTCCGGGGTGGAAAGTTTTCATTGTGGAGAGAATTGTTACATACATGAATTATTTTAAAGTTAAATTCCATTTAATTTCCATTCATGCTTTTTTTTGGGGGTTTCCCAAGCTTTTATGGAGGAATGTGTGAGTTTTCAGGAATTGGGCCAAACAGTGAGCCCAATTCCAAATTTAAAAATAAATATTGATTCCTTTATAACACCTTCATTTTTCAAAAAATTTCATCTATTATAATTCCTAATTGTCATCCCATGACCTATTAATACCACCATATTAATTTGGACCATTTAGAAATCCATAATCATGGTGGATGAGGGTTTTTATTTAAGGGATTGGGCCTTCCCGAAAGCCCATTTTTTGAATTAAAAATAAATTTTAATTATTTAATATCTCCTTCAATATTTGCGTGCTTTTGGTGATTCAAACTCTCACCAGAGCACACGTAAGTAAGGAGCGTCCCCATTCTCTCCTCCCACAATTTGGAGATCAATAGTATCCCGAATGTGGTCGAAACTTCTCTGGATTTTAGAAATGTCCCAGATTTGGAGAGGTAAATTGATCTTTTCATAACTCCTATTTTTAATCTTTTTCCCCCATTCTAGTTCCTAAATGATCTACTCATCCTTGTGTTGGATGTTTTCAAATTAAGATACTAGTGGATTTTTAGTCGTTTTATTCCAGATTGTTTTAAGTAAGTGTTTTTATCTTCAATTTCTTCATTCTCCTTAGGGTTTCCTCCCTCTTTCATTATGTTCAAAAATTTCCAGAAGTTAGGGTTAGAACCTATGGTTTGATTTTGTGTATTTTTGTTTAAATATTGTGGTCTTGGTCTGGATTCATCTTCCTTGTGATGCGGTGGTGATTCGGTTGATGTTTCACACCATGTTTTGAGGGATTCGACACTTTCGGTATGTGGTTCCATGTGTATACAATTATTGATGAGTTATCATGATGTATTTACTAATTTTTAATATTCCTCATATGTTGGGTGTGGTGTAAAAACTGTTTATTATTGATTTGGTTAAGTGTTTAATTTTATAGTTGCATTTTAACTTGAAATTGTGTGTTTTCATGTGTTACTCGTGGGGTATTATTTGGGTGTATTTTATAACATATGTAATTGGTTTAATAAATCTTGTTTTGCCTGCCCATTCTAGTTTGGTAATGAATTAGTGTCATGTGGACCTAAAAAGAGTGGTTTTGAATAGGTTTTATGTGTAAAACATTGTTATACTTCTTCAAAACATTTTATTAAAATGTGTGTTTTAATTTGGATCTTTTTTAGTAATATTAAAGGTGAATTTATAAAACATGAATGTGGTTTTATAAATGTATATAGGACTTTAAAGTTTTTTTGGATAGTAATTGGTATGGTTTTTGGTCTTAAATGGGGGTTTTGAAATGGGTTTTCTGTGCAAGACATATTACACCACTTGGGTTATTTTTATGAAAATATAAAATGTTTTAGTTGGTTAAAAAAAGTGGGAAAAGGGTGAGTATGTAATTTTTGGTATGTGTGTTCACATATTATGGGGTTTTGAAAGGTGAAGTGAGGTTTTAAGATGTAAAAAAAATTAGAATGTTTTGTAAATTTCTGAAATGTTTTATTAAATTGTGATGTTGGTGCGAAATCTGTTTGTGGTCTGTTTCGTGAAGTTTGATGATAAAATGTTTTTGAAGGTAAAAAGTGTATTATGTAACAAGTGAGTGGGATGTTATGAGTGTTTTAATATATTGGAATTTTTTTATAAATTTTTTTAATGGATTTTAGGAAATGTTAAAGAAATGTGAAAAGTGTTGTGGGCTATTTTTGTGTGAGTCGGATTTCAAAATCAATTTGAATGAAAAGTGGAATTTTGTGACTTGTGTTGTATACATGTGTGATTTTTGTTGAATTTATGATATGGTAATGATATTTTCATGTGAAAATTATATACATTGACTTTTTGAACTTGTTTGAACACAAAGGGAAAACCCGGGTATCTAGGTGGGTGGATGTGTACTAGTATGCTAGTGAATATGTGTGGTTTGGCCTAAGTTTTACTCAGTAAGATTGACTCTTACAACTCTAACTAAAGTATGATGATGATGATTGGGGACCACTAGGTTATGTGTATGTTCCCTACTAGTGGCTCGTGCACGAGAAAAAATATTTGTGATTATTACTCTCACCGAGATACGAGGTACATGGGACCCACAACTATTTAGTGCCTAGGGGTTATTTCCCATTGATTATGCTCAATAGATATTTTGTTCTTACCGTCGGCATATGATATTAGTGGCTGGAAAATTCATTAGCTTTGGTGTTTATTTTAAAAGTGTTTATTATTTAAATTAGCCCACCTGAAAACTGTTTTTATTTAATGTTGCATCTTTTAGAAATTGTAACTAGCATTTCATTTTTTTGAAAACTTGCATGCTTTTCGTCATTTAATTTTTATCACATGGAATATATTAGTGGTGTTATCCTATTGGGATTTGGCTCACACCCTACTTACACCCTTTGGTATATGTAGTATTTTTTATTTTTCTTGTAGTAGGTTGGGTACAGTTTTTAGTTCCAGTGGTTCTGGTTTCTAGCTGGTCCTTGCTGGTGAAGTATTGTGGAGATGGCTTGAGATCGGTGCCCCTTTCCATGAGGGTTCTTGGGCTGTTCCCTTTTGGATTTTTACCTTTATTATAGTCTTGTATTTTTGTTTTAAAATATGTAATTTAGTTCTGAATATTTGTAAAAGATTGTTTGGATTGAAAAATCCGGATTCATTTTATTGGATTCTATTGTTGTTTTAAGTTTTATCAACTCGGGTATATTGTTCCCAATTTTTATTTTTTGATACCCAGGCACTTGTGCCAGCCCGTGGGGATTGGGAACGCCCTTCAGGCCTTGTTGCTGGCCGGGTCGAGTGATTGTTTTGATAGAGACCAAATTCGGTTCATGATAATTTTAAACACATATATAAATTTAATTTAATAAATTTAACTTAATTTCTTTATTTATAAATCTTAAAATACCTTACAGTGTATTTTTGTGATTTTTCTGCGAAACATCATTTTTGATGAATAGTAAAAATACCGCATTTTAGTTAAAACTGCCCTTTGGTTTAGATAATCATTAATGATAATTATATTTTAAATTTTATTGAAGCTATAATTAGTTTAGTTAATAAAATTTAGCTTATTATAATTAATTTCATTTTCAAACTGAATATAAAAACATAATAATATTTTGAGATTCTTTTTACCTTAAAACCCTGTAATTTCGTCCCATCTACCAGAATATCATTAATTTTATTTTTTCTAATTTTGTGAATTAAAATTTGAAAAAATGATATACACCATTTTCATTAGTATAATATTTATATTCTAATAATATTAACCTATTTTTTTACCAAAAATATTAGTAAAAGTGATTAAAATTAATCACTGTGATTAAGGTCAAAGTAAGATTAATTCTGGACTAAACCTAAATTTTAGAGTGCCAGATGACCTAAAAAATCTTCCAAAAACCATTTTCTAGGAATATTTCTTACATGAAATATCAATTACTAATTTATTTTGGTTTTCTATTACTTTTTTTTGGTTTGAACCTGTTTACACCTAACTTGTTTTAAAAAATTCAAAGTGAGTCATTTTCCTTCACTATAAAATACCAACACCTCTCCCACATCCTCCAACCTCCCATACCTCTTAGATTAATCCATGATATTCCAAAACCAATTCCCAAAATCCATTAATTACTCATATAATCCTTATCTTGGTCATAAAAAAATCAAGGGATACCTTTTGGCCCAAACAAAAAGATGTTACCCAATTAAGAGGTAACGTCTTCTATCAATTCCTTTCATTTATTTTCCATCTCCACTACCTTAAAATCAATTTATTATATTATTAAATAAATATATAAGAATAGTAAATTTAATAATATGTTTTTATGTAAATGGTTCAACCTAAACTTACACACACCTCCATCTATTAGGTAATGAAACACTATTTCTCTGTACGTTGAACTACTGCCTCTCGAAACGATGATAAGTCATTTTTCCATTACCACATATAATGGTGGAAATTATTATGGATAATCCTTTTATATATTTTTATATTATATTTATTAATTATTTAATATTATTTTATTCCTTTTACAACACTTAAATTTATAATTTTCATTTGGTGTTAATGGGATAATTTTGTTTGAGGTAATGTGGACTCCTACCCCCTCAAAACGATGTGATTCATTTGTACACTACATGTAGTGTACTAAGTATGGATTTAGGGAATATATATGATATATATAATATAATAAATCAATTTTAATAAATATATATACATACATACATGTCTTTTACTTTCTTTCTATCAACACGACAACAAAACAGAAATAATGTTCATGTATAGGTACGTCCTACCGTCTCCATGAATAATGTATTCCATTTAATTATTATAAATTATATAGATTATTATATTAAATATATATATATATGATATCTATAGCATGTTTTTTATTCTTTAATAATTATATATGTATAAGAAACTATAATAAAACAAATTAAAACACATGTGAAAAACAAAGCGAATATTACTCGAAGTGAAACCTTAACATATGATGGTTAACAAGAGGGTAATATATGGTGATAATAATATCATATATGGTATTAGATACAATAATATAGGTCTAAAAAATATGGTTAAGAAATTTATTTTTAGTATACGGTCTGTCTGAATGAGTACGATGAGAGTCAAGACAAAAGGTTAGGGGATTTTATCTCACTTTCCATTTCTGTAAGATACATGCTATGTTCGACAATATTTCCATTTGTGTGGTGTATATACATATGATTATTTTATTCAATTTATATTTTAATTAAATTTATGGGTATTAATATATCCATTTTATTATATTTATTTCATGGGGTATTTGTTTCAAAATTTACCAAATCGGTGAAATAGTTTTTTCTCAATTTGCCTTATTTTTTACACATGTTTTGTTATGCACCTAAATTCTCTGTTCTGGTGTATATACTTAAATTTCATATTTTATATCATGAGTTACATTATATTAATAATATATTATGTTTAATTTAATTTTTTGTTTCTTACATGGAGAGTATAATCCCAAGTTACCAAGTTATAAGAGTTTATTGAGACAATCTTATTGCATTACAATATTGTTTATTTGTGTGCCTCTTATAAAGAAATATTATCCTCCATATCTCAATAAAATTCGTGATTTTTTTTCTAATATATGTATTCATTATTTGTTCACATATTTTTATAATTTATTCCCCTCTATGTTACATAATATAGTTATGAAAGTGTTTTTAAGAAATCAAAATTTATCCGCTCTTCGACTAGAAATATGGGTTCCTTTAAAAGAATATTTTTTAAAAATGGTTTCCATGAGAACTCTAATAATATCATATTATAATTAAGAGAAAGTTTTACCTTTTTATTATTATTTCCAATTCATTCAAAAAAATATTCATTTCACTTCCTAGAAGAGGTTTATTTCTAACCATTTTATCGTGAAAAAGGAATTTTCTTTTTATGTCATAAGACATGTACATATTTATCTGTCATCAATAATTTAAAGATTTATTTTTAGGTTTAATTTTTAATTTTAAATAATTTTTTAAAAAGATATTTTCAAACAAATGGTTTTCAAAAATATTTCAAGATTATTTTACGAATTTTCACAGAAAATGGTTTTCAATTTGATTTCAAGCATCATTTGTTTGTTTTCAATTTATTTTAAAATAGTTGGTTTTCAAAAAAATTAAATATTTAATTATATTTTATCAATGTTTTTTCAAATAAAAAGTCTTTTAAAATGTTTGGATTCTTATTTTATATATTTTAAAAGAAAAAATTTAAAAATGATTTCAAGTCTTAATTATATGTTTTCAAGATATTTTCTATGAAAAATGATTTTCAAATGGTGTTATGCATTCAAAATACTTTTTCAAAGATGAACAAATATTTTCCTCAATAAAAGATTTTTGAAATATATTTAAAAATTATATTTTATCTTAGATGACATTTGTTGATGTTACTCATTCCCTTCTTGGAAATGATCTAATGGATCCCTCCATATTATTTCTATGAATGGTTTTTTCTTAGTGTCATGGTATTTATCAAACCCATTTCTCATTCACGGGATATATGTTTATGAACTTTTTTTCCCTTCCACAGGTTATATTTTTATAAAATATGTTTCCCTTTCACGGTTTATATGTTTATGAAATCAGTTTCACTTTCACAGGCTATATGTTTATGAAATACATTTCACTTTCATAGGTTTTATGATTATGAATTTTTTTACTTTCATGGGTTATATTTTTATTAGATATGTTTCTATTTCATGGGTTTTGTGTTTTTTGAAATCTATTTCTCTTTTTCGAGTTATGATTTAGTTGAAATTTTTATGAAACCTAATCCTTTCACCACATGATATTATATGTTTACATGTATATGATACCCATTTCATTGCATGGGTTTTGATTTGATTGTTTATGGGTTTTTGGATCATGTCTGTATGATTTAACTATGACATGGGTGGGACCTACATCTACCTTCAATTAAACGGGTAATGATTTATATCTCATGAGATAGTAATGGATGTAGTGATAAATGAACATGGTCTGGTGTTACAGGGCTGGAATTGGTAATGAACTCTATTTAGTAATACTGGGCTAGAATGATGGGTTAACTTGGTTTAGTAATATAGTGCTGGAATGAGGGTGAAATCTGTTTAGTAATACATGGATAGAACATTGTGTGTACCTGGTTTAGTAATGGCTTTTTTCCACTATGATGGTCTCATCATTAATTTATTAACTATTATGTACGTCCTTATATATTCTAATGTGTCTTCCACAATTCCATGTTTTATTCCTATATTATTATTTCATGAATTTTATTCTTTATTTCCTTAATATTATTGCATTATGAACTACCAATATCCATTCTATGATTCATGTATATAATCACTTATATGTAGTTTATGATATTTTGTATTCATTATCGTGTTATCATACCCTTATTCTCCTGATTATGTTTACATATCTCCATTGTTTACCCTTACTGAGGATTTTAGATCAGCCCTTTCTAATGTTTCGCTTCCCCAAGTTCTAAATAAATGATTTAGTTAGAAGTAATATAGGTGGAGATCCTTTTGGGATATGTTGAAGATATTTCACTAGGATAGAATATTTTGTTTCCAAGATTCCAAATACATTAACAATTATGGCCCTCGAACATGAATTTTTGTAACGTACTGAATAATCAACTAAAATGATGTAATATCAATGTATGTAAAGCCTAGGTATCTATAGTTGGTATCAAAGGAACGGTTTTAAACCATTTTTAACTTGGATGAGAACAAATTAGTGAGATCCCAATTCATATTTCTGAGGATATGACTAGGGAGGTCATTAATGATAAGTATAAGTAAGAGATAACATTTTGGAAGATGTCCTGGAATTTTGGTAAGGGAAAGATTATGTGGATTCCTAGAAATAGATTCCCATATATATACTACTAGTGGATGTGGATCTGGAACATATTTATATATGGGTAACAACTCAGGAAAAATGTTTTTGGTCTGACTCGGGGAAATCTAGTATATAACAAAAGGCCTTGCTGCACACCAGCTTGACACTCCCCGGGTATATACATTATGAATTCACAAACTCTTCAAGAACCATTATAAATTATTTGAATATAATTTGAATTTTAATAACCTATGATGAACCTAGTGTGTCATTGATTAAGGAATGTTTCTGGATTTAGAAATCCAATAAGTAATTATTTTCATGACTATGTCATTTTATGCTATGATAAGTAATGATCACACTATTATTGTGGTTTTATTCAATAAAGTGTAAAAGAAGGTCATGGATTAATATTGAATGTGATGGAATATTTTTTAGGAGAATTAAAGTGTGACGATTACTGGAGTGAGATATTTTGTGATCATACATAATCTGTTTTCGCAGAATATTATTAATAAAGTGTACCTTAACCAACTCTAGGACTCACCAAGGAAGATAAAGAGGGGGTCCTATGAGCATGTGGGTAATAGAGACCATGGTGGAAAGAATATTTAGATTAATTTGTGTCAATATTGTGTAAATAATCACCTAAGTTAATGTCTTAGAGGATCACGAAGATGTTTTGACTGTGGAAAAGAAGTACAGAAAGAAAGTGAGTGTAAGGAAAAAATGAAGATTTTAGTTAATGAAATGGAAGTAAATATTGGCCTCTATAAGACAACATCAAAGGTTAAGTGTTTTAAATGCATAATAAATGGTTATTATATAACTCAATGACTCAAGAGGAAATCTCTTGAAGAGAATCAATAAGGTGGTGCAAGTAATGGTCACATTACTGATGATAAAAATACTATAGATGAAATGTTAAAAGAAATAGGTATTATGACGAGTTAGCCTTTTTAAAGGCTTAACGATGAAGTAATCGATTTTTTATTTACTTTTATTTAATAATTATGAATGTTTAAATATATAAGCATTGTTCAATTTATGTATTTCGGTATAGATTAAAAAGAAAACGTTTAACAATTCTGATAGAATAGAAATTTTTTTAATGGAATAGTTATGTACATGAAAAACACATGATTAAGGGAATGATAACCCATATTATTTTCCTTATGATATGAAAGTTTTCTTTGGATGAACATTTATGGGTTTTGAATAAGTAAATTGGATGGTACTTATTACCATAGAACTAATTAAGGACTTGTTGACAAGTATTTTATGCTATCATGGATGAAGTTTAGAAAATCTGGGTTTTATGGAATATATCTTTCATTCTATTTAATAATGAAGCATGCATGATTACCATATGTCTTTATGAAAATTAACGTTCTTACCATCTTCCAAGATAATTTATGATTATTGTATTTATATTTTTATAATTTGACAACTAAGAGATACATTGTGATATTTTGGGGATCAATGTTGTGATGATTTTGTGACTCTCTTTGTAATGTTTTGGATTTTAATATTTGAGAAGGTTTATAAGGTTAAAAACTCATGAAAAATTCTTGTTATACTTTGAAAGAAGTATTTATGCACAATTGTTTGTATTGAAAACCATGGTAAAATGGATATTTAGTTATTAAATATATTTAAATAATGTCTGTCATATTTTGGAAATTATATTAGTGTGGTTTTAGAAAAGGAAATCATGTATGTTGGGTGACAATCAATCAGGTCTGGCAAGGCCATAGGTCATTAACGCATGATTTACGGATGATAAAAGGTTCATGCCTAGCAATGGCTCACACAATATCAGGGCTAGTCCGTAATTTGTTTATTGAATAATTATTTATTATCAAACAATAGTGTTACTTTTTATTTTTAGATATTATTATATTATACATGTTGAGTTTTATGAATAATTATAGATAAATAGTTATTCATTTCATTATTTTATATTCCTTAAGATCTTCTACAATTGTATTTTATCACTTCCGGAATCAAAGTTAATTTCTGGACATCCATTACATAATGCAACAGATAAATTAGAAATTGATAAAATAAAAAATAAAGGTTGAAATTTTATTAATAGAACTATATCACATATGTATATTTCCTTATATTATTGGTCAATAAAATAATTACTCAATGTAAGGATAATGATCAAAAGAAAATTTATTGTCCTAGTACTATAATTTTTTATGAACCGACGACCTTATAAATCATCCCAAATTTATTACTTTGAGGCCATAAACTTATCATTGATCATTTACTTGTTTGTGATTGATGAACTCAATCACTCCCTATAAATATTTATGCTTTTCATCCATATCTAATCTTCACTCCCAACCTATGTTATTTTATGTGAAAACCAAGTTATATGTTACTTTTGGAAACCGTTATGGTTCTAACTTTCCCTTTTTAAGGTATGATTTATTATTCATTTTTATGATGTGGGTTTCTATGAATTAAACATTAAAGTATTAAACCATTGGTAACCTAGATAAATTTTTTCATAGAAATTCATTTTAAGGGGGGTATAATGTAAAACCTGAGATTTTGTGAAATATTTTTTTTCAAATTATACTATCTTTATGATATTTGACATTTCACATAAAACCAGAAATAATCATATATATATATATATTAAAATACTATGACAAAAATTACTTTCAAACAATACCGACATGGATTTCATTACATTCAATACCATCTTGGATTGTAAAATACACAATACCAACTTGTCTTGCACTACCCACAACATCAACTTGTCGTACGTTACACGCAACATCGATGTTTCAACGAAACGTCATTTTATTGTTATAATTATATTAATGGGATAATTATAATAGAGTCATTAAACATATTTATATGAATAGTAATATCTAATTTTAAAATATTGTTTATGATTCTTTTACATTAATAAAATATATTGATATTGAAAGATATTATTTTTTGTTATGTCATTTTATATTTAAAAATCTCGTCTTCTCAAATGAACCGATTTTAAAAATAATATTAGTTGTAAACACATCTAAAAATTTAATATGATAAAATAATCTTCAATTTTGAATTTATAATGCTAAAATTAGCTTAGGGTCAATATTTTGATTTCTCTATGAAACGTCATTGTTTGATGAATAGTGGAAAATACTACTTTTTAGTTAAGAAATTCCTTTTCATTTAAATAATTATTAATGATAAATTATGTATTAAATTTTCTTTATGTTCAAATTAGATAAATTAATACAATTTATGTCATTATAACCAATTATATATTGAAATTAAAAATAAAAACGTAATAAACTTGTCAACTTTTTTCTACATTAAAACCCCATAATTTTGTCTCGTCTGTGGGATTAGCATTAATCTTAATTTTTACTCTTATGTGAATTGAATTTTGAAAAAAAATGACAAAAACCATTTTAATCCGTATAATATTTCGTGTCTAATAATATCAACATACATTTTACCAAAATTATTAGTAATGTTATTTAGATTAATCATGGAGATTAAGGTTAAATTAAGATTAATTAGGGATTAAACATTAATATTAGATGCACAAATTGCCTATATAATTGTCAAAAAACCCATTTTATGTATATATTTCAGACATAAATCTTCCATTATTAATTGTTTTTGGTTTGGAATGACCTTTTTTAGGTAATAACATATGTAAACGTAACTTGTTTTAAAAAATTCCAAGTGAGTCATTTTCCTTCCCTATAAAAGGCCACCAACTCTCCCACATACTCACACCTATCCAAACATCTTAGTTTTTGTAATTATATACCCAATAAAATACCCAACATCCCACCATTAGTCATAGAACCCTTCCCTTGGGAAAATGTCAATCTAAATAATCCTTTTAAAATAAACCAAAAGGAGTTACATGATTAAGTGGTAACATCTTCTCTCAATTCATTTCATTTATTTTCTTTCTACACACTATAAAAATATTTTTTTTATAATAATATATAAAAAAACAATTATACTTAATATATTTTCTTTTTTATGTATATGGTTATACCTACACTTACACACAACTCTATCAAATGGGCAATGAACATATTGTTTCTGTGTACAACGAACTATTGCCTCACAGAATGATGATTGTTCATTTTTCCATTACCACCAATTTTGGTGGCCATTATTATGGGATCTATGTTTATATAAATTATTTATTAGATTTATTGTTTATTTAATCTTATATATTCCATTTTCGAAAATATATTTTTTACTTTTCATTTGGTGTTAATACGATAATTGTTTTTGAGGAAGTGTTGACTGCTATCACCTCAATGTGATGTCATCCATTCACACACTAAATGGTATATATTAAGGATGTATTTACTAAATATATATGATATATATTATATAATAAATATAGTTAAATAATTATAAACACATATATATATTGTTATATGACATTTACTTTCTTTCTCTCAACACAACAATTAAACGAAAATAGCATTCATGCGTACCTACGACCTACCGTCTCCATAAACGTTGTATTTCATTTCATAATTATATAATATATATTATTATTATAATAAAAATATACATTATATATTTTTTATTTATATCATTTTTTAAATTCATGAATCATTATATAATTATACTGACCAATAATATAACAAATTAAGACATATACAAAATCAAAGTGAATATTACTCGAAGTGAAACCTTAACATATGATGGTTAACACGCAGGTAATATAAGTTCATATTAAAACTATATATTTTATTAGATATAATAATATAGTTCTTTGAAATACTTCAAATAAATTTATATTTATTATTCATGTGGTTTGAAATAGTAATAAGAGATTCAAGACAAAACGTAATCAAATTTAATCTAACTTTTTATTATCTTGAGATACACTCTTTGTTTGGCACTCTTTCCTTTTGGGTTGTATATGTAAATAACATTATTGTATTTAATGTATCTTATAAATAAATTTAGGTCTATTAACATATCTATTTTATTTTCTTTATTTAATTGGATTTATGCTTCAGTAGTTACCAAATTGGTGAAATAGTTTTGTCTCAATTTTCCATTTTAAGTCTCATGTTTTGTTATACACATAAACAATATTTTATGGTTAATATACGTCCATTTTACATGTTATATCATGAATTTAGTTCCTTTTAATTAAATTTTATTTTTCATTTAATTGTCTTTTCTTACAGGGATAGAATGATCCAAAGACACAAAGTCATAAGTGTTTATTGAGGAAATATCATCACATTTCAATATTGATTATGTTTATGCTTTATTTTATGAAATATTATTATCCATATCTCAATAAAATTAGTGGAGTTTATTCTACTATTGATATTAATGATTTATTCATATATTATAACTATTTACTCCACTCTTTGGTCTATAATATTGTTAAGATTTTTTTATGAAAGCCTGACATTACCCTCTCTTCGGTCTGAAATATGTGTTCCTTTAAAAATAGAATTTTTAAATAGTGTTTACAAGAATATTATACTAATTAAATATGATAATTAAAATAAAACTTTACCCATATTTTCATTTTATAATGTTTTCAAATGAATCTTTTTGTCTCTTTCTGAATGAGGCATTTGTATAACCTTTTTACCGTGAAAAAGAAATGTTACTTTTACCTTATACAACATGTACAGATTTATCTTTCATCAATCATTTGATGCATTATTTTAATCTTTAATGGTTAATTTTTTAGAAAACAATTTTAAAATGGATTTTAAAATAAATGGTTTCCAAAATGTATTCAATTCTCATTTATAATTTTTCAAGTAAAAAAATTTTTAAAATGATTTCAAGCCTCATTTGTGAGTTTTCAAAATATTTTCAATGAAATTCTTTTCAAAAAATTCAAGTCTCATTCATATTTTTTCATGTAAAAACTTTTTCAAAACATTTTAAATCATTCTTTATAAGTTTTAAAAGTGTTTTCAAATTAAAGACATTTTATAATGTTTTGAATCATATTATATATTTTTTCAAGGAAAACATTTTTCAAAATGAATTCGAATATTATTTATACGTTTTCCAGGTATTTTCTAATAAAAATGATTTTCAAATGTTTTTATGCCTTAAAACACCTTTTTAATGAAGAAATGATATTTTCCTCAAGAAACATTTTTGAAATATATTTCTTAATTATTTTCCATCTATGATGACATCCATTGATGTTACTCATTCCATTGAAAGAAATAATCTAAGGGTTTCCTTCATTTTATTTCTATGAATGGGTTATTAATAATGTCATTTTCTTTATCAAACTTGTTTATCTTCCATGGGTTTATTTTTTATGAAATATATTTCACTTTTACAGGTTATAAATTAATGAAATATGTTTCTATTTGAATGGTTATATGTGTATGAAATCCATTTCACTTTCACAAGTTATATATTTATGAAATCCATATTTCTTTCATGGGTTATATGTTTGTGAAATCCATTTCACCTTCATGGGTTATTTTTTTATGAAATATATTTCTCTTTCATGGTTTATATGTCTTCACATTTTTCTCTCTTTTACAGGTTAGGATTTTGATGAAATGGTTATGAAATTTGTGTCTTTTTCATAGGTTATGATATGTTTACATGTTTATGATACCCATTTCATTACATGTATTATTAAATAATTTTTTAGCATTTCATGGAACATGTATGTATGATTTCACAATGAGATTGGTGGGACCGATGTCTCCCTCCAATTCGTTGGGAAATGATTTATATGTCATGAGATAGTCATGGATGGAATGAGAAATGTACATGGGTCAGTATTAAAGTGAAAGAAAGGGTAATGTACTTGATTTAGTAATATATGTTAGAATGAGGGGTGAAATAGGGTTCTTAATATTGGGTTGGGATGAGGGGTGAACTGGGTTCACTATTACAAGGATTGAATGAGGTGTGACCCTAGTTCAGTAAATGAATTTGTCCACTAAGATGGTCTCAACCAAAATTCCTTGACTACTATGAAAATGATTATATATTCCAATATCTCTACCATAATTTGTTGTTTTATTAATATGTTATGATTTAATGAATTATTTTATTTATTTCCTTAAGATTCTTTTTTATGAATTCCCAATCTCCATGTAATGATTCATGTATATGATGTTTGACATGCATGGTGTGATCTTCTACTTTCATGATCATGTTATCATACCCTTATGCTCATGATTTTAATTACATATCTCCCTTGTTTACCCTTAATAATCTTTTTATATCCCCCTTTATTATTATTTCTTTCCCCATGTTATTTTTAAAGGTTTTAGGAATAATTACTAATGTTGTTGATATTTATGGGATATGTTGAAGATATTTCACCCAAAATGAAATTTTGATTCTATGTTTCCAAAGACAATAAACGATTATAGTCCTCAGGAATGTATTATTTTAATATACTAAATATTCATCTAATGGGGTTTAATATGCATTTATGTTAAGCCTAGGTCACTATGCATTACCCTATATATATATAATTGTATTATTCTATTTTATATTGAACATGATGCAACTTCTGTGGAATTTGTTTTCTAAAGCACTGTACAAGCACATTAGTTGGTATCATTTATATATATATATATATATATATATATATATATATATATTAAAATATCCACTTTAAATTTAGAGTGGGGACCACCTAAAATTGAACTTACTTATTATAAACCACTGAAATAAAAAGATTGTAGAAATTGAAATTAAAATGAAAAGGGGTCACCCATATACCAATTGTGATACCTAGTGGACCCTATAATGTATGCTTGTGGGGAACCAACAAATATATGTCTTTGGTTTCATACAATGATCCTAAAGGAGAGATAATTTGATCATCCTTGAGATAAAGGTCTGATTAATGAGCCTCAAAAAATTAGAATCATCTCTTGAGGAGTATCCACTATGATTGTCACTTCAAATGACCCATAATAATAATCGTCATCATTGTGATCCTAATCACCAAACTTGGTATGATCCATCTGAAACCAAACTCCACCAAAAGCCTAAAAATATCGCCACTCTAGGTAACAAATAATCACTATCAAAATATTGAAAAACCAAAAGAAACACCACTAAAATATAATATTCTTTCATGTCGCCTCCCATCTAAAAACTAAACAACCAAAACACAAAATGGAAGGGAGCCAACATATATTGGGGAAATTAATGAAAAAAAACAAAATTATAAATATAAATACTAAAATAAAATGAACAATAAATGTTATAATCATTGATAATAAATAATAAGAAATAGAACCAAAGAAAGTTAAGATAAATCCATCACACAAAAATTATCGAACGCCACCACCAAAGGCTTGCACCATCACAATACTAGTCCACTGTAATCATTATCATTAAAAATAAAGATAGATTCAAGAATGATGGGTTTGGATAAATGAGTATAGGTTGAGATATTATTAGTATAAATGTGAAAATGAAAATAAAATCAAACCATAAACACTAATGAATGGTCTAAAAATTTAAATATGAGTACTAAGAAACCAAAAAAATGAAACTCTTAGAAGGGATATTTCTTGGAACAAATCCCTGAAACAATACCATACTATAAAAACTCCATTTAATATGACAAAAGTGGGGCCTCACATAATGTATTGGAAAAAATAAAAAAAGAATATGTGAATGTAATTGAATCCCAAACCAAGAAGAATATAAATAAACAAATATATTTTATGGAAATTAAAAAATTATATAATAAGAAGGCCCCAAATGCATAGAATAAATATTTAGTGTTCCAAATATGATTATATGAAGAGTTAGTAAGAATAATAATGAGTTATTATAAGCTATAATGAAATATTACCTAGTATGCTGATAGATATGTGACAGAGAGAAGCACCTATTTAGAATGGTGAAATATTTTTCAATAAATATTGTTTCACAAAATAGGGTTTTTAGTCTCACAATTGAGTTTAGATTTTTAAAAAAATATGATAGAATTATCATCTCTAAAACATGGATAGAACTCAACAATGATGGTTGATTACCTTGATTTTTATGGGAAATCAGTTAGTTATGATGAGGTATTATTTACTCCTAAAAGTTTACATTCGGTGTGAAAATGGTATGCATGTTAAAATTCACTTTGGCATCAAATATTTAGTATTCCATGATTCTTTGAAATCTCTTTATCACACTCAATTTATTGTGACTCTTATAATACTTCGTTTTAATTAAAAAATAGTTTCATTTAAAAGAAAAAACATACTTTATATAGAAATAAGACCTTTGTGAGACATTAACTAAGAGCTGAATAAGATTATGTACGAATTACACAGAGTAAAGTAAAGAGTATGAGGAGATGAATATCATTTTCACACTGATTTTTTAAGAGGGATCGTATTGAAGCCTGTGCAGTTACTTTGGATCTTGATGAAAAGGATACATGTAAGTGGATTAGTATAAAAAATGTGATTATGGATTATGTAGTTAGGATTCATAATTTTGACTTGATGGATATGATAAATGACTATATATGATCATTATTTCTTATTTATCAATTTGGTGTAGATTAATAAGTATCCAAAATAATTTTCAATGTATATAATTTTAAACTGGTAGAGATATAAAAAATCATTCCATAATGTTTTTTACTATTTTGGGTATTTATTTAATGATTTTGAAGTATTTGGTTGGTTGTAATAATAAATATTACACACAAATGGTTAAATATTACACCATTAATTGAAATTAAAATATTGAAAAATGAAGATAAGATTTATCCCTATGAAACATGGATTATATTTCCACACTAAAATGGTAAATTAATGGGAATAAAGAGTTTATATTATTCATTACACAGAGATAAATCATGGTTTAATGAAACCCCTTACAAAGTGTGGAGTTTGGTATTATGGTCATGATATGTATATAACACTACAATGAATATATTATGATTATTTTTATGAGATCGATTCGGCTATGGTATTCAGTATAATAGATTTTTTATACCATGATTTTTATAAAAATATACTAATCAAGTAAAATGGAAACACAACATAATGAATTACATTTTAATTTGGATAATATGTATAAAATTAATGATTTAAATATATTGAACATTTTTAAGAATATGGAATGTGACATGGAGATGATATTTCACCTAATTAGATTCATTTATCCAAAATATATGGTTTGTAAAACATGGAATGATTAAAAGGTAAAAAGAACAATAACAAATACTAGATTTAAGATATGGGTATTGGATATTGATAATACTATATAATTAACTAATTTTGAAAAAGAATAAAATAAACTGAATAATGATTAATAAAGTTTTATATATGGTTTTTATTGTTGAAAGATCTGATTTATTCAAAAGAAATCATAACATTTATAGAAATTTATCAATAATATTCAGTCTAGTTCGAAAGTAATGTATTATATATCAAATAAAATTCCATTAAAAATGATTTGATATCATATGGTCTTTAGTGGAGGAATATTTATGTTGTTGTGAATAAATAATAATTAAAATTTAAATGCCTCTCTTAACAAAGAATTTTTCACATCTAGTTTTGGGAGAATGTTGGTAAGAAGTATAAAACATTGAGACGTCATATCCAGAAATTTTAGATGAAAATAATATTTTTTTATTATAATGATATTAAAGAGACCCTCACATATATAAACTATTGAAGATATATATTACCTAAGTTCTTTGAGAGAGTGGAAGAAAGACTTTTCCTTGGGAGGTAGTGAGACATAATTAAACATCTTATATAAGTTATGAACCTTGGTTTGAAGTTATAATTGCTTAAACATAGTATCCAAAGGGAAATGTATTATAGTGGTTTTTTGGTAAACCATCATATCAATGTGTGAAAGAACCTTCTACATATCCCAATGTGTGTGAACCAAGTAATCCTTTTTCCCTTGTACACATTAATTAAACGAGATATTTCTTGAATACCGCATATCGTATGGTATATTGTGTGCATGTTGTATAATATTTCATTTATGATTATAATGAGATTGAAATTCCTTTATAAATTTATATTGTATGAAATGGTACACAATATCATTCCACTTCCAATACTACCCAAACGATAAAATTTCTCAATCAGGAAACACCCATGTTGACTAATATAAATACTTTTCATTTCACAAGATGAAATATAAGGGAGATAAGAAATAGTTGAGGGTTATAAATGTTTTTATTGAATGATATTTACTCATGCACTTTAATATTTGAGTATATTTATGTGGGATTAAGGAATTTCCCAAAATCCAATATCAACTTGTCAAATAAATAAAGAAGGGTTCCCAATGAATTATATGTTTTATCCCTTGAAGCATCATACCTTCTCCTCCAATAGTTTCCATGATATACTAGAATATCAAGTATTGAGGTGGGTCCTTCCCATGAAATGGGTGATTCATTTTAACCCCATGGATACACCATAGAGGATGGATTCCTTAGAATACAACTTAGTGATCTTCATCAAGCATAATATTTAAGAACAAGGAACATTGGTGGTAATCAGTTAAAGGTGCACACTTGTTATTTATTATATATGTACATGATTTACTAAACATGTATGGTGGAACATAGGATTTGGGTTTCTATTTGTCACTATTTCATTGATTATGTGTCAATTTATCCTTATAGCCTTCTCTTTCCTATTTATCCATTTTATGATCATTCAGTCTCAAAATCATGATGAAAATGAAAAAATAGGTAATCATAATTCTTGTCATATTGTTTATTATAGGCTATTTTATATTTTTTTATTAAATAAAATGAGTATCTTAATCACTGTTATAAAATAAAATTTTCTTGGTTGGAATTTTTTTGTCGATGCGTAATCATTATTGGGATTTTAGTGTAAAATATCTAATATCAGAGGGGGGGGGGCACATCACATTTTTTTAGATTTTTGATATTTTATAGCATATCATATAGGGAATCATAGGAAGTGAGAGATTATTCTATGTTTTCTAACCTATATCATTTTATTATAGAAGATATATATCTGGTATATTAAAAAATATGATTCCCAAGCATTGAAGGTAAATTATACGCAATGTCTTAACATAATTCAGAATAACCATAGGCACTATGTCATTCGTACGTAGGTATCCAAGGTGTGGAATATTAATATTACATAGATTATATATCTTAGGTCTTGACTTATTAGTTCCCTGTGAGTATTTATTTCATGGGGATTATTTCATTTATCAATCATGTTTTTTTATTGATGACACTTTTATTCACCATAAATTATATCAATAAATACGATATATGCTTAATACCAGAATAATTTTATTTTTCTAAAAAGTAAATTATGAATTTAATTATATGATTTATAATATTTATAAATTATGGGAAATGGAATTTTTTGATATTTAATTAATTTCTAAATAATTATAAATTAATTAAATAAAAATATGTTATAATTGATTATTTCAACTATTATGAAACCGTTATTAGATAAATATTCTCGAATACCAATATTTTATAAAAAAAATAATGTCTAAAAATTAAATGGAATGAATTATAACTTAGATCTAAATTATTTATAAAGAAAAATATAATGCTTATTTATGAATTATTTATATAATAAAAAATATGAAAAAATATAATTAAATTTATATTAAAATTATATATTTTTCATAAATGTTTATTTATATATTTCCAAATTAAAATTCATTATTGGAAAAATTACTCGAACGATGATAAAATTAGTTATGATAATTGATATGGTCATGGTTTTCATAAAATTAAAAACGTGATATTTTTATTATGTAAATTTAATAAATAATAGATTTAGAATATAAAATATTTATATTTCGTTTAATATCATATATTTAGATTAAATTCCATATAATTAGCAAAATGAAGGAGTTAAAATTTGGAATAAACCTAAATAATTTATATTTATTTAATTATGGAATGTCTGTAATTAATGGAGAAATTATAAACTTTTTATAATTTATTTATTTATAAATAATTTATATCATGTCTAATATATAATTTTTTCATTTATTTTGTTGATATATATATTTTTTCATAACTATAATTTGTATATTATGAATGGATGTATGTTTTAGTTGAAATGATAAACTTATTCTACAAATAGTGATGTGTGCATATAAGGTGTTAAATGCTAGGCATGATAATTGATTTAGTATTCTTGTACCTTGACATATTCTCGAACTATGTTATATGCTTTACTACTCTAATTGATTTTAGTCTATGAATAGTCGGTGTTATAATTATGATCAAATTGTTGTCTCTCTTTAGTGACGTATCCTTGGGTAGATGGAATCTGGATTGCACTTCTCACTATCTTGTAGGCTTATTCCTTGTCTAGAAATAATGGGTTCACTATCTATAACTACAATCTTACTCTTAGAGGGACTGTTGATTTTATATAGTTCAATGATTTTACATGAATTGGATTCATATATTTTATTCTTTTGATACATTTGGATATGTATGGATTTAGTTGGATTTTAATTTAGGTTAGTAACCTAAGAAATGATTTGTTTAAAGAGTTAAACTTAAGTAATTTATTTACATATTGATTTAGTAGAAGTAATTGGATTAAAAACTAAATCATTTTAAGCATTTATACATTTAAATGTAATTATATGAAATTATATTATAAGACAAAATCCGCTAAAAATTATACTAATTTTTAGATTCCATCTAAAGTAAACAACATTCAAGACCACGATCATTCAGTATGGGTAAACCTAATAGTTAGGTTCCAATGGATTATATTATATAAGGAAATAAATTAATGATGTGACCCTAACTATTAGGTTCCCCATTATTGGGGTATCCATTTCGTTTCACTTATCTGGGAAACCCTAACCATTATGATATAAGAGGAATAAAGTCAACTGAATCAATATAATGGATTGTAGCCAAGAGTTATCCACATGATTATGTAATATTCTTATATGATATCGTATTATTTACTTATAGATATATTCATAAATTATTTACATTCCAAGACAGTGTATGTTATGTTAAAATACATATGTTTTGTCACTAATGGGTATGATGAGTTTAAAAGGTGTCATCGTATTAATGATATAACATTTAATAAAATTCCTTATTAAATGTATATAACACTAGATACTAAATTGATAACATATTATGATATAGATAAATAAAACTGATCATAATCTAACTTGCCTTTGAGATCATATATATGTTGAAATGATAATATTAATGTAATAAAATTCATAGACATGAATGAAACTTAAAAATCATTTTTAAGAAAGATTGATAATTATATATGTTATAGAAATCCATTTCTAGGTAAACTAATGGTGATGTTTTTTATTATATGAATCTATATTATTAAGAGAATCATATATTGATTTACCTATGGTTTCAAATGAATTAGATGTACAATGACCAAAGGAACATAATCCCGTACTCAAATATTAAATATGATTGGATATGTTAATAACTTAGTGAGACTATAAGTTGGATTAAGTCTTGTTCAGGATATGGTATTCATTATTTTGTTATCATTATAAATGTTTTGATAATGTTGATGAGTTCTATAAATGTTTAACACATTTTATAAAATTTTTAAGGATATATGAGCTAGGAATGTTATGTCTCGTCTCAAGGGTTGTATCGATATCACATGTGGATAAAAGTTCAAAAAACATTTAATTAGAGAGTTCAATAATGTTTCTTCATAATAGTCTGTCAAGGTCCTTCAAACCTGAAGGAGGTATTAGGAAGGAGGAATAATTATTCAATATTATGGAATTTTTTGGAATGCATGAATGATTATAGGAAAATCCAAGGAATATCCTTATCATGTGTTAGTGTTATAGAAATAATTTATTTGATTTTATGGGTATATGATACCAAATGTATACATTATAAGAACACATGATCTTAAAATCAATGTAATGTTTAATACAGTATGTAGTTTGTTTTAAAATGACGAAGAAAAGGGTCACTGAATCATGGAATTGAATATATAATGCTCATATGGGTCTCAAAAAGATATTTATTTTCCACCTGTGACGATAATATTATAAGAGAAATTTATTATTAATAAAGTTTTTAAGAAAAATGTGGTATGATGGATTCATTATACATGGTTTAAAATTCATAAAACTATATAACATACTTGTGAAGAAGATTAAGGATGAAAATATTTTATTCAAGATAAAGGAATTTATTCATATATTTTTTAAAATAAAAGTGATTTTCTCCCACAATCATTGGGATATTTTAAAAAATAATCTTCTTTTAAATAAATGAATATAAACACATAGAATACCATGTATGATATTGGAAAAATAGTTTTTTATTATATATTCCTATTAAAAAGAAATAATATTTGTTTCTCAAAACAATGAAATTTGGGTATCTATGAATGATATTATAAAGAGAATATAGGGTTGAAGAGGATAGTGGGATAATGTTTGGAGTTGGGGACTTTAAAATTTTGAAAAATGAATGTATATTCTAGTAAAAGTGAATGTCACTAGAAAATATTAACAGTTTTAGAGTATTTTGGTAAACGTGTAATGTTAATAGTAACATTAATTACAACAATATTTAATGGAAATGGTTTAATGGAAATTGTTCCATGTATAATTATGATGATGAATACAGAATGAGTTTTAGATGGACAATCAGGTTATTTACATTATAATATTTGATGTTGTGTAGTTAAGGAGTTTGAATACTATGTTCAAAGAGTTCAACAATAGAAATATGATTTATAAGCCTCATAATTATTTAAACTATCTTACGTCATAGATGTTCATCAAAAAATTATTAAGATGAACCAACCATATCATACATTCATATTATATTATTATACATGAATATTCATTACATATCAAAACAAATCCAACCCTTAAACCTATAGGTATAGTGTATTTTGAGAATAGATACATAAAAAACTTATTTTTCAAACATTATACTAAATAAAGTATAAATAATAAAATCACATGATACCATTATAGAAATATCATACAGAATACTAATCTTCATTACATGGTAAATGTAAACATATATATAGATGAACTCAAAAGCTCAGTAAGCGGTGAACATAAGAGGTATTAATTTAATACCTTAGGTGTTCACATGATGAATGTGTGGGTATGGGAACATAATAAAGGTATGTAAACACAACATAAATAAATCCTACCCAATAAAACATGGGTCACAAATCATGAGTTATGGTACATGTATTTCAAAAAAATAAGATAAATGAAGAATATGGATGTGGAATCATGACAAAATTATCATAACCAATGGAAATATAATATAATAAAAGTGGAATAACATAGAAATATTTTATAATAATATGATTAATAGATAATAATAGAAAATAATTTCTTATGTTATGGTTTACTTATGAGACTATTATCACATAGTTTATAGAGTCCCAAAACACAGTGAATTGGGTCTACTTCACATTCTCATAAAAATAGTGGATCAGGTTCAATTACCATTCCCTTACATGTCATATCAGGAGATATAATTCTTTACCCAATCTATTGGGTAAACATATAATTCTAGAAACACCCATTAAATAATAAAAAACTATACATATGTATACAACATGAACATAAAAACCCCATAATTTCATCATATATTACTTAATCCATTATAAATAATGTATATCAATAATATTACCACAATAAATGATCATAAGAAATTCAGAGAAAGAATTTGCATTGTATAATCATAGTATAACCCTTATTAAATATTAGAAATATTAAATGATTTTAACATAGATGAAACCACATTTGAAGAACATTAGAATTTTTTTTGAATAAGAAAAAATAAATTTTACATTTTTAATAAAATTTATTTTTATAGGAAATTACTTATAAATAAACGGGTTTTTACAAATAAAGTTAAAGAAATTAAATATTATTTTAAGGAATCGTGAAAACCTGGAATGGAATAATTCTAATAAAAACTGAAGAAAGTGGTGGTATAAAATGATTGTGTCGAAATTTTTAAAATTATTCCATTTATAAGTTTATAAATAAATTAAAATTCATAAAAAAATTACCATAATAAATAATTGAAGTAGGGATAAGGACACCCATAAAACCATATGAAAAACATGTATATGTATGTGAATGAATCATAAATAAAAATTATAGATAAGTTATAATTTAATTACAAGAATACATTCACTTGAATTGTAATCCAAATAGAGGTGAAATTGTAAGGAACCATGTAAACCCTATAATTAATAACTTGTGAAGAAAATATATGGGGTTTTAGATAAATACAATATAAATTTTTCCATGTAAAAAAATTATTCGTAAAATATATTTATTTTAAAGGGATATCTAAAGATAAACCCTTACCATTAATGTAACATAATATTAATATTTTTAGCTATTACTAAACCCATATTCTAATAATGCTTTGGTTGGATTTCATTTTAGGAAAATTGAGGTGAAATTTTGAATGTTTTTAATATTTTTAGGCCAGTGCACGGTTGGGGCACAATTTTCCCAAACTGTGTGCCCTCTCAGGGAAATCCATTCAAACCAAAATAGTGGGGTTTTACACGGCTTGTGAATGGTTTAGAAAATCATGCCCCAATTAGGAGATATTGTGAATATTATTTAAAACAGGTGCACAACCAGGGCACACGATTTGTCCTAACCGTGCAGTTGTTCCCATGAAACTGCGCATAGATGATTTTTAATCTGAAAATATTTTTTAAAAATTCTAAAAAGCCTCTTTTTAGGTACCTGCCAAACTGACTCGACCCTAATCCAATTAAACCTCCCTTTAGAGCTTCCAAGAGGTGATTATAGCCCCTCTACACTCTCCTAGAAGAATATCAAAGCCTTGAAAAGATTTTTCGATCCCCACTCGGTAGGGATCCTCTTCCCATTCTCGATCTCTAGCTATATCTATTCTCCTCCCTAGGGTTCTATGAATCACCATATTGATTTGTGGGTCTAATCCCCTATATTTTAGGATTTCAAAACTATGATTGATCCTCATTTATAGGATCCCATTTTTTTCTTCATCGATAAATCCCTATTACAGTTCGGTGATTCAAGATCCCATGATTTTGATATACCTGCTTTCATCATGTTGCCCAATTTTTATTAACTCTAAATTTCTATATTTAAATTAAATTGTTTTATTTAAATCAAATTTATTGAATTTTATTTCAATTTTTTTGTTAAAAACCTTATTTCCAATTGATAAGGGATTTGGTTGAAATTGGAATAGATTTGTGGAAAACCCCGCATTCCTTTGAATTGGGGACGGTTTGTGAAATTTGATGTATTGTGAAAGTAGATGTAATTTATATGGAATTAAATTGTGAAATTTAATTTGTGGAAATTTATTTTTTGAAATTTATTTCAATGTTGTATTTGATGAAAAAATTAATTAATTTTTGATAGAAACCATTGGGTTTTATCATGTAAAGAAGCATTTTTTATTAAAAAAATATGTTAGGGGTTTTAAATAGAAAATTATAATATTTGAGATAGAGTATGGGATTAATTTAATTTTTCATTTAAAATTAATTTCCCATCATTGATTTTTTATTATAGTTCATAAATGACTTAGATAGTTTTTAAGTTATTTGGACATCACTCTACATTTTTACAAAAATCTTAAACATTAATAAAGAACATTACATACCTTGTTTGATGGTGATGGATTATATTTTATTATGTCGTAGGGTTGTGCGTAGACACATATTTCCATTTCACTTTGAGAGTGTGGAGTCCCTTAGCTTGTAACTATCATATCATTTGTTATATGACCATGTGGGTTTCTTGTTTATATAATAAATATTTTCCATTTTAATTTAAAAATATTTTAAATTCCATGTGAATTTATATAAATTGTTTTATATAAAATTTTTGTTTATTCCACTATTTTAGAAATTTTCCATCAAATTTAAATGTAAAATATTTTTTTAATGTTTTAATCCTTCAAAAGGTAAAGTGTGATTTTATAATATATTCATTTTAAATGAAAAATATATTTGTTTAAAATTGAAATAATTAGTTGGTCAATTAGATGATTTCATCTATTAGGGAATTCTTAGCGAAACCCTAGTGTGTTTTTATCTCATTCCCTACCTGTTCTTATGGGTATTTTTATACTATCTCCAACAATGTTTCAGTAGGGGAAAATAATCACTTGGAGTAGTGTCTAGATGTTGATCCATTTATTTGGAGAGTTGTGTCCATTAAGGCATGGGGTATTAAACCATTTTTCTATTACATTGTTGTATTACTTTGGGTTGTTTACCTATTTGACTTCTCATACAATAGTCATTGTGGATTTTTTCTTATATGAATATTGTCTTGTTTCTATATCTTATGTAACCATTGTGAAAAATATATTCCCACTTTTATTTTCTATAATGCCAATTTCTAGTCGCCAACATGGGGGGTTAGGAATTCCATTCAGAATATGTCAGTTTCAGCTCAGTTATCATGTTTCTATGGTAACTGGGATAGTTCACGAAAAATTGGTATTGTAGTTGAATGTTAATCTTGTTGTCTTGAAGTTAGTATGCGTTGTGTAATATTTTCGGGGCTTAGGAGGTAGTTGCAACTAAGAGTCTAGAAAGATCTCACCACAATAAACCTTAAGTCACTAGGTGTGGTTTGGGAAAGTAATATTGAGGATTATTTATAGTATTTTCCCTACATTGGATTTGGAGAGATTGAAATAAAAATCTTTTTAGTCTATCTATTAGAATTATTTTTCCATTTTTCGCTATTATAGTGTTAATCTCATATCTTCTTTGTTGTCTATTAATCTTTTCTAGGATCATGCATCTAAGAAGACATGTGCATCAGATCTTAGAATAAGATACTAATGAACCTCACTGAGAAAGTCCTATGGTTGACCATATTTTTCTTGAGGTGATTGTGCATACTATCCATGATCTTGGATAGGCACCTGCCCCATCTCCTGTTCAAGCTCCATCTGTGGAACCTCAATGGGATGACCCCCATAATATTTCTAAAGAGTTACTTTCCCATAATACCACAATGATAACAGGTTTAAATAATCCTAAAGAGTATGTTTAATGGTTCACTGGGATGGATAAATTTTTATGGGTTCTTGGAGATACCCGAGAAAATCAAGGTGAAGTGTGCCACCTTTTTAATAGAACGTAACACCCTGAGTTTTATTGACTTTTTTTCTTAGATAAATTAAATATTGATTTGTGGCTTATAACACACTATGTAAAACATTACTTTTACCTTACACTGACTCGACATTTTTTGTATGACACCAACTCCAAATATGTTACATGAGACCAAATAATTGTATGTTACAAAGAGAATTGACTCACTGTATGTTACATGCAACACTGACTTCACATACGTTACAAGAAAAATGAATGTTTATATGAAACATAATTTTGTAGTTATAATTATTTAAATAAGATAACTATAACCTAGTCATTTATACTTGTTATATTAATAGTAATTAATAATTTTCAAATAATTTTCTAATATTTTTATACGAATAAAACATATTGGTAATGAAGGATATGATTTTCGGTACAATCATTTAATTTTTAAAAATATGTTTTCCATAATTAACCATTATTAAAAATAAAATTAATTTTAGAAACATTTATAAATTTAATTTTATAAAATAGAATACATTTTTAAATTTATAATTTTTAAATTATCTTATGGTGAATTTTTGGAATTTTAATGAGAAACGTTATTTTTTGTTGAATTGTGATAAATACTGAATTATTAATCAATTTTTTTTAATATAATTATTTTATAAGGTTAAACTATATTTTAATATAGCTTAAAATTTTCTTTATATTATATTATTATAAATTAATCCAATTTGGGTAATTGTAAAAAATGTCACATTGAAATAGGATTTTAAAATTTAGCAAACTTTTTATCATTTTTACTTTAAAAACCTACATGTCGACCGGACTGTGGGATTAATTTTAAATGAATTTCAACCAATTATGTGACTTTAATTTGGAAAAATTGATTCCTTATTTCACAATAGAATAATTTATAATGTCTAATATTGTCAAATTATTTTTTTAGCAAAAATATTAGTTAATGTTATTAAAATTAATTACATCAATTAAGGTTAAATTAATCTTAATAAGGGACTAATCAATCACATTGAGGCCCAAAACGACCATTAAACTATTCCAAACTCCTTTTTATGGCCATATTTCTACCCTATAATCTGTTTTCTAATATTTGGATCCTTATTTGATTCACTTTCAAAATAAAAAACGTGGGAGGAATTCTCTCTTCAAATATTTACAAGCGCGCCACTCCTCCTTCCCAATAAAAGGCCACCACATATCCCTATTCTTAACACATATAAAACCTCTTAATTTGGTCCAATATATACCCATTAAACTTTCCATCGTCCCTAAATACCACTTAGATGACTCACATTTTGTAGAAATATAATCTAGGAAACCTTTTGGGAGAAACCAAAAGGAGTTACCAACTTAAGAGGTAACATCTTCTATCATGTCATTTATTCTATTTAAATTCATCACCATCCAAATTTACTTTCCCATAATTGTATAACAAAAAATATCCAAAAAATACATGTATTTTTTTATGATAATGTTTACACCCAAACATAATCACACCTCCATCAAATGGATAATGAACGTACTGTGTTTCTGAACAATGAACTAATACTTCAATAAATGATGATTTTTGAATTTTCTTTACCACCTATCATAGTATAGATTATAATGGAAACTATTTTTATATATGTTATATATTATTTTTATTATTTATTTAAGCTTATTTATTAATTTTAAAATAAATATCCATTTACTTTCCATTTGGTATTAATATGATAATTTTGTTTGAGGAAGTGTGGACTACCGCCCCCTCAAAGTGATTTGATTCATTCATAAAGAACATGGATTATATTAAGGATAGTTTTAGTGAATATATAATACATATATGATATCATAAATATACTTATATATATATATATATTATTATGTGTGTGTCTTTTACTTTTTTTAACATACAATAAAAAATGAAATAGCCTTCTTGCATACGTACGGCTTACCATCTCAATGAATGGTGTATTCCATTTAGTACTTATATATTCTATAGATTTTTATAATAAAAACATAATTTCTATACATAATATTTAAATAAAGTTTTAAATTGTTTAAATAATTATATAAAGTATAAATACTAATGATATAACAAATTAAGATACATGTGAAGAATAAAGAGAATATTATCTGACGTGAAACCTTAACATATGATGATTAAAAATATGTTAATATATGGTCATAAAAAACCATATATTGTATTATATATCAGAATATGGTTCTGTAAAATATTTATAATAAATTTATAATTATTATACGGGTGGTCTGAATGTGTATGAAGAGAGTCAAGAAACAAGGTAAGGGTATTTCATCTCACTTTTTATTTCCACGATATACATGATATTCTCCTCAATATTTCCTTTTGTGTGGTGTATATACTGGACATTATTTTATTCTATTTTTCTTATACTTCAATTTATGGTTATTCATATATGTATTTTAAGAACATTTTTTCATGGGGTTTGTGTTTCAAAATTTACCATATCAATAATAATGTTTTGTATCAATTTTCTTTATTTTAGACTCATGTTTTATTATGCACATAAAATACTTTTTGAGGTTTATATACTTTAATTTTACATTTTATGTCATTAATTTACTTATATTCATGATATTTAAAGCTTCCTATTATTTTTTTATACATGGAGAATATGATTCTAAGTTACCATGTTATCATATTTGATTGAAAAAATATTTTTTCTTTTGTATATTTTTTATGTTTATGATTTCTTTGATGACATTTTATGATCCATATATCAAGAAAACCCATGAGTTTCCTTATCTTCTATTTTTTCAATATATACACATGTATTATTTTAATTTTTCTACTCATTTTTATTTATGATAATAATTTTAAGAAAAATATGACTTTCCTTCTCTCTCTGGTCAAAAAAATATTGTATTCAAAAACCATGTTTTAAAAAATGTTTTCAAAAATGTTTTCAGAAGATCATTGAAGCCCATTTACAAGGAAAATTTAATTTAATTGATTTTATTGTTTTCAAGTATTCCTTTATAATTTTTATAATCTATTTCCAAGGAAATTGTTTTCAAACGGTTTTATGTTTTAAATAGAGTTTTTCAATGTAGAAAGGATATTTTCCTCATGAATTTCTTTTGAAATATCTTCCAAAAATATTTCGGATGTAAGATAACATCCATTATTTTTACTCATGAATTTCTAGGGAAATTATTAAATTTTTCTATTCATATTATTTCTATGAATGTATTATATTTTTATGACATGATGTTGATGAAACCCTTTTCTCCTTCACGAGTTATATGTTTTTGAAACCCATTTCTTTTCATGGGTTATGTTTATGATGAAATGAATATGAGTCATGTCTTTTTACATAGGTTATGATATGATTACATGATTATAATACCCATTAAAATTCATGTGTTATGATATGATTATTTATGATCTTGTGGAACATGTTTTTATAATTTAATTATGAGATAGGTGGGACCTATAAATTCTTCCAAATTGGGTAAAGATTTACATCTCATGAGATAAACTAATATGGACTTGGGAATGATCTTTGAATATTAATATGGCCATTGGAGTGAACCATGACTACCATGATGGTATGAGGAGTGAAATCATGATAATAATATGGACATGAGAGTGAACCATGACTACCAATATGGTATAAGGAGTTAAACTATATTACCAATATGGTCCTGGAAGTGATGTGTTGGCTAATATGGAAATACTATTATATATTTTTATGTTTATTCCACAATTCCATGTTTTATTCCAATGTTATGATTCTATGTCTTATGTTCTCAATTTTTTAATGATTACATCTTATGATTTACCAAGATTTATTCCATGATTCATGTATATGATCATTGATATAGAAGATATGATCTTCTAATTTCAGGATAATGTTCTCATTACTTTATGCAAATGATTATGCTTACATAACTCCCTTGTTTACCCTTACTAAGAATTTGAACTCACATAGTTTTATCTTTCCTTCCTCAGATTATGAAGATATGTAATATGTTTATTGTGTCTACGAATGGTGATAGTCAAGAAGAACATATAGAGAGATAATGTAGATCATTTATGTACCAATGTTCATCTTTTTCAGGTTTCCAAATTCACTATTCTATTACTCTATTTGGGGTGTCTATTTTTATAATGTTTTAAGTATTCTGTAAATGTAATGTAATGTTAATATATGTAATGTGAGGGTTTCTATATGGAAAGACTGAGCATGAGATTGTGGGAAATTATGGTAACGGTGAATAACCAAGAGGTCTTACAGTGGAAGGAAATAAAGGTTCTTTTAACTCACCATTTCTATTCATATTTGATATTGTTGGCCAAGGATACTAACGTTTTCAAACTTCAGCTGGCTAATAGGACTGTGAAATAGTATGAAAATAAATTTTATGAACATATGATGTTCACACCTACGAAATTATCGAATGATAAGATAAAGGATCAAAGGATCATATTGGTACAACAATCTAATATTCATACTCATGTTTTAATATAGAAGTTTCCTTCTATGCCAATGCACTAGATAGAGCACTAATGGTCGAAATAATACTGGGTGGAAAGTCATGGTTGTTAGGACATTCTTTATCTCCCAGTGTAAGAGAAGGTTCCTTCAATAGAAAGTGTATGTTAAATGATTCTCATTGATTTTATCAATATTAGGGTCATTATTGACTTCCTTTAGTGCCTAAAAGAGGCCCTTTAGTTTTTTAATAGTGTGGATAGCTAGAAAATTAAATTTAGGAATACAATGATTTAACCAATATATGTAGTTCATGTGGATGCTCAAGAGACCTGTAGAAGTTTTACTATATCATTCCACTCCATGTAGTGGAACATGATCATCATCACTTTCTAAAACTGTAGCACAACCAGATACTTTACATACAAAATTGAAATTTCCACAGGCATACGGAACATATATTCTCCACTCAGTGGAAGAGTCTCTTGAGGAAGAAGATACATCTCATGTAATCATGTGTCGTATCATTAATATATATGTGTCATTAGTGAAAGCTCTATTTGATACTGGTGCATATCATTCATTTATTTAAACCCATACTTTTAATCTTATAAATAATCATATTAATTTTTTTCTTATGTGATGGATATTACTACACCCCTTTGTATGATGAGAGAGAAAGGACTCTATTGTCCTGGAAGGGTTTTCACTCTATCGAATTTTGGCCTTACTTGGATTTTTCTGGTTCTTGACATGAAACCTTTTGATGTCATTTTTGGAATGGATTAGATCATTTCAAATAAATCCATGATTGATTGTTATCTTCGAGGGGCCTCCTTTACTATAGTATATCATGTGTGTCATTTTATACAATGAGAATGGGACCCATGGGGGAGCGAGGTCGGACCTTCCTATCCAAATATAGTGAAAGTGATATATGTGTTAGCCTTTGATCTGGTGTGAGACCCTTTGAGCGATGATCTCCCTCTAGTGTCTGTTAAATTTCTCCACATGTCTCCTTCTAATTTATCTTTTTTTCCAATGGTAAGGTATTTATATTTTTATATTGATTACATGTCTAGAACTAAACTACTTTCTATTCCCACATACTGCATGGAACCGGCTGAAATGAAGGAGCTAAAGAATAAATTAATTGATCTTCTATAGAAATGACCTATACACCCAAGTGTGTCACCTTGGATGATGTTGATCCTCGTTTCTATGAAATTTGATGGTTAAATCCACAATTTCATTGATTTTTGAAATCAAATTCTAGTTATTGTAAATAAAAAATATCTATTTTTGTAGATTGTAGATCATTTGTATCGTTTGAAAGGTGAAAAGTGGTTCTGAAAAATTTATCATCGATCTGGTTACCATCAATTGAGGATAAAAAAATATTATGTTCAGAAAGCCGCCTATTTGAGTAGGTGTCACCATTATGATTACCCCGCCATTCCCTTTCATCTAACTAATGCTATTAAAGTTTTCATGGAATTAATGAATAGTAATTCCCAAAAGTATCTTGATACCTTCATCATAGTCTTTGTGGGTGAAATCCTCATTTACATTATGTATGAGGTCGATCATGTGCTTTATTTGAGATCAATTTTGGGTTTATTGAGATATCACAGACATTATGTCAAGCTTTCGAAATGTTATTTTTGGATATAGAAATTGATGTTCGTGGTACAGATTGTGTCGAAACATATTATTTCAATTGATCCTAAAAAAGGTGGTGGTTGTTATGACATCAGAGCAATCAATGAATGATTTGGAGATTTAGAGCTTCTTAGGTATAATTGGATATTATCATCGGTTTGTTAATAACATCTCAATGTTAGATTCTTTGATTACTATTATAACTTAGATGGGAGTAATGTTTTCTTGGTATGAAAGATGATAGAATTATTTTTTAGAGCTAAAAAAACTTTTTCTTGATCTGTTGTTGCTGACTCTTCTAGAGGTTGGGCAGGGCTATGTGGTCTTCTTGGATGCATCCGGTTCTGTTTCAATCTGCATTCTTATGTCAAATGATAATTTTGTTTCTTATGTCTCTAACCATATTATGAGACATGAGAATAATTATCCAACCTGTAATCTTAAAATTGATGTTGTGATGAATGTGATTAATATTTGGTGGCATTAACTTTACAAAGAATGGTTTATAGTTTTTTCATAACACAAAACCATGAGTTATGTATTATTACAAAAAAAATTGAATCTACACTATAGGTGTTGGGTTTAGTACCTAAACTCATTCGAATTTGACATCTATTATACGCTGGGTAAATGGGAATGTCGATGTAGATGCTTCAAGATGAAAAATTTCGACCCAGTCCATGAAATAATATTTGGAGGAGTGGAACCTGATGGAACTCATTTCATGGTTGCATATTGGAGTCCAGGAATCGGGGGATGTGGTTTATTTGTCCAATGTTCATTTGACCTCTTATCTTGTCAAAATGATTATTTTATAATAAATGCATTATGATGGGTACATTAGAATTAGAGAATCTCTTAATAGTTGGGAGAATATTGATGAGTGTTCATTCTCTAAAGAGGTAATTTTATGCTATTAGAATTTCTTTTTTGTGATGTTAGTAGTAAGGAAAGCTGTTATGGGGGACTGAAATAATTCCCATTGAGCTATGAACCTAGGAACCATGAAGATGTTCTATAACATGTAGGGTACATTTTATGGTCATAAATGAGATCAAGAACCACTAAATTTGTCTCTCATTGTTAAATATACCTGAAGTTCTGGTCTGAGCACTAGTATTATCCAGGTTTACTTCATCCACATCCAGTCCCTAAAATGAAGTGGGATTAGATCTCTATAAATGTTTTGGTTAGGATTCCACATACCCATAGAAAGAAGAATGTGATATGGGTTATGATCGATTGGATGACTAAATTGGTGCACTGTAAACCAATTTGTGATATAACCAAGGATGAGGATTTGGTAATTATCTATGTTAATGAGTTCGTTTGGTTTCACAGAGTTCCATCTACTATAGTATCTGATAGGGATCCATGTTTTACTTCTCATTTTTATAGAATAATTTTGGATGATCAGAAATATCAGGTTCATTTGAGAATAGTCTACCATCCATAGTTGAATGGCTAGAGAGAAAGATATATATATATATATATTCATGAGTATATGAATAGTGATTTTTTTCATGGCTTTGGTGGGTCTTATGATTACCATTCAGGGATGATTGAGTTTACTTATAACAATAGTAACCCATCCGTGATCAAAATAGATCCTTTTAAGGTCTTGTATAGACACCCTTACAAATATACATTTTTTTGTGGGACATTGGTGAAAGTTCCTTGGTTGGACCAAGATTGGTCCAAGAGTTGAAAAAAATATTAAGTTAATATGTCATATAATGTTGACGACACATAGCTAGTATAAGTTTTATACATATTTTCATTACAGACCGTTGGAATTATTATTTTATAACCAGGTATTCTTGAAATTTTCATGTTTTTTGGGTCATAAATGGATTTGGAAGAAAGGGAGACTTACACTCAATTTTTTGGGATCATTTGAGGTTTTTGAGAAAGTGTGTAAAATTCCTTACCATTTTTTACTTCCACCACAGCTGACGTTGATACATAACATGTTTCATGCATACCATTAATGATTGTATCTATCATATACATCTCATGTTTTTTGCAGGAGTGGACTAGATATTGAGCTTGATTTTTCCATGACTAAACATACATTCATTATAGATGATTTTGAAACCAATGTACTTTTGGGGGGTAATATACCTTTGGTTTTTGTGCTATAGTAGAACGGTTCTGATAATCAAGATACATGGGAGGGTGAGGCACAAATTTGAGAATAATGGCCTCTTATTTTTGATATGGAAGATTCTAAGTAAGATTTCAAGGGACATCATATTTTTGTGGTTGGGAGGTTGTAAGATCCTATTACTATTTTCAGGTTATCCTAAACCCCTATTTTAAAAATTAATTTGTTGGGTTTCATTTAAGGAAAATTTGGTTGAAATTTCTTATATTTAAAACATTTATGGGCCAGTGCTTAGTTGGCACCTAGTTTTCCCAAAAGGTTTACCCAGTTTGGGAAAACCCTTGTAACCTAGACAAGGGCGTTTTTCACATATTGTGAGTGGTTTAAAAAATTGTGCTTCCCCTTACGAGGAACTATTATGTCAATTTAAAACAATAACATGGTCAGGGTTCCTGGTTTGATCTAACCATGCAGCCCTACTGAGAAAATAATGCACATAAGATTTCTAATCCAATTTATTTAAATACCAAAAACCCTTTTTAGGCCCCGACAGATCAGATCAAGTCCAATCCAATTTCAAAATTCTTGGGATCTTCCATTTGTAAATTCTGGCCCCTCAAAATCCTATAGGAAGTGGATCAATGCTTGAAGAACACCGTTAGACCTCAACCTAGTAGGTTCTCTCTTTTTATTCTCGATCTCTTGGTATCTCTCTTATTCTCCCCAGGGGTCTGGGGATCCCCATGTTGATTTTTGGATCTAATACCCTCTTCTTTGGAATCATAATCTAACATTTTATCATTGTTTTCAGTTCCCATCGTTTTCATTCCTAGTCAACCAATCTTGATTAGGGTTTGGTGAGGTGAGATCTCATGATTCTGAGGTATGTGGTTCTTTCATGATACCGAATTTCTGTTGACCCTAAATATCAATATTTATATTCAATTTTATAATTCAAATTAAATTTATTGAAATTGACTTCAATTGTTGTATTAAAACCCATATTTCGACTGGAATAGGTATTTGGTTGATATTCCTATGGATTTGGGAAAAAACACCCAATTTCTTTGAATTAGGTATGGATTGTGAAACTGGATGGATTATGAAATTGGATGGAATTTGTGTGAAATTAAATTAATGAATTTAATTTCTAGGATTTAATTTGATGAAATTGATTTCAAAATTATATATGATAAAAATGGATTCAATTTGTTTTGATAGAAACCATTAGATTTTATTATGAAAAGAGGCATGTTTTGACTAAAAACATGTGACATGGTTTCTAATTGGAAAATTTGAATATTTGGAATGTTGAATGGGATGAATTTAATTTTTCATTTTAAATTAATTTCCCATAATTTTATTAATATATCACATGAAAGACCTTGGTAATTATTGAGTAATTTGGATAGCAAGTAAGATTTTTCAATGTTCAGAAAATAATAATGCATTATGTTGTATCCTTGATAATATAGTGAAGAATACCTTTAGATTAAGTCATAGGGGTGTGTGTATAAACATGTTTTCATGTCACTTTTATTGTTTTAGGTACCTTATATTGGAACTATCATACCTTTAGGCATATCACTATCTCGATCACTTCTTTGTATTTTAAATATATTTTATTATTGTTGGAAACTATGTTTGATGCCTTTTTGATTAATATAAACTATTTCATTAAATAAAATTAATACATTCTTTTAGAAAATTTCCATCAATTTAAATGTAAAACTTTTGTTTAATGTTTTCATCCTTTAAAAGGTAAATCATGAGTTTTTAAGATATTCTTCTGAAATGTAAAATGTGTTTGATTAGAATCGAAATATTTAGTTGGTTAATTAAATAGTGGAATATATTATGGAATTCATGGAAATACCCTAATGGTCTTTTATCTCACACACTAATTGTGCCTTTGTTTTTTGTAGATTATTACCTACTAGGTTCGAGTAGGGTAAAATAACCACTTGAGGTGGTTCTAGCTATTGAATCATGGACTTGGAGAGTTACGTCTGTTGGAACTTCGGTGGTTATGTCTTTTTTGGCATTTGTTGTAGTAATTTTTTTTGTTCACCTGTTTTACATTTGGTACACTTATCCATATGGAGTTTTTCTTATATGATTATTTATTTATTTTCTTATCTAATTCAATTTGTGTGGAAAATTTGTTCCCGATTTCATTTTGTATGATGTTAGGTAAAAGTCGCCAAACTCTAGGGATATTTAATAACCTTTGGGATATGTGAGTTCTAACTGTATTATCGGGTTACCAGGCTACCCAGGCAGGTTCGTGAAAATTCCTCATGACTTCCATGAAATTGTGTTAACCCATTTGATGAATTTTCACCTTCTTATAATGGGTTACTTGGGAATAAAGTATTTAATTCTCTATCATGGAATCATAGACTAACAATTTTGTATTGATGATCTAGTATAGGGAATTTGGGATAGTATTTGAGAGAAAAATAGAGTAAAATGTTGTTTTCAACGGTATAGGAGTGGTCCTTTAATAGTTGGGTTTTGAGTGGTATTTTGGAAAATAATAATTCTCTAAGGTATAAGGTTGTCGTTTTACATAGAAATTGGATCTAAATTATAGAAATAATGGACATGTTTCACTAATTACATCATAAAAAAAATTAAAATATTATTTTAGAGATATTTTAGGAATTAACCATTAATTCTACCATTTTATCTTACTTTACTTTAATTGTGAAAACTCAATTGTTAACTTAGTAACATTTGTTTTACAAAAAAATAAAATTCTCCCTCGTAATAAATTTTTACATGAAGACACAAAATTTTGAATCCATTTAATATAATTCAATTTATGAATATGATAATTTTAATTTTTAAATGAAATCAAAAAAATATATTAAAAAAACTATTTTTATAGAAAAAAATCTATTTTTAACAGTATATGTTCCAGATCTTATTTTATACCATTTTCTAATTAAATTAGTGTATAATCAATTTTTATGCATAGAAAAATTATATTTTCTTAGAATATTCATTTAAAAAAGATCTATTTTATTTAATTAGATAAAAATACACAATACATAGAAAAAATAATTATTAAAAAAAAATTCAACATTAAATGATTTTAACGACATACCTCTAAAATTATATATTTATCTTCTAACAATTAAATATTAGTATCCCATAGATATTATAATATTTACTTTAATTTTATAAACACATAAAATGAAAACAATAATATTTTTTATTATTATCTTTCTTGAATAAAACTACGTTTTTGAAAATAATTCAATTTAATTAATTATTTTTATTTTATTTCATTCCTATTTTATTTAGCATAAGTGAATTATATTTTTCTTAATGTATTTAAAAAAATTATACAACATAAATGTACTTATTGGATATAGTTATATCCAAATACTATATATCCGAAAATCATATATAAAACAATCATATGTCCAAAAACCATATAACCAAAATCCATATATATAATCATTATATTACATTCCTATATATTTCATTATATTTCATGAATCATATTGTAAACAAAAATCAAGATTTTTTATATATTTATAATTTATTTATTATTCCTACAATTATTATTGGCAATATAATTTTCATAGAAGATCATGATGATGAGAATTATAGCCTTGTAGCTGTTAAGTTACTTATGGTTTCACACTATAAATAATTATAATAATTATAACTCATTAAATTACCATTTAGTGTATTTTATTTATAATCATAGTATTCTACTATAATGAAATAAGGCATTATTCATTTTAGTTTAGTGTTGCATTTATCACAATCTATTGAACACATAAGATTTATTTAAATTAAAAAATATACTAATATTATAGTGTGTTGTATTCTACCGCCTGTTAAAATGAATCCATCCATTGAAATATCATTTCTTAGATGAAAACTTATGGGGGTACATTTGCCTCTTTACCTCATCATGTTCCCACATTTCCTTCTCCAGGTTATGATTCCTCCATAGAACTTTAACCATTTGAGTGTTCTTATTCCATAGTACATTATCTCAATGATCCAAAATATCTACCAATTATTCCTCATAAGAGAGATCATGATCTTTTTTTAATAAATTTGATTTTATTACATGTAAAGGTCCTTGTATGTACATTCCCAAAAGTGGTACATGGAACACATTACGCACTTGGAAGAGGTTATGTTTATGTGTAAGTCGATAATCTATCATCCCCACACAATTGTACATTTTGAATGGACCAATGTATATAGGGATCAACATTACCTTCATTCAAAATATGATAACCCTCATCCAAGTTTCTATTTGAATAAATAACTTATTCTCAACTTCAAACTCCAAATCTCACCAATTATTATCAATGAATCTCTTCTGTAAACTTTATGTAGTTTCAATATATCAGTAAATGTCTTGAATATTCTCTAATATTTCATTTTAAATATCCAATCCTAGAATCTTATACTATCTTGCTTAATCCCAATATATTTTAGTTTGTATTATCTTCACATATAGAGCCTCATATTGTTACATTTGAATGATTGAATAATAAATGTTGTTATATGTGTAATCATCCAGTGGAATTTGTTGAACCCAACCTCTATTCAAATAAATCGAGGAAGCCTTTAGCATATATACTAGGGTATGAAGGATAATTACTTTTTGAGAATAATTTTTAAGATCATAATATATATTAATGCTCATCATAATATATAATTCTTGGTGAATAATTTTATAGAACATTGAGGTGAACCTTAGATCTTGATCAGATATAACTAAGAGTAGTACTTCATGCATTGTTCCCACTTCATTTATATTCCTCTGGGAAAGATTATCAAGTTATAGGTATTCTCAAATGGAAATGAAAAGGTCTAACATTGTTAGTTAATAAACTATATCCCAAATAATTTTATGGATTTTAGAGGTATTAGGAATACCTACAAAGAATTCTATAGTGATGTTCTCCCATTAACATAATGTCCTGGATAATGTTACCATAATCCCCTTTAACTAATGTCTTTTTAGCATAAATTTGTGGCATAAAAATCCTAGAAATTTATACTTTACATACTATTTCTTTATATTTTCCCTCTAGATATGTCCATTCATAACTCTATACATCTTTATGTTTCCATGATGGATTGTGAATGATGATCTAGTTGCATTATCCAGTAAATCATTCATTAATTCTAGTATTTAATGGACATATAGTCCTTTATGGGATTGTATAAATCCATCAATTTTAAGTTTTATCTTTTTAATAATTTTACCTTATTTTTTAGATCAATATCCTCCCTCTACTCTATAATGATCTTCACATGGATGGATGGTTGAGAAGCCATTATGGAACGATAGGATTTCTCCCTTTCCCTTATAATTATGAGGTTCATCCTTTGAAAATATATGAGTATTGGGTCTCTTTCAATTTTATTCATTGATAAGGTATCATTATCTTTAATAACCAAATCAAAAGACACATTTTTCCCTTCCTAGGGTTGTAATGTATTAATCAATCATAGTCATTGGTCAACTCCAACCATCTCTTTTGGCACATGATCAAATCCATATATGTGAATATATATAATGTATGTTATTTTGATTATTATATATTTTAATCCATTCACCAAAGATGTTTTTTCCAATATATATTTAATGAAAATTTTACCATTTATAGATCCAAATAATGTGTAGATAAATTTTTATTAAGAACATTTAATTAATTTTTGGAATAAACTACCGCATTGTAATTTTGTATGAGGAAACATCCCAGTACTCTCTATGATTCATCACTATATATCACAAACCCTTATCTACATTAGGTTACTTGTGAGTATTAGTATAGTGAACAACCATGTCTTAAAGCCCTTAACATATTCGTCACATTCATCCATCCAAAAGAACTTTACTCCATTATGGGTTAACAGGGTTAATAGATTTTATAGTCAAGAGAAATTTATCATAAATTGTTAATAATATCAATCCAATAAAATAAAATTAGGTATCTATGTTACAATGGTTTTTCTATTCCATTCACCACTATCTTCTTTCTTTAATGGATCCATTTATATACCCTCACATGTTATTACATGACCCTATAATGATACTTTTTGATGTTTGAATTCACACTTTCTAAATTTGGCATTAAATTTATTCTTTATCCAGGTCTCCAATAAAATCCTCAAATGATATTGATGAACATCATTTTTGTTGGAATATATGATAGTATCATCTATAAAGGCTACCAAAAATTGATTGAGGTAATATATAAATCCTATATTGATAAGATCCATGGAGATAACAGGGGAATTTGAATGTTCAAAAGGCATCACTATGAATTTATAGTTTATATATTTTTTACAAAAGGTTTTATTGGGTATATCCTCAATTTTCTCGGTTAATTAATGACATATTAATCAATGGTTAATCATTGAGATGTATTAATACCAAAATGATTGATCAAACATATATTAAATATAATCTAGTGGATAATTTTTCTTGATCATTATTTTGTTTAGTTCATGATAATCACTTCATAGATTTATTAATTTATATTTATCAATAAAAAAGTAGGATTCGTGGAACCCATAGTGAAGAACATGTGAATATAAAACTATTATCCGAATTCTGTCGGATTTACTCCCTTAATTTTTCTAATTTAATCATGTTCATATAATAAGGAGTCTTTTATATTGACATAACACCATGTGTGAGTTCTACTTAAAATATTACTTCATGATTTGGGATAATAACCTGAAACTCTTCAATAAATACACAAAATTGTTCTTAAATAAAAGAAATATATTTAATACTGAGTTTTTACATAACAATCTGATATGAATATACATCATTATTAAGTGACAAGACCTATAAAAGGGACGTAAATTCAATAAATAGTTTATTGTTATCCTTTCACTGGTATATGATCATTGTTCGATTTTGGATATAAAATTTGATTTACCTGTTCCAAAAATTAATGTGGTCTTTATATAATGTGAACCAATACATTCTAAAAATTACATAAAATTTGTCTAATGGGAGGAAAATAAAATTTTAAGGAAGTAAATTCCCACAAAATCTAATTAGATAAGAGTTATATACATAGGATGAAATCACCATATCACTAGGTATTTTCACTAAAAAATTAATATCTAATAATTATGGTGATAAAATTATTCTCTTAGAAGACATTATAGATATAATGGGGTGGGTGTAACCATAATCAAATAAGAATTTTTAGTTATTGAGTGCATATTGAGTATAACTTTCATCGCTTCATTTTTATAACCCACATTATAAGAGATGATTTCATAGGATTCCCCTTCATTCATAGGATTTAGATTTTTCCAATTGTCATCATTTACACTCGGGTTGCTGCATTGGTTTTTTTAATGTCCACATAACATACAATTAAAAAAATAGATTATTGGTGGGTCATTAGGTTCAGATTTCTTTTCATCAGTTGGTCTCTTCACATCTCCTCAACATTCATTTGTTTTATGTAATTATCATTAAAACTTGAATTATTTACCTATTACTTTGAATCAATTACCTCTATTATTCTTCCTAAAATTTTAAACATGTAAGAAGATGAATTTTCATTCCTCTATGGATTTTAATAGTTATGTTACTATAAAACTCCATTTTCTTATTCTTATCCACAAAACCATGAGAATAATGGGAGTCTCCAATTTTTATTTCATCTTTTAGAGAACATAATAAATTTTCTTCATATTTACTAAAGTCATTGATAGTTTAAAATTTTCAAATACTTGGTTTTAAGATACTAAATAAATGATTAATTTTTATTTCATGGTTAATGATAAAACCCTAAGAATACCTTGTGATTTTGGTGAAGTTTAGTTCATAAGTACCAAGGGATTGAACCCTATTTACCCTTAGATTAAAGAATTATCTCCCCATTTTATTATAATGTTATTGAAAAGAATTTATATTGAAAATCACCATCTTGAACTCTTCTCATTCTAGGGAGTCACTTTCTTCCTTCTATTTCATGTCCATAATGCAACCCCACCATTGATCTGCTTCAACTTCGAAATAATCAACAAATAAAACAAACTTATCTTACTCTGAGAAATGGGTAATGAAAAATGACACTTTTTGTGTGTAAATCCATTTCTTAATAATTATTTTGTTAGAGGATCCACTAAAATAGGGTAGTCATTTATGTATGAAGGACTCAATGGTGACTTATTCCTTCCTTGGATTGTTTTTTAATTCTATATGACTCGTGTTATTTTTCACAACTTGAAAGCGTTGGGTGATCATAACCATGATATTTTTCACTTGATATCCTATCTTATTTGGTTTCTCATTAGGGGAATCATTTCGTTGTCTATCACATTTTTTAATGGGATTACTCAAGTTTATATCCAATTTCTAAAACAAAAAATGGTTAGTTTCAATATTAAAAATTAATATTCATAGACAATATGCATATGATAATGAATATCAATCCAAAAATGACTCTATGTATAAAACATTTATTTCAACATATAACATATTTGGTTAAACTTATGAAAATATTGGTTCATCCTATAACAGTTTTGGTTTAACATAGGTTGATTTATGTTTTATCCCCTTATTCTTCATAACATAATCTACAAAATTAACTAAACCCCTCTCTAATACCAACTATGTTGAACCAACCATAACATATTCTCATATAACATAATTTTCGGGTTTTCATCTCAGACTTTTGAATTCTTCAAATGTTGTTTTCCAATTATCCTCCAAGATTGACTATTATAGACATTCGGTGAGGAGATCATGGTATTTTGGGGGCTGTTCTATAAGAGTTCTCAAATGGACCCCGAATTTTAATCCCAGTTCTGAACCTCCCATTGTTCCGATATAGATTAACTTCCTTGGGCTACCACTCCACTTGTTAAAATAGTAATAACTGTTTCGGATTTCCATGCTTATTGGATACCCTTTATGATGGATTTGGCGACGAGGAATCTTGTGAGACCATCAGTTTCTAGAATCTGTGTTGAAATAGATGTCTCTAAAAATATTCCTACCCTAATTTGGATTCAGAATGGTGAGTCTGGTTTCCCCCAAGATGTTGTTTATGAAATATTACCTGATTAAGGTCATTCGATCTTTATGTTTGGGCATGACCAAAAGGAATGTGACTGCATGATCACAAGTAATGATCCCAAAAAGTTACCTGGGTTGAAAATGGTATGCTGAATCCGGGAACTGATAATGGAAATGTTAGTCAAGTATCTTATCACCCTTTTACTACTAGAGTGCATAAATCTGATGTGAACAAAGGGATTTTGGTATTAAATACTCAGCCTTCTCAACCAGCATTCCATTCTATATAAGTTTCAGGTTCTATGGATCCCCTACCTCATACTTCATGTAGCAATGATTCTACTTCCTTGGTGGAGGATCAAGAGAATCACATTGAATCACATGAATCCAGAGGCAAGGAGTAAGGTGATCTCTCTGATTATTGTGAATCCTTGTCGGAGTTTGATGATCAACCCAATCAAATTTAGGAAGACTTCCTAAAATCGAGTTCTAGGAAAAGGAAAAAACCAATGATATACACTGACAACATCATTACCCCAAATCGAAGAAAAATAAGGAAGCGCCGGGACTATCCTCAACTAGAAAGAAAAATTGTCACAATATCTATGGAAACCACTAGGAAGGAGACTCCATCACTCCCAACTATGGTTGGCCAACAGATTTCAATCTTTGATTCAGATGCTGATAATGATGAAGGTAAACAAAATCATTTATATAGAGATTCCTATTAAAATCAAGAGGACGGGGGAGATGAATCTTTTGACTGGTCGGATAAACAAGATGCAATAATTTTCAGGAAATATCATGATGGTATCATTCATGTTGAGAAATACCTTGAAATTAGAAAATATATATTCATCAAGATATTGGATGAGCATAAAAAACCCTAATTTCAACTTCAAAGATATAACCTGGGAGTGATGTGTTGTGTGCTACTTGGAATCTCTTATGGGGGTGATGTGTGATGTTTGAAAAGTTTGGTGATGCTTGGTTATGATCAATTCTAGGACCGCATTGAAGGATATTCTGAGATTAGAAATAAAGTTCTAATTTTCTTGAAAATGATTTAACGATCCGTTGATGATCATTCTTGATAGAAGACAACAATCATTAAACCAGTTTTTGGTTTTTTTGTTTATCTTGATCTAGGAAATAAAAACGCTATTTGATGGCTTTTACTAGGAGTTGGACTATGATTCTGACAAGAAAGTGATGTCTAGTTGTAGTGAATTACCTATACAAAAGGGGTGAAAAAAAAGGACTTAATGCTGGTTTGGATCTACAACAGATGGAATGGATGAGGATCCACTATACTGGTGAGGGAATATAGCTTATGGACTTCAAAAGGATGAAATATGGACTTTCCTGAAGACTTATAGTTCCTTTATTTCTAATCGGTATGTGTTTTTTCTTCTTTCTCCATGTAACCATTTCATTTTTATCTAGTGTTGCATCATTAAACCTCGAGACTTCCTTGTAACTCTTTATTTTTCAATAAATTCTACAGTGATAATGGTTGAGAAACCATCCCATGTCTCACCTTTGAAATAAAATAAGTGATCATAATATAAGCATGAGGTTGTTAGAATAAGATTATAAAAAACAATAATAATAACAAATATGTTAAATATCTTAAATCCGGAATCATGGAATAAAGTTTATTCAATAAAAATAAATAAGAAATATTTTTTTTGAAACATAAACAATCAGTCATGATTCATGAGAAAAAGTTATAAGCATAAGACATAGGTTTGTGACATACACATAGGTATAAAAAACAATTCTTTAGTTAAGGTTCACTCCCAAGACTATAATTTTAGACATATTACCATAATGGAAATTCTTGACCAGTCATTTCCAACATCCGTTTAATAATATCTTTTATCTAGTTAACTACATCATCTCTTAAGAGTTTATTACATTTCTCATCTCTTAGGATATTCTCAACTACATCATTTTTATCCAATACATTGGAGGTATATATAACTCTAGAAAAACCCATCATATAATTAAAACCATACATACATGTGATACAAGATCCTAAAAAGTTAATCATATAATAACCAATGATAATAATATAGGTTTCATAAACATTTAATCATTTCATCATAGAATAACCCATGGAAAATAAAGATGTTTCATAAAGGCTTCATGGTAACTGAATTAACATATGGGAAAGGAATAGATTTTATAGAATCATACTTAAATAATAAATATCACAAGATATATAGAGATAGAAATATTATGGTCTCATAATATCACATCACCAATGAAGTATAAAAATTATTAAATTATGTATATATAGATGAAAAATAAATTTAAAATATAATTCAAAAATTTATTAAAAAACCTTAGAAAACACCCTTTGTTTTAATAACATTTAAACTATAAATTCATAAAATATTAAGAAAATTATTTTCATTGAAAATAACTAATTAAAAAATTAAAGGATACTTCAAATAAATGAACATTAATGATGGTCAGAAATCTTTTCGCATTGTATATGATAAAATAAATCATTCATTCTAAACTTTTTTAAAAAGAAAGAAACAATATGTTCATAAAAACATTTCTTTAAAACATTCCTTTGTAATAATTTGTTAATAAAATAAAGGGTAATGAAAAATACCTTTTTAAAACATTTTAATTAAAGGATATAACTTTCAGAAAATAATTTTTAATATTTCATACATGGAATAAAAATTTTATCGACAAAAGATTAAATAACATTGGATTTTCGTTAAAAACATCCTAATCATTTTCACTCAAAAAATATAAAAAGGGTACTCATATATATAAAATAAAAAAATTAGTCGATTTGAATAAAATATATGTGGTTCAAAGGATATTATTTATATAATTTCCATTAAATTAAATTTATCATATACAATTTTGAAATGAAATGAGATTGCCACATAAACCAATTACCTCATGTCACATCATGCTTGGTACACATTCAAATATCCTATATATTCAAATATAAATTTATTATAAAAATATTTCATAACCATATTAACAAATAAATTTTTATTTATATATTTTTATAGTTTCTAATTACTTTTATATTAGTAATTCTTAACAAAAATGAATATTTAGGGGAAAATCAGTTCGTTTTCCATTCGTGTTTCGATTTGATGGTTCTAGTACTTATAACATAGTCATGGGTTCATCATGTATATAATTTGTGTTATGGAATATTTATCATATTTACCCATTATATATTATTTTATAATTACTGATGAAAAATGATGATGAAAAAATGAATTGCATCACTTCATGGAGACGGAAGTGCATGCATATGCATTAGTGTTGTTTCCACATTTTGATGGTTTGAAAAAAGAAAGGTAAAAAATAATTAACCTCTAAAAAATAATTATTATATCTTGAAAATAAAATAAATTCATTAAATATATACTTATTGCTATCCATGTATTATTGAAATTAAAAACAATTCACAGCGTTTCGTGGATAAGGAAGTCAACACATACACATGAGTGACGCTATCATTTACCAAAGAATGTAAATGTGAAAATGTAGATATGATATTATAGATCCATAATAATAATTATTTTATAAATATAATTTATAAACATTTAATCTATCATAATGACCAATGATGGATTTTGGTTATGGAATGTGAATCATATCACTATGTAGAGGTGGTAATCCTCAAATATGCATGAGTGATACATTCATTTAAAATTTGATGGAAATTTAGTGGAAAATAGATGATAAATCATCATAATAACAATTTTTTATATTTAAAATCCTGGATTAGTTATTTTATAATGGTTACCAAATATTTAGAGGGGTATAAGGAGAAATAAAATTGAACATACTCGATTAAGAGTTATTCCTCTTAATTGAGAAACCTTATTTGGATTACACATTAGTCCTTAGAAGGGTGGTATTATGATCAAACCATGACCTCTAAGACATGGGGATGGAATTTATCATGGTATTAAGGTTAGTATTGGATAATACAGAATTCTCATAATGTGTTATTATGAGATTAAATGTGGTTGAATTTAATATAGGAATGAGGGAGACACTTGTAATTTTTCAAAAGATTAAAATATATTTATATCTTACTCAAGTCAATCGGATAAAAAATTCAAAATATTATAAGATAATAAGGATAAGGTGGAAATAAAATAAAGATAAATTTTAATGTATTTTTTTCAAAATTTAAACCTTAAGTCTTATTTTACCCCCACCTAGTAAACCAATTTCAAACCTAAATGTGGTAACAAAAATTTACTATTTTTACTATTCATTATGACGAAAAATTAAGTTGACCATATTATATTATATTAAATATCATTAATATAAATATAAAATCTATTTAAAAATATTCAATTTTTATAATTGGCATAAATTGATTTTAAAATTAGTGCACAAATTACAGTGTAGAATATGATTATAAAAATTACATTTTAAGCATAAAATTGTATTTATTATTATTCAATGCCTAGTAAAAAAATTAGATTAATGTTAAAAAATTAGATAGAATAAATAATCTATAAATTTTATTTAAATAATTCATTAATAGAGATTAGTTTAATTTACTAAGATAAAAATACAGTATGCGAATGTAAAATTAGGAAAAAAATCTATACTTACCTTCAAATGATTTTATATTAATTTATAAACTATTCAAAGAAAAATATTTAATTTTATAAATATTTAGACAATAATTTTTAATAATTTTTTAATTCATATTCATACACTCAAATCCAATGAATCAGTGATAGTTTTCACGTTAAATAATAATATATTAAGAGTATATCACAGTTTTTAACTAGGTATTGCATGTAAAGAAACCTTTATAAGAAATGAAAATTATTTATATGTTAATATATCATAATATCATGGGGTGTTACTTTATAAAATATCTATGTTCCCACATAGCTTCATCAAATTTTGGATTCCTCTCATGAAAATCAACAAGATGAGTAGTGTTGTTCCATAGAAATTATCTCTATGATCCATGATTTCTACTATTTTATCTTCATATGATATATCATGATATAGCGGTATAACCTATGATTTCAATACATTTAAATTATCAAGTATCTACTTCCCCATGAGTGATATATTAAGTATATCGTGAAATTGTGATTGGTTCGACTGAAGCGCCATGCGATAATCAACCATCCTAATATTATAAATAATTTCTATTAGGATGATATATCTTGGGATCCTCTGTCCCTTATTTCAAAATATCATAACCTTACTCCTTGTATAAATTATTAGGAATTCCATCTCACCAACTTTTAATTCCACGTCTCATCAATGATGGTCAGAAAAATACTTTTGTCATCTCTGTGTTTCTCTATTGTGTGGTTGAATGTATTTGACATTATCTATCATTTCATCATCTAGCTCAGTCTCCAATATCTCTATTTCTATAACATCATCACAACATGTAGTACTTCTGAAATTATTACCATTTAGGGCTTCATAAGAAACCCTATAAATGCTCGATTGAATGTTATTGTTGTAGGAAACTTATACCAATGGAAGTTGTTGATACCAATCAAATTTGAACTCCATAGAAAATGATCTCAACATATGTTCTACGATTTTATTGGTCCTATCAGGATGAACATATTCATGTGAATGATATACAATGTTAATGTTAAATCCTATATTCAATTATAGCTAAATAATTCTTAAAAATGCAATGGTAAAACTCAGATCCTAATCAGATACAATAGAATTTGGTACTACATGTAACCATAAAACATCTTTATTGTATATCCTGACAAGATGATCATGAGTGAAATCATATATAATAGAAATAAATGTTCTAACTTCATAAGGAAGTATAATACACCCCAAATATCATTATGGTCTTTAGATGTTATGTGGAGTTTGATAACGAAATACATGATAATGTGTTTCCATGTCCATTATGGTTGGGATAATGGTTGTACCATCACCTTAAACAATGGTATCTCAAACTTAACATGCAGACATTCCAGGAACTGAGATACAAACTCTAAAATATCTATCCTCATGTTATCCCACTAGAAATACTCATTAAATAATTATACATATTTATATTTCCAAGATGAACTGAGAGTGATGAGCTATGATATTATTATAATTTATCTTTCTTAAATTTATTTATTAAAGGGACACATACTCGGTTCATGAAAATAATAATTCATTCACAATCACGGTCACACTTAGGAACATTTCTCGTCTTCTTTTATAGTTCCACATGCTCCATCTGCTCCTCTTTAATCCTCCCAAATATGTATGGTTGAACATTCATATGAGAAAAATATAGCTTGTACCATATCTTCATGACTTCAAGGTCTGTCTTCTATAAATTTATAATTATTAGATCTCTTTAAATTCACTTCATAGAGAAAGTATCATGGTTTTTCTTACTAAATGAAACATCCACCTTGTTTTCCATCTCAAGGTGGTAATGTATTGAGCCATCATAATCTATAATCAATTACAACTATATCCTTTTGAATATATTCAACTATTTCTTTGAAAATATAAAATTCAGTACATTATGATCAGTATATATATAATATCTTTCACCATAATGATAATTCCATTATATTTTAAATGAAAAAATTATTTCTGCCAACTAAAAATCATGATTCGGGTAATTTTTCTCACTAATTTTTAATTTATGTGAGGAATAATATATCATCATATCATTCTATATGTAGATTAAATACATTCCCTTCTTCATTGAATCATTAAAGATCAAAAACCCTTCTCCACTGAAGGTTAGTATAAGCATGTGTGCATTGTCTAACAATGTTTTTAGATCCTTGAAATTTTCCCCACATTCATATTTCTAAATGAACTTGGATTCCTTCTATGTCAACATGGTTATTGGAAATATTATTAATGAGAAATCCCATAAAAGGAATTGATAAAATTTATCCAGCCCAATAAAACTATGGATCTTTGTTACCATAGAAAGTCTGGTATATTTCACAATAACTTTCATCTTTAAAATATTCATTGATATACCCTTTCTTAAGATTATACGACTCATGAATGAAACTGTTTGTGACTATAATTCACACTTTCTGAATTTTGACAACACGTTCTCTTTTCTTAAGGTCTTCAACATAATCCCCTAACATTTTTATGCCATTCCTTCTTCTTGAAATATATAATAATACCATCTATAAATACTACCACAAAATAATAAAGGTAATATCTAAAGACTATATTCATTAAATCCATGAAGATAGTAGGTGATTTATTTTGTCCAAATATAATCACTATAAATTCATAATGACCATCCCTCAAACAATATGATTTCTTGGTTATATCATATTTCTTAACTATAAATTTATGATTTCTAGATCAAGTATAAATCTTCAAAAAAAAATTGAGCTCTTCATAATTGATCAAACTGTTCCTTGATATATGTTTTAGGATACATATTATTAATAGTGATCTTATTAATTTCTCAATAATCAATGATAATATGCATTGACTGATATTTATTCTTCAATAAGAATAGGTTGAACACATGGTGATGCACTATGAAATATTAATCTCGTATAATGGTTCTACTATATTTTATTAATAAATTAATAAAAAAATTTGATCTATTCAATATGGAATCTTGGAAATATGTGTATCCCTGTGTATGGATTTTCTTGGAAACTCAACTTCACAATTATTGGTAAGACTGAAATTATTCAATAATTACATCATCATAATAGCAAACAATATATATATATTGGGTATTTGTTTTATCCCTAACCATTTGAGATAAACATTCCTCATGAATACATAATTATACCCATACAATGGAAGTAACTTACATTAGATCATCATATTCATACATGAACTGAAAGATGAACCAAGGACTATTAAGAATATCAAATGTGACCTCCCTTTATCAGTAATTGATATGATATCTATATAAATAGATACAATCCATGCCGAAAATCACATAAAATTCAATTAGAGGGAGAATCACAAGATTTGAATGAATTATATTCTCACAAACATATATTACAAAGGAGTTATGGACATGATATGAGACCATCTTACCATTAAGAGTTTTCAAAACTAACTCAACATTTCATCCTGCATTGAGGGTGATGTGGAAACCTTAACAATTTATTCAGATAAAAAATATTCAGTAGATGTAGAATAAAATTAAAAATATTATTTCTGGAGTGGATGGTAAGAATAAATTTCACCACTTTTTTCCCACGAACCACTTCATAAGTTATGATTATAATTCCTCATAAATTTAACAGACCCATAATTACATGATATATTACACAGTTTTCACATCATTGAATTTTGATAATACTTTTGGTTTATAGTTTTAAGGAATTAGGAAAAACAATTACATGTCAAAGCCTTATAAAAAAATGTAAGCGCTTCCACATATAATAAATTTTATTATACACAAATATAATACTTAAAATAAAAAAATGAAGTTTCATTAAAACATGCTCACTAAATTAATGTTGAATAACCTTATTGTAAATTTAGACATTTTTATACTTTCATACTCATCCTCAAGAACTATGAAAAATTTCTAAAAATTGTAATGAGAAAAAAAACATAGCAAGGGATATAAGAATAAATAAATTAATTAGTAAATTTTGAAAATATTTTTATCCCAATAAGAAATGTTTTTGTTTTACATAATAAATTTTGAGCTATAATATTCATTTTCATACATATGAATTAATAATCATTGCCAAAATATTTTAATAAAATGTCTCATAAGTATTATTTAATAAAAATTCGTAATCATAAGTATTTACATGTATAACATGGATAATCATGAAAAAAAAATTCTTACAAACATACTTTTCATCCATAAATAGTTATACACATTCCATTAAACATAATATCATTAGATAACCTAATGAAATCAAAATAATTCTATGAAAAATATTTTTCCAGAATATAATATTCAAGTAGTTGACTTTGTATTTTTTCTTAAAATAACCCTTAATATATCTCTTATAATAACTCTTACACATGTAATAACCTACTATATTAATTCTAATATACATCCCTAAAGAACATAATCATTACCCAATGAGTTAGAGAGATATATCTGGATCCCTAGACATCCTGAAAAATTTACAAGGACCATAAAACACATGAAACACATATAATTATTCATTTTTATAATAAAATCACATAAATTATTTTGTATGAGATATATGTAGAATAACGTTTTATATTCTTGTAAAAAAAATAAGGATACAATCTTTTTTCTCTGAAAAGTCAACAAAAATTCGTTGAAGAATAGGGAATATGATATTAATTTGAAAATACATTTAGAAATTTATACGAAGATTATTAAATAATAATATACACGATGTCATGAAAATTTTCTCATGTTATATACATTATAAAAAATATTCTATTTACACTTTTTTCAAAATATCAATAATGACCCATTTGGAAAACATCTTAAAATATTATTTTAAAAACATTGAAAAGAAAAAAAAGATAGTATAAAATGAATCAAAACATAAATTTAAGTATATTATCAGAAAAAATAAAACATTTTAATTTATATTGTTATTGAGGGAAAATGGAAGAAAACCTTTATATCTTTTAAAATAACGTTTTAAGGAAAATTATATTACCTTAATGTTGAATCATTGTATACATGCTTTGAATCCTATTTGATAAATTTATATTAATTTTATAATTTATTATTAACCTTTTTAATGTGTATTATTTTACTATTATACCTTTTATTTTATTTATAAACATGCCTTATATGGTTAATAAATCATTTCAAGTCATGATGGATGTTTTGAGGATGTTCAGTTCATAATCGTAAAACAACTTCGATGGGATGACCATTATCAAAGGATTCAAGGTTAAATCATATAAAAATATTATTTGTGAAATATTTATCATTTTTATACATTAAATATAATTTTATAACCATCCATTAAACTATTACATGAATAATGAATCACATCGCATCGCGGAGGTGGTGATCCACATGTAGCACGAATGATATTATCATTTTTGAACATATTGAAGGGTAAGAAAAAACATTATATATTGAATTTAAAAAATTATAATAATTTATTGAATATAATATGTATGAATTAAATCCATAATTATGAATATCCATGATAGGTGGTTATAGAAAATAAAACACATAGATTCGTGGAGGTAGTAGTCCACAAATACGCAAGAACGATGTTGTAATTCCACATAGGATGAAAAGGGAGATTAAAAAACGATTTTAACCTAATAATAATAAATTTTATGTATATGGGATATAATTTTGTTATTATTTTAGATTGGTTAAATTTTATTTTATGTATTTATAAGATTAAATAAAATGAAAAATGACCAGTTAATAGTTATACCACTTATATGGATAATAACCTTTGGATTACACATTAATCATTATAGGTTAGTCTTTTGATGAGACCAGATACTCTAGGTAATGGGGTAAAATCATGGTAATAGTTTTTATTTGGGATTTTCTAAACTATATTCCTCAAAAGGTTTGACTAATGTAGGGGAGGAGTTTTTCTTTTATTATTGAGGGGGTGAAACACTTGTAATTTTTCTAATGTTTTAAATATTATAAATTTAATTCATTGTAAAGTGGCACCCAAACCATTAAAATATGAAGATAAGTTGATAATTGTAGAAATATAATCATAAAACAATAATTCATATAATTTTTATGGCCTCATAACATATTTTATATCTAAATTAACCTGAAACACCCTTTACCACGATGACACTTTTCTACCATAGTTAGTATTCATAATGACCAAAAATTAATTTAACCTAATTAATAATTTCAGAAATAATTATTCAAAATATTGAATCCATTTATCTTGATTCAAACTTTATAAATTTCAGAAATTTATTTCAATATAAGTTCTCAAAAGACAAAGAAAAATATTTTTTTAGAAAATTGCGTTTTTTGGCATAAAAATGAACATACACCAAATTTGGATATAATTTTAATTACAATTGAATTATTTAAAATAATTTTAAAAATGGATCTTATGTAACGTTAAATATAAATCCAAAATAGAATGATACTTTAGAATTAATTAATTTAAAGAAAATAAATGACATTTTTTTCAAAAAATGACACTTTTTTGTTGTTCATTCAAAAATCAATTTTTTTTCAAAAATCCCAGAAATTCACCCTCGTATATATTTGATATATTAATATAAAAATTTAATTCCATTTTATATTATTAAATTTCTAAAATTTTGAAATTTAACTTTTAATTAAACCATATAATCCGTTGAAAAATATTTAGATATAATAAAACTAGTAATTTTTTGATTGAAAGTTACCTATAAATATTACAGTGAATATGAATCAATAGAATATAATCATGAATGTTAATAACACAATAAATTATTTTATTATCCACATTTCCTGGTTTTTCACATTCTTCACCTATTATATTAATTGTGTCCTCAAAATTTTATTCATCATCTAAATAGGTAGGGATATTTTTTCCTAATAGGCTTTTCAGGTTCCCATGTTGCTTCCTCAATAAAGTGGTTATTACAAAAAACATTAACATAGTGAGTTACCATGTTCAATAAAACCTTCTCTCCATGATTCTACGTTGGATTTTTATCTTATTAATTAATCTCTTTCAAAAGTACTACCTTAGGACTAACGTCTAGAGATTAATTAGGTAAATATTTCCTAGGAAATGAAACAAGGAACACATCATGTACCAATGATAAAATTACAGGGAAATATACTTATTAAATAAATTATCCCACCTTTATCATGAATTTTAAATAATCATATAAAATTTCGTATTTTATTTCATTTTATTCAAAAAAAAACATAACACCATTCTGTGGAGTTATTTTAGACATACAAGATCAACTACCTAAAAAAGATGGGTAATTGATCATGTTATGTGTATGACTATTATAAATTATTTTAGGTGACCTCATATATTTTGGAACCATCATTACCTTCCCAACTATTTCTTATACATATTTTAGTCACAAAAAAACCATTCTGAAACATCAACCCAACCTAATAGAGTCTAACACCAATTTTTATATAATGGATCAAAATTTTACATCAATATATTGGAATAAAAACTATTATAGGAAGAATATTAAACTAAATAAATATATTGATCACAACATTCCTAGTAATACAATGATAGATCAGAACTCAGAACCTACAAATTGCGAATCATTCTATTTGATTATCCATCAACATAAGGATGAAAAGTTTTATTGAAATTTAATTCAATACCCAATGACTTATAATGTACTTTCCTGAAATTTGAAATAAATATGGTATCATGGTACAATACAACAGAGAGAGGGAATCAATATAATAAAACTATCTCATTAAGATAAATTCTATCAATTTGATCCAAATACATATTAAATAGAATAAAAATAAAATTTTTATATTCAGTCACATTATGAAAAATAACCCAAATCACCTTATTACCTTGAGATTTCATTATTAATCTGACCATGAAATCCATAGATATATTCTCTTATTTCCATTAAAAAAATTAAAAGTCAGAAGCATACCCTTTGGTAGTTGTCACTCAACATTATCCTATTAAAAGTAAAACATTTCATAGTAAAATAAAAAATATATTTCTTCCTTCACTCCCCCAAATAACATTCAAAAATCTATTTATACATATTATTACATCAAGATGGAAAAATCATAGTTATATGCTTCAGATAATGGTACTTTAGGAAATGGGAATCACTTAGAACACAAAACATGTTTCCAAATCTGAGAAAACATTTTTTATCACCATTAATCTTGGAAAACTTACCCTTATTAACTGATTCTACTCTCTATTACAATATAATATCATACACCTGAGCATATTTTATACTTTCTAGAAAATGTGACTTTAGTGATACTTGATCCATAATAGTAGAAGTTTCTACAGGCAAAATTCCTAGGCAGACACTCATCAAATCATTAACCAAAGGATCACATTCCAAGCGTAGCATATATAATGATGCATTATCTTTCCACCTAGTGGAATTGGATACATTGTTTTGTTTTACTAAATGATAGTGAATTGTGAAATCATAATCTATTATCAGTTACAACCATATTCTTTACCTCATGTTCAAGTATTTTTGTGAAAATATATTCTTTAAACTTTTATGGTTAATATATATTTAATATTTTACCACATGTAAGCTATGTATCTATTTATTAAAGAAAAAGCTATTATATCTAGACCAAAACCATTTCCGGGGTATTTATTTTAATTAATTTTTAATTGGCATGATCCAAATAAAATTTCTCGATCATCTTAGGTTAAGACACAACTAAGTCCCTTCAAAAAATCATCAATGTAGAGAAAAAACTCACCATTTGTAAATATAAAGGTAAATACAAGATCATTAAACTATATCCATTTCAATACATTAAAAAATTCATCACATTACATTATCCAATTTAATTTAATTTATTTTTGAGTAAAAATAATTATTATTCTAGGCAAGTGAGCATTATTTTTAACAAATTATTTCTAACAACCCTCTAATATAAGAAATATATTATTCCTAGTAAAATTTATAGATGTTCACCATTATTTAACCACCTTAGATTTAGTATAATCAATATTTTGGTCATATTTAGAGAAAAATGTCCAAGGAAATAAATATACTATAACAATAATCCATGTTTACTGAATTTCCACAAAATAATTCTTTTAAAGTTAGTAGAGTAATCCTTATATATCTTTAATGTTCCTCATAATTTTAGAATAAATCATAATTTCATCAATAAACACAACCAAAAATTTTTCTAAATACTCCTGGAAAACTATATTCCTATGATCCAATAATAAAACAGATGCATTACTATACCCAAAGGGAATAACCAAAAACATATAATTCCCATACCCAGTATGAAACTCCGTATGTAGAACATCATCCTCTTTCACATTCAACTAATGATTTATTTAAATGAGATTAATATTTAAAAAATATCGTGCTCCTTGATGCTTAGAAAAAATTTCATCTATATGATAAAACATATATATTTTCTTAACAAAAATGTTATTGAGTTCACTATAATCAATTCAAATCATCATTGAACCATCGATCCTTTTCAAAAAGAAAATAGGTTCATCCCAAGGTGAAATGAAAAGATGAATAAAACACTTTTCATAAAACTATTTTAACTTTTTTTAAAATTCCAATAACTACAGTGAATAAATTCAATAAGGTGGTTTTGAAATTGGTTTATCTTTTTGAACTAATTCAATAGTAAATTCAATATCCTATTCAGAAATAACACCAAAAAATCATAATAAAATGAGTCCACATATTTTACTACTACTATAACATCACTAATCTAAACAACATAACTTTTTTGATAATATGTGTAAGATAACTTCAATGGAAAATTAAATCAGTTTCTCATATTTTTGATATATTATCATCAGTATGAACTCATTTTTATATATCAGTTGAAACTTACCCCAAAAAAATATTATAACTTCCATATCATTTCAATCTATCTTAACATGGAAAAATTAATTCCAATCCATACCCAAAATAAAATCAAAATCAACTACGAACAAGACAATAAGACTTTTTAGTAAGAACATTTATAGATAATCATAGTAAGATTCCTAAAAATATGTGTTTTATTTAATACTTCCACCATGATTTTTTAACCAAATTTCGTTCTACATTTCTTGTCTTTATATTTCTATTTTACCATAAAATTACTCAAAAATAAAATAATTTGTATCCCCCAAATGAAATAATACTTTGGAACAATCTTAGTAAATAATTAATCTAATTATAACCGCATTATTTGATGGTCCTACATTTTCCAAGGTAGTCATGAATTAATTTTCTACACCCTTCTTCTTATGGTATTAATGAGTCCCATCATTACTATTTTTATTTGGCCACACATCATTATAATGGCCTATATCATTTCATTTGAAACATCTCACAACCTTTTATCTTATTTCTCTATCCATTACCATGATTCTTCTAATTTAAATCATAAGCCAAATATTCTGACATAACACATAGATAACACGTATCATATTTCATAAGGAACTTATCAGGATACATTTTACTATAATTACCACAAGAGGTAAATGTAGACATCTTAAATTCGGATTTATTTGATGGACACTTCAAAATTTCTTTCCTCTTAGATCACTTCAGGTTTTAATCTTGGAAAAGTAAAAAAAACTACATATTTACATTATTTTTACTTCATATGTAACAACCTATACCATATTTCCCATTACATGAAGGGAATTATAGTGCTTAAGGTGTACATGGGAAGCCACGAAGAGTTTTTAGGGTAAAAGATGAGTTATAGCATAGAATCTAGCAAAGAAGGAATTTTTGGCATGGAATCTTGGGATGCGCCACATCGGTGTTATTGAATTGTTTAGGGGAAGCTAATGCGTAGAGTCCCAGAGGGTTGTTTTTTGGTTTTCTAAAATTGTAATAGCTAGGTATTGGTTTTCTGGTTGTGGTGTGGAGTCCTAGAGGGTGTGTTATATCAGTTATATTGATTTTAGGTTGCTTCTTTAGAGAGATGGAAAAAATTGTATATTTCTTCATGGAGAATAGGTTCTCTGGTATGGGGTTATATATTTTTCATAGAAAATTACCTAGTTTTTTAGATCAACCACATGGATCCGTATATTTTTCTTGTACATTTATTTGACCAGCTAGGTTATGGAATGGTATCTTCCCTCTATGGAATGGTCTTCTTATTTTTAATTGTTCTGTACTATGTTTAGGTAGGATATACTGTGGTCTTATGTTTTAAAGACTTCATATAAATACCAGACACAAGAACCTTCTTATATTACCATATTTTCTCCAATTTATCGGGTTTCCCAAGTCTATCATAGAGTGTTCACTCAACCCCCTTTCAGTTCTATTCAACCCCATCCTTGATATATTTATCTACGGTGGATTTAACTGAGTTCTTCCATTTCCTGCATCATGTTTTCTCACTGTTCTTCATCCAAAAAAGGATTCTAATAAAGAAAGTGTCAGTATTTTTTAGTCTTGGTGTGTTAATATCTGGGATTGTTGTGTTTTTGGTAGATCATGTTTTTTTTCCTTCAACATGGTTCTTGGTTATGTAATTCCTCTTATTCTAACCTTCATATAGAATTTCCAAAAATTTTATTTGATGTATTGGATCGTTAATCTCAATTATATTTGTACATTCCTAAGATATCATTATAATTCTATCTTTCTAGAGATATTATACACTATCTTGATAGTGATAATGAAATGTATTTATTGAAATCAAAGGGTAAGGGAAAGAATCACATGTTTTATATCATTTGATTATGATGTTATTGAGATTTATATTTCATGATTCCTTGTAGAAAATCATAACTATTTGGGTCCTTGTCTATATTTAAATTAGTAAGATATTTAAACCCTTGTTGTGTAAATATTTTTAATTATATGAAATAAAATTTTAAAATAATGTATATATAGCTAATAAATTATTTTAGCATGGAATTCTGGTTTGTGTGAAAATTCCATTGAAATAAAGAAGAAAATTTGATAAAAATTCCCCTTATTTAAATTTAAAATAAAACATGGAAAATATGTTTTAATTTTTTTGTGATGTGTGGGTTTGATGAAATGATATTTGGTTGTCTTATGTGGTGTTTTTGATAGGAAGTGTTGGTGAGGTGAAAAGGTGGTATGCGGGGTTTGTAGGCATGAGAAATATAGGTTTTTTGTGTGTTATTATTGTGATATATTGGTGTTGTGTTAGTTTCCCAATAGTGATTGAATAATTTGATAATAATTAATTTAAATGACATGAGTTGTAATGTATACTGAATGTTTGAATTTAAATTGTAATTCTGGTTAGAATATGTAGATGCTTAAATATTGAATAATATATTGAATAAACGAAAATGGGTTGTAATGGGAAATATGGATATTGTATTAAATTGAATATAAGTGTGGCATATAGTTTGTGGATTGTGGATTTCTTTTGTGGTGTTATAAATTTAGAGATAGTGGTAAAAGTGATGAAGGTAGTGAGACATAGGGGAGATGTTGTGAGTTGGGATGGAGCACTTTTTGTGAACTCCAGGGTTGGGATTATGTGTTTAAGCATTATATGAATAAAAATTATAATTTCTTTTGATTTATATAATTATCCAACTTGATTAGAGAACCATGTGTCGACACCATATTTATTGGGGTTGTTTTCCCTAACATGCTAATAGTGTGAATGGATAGATGACTACCAACTCTTCTATACTCACTCTTCCATGTGACATTGATATGGATGGTAATGGATAGAAAGATGTCAAAAGTGCATCATTGTTGATGTTTGATGAGATTATGAGTTTTTTCATGTTGGGGTTCCTTCATGGTATGACGAGGGAATGAGGATGATTTATTTCATGTTAATTATACCTTATTATTATGGTTATGTGGTTGTAAATGTGATTTTTTAGAACATGTGTCTTCAAGTGACGTATAATGGATGGACCTAGTGTCTTCAGATTAAATGTGATGTGATGGACCTAGTGACTTTGGGTCAGATGTGATATGATGACCATATATCATTGGGAAATATTCTATATGAAATAAATGGGTGTTCCGTGATATAATATGTTAGGGTATAAGAGCATAAAACATGTAAGAATGTGATGTTTATTAATCATGATCGATATGATTTATATTATATTGTTATAATTAGGTATTTTTTGGGATTTTTTCTTATTGATGAGGCAATTGGTTATTTGACTCATTTAGGAGATATTTTTTCTTCAATTTTCCCACTGGTACATTAGTATTCTCATTTCACATGTGCATGAGTGAAATTAGGTTTGATCCTACTAATTGTACTTGTGTGTTCATCCTATGTATATAAAAACTATTTTTTTGTTTTCTAAGAGGACTTATAGGATTGTTCTTAACATTACTTGCATAGAACATGGAATAATTTACGTATCACTACCATAGGGCTTATATTTTTTTCCTTGTTTGGAAAATGTTGTTTTTTATTTCCTGTACACATGAATTGTGGGAAGGATTTGGTTTCCCTTATTTTATATTATGTCATGGATTTGCAAGTGGTTGATTTATCATATATCCCAATCCAAAATTACATATTGAATAATGCCTTCCATTTATTAGATGTATATACCCTTGATTATTTTCACAAATATGGGGCCTAATAGAGGTGGGACATGGTGTTCATTATCTCTATAACTTTATTTTTGGGAATGTATGGGATCCTTTGGAAGGAGGGTAATGAAAAAGTGGTATCAATAGATTTTTTTGAGATACATGGTTGAGTTTGAGTTATGTACATTGAGGATTTGTTAGGTTAGTAAGGAAATAATGTCATTTGATCTATGTGCATGATATAGGACCTGGAATTCCATATTGGAAATATTATTTTAGGTCCCAGAATGATTCAATATAAGGAATCTATGTTGATTGAACACCCAAGTTAGGTGTCATAGTTTTCAGTGTAGAGACCTATGGGAGGCATATGAATCATGATTGATTGTGTTGTTATTTGAATTGGATTATCTTTGGAGGTTAATATTATTTATTATAATATTAATTAATTTGATACTATCATACTAATTATATAATTTGTTTCACATTTTGTTATGGTTCCTGGATGTCATCAGTGTGTGGTTTAGGCTGGTGAGGACTATAAAGATGAACTGATTGACCATGAGAGGGTTGATCGGGTTAAGGAGGATGATATATTGTAGAGGATGTTGTTCACATTTCATTGGTAGTATTTGATTAAGTATGATTGAATCATCAATGAATTGGAGACAATTTCCCTCTTGGAGAAGCTAGATATCAACTTTAATTTCATATGTTATCAGTGAGAGTACTAGGTCTTATTTACTGCCAGTCATATGATAGGTACATAACATCAGTGGTGTAAATTTTATCATTGTGAGAAGAAATTGGAATAAATATCTTCGGTATACTTTCAAAGGGAGTTCATTCAAAGTTATTTCGTCGATCATGAGGGGTATGAGAAGGTAGGAGCTACTTTCTCTTCAGTATGAGAGCATGTTTGTGTGAGATCTTGGGATCGAGTTTAAGGACATTTTTTCACCCTGAATCTTTTTCTTGATGAGGAGTACCATGTTTAGTGTCTTTAGGATACACAATTCCCTTCCATCAAGTATGAAGTAACTCCATTTACATTTCCAATGTATAATGAGATCTAGAAGAAGGAGAAGTTGATCGAGAATATATAGCCACAATGATGGTTACCACAATAATGGGACAAGTAGTCTTCCTCCAGAAAATAGTTTTTAGTGTAAGGTCTCTGGAACCAAGTCCTTTTTGGTTTTGACCAGTGAGTATTTGACCTTATTAGCTCAATCATTAACCTTTTGGGGATAATGGTTTCCATTATTTTCCTACGGTCCTTGGGCTGGTGTGATTCATCTATGGGGACTATGGTCGTCATCAGAATAAATACCTAGTGGTTCTTGGAGATCAACTTGGTAGAGGTGGCCTTGTCTAGCATTATCCCCAGTATCTTCCACCAATGAGGATTTTACAATGGCAGGGGAAGAAAATGTTTCACTGAGTATAGGAGATGTGACTAGTATAAAGAGACCTTAGGATGTTCCTCATCTTCATAGAACCCGACCTGATCAATTATATGGATGCGGATTCTACAGAAAGACATGGTATTTAGATATCAGATGTTACATGTTGTGTTGCTTCTAGAACCAAAGGGGAAAAAGATCGTTGGAGGTATGATTATCTTGTCATCCACACTTGGTTATGTGTTATATGGTTTATGAACATTGCATCCCTATGTTTCACCCAGCCAAATTTATGGTGTGGGACTATATGTAGAGAGACACATCATTCCCCTATTGCTGACTACTCTTGTCAAAGGCAACACCATCTTATATGATGTTTGTCAAGGGTGTATAATGGTTATGGGAAAACATCAATAATGTGTTGATATTTTCATGTTTTGGATATTCCCATATGATTTCATCCTTGGCACTGACTAACTGTATTATGTGTGTACCGTAATCAACTACCTCCAGAAGATATTCATGTTCTTGGAAAAGAATGGTCATCATGATAGTATCACTGGTGAGTGGAGTTTTTATTTGGTTATAAGGTGTACATAGATCCTTCAATCCATGATGGATTATTTTTATATAGAATCAATAGACACTAGGATGGTGGATTTTTCCAAGCTCATCAGTGAGTTTCTTCTTATTTTCTATCTGTAGTTTATGACACTTCACCCTTGACATGATATTGAATTCTAGATAGATCTATATCTCAAGGCTTCTCAAATTTCAATTGATCCTCATAATATGGAATTATTTGTGTTGCTATAATTGAGGATACAGATATATGATCTGATATAGAATCATTTCATCTAGATAAGTGTTTCACCATATGCTCCCGTGTTATTTTCTATGAATAAAAATGGTAGTATAAAGGTGTTTATATACTGTCCGAAGATGAATCAGGTGATGACTAATAATCACTTCACTATCCCAAGATTTGATGATATTTTTTACCTTTTTAGGGGATATAGTTGGTTCCCTAATATTGATATGTTATTTAGTTATAACTAGTTGAGGGTGAAAGATGTATATATCCCTAAAACTGCATTTCATTAGATTTATGGGAACTTTGAGTTTATGGTCATGTTATTTGGTGTTATGAAAACACTATTTGCGTTTATGAGACTCTTGAACTCAATTTTTAATGATTTATTAAACCGATTCTTAGTCATGTTCATCAATTAGTTATTTATGTACTCAATGTTTCAGGAGGATCAGGTTGAACATCTCAGAGATTTATTATAGGTCCTTTGATACCTCTAACTCTATGGAATATTGTCCAAATGTATGTTTTGGAATTGGTAGGTGTGATTCCCTGAGAATTTGGTGTCCCAAAAAGTGTGTGACAATGGACCCATCAAAGGTTGAGTTAGTTTTTCTTGGGAAGAACCGGAGAATATTGTTAAGGTTTGTGGTTACCATGGTCTCACAGGATATTAAAAGTTTTCAATGTCTAATTTCCCATAGATTATGGTAATTTTGATATCCATGACTAAGAAGAACCAATAATTTTCCGAGAATAAATATTTTCAAGTGGAGTTTGACTACCTGGAGTGGAGTTTGATCAGTACTCTAGTGCTTCAGTTACCAAAGGAAGGGATGATATTTGTCTTGTTATCTAATGATTCATGTATGGGATTTGTATGTGTCTTGATGCATAAGAATACGGTGACTTCTTATGGATATATGTAGTAATTCCCCCATAAGAATTACCATTCCACCCATGATCTAGAGATAGAATTAGTTGTGTCTATGATGAAGCTATGTGGATATTACCTTATTATTTAATGCATTGTGGTATTCACCAACCACAAGAATTTAATGTATATCATTTCTTAGCATGATCTAAATATGTGAATACTGATATGGATGGATTTTATCTTAGATTAATAATTTAATATATTATACAACATATAAAATGGTAATGTATTATCTGACATGTTGAGTAGGATTCCAATAAGGGAAGTTATTCAAGAATCTAGAGATACTTAAAGAGAGATAGAAAAGTTGGTGGTCCTGTACCTAGATACAAGTTTGGCTAGTGGAGGGAGTTGATTAGTTTAGATGATAGTGTCATATTATTTGGTTCATAAGGAATAGGATTCTCAGTGGGGATACTCAATAGAAGAAGTGTTACATGACCATGTTTTCCATGGTGATGATCTAGAGGGATGGCTAGAAGATGGATAGAACCAGATGTTATTTAAAGGTGGTTATTTATTCTCAAGGTGATGAGTAATAGAGTCCTTCATGAGTTTAATATCTCACACTTAGTTTTAAACCTAGGATTATATAATATTTACTGAGTCTTGAGGATTAATTTTTGGTGGCCCTAGAAGAAATAGGCGCTGGTAGATTTTTGGTCATGATGTCTCTTTTTATAAATGGATAAGTTTGATCACTATGTTGTTGGTAGTTTATTAGATCCATTGAACGTTTCTAAGTTGAAATGGGATAAAAATTTTATTGACTTCATCATAGGGTTACTTGAAGCTCAGGGTGGGTTTCATTTTGTATGGGAAATCATGGATCAGCTAAGGGAGTATTCCCACATCCTAGTGATCTAGGATTTGGGTACCATCGATTACTTTGAGATGAGTTATGTGGATTGGGTTGTATGGATTAATTGAGTTATGAGGTCAATAATCTCAAATTCGAACTCTCATTTTACCTTATGATTCTAGAGGGGATTTTTGAATGCCTTTGGCATGAAATTACACCTCAACACTACCATCCAAACATAGATGGATGATTAGATAGAGTGGAAGATCTAGAAAATATAGGATATGTTGCAGGCATATTCCTTGGATTTCATAGGATAATTTATAATTAATTTAACCTCGATTGAGATTTCATACAATAACATATTTCACTCATCCATCGGAATAGCCTTGTTTTAGGATTATTATGGGTAGCCATGTCATTATCTATTCTACTAGGAAAAGGTTTGGGAGTCAGTAGTTCTCAGTCCAGATGTGGTGTAGAAGATTAAAAAGAAGGTTATGGTTTTTCATGAGGGGATAAATTCATTACATGTCTATTATAAGTATTATAGTGATCATAGGAGGATTCCCTTGGAGTTGGAAGTGGGAGACCATGTGTTAATGAAGGTTTCCCATCATTGTGGGATAGAGATGTTTGGAAAGGGGAGTAAGTTTTCACCTCAGTTTGTTGGGAACATTATGGTGTTGGGAAATATTTTTGAGGCGGATTATCGATTTGAAATACTTACATGATTGGATAAGATTCAAGATATCTTTAAATATTATAAATTTAATTCATTGTAAAGTGGCACCCAAACCATTAAAATATGAAGATAAGTTGATAATTGTAGAAATATAATCATAAAACAATAATTCATATAATTTTTATGGCCTCATAACATATTTTATATCTAAATAAACCTGAAACACCCTTTACCACGACGACACTTTTCTACCATAGTTAGTATTCATAATGACCAAAAATTAATTTAACCTAATTAATAATTTCAGAAATAATTATTCAAAATATTGAATCCATTTATCTTGATTCAAACTTTATAAATTTCAGAAATTTATTTCAATATAAGTTCTCAAAAGACAAAGAAAAATATTTTTTTTAGAAAATTGCGTTTTTTGGCATAAAAATGAACATACACCAAATTTGGATATAATTTTAATTACAATTGAATTATTTAAAATAATTTTAAAAATGGATCTTATGTAACGTTAAATATAAATCCAAAATAGAATGATACTTTTGAATTAATTAATTTAAAGAAAATAAATGACATTTTTTTCAAAAAATGACACTTTTTTGTTGTTCATTCAAAAATCAATTTTTTTTCAAAAATCCCAGAAATTCACCCTCGTATATATTTGATATATTAATATAAAAATTTAATTTCATTTTATATTATTAAATTTCTAAAATTTTGAAATTTAACTTTTAATTAAACCATATAATCCGTTGAAAAATATTTAGATATAATAAAACTAGTAATTTTTTGATTGAAAGTTACCTATAAATATTACAGTGAATATTAATCAATAGAATATAATCATTAATGTTAATAACACAATAAATTATTTTATTATCCACATTTCCTGGTTTTTCACATTCTTCACCTATTATATTAATTGTGTCCTCAAAATTTTATTCATCATCTAAATAGGTAGGGATATTTTTTCCTAATAGGCATTTCAGGTTCCCATGTTGCTTCCTCAATAAAGTAGTTATTACAAAAAACATTAACATAGTGAGTTACCATGTTCAATAAAACCTTCTCTCCATGATTCTACGTTGGATTTTTATCTTATTAATTAATCTCTTTCAAAAGTACGACCTTAGGACTAACGTCTAGAGATTAATTAGGTAAATATTTCCTAGGAAATGAAACATGGAACACATCATGTACCAATGATAAAATTACAGGGAAATATACTTATTAAAGAAATTATCCCACCTTTATCATGAATTTTAAATAATCATATAAAATTTCGTATTTTATTTCATTTTATTCAAAAAAAACATAACACCATTCTGTGGAGTTATTTTAGACATACAAGATCAACTACCTAAAAAAGATGGGTAATTAATCATGTTATGTGTATGACTATTATAAATTATTTTAGGTGACCTCATATATTTTGGAACCATCATTACCTTCCCAACTATTTCTTATACATATTTTAGTCACAAAAAAACCATTCTGAAACATCAACCCAACCTAATAGAGTCTAACACCAATTTTTATATAATGGATCAAAATTTTACATCAATATATTGGAATAAAAACTATTATAGGAAGAATATTAAACTAAATAAATATATTGATCACAACATTCCTAGTAATACAATGATAGATCAGAACTCAGAACCTACAAATTGCGAATCATTCTATTTGATTATCCATCAACATGAGGATGAAAAGTTTTATTGAAATTTAATTCAATACCCAATGACTTATAATGTACTTTCCTGAAATTTGAAATAAATATGGTATCATGGTACAATACAACAGAGAGAGGGAATCAATATAATAAAACTATCTCATTAAGATAAATTCTATCAATTTGATCCAAATACATATTAAATAGAATAAAAATAAAATTTTTATATTCAGTCACATTATGAAAAATAACCCAAATCACCTTATTACCTTGAGATTTCATTATTAATCTGACCATGAAATCCATAGATATATTCTCTTATTTCCATTAAAAAAATTAAAAGTCAGAAGCATACCCTTTGGTAGTTGTCACTCAACATTATCCTATTAAAAGTAAAACATTTCATAGTAAAATAAAAAATATATTTCTTCCTTCACTCCCCCAAATAACATTCAAAAATCTATTTATACATATTATTACATCAAGATGGAAAAATCATAGTTATATCCTTCAGATAATGGTACTTTAGGAAATGGGAATCACTTAGAACACAAAACATGTTTCCAAATCCGAGAAAACATTTTTTATCACCATTAATCTTGGAAAACTTACCCTTATTAACTGATTCTACTCTCTATTACAATATAATATCATACACCTGAGCATATTTTATACTTTCTAGAAAATGTGACTTTAGTGATACTTGATCCATAATAGTAGAAGTTTCTACAGGCAAAATTCCTAGGCAGACACTCATCAAATCATTAACCAAAGGATCACATTCCAAGCGTAGCATATATAATGATGCATTATCTTTCCACCTAGTGGAATTGGATACATTGTTTTGTTTTACTAAATGATAGTGAATTGTGAAATCATAATCTATTATCAGTTACAACCATATTCTTTACCTCATGTTCAAGTATTTTTGTGAAAATATATTCTTTAAACTTTTATGGTTAATATATATTTAATATTTTACCACATGTAAGCTATGTATCTATTTATTAAAGAAAAAGCTATTATATATAGACCAAAACCATTTCCGGGGTATTTATTTTAATTAATTTTTAATTGGCATGATCCAAATAAAAATTCTCGATCATCTTAGGTTATGACACAACTAAGTCCCTTCAAAAAATCATCAATGTAGAGAAAAAACTCACCATTTGTAAACATAAAGGTAAATACAAGATCATTAAACTATATCCATTTCAATACATTAAAAAATTCATCACATTACATTATCCAATTTAATTTAATTTATTTTTGAGTAAAAATAATTATTATTCTAGGCAAGTGAGCATTATTTTTAACAAATTATTTCTAACAACCCTCTAATATAAGAAATATATTATTCCTAGTAAAATTTATAGATGTTCACCATTATTTAACCACCTTAGATTTAGTATAATCAATATTTTGGTCATATTTAGAGAAAAATGTCCAAGGAAATAAATATACTATAACAATAATCCATGTTTACTGAATTTCCACAAAATAATTCTTTTAAAGTTAGTAGAGTAATCCTTATATATCTTTAATGTTCCTCATAATTTTAGAATAAATCATAATTTCATCAATAAACACAACCAAAAATTTTTCTAAATACTCCTGGAAAACTATATTCCTATGATCCAATAATAAAACATATGCATTACTCTACCCAAAGGGAATAACCAAAAACTTATAATTCCCATACCCAGTATGAAACTCCGTATGTAGAACATCATCCTCTTTCACATTCAACTAATGATTTATTTAAATGAGATTAATATTTAAAAAATATCGTGCTCCTTGATGCTTAGAAAAAATTTCATCTATATGATAAAACATATATATTTTCTTAACAAAAATGTTATTGAGTTCACTATAATCAATTCAAATCATCATTGAACCATCAATCCTTTTCAAAAAGAAAATAGGTTCATCCCAAGGTGAAATGAAAAGATGAATAAAACACTTTTCATAAAACTATTTTAACTTTTTTTAAAATTCCAATAACTACAGTGAATAAATTCAATAAGGTGGTTTTGAAATTGGTTTATCTTTTTGAACTAATTCAATAGTAAATTCAATATCTTATTCAGAAATAACACCAAAAAATCATAATAAAATGAGTCAACATATTTTACTACTACTATAACATCACTAATCTAAACAACATAACTTTTTTGATAATATGTGTAAGATAACTTCAATGGAAAATTAAATCAGTTTCTCATATTTTTGATATATTATCATCAGTATGAACTCATTTTTATATATCAGTTGAAACTTACCCCAAAAAAATATTATAACTTCCATATCATTTCAATCTATCTTAACATGGAAAAATTAATTCCAATCCATACCCAAAATAAAATCAAAATCAACTACGAACAAGACAATAAGACTTTTTAGTAAGAACATTTATAGATAATCATAGTAAGATTCCTAAAAATATGTGTTTTATTTAATACTTCGACCATGATTTTTTAACCAAATTTCGTTCTACATTTCTTGTCTTTATATTTCTATTTTACCATAAAATTACTCAAAAATAAAATAATTTGTATCCCCCAAATGAAATAATACTTTGGAACAATCTTAGTAAATAATTAATCTAATTATAACCGCATTATTTGATGGTCCTACATTTTCCAAGGTAGTCATGAATTAATTTTCTACACCCTTCTTCTTATGGTATTAATGAGTCCCATCATTACTATTTTTATTTGGCCACACATCATTATAATGGCCTATCTCATTTCATTTGAAACATCTCACAACCTTTTATCTTATTTCTCTATCCATTACCATGATTCTTCTAATTTAAATCATAAGCCAAATATTCTGACATAACACATAGATAACACGTATCATATTTCATAAAAAACTTATCAGGATACATTTTACTATAATTACCACAAGAGGTAAATGTAGACATCTTAAATTCAGATTTATTTGATGGACACTTCCAAATTTCTTTCCTCTTAGATCACTTCAGGTTTTAATCTTGGAAAAGTAAAAAAAACTACATATTTACATTATTTTTACTTCATATGTAACAACCTATACCATATTTCCCATTACATGAAGGGAATTATAGTGCTTAAGGTGTACATGGGAAGCCACGAAGAGTTTTTAGGGTAAAAGATGAGTTATAGCATAGAATCTAGCAAAGAAGGAATTTTTGGCATGGAATCTTGGGATGCGCCACATCGGTGTTATTGAATTGTTGAGGGGAAGCTAATGCGTAGAGTCCCAGAGGGTTGTTTTTTGGTTTTCTAAAATTGTAATAGCTAGGTATTGGTTTTCTGGTTGTGGTGTGGAGTCCTAGAGGGTGTGTTATATCAGTTATATTGATTTTAGGTTGCTTCTTTAGAGAGATGGAAAAAATTGTATATTTCTTCATGGAGAATAGGTTCTCTGGTATGGGGTTATATGTTTTTCATAGAAAATTACCTAGTTTTTTAGATCAACCACATGGATCCGTATATTTTTCTTGTACATTTATTTGACCAGCTAGGTTATGGAATGGTATCTTCCCTCTATGGAATGGTCTTCTTATTTTTAATTGTTCTGTACTATGTTTAGGTAGGATATACTGTGGTCTTATGTTTTAAAGACTTCATATAAATACCAGACACAAGAACCTTCTTATATTACCATATATTCTCCAATTTATCGGGTTTCCCAAGTCTATCATAGAGTGTTCACTCAACCCCCTTTCAGTTCTATTCAACCCCATCCTTGATATATTTATCTACGGTGGATTTAACTGAGTTCTTCCATTTCCTGCATCATGTTTTCTCACTGTTCTTCATCCAAAAAAGGATTCTAATAAAAAAAGTGTCAGTATTTTTTAGTCTTGGTGTGTTAATATCTGGGATTGTTGTGTTTTTGGTAGATCATGTTTTTTTTCCTTCAACATGGTTCTTGGTTATGTAATTCCTCTTATTCTAACCTTCATATAGAATTTCCAAAATTTTTATTTGATGTATTGGATCGTTAATCTCAATTATATTTGTACATTCCTAAGATATCATTATAATTCTATCTTTCTAGAGATATTATACACTATCTTGATAGTGATAATGAAATGTATTTATTGAAATCAAAGGGTAAGGGAAAGAATCACATGTTTTATATCATTTGATTATGATGTTATTGAGATTTATATTTCATGATTCCTTGTAGAAAATCATAACTATTTGGGTCCTTGTCTATATTTAAATTAGTAAGATATTTAAACCCTTGTTGTGTAAATATTTTTAATTATATGAAATAAAATTTTAAAATAATGTATATATAGCTAATAAATTATTTTAGCATGGAATTCTGGTTTGTGTGAAAATTCCATTGAAATAAAGAAGAAAATTTGATAAAAATTCCCCTTATTTAAATTTAAAATAAAACATGGAAAATATGTGTTAATTTTTTTGTGATGTGTGGGTTTGATGAAATGATATTTGGTTGTCTTATGTGGTGTTTTTGATAGGAAGTGTTGGTGAGGTGAAAAGGTGGTATGCGGGGTTTGTAGGCATGAGAAATATAGGTTTTTTGTGTGTTATTATTGTGATATATTGGTGTTGTGTTAGTTTCCCAATAGTGATTGAATAATTTGATAATAATTAATTTAAATGACATGAGTTGTAATGTATACTGAATGTTTGAATTTAAATTGTAATTCTGGTTAGAATATGTAGATGCTTAAATATTGAATAATATATTGAATAAACGAAAATGGGTTGTAATGGGAAATATGGATATTGTATTAAATTGAATATAAGTGTGGCATATAGTTTGTGGATTGTGGATTTCTTTTGTGGTGTTATAAATTTAGAGATAGTGGTAAAAGTGATGAAGGTAGTGAGACATAGGGGAGATGTTGTGAGTTGGGATGGAGCACGTTTTGTGAACTCCAGGGTTGGGATTATGTGTTTAAGCATTATATGAATAAAAATTATAATTTCTTTTGATTTATATAATTATCCAACCTGATTAGAGAACCATGTGTCGACACCATATTTAGTGGGGTTGTTTTCCCTAACATGCTAATAGTGTGAATGGATAGATGACTACCAACTCTTCTATACTCCCTCTTCCATGTGACATTGATATGGATGGTATGGGATAGAAAGATGTCAAAAGTGCATCATTGTTGATGTTTGATGAGATTATGAGTTTTTTCATGTTGGGGTTCCTTCATGGTATGAGGAGGGAATGAGGATGATTTATTTCATGTTAATTATACCTTATTGTTATGGTTATGTGGTTGTAAATGTGATTTTTTAGAACATGTGTCTTCAAGTGACGTATAATGGATGGACCTAGTGTATTCAGATTAAATGTGATGTGATGGACCTAGTGACTTTGGGTCAGATGTGATATGATGACCGTATATCATTGGGAAATATTCTATATGAAATAAATGGGTGTTCCGTGATATAATATGTTAGGGTATAAGAGCATAAAACATGTAAGAATGTGATGTTTATTAATTATGATCGATATGATTTATATTATATTGTTATAATTAGGTATTTTTTGGGATTTTTTCTTATTGATGAGGCAATTCGTTATTTGACTCATTTAGGAGATATTTTTTCTTCAATTTTCCCACTGGTACATTAGTATTCTCATTTCACATGTGCATGAGTGAAATTAGGTTTGATCCTACTGATTGTACTTGTGTGTTCATCCTATGTATATAAAAATTATTTTTTTGTTTTCTAAGAGGACTTATAGGATTGTTCTTAACATTACTTGCATAGAACGTGGAATAATTTACGTATCACTACCATAGGGCTTATATTTTTTTCCTTGTTTGGAAAATGTTGTTTTTTATTTCCTGTACACATGAATTGTGGGAAGGATTTGGTTTCCCTTATTTTATATTATGTCATGGATTTGCAAGTGGTTGATTTATCATATATCCCAATCCAAAATTACATATTGAATAATGCCTTCCATTTATTAGATGTATATACCCTTGATTCTTTTCACAAATATGGGGCCTAATAGAGGTGGGACATGGTGTTCATTATCTCTATAACTTTATATTTGGGAATGTATGGGATCCTTTGGAAGGAGGGTAATGAAAAAGTGGTATCAATAGATTTTTTTGAGATACATGGTTGAGTTTGAGTTATGTACATTGAGGATTTGTTAGGTTAGTAGGGAAATAATGTCATTTGATCTATGTGCATGATATAGGACCTGGAATTCCATATTGGAAATATTATTTTAGGTCCCAGAATGATTCAATATAAGGAATCTATGTTGATTGAACACCCAAGTTAGGTGTCATAGTTTTCAGTGTAGAGACCTATGGGAGGCATATGAATCATGATTGATTGTGCTGTTATTTGAATTGGATGATCTTTGGAGGATAATATTATTTATTATAATATTAATTAATTTGATACTATCATACTAATTATATAATTTGTTTCACATTTTGTTATGGTTCCTGGATGTCATCAGTGTGTGGTTTAGGCTGGTGAGGACTATAAAGATGAACTGATTGACCATGAGAGGGTTGATCGGGTTAAGGAGGATGATATATTGTAGAGGATGTTGTTCACATTTCATTGGTAGTATTTGATTAAGTATGATTGAATCATCAATGAATTGGAGACAATTTCCCTCTTGGAGAAGCTAGATATCAACTTTAATTTCATATGTTATCAGTGAGAGTACTAGGTCTTATTTACTGCCAGTCATATGATAGGTACATAACATCAGTGGTGTAAATTTTATCATTGTGAGAAGAAATTGGAATAAATATCTTCGGTATACTTTCAAAGGGAGTTCATTCAAAGTTATTTCGTCGATCGTGAGGGGTATGAGAAGGTATGAGCTACTTTCTCTTCAGTATGAGAGCATGTTTGTGTGAGATCTTGGGATCGAGTTTAAGGACATTTTTTCACCCTGAATCTTTTTCTTGATGAGGAGCACCATGTTTAGTGTCTTTAGGATACACAATTCCCTTCCATCAAGTATGAAGTAACTCCATTTACATTTCCAATGTATAATGAGATCTAGAAGAAGGAGAAGTTGATCGAGAATATATAGCCACAATGATGGTTACCACAATAATGGGACAAGTAGTCTTCCTCCATGAAAATAGTTTTTAGTGTAAGGTCTCTGGAACGAAGTCCTTTTTGGTTTTGACCAGTGAGTATTTGACCTTATTAGCTCCATCATTAACCTTTTGGGGATAATGGTTTCCATTATTTTCCTACGGTCCTTGGGCTGGTGTGATTCATCTATAGGGACTATGGTCGTCATCAGAATAAATACCTAGTGGTTCTTGGAGATCAACAGGGTAGAGGTGGCCTTGTCTAGCATTATCCCCAGTATCTTCCACCAATGAGGATTTTACAATGGCAGGGGAAGAAAATGTTTCACTGAGTATAGGAGATGTGACTAGTATAAAGAGACCTTAGGATGTTCCTCATCTTCATAGAACCCGACCTGATCAATTATATGGATGCGGATTCTACAGAAAGACATGGTATTTAGATATCAGATGTTACATGTTGTGTTGCTTCTAGAACCAAAGGGGAAAAAGATCGTTGGAGGTATGATTATCTTGTCATCCACACTTGGTTATGTGTTATATGGTTTATGAACATTGCATCCCTATGTTTCACCCAGTCAAATTTATGGTGTGGGACTATATGTAGAGAGACACATCATTCCCCTATTGCTGACTACTCTTGTCAAAGGCAACACCATCTTATATGATGTTTGTCAAGGGTGTATAATGTTTATGGGAAAACATCAATAATGTGTTGATATTTTCATGTTTTGGATATTCCCATATGATTTCATCCTTGGCACTGACTAACTGTATTATGTGTGTACCGTAATCAACTACCTCCAGAAGATATTCATGTTCTTGGAAAAGAATGGTCATCATGATAGTATCACTGGTGAGTGGAGTTTTTATTTGGTTATAAGGTGTACATAGATCCTTCAATCCATGATGGATTATTTTTATATAGAATCAATAGACACTAGGATGGTGGATTTTTTCAAGCTCATCAGTGAGTTTCTTCTTATTTTCTATCTGTAGTTTATGACACTTCACCCTTGACATGATATTGAATTCTAGATAGATCTATATCTCAAGGCTTCTCAAATTTCAATTGATCCTCATAATATGTAATTATTTGTGTTGCTATAATTGAGGATACAGATATATGATCTGATATAGAATCGTTTCATCTAGATAAGTGTTTCACCATATGCTCCCGTGTTATTTTCTATGAATAAAAATGGTAGTATAAAGGTGTTTATATACTGTCCGAAGATGAATCAGGTGATGACTAATAATCACTTCACTATCCCAAGATTTGATGATATTTTTTACCTTTTTAGGGGATATAGTTGGTTCCCTAATATTGATATGTTATTTAGTTATAACTAGTTGAGGGTGAAAGATGTATATATCCCTAAAACTGCATTTCATTAGATTTATGGGAACTTTGAGTTTATGGTCATGTTATTTGGTGTTATGAAAACACTATTTGCGTTTATGAGACTCTTGAACTCAATTTTTAATGATTTATTAAACCGATTCTTAGTCATGTTCATCAATTAGTTATTTATGTACTCAATGTTTCAGGAGGATCAGGTTGAACATCTCAGAGATTTATTATAGGTCCTTTGATACCTCTAACTCTATGGAATATTGTCCAAATGTATGTTTTGGAATTGGTAGGTGTGATTCCCTGAGAATTTTGTGTCCCAAAAAGTGTGTGACAGTGGACCCATCAAAGGTTGAGTTAGTTTTTCTTGGGAAGAACCGAAGAATATTGTTAAGGTTTGTGGTTACCATGGTCTCACAGGATATTAAAAGTTTTCAATGTCTAATTTCCCATAGATTATGGTAATGTTGATATCCATGACTAAGAAGAACCAATAATTTTCCGAGAATAAATATTTTCAAGTGGAGTTTGACTACCTGGAGTGGAGTTTGATCAGTACTCTAGTGCTTCAGTTACCAAAGGAAGGGATGATATTTGTCTTGTTATCTAATGATTCATGTATGGGATTTGTATGTGTCTTGATGCATAAGAATACGGTGACTTCTTATGGATATATGTAGTAATTCCCCCATAAGCATTACCATTCCACCCATGATCTAGAGATAGAATTAGTTGTGTCTATGATGAAGCTATGTGGATATTACCTTATTATTTAATGCATTGTGGTATTCACCAACCACAAGAATTTAATGTATATCATTTCTTAGCATGATCTAAATATGTGAATACTGATATGGATGGATTTTATCTTAGATTAATAATTTAATATATTATACAACATATAAAATGGTAATGTATTATCTGACATGTTGAGTAGGATTCCAATAAGGGAAGTTATTCAAGAATCTAGAGATACTTAAAGAGAGATAGAAAAGTTGGTGGTCCTGTACCTAGATACAAGTTTGGCTAGTGGAGGGAGTTGATTAGTTTAGATGATAGTGTCATATTATTTGGTTCATAAGGAATAGGATTCTCAGTGGGGATACTCAATAGAAGAAGTGTTACATGACCATGTTTTCCATGGTGATGATCTAGAGGGATGGCTAGAAGATGGATAGAACCAGATGTTATTTAAAGGGGGTTATTTATTCTCAAGGTGATGAGTAATAGAGTCCTTCATGAGTTTAATATCTCACACTTAGTTTTAAACCTAGGATTATATAATATTTGCTGAGTCTTGAGGATTAATTTTTGGTGGCCCTAGAAGAAATAGGCGCTGGTAGATTTTTGGTCATGATGTCTCTTTTTATAAATGGATAAGTTTGAGCACTATGTTGTTGGTAGTTTATTAGATCCCTTGAACGTTTCTAAGATGAAATGGGATAAAAATTTTATTGACTTCATCATAGGGTTACTTGAAGCTCAGGGTGGGTTTCATTTTGTATGGGAAATCATGGATCAGCTAAGGGAGTATTCCCACATCCTAGAGATCAAGGATTTGGGTACCATCGATTACTTTGAGATGAGTTATGTGGATTGGGTTTTATGGATTAATTGAGTTATGAGGTCAATAATCTCAAATTCGAACTCTCATTTTACCTTATGATTCTAGAGGGGATTTTTGAATGCCTTTGGCATGAAATTACACCTCAACACTACCATCCAAACATAGATGGATGATTAGATAGAGTGGAAGATCTAGAAAATATAGGATATGTTGCAGGCATATTCCTTGGATTTAATAGGATAATTTATAATTAATTTAACCTCGATTGAGATTTCATACAATAACATATTTCACTCATCCATCAGAATAGCCTTGTTTTAGGATTATTATGGGTAGCCATGTCATTATCTATTCTACTAGGAAAAGGTTTGGGAGTCAGTAGTTCTCAGTCCAGATGTGGTGTAGAAGATTAAAAAGAAGGTTATGGTTTTTCATGAGGGGATAAATTCATTACATGTCTATTATAAGTATTATAGTGATCATAGGAGGATTCCCTTGGAGTTGGAAGTGGGAGACCATGTGTTAATGAAGGTTTCCCATCATTGTGGGATAGAGATGTTTGGAAAGGGGAGTAAGTTTTCACCTCAGTTTGTTGGGAACATTATGGTGTTGGGAAATATTTTTGAGGCGGATTATCGATTTGAAATACTTACATGATTGGATAAGATTCAAGATATCTTTAACATTTCTCAACTACATTGGTATCTTCACAATGAGTCACACATCACTGACTAGGGAGAGATAGATATTGAGGACCACAATGATGTTTTAATCTAGTTAGTTTATTAGACAATATTTTCTTTGATGATTATTAGTTTTGGTTAAGTATTTCATCATATGAAGAGGGGATAACCCATTAATAATCATGATTTATTATATACTGAAATGTTTAAAAAACATATGGTCAAGTTAGAACAACACAAAAAGGATAATATCATGATATGGAAAGTGGTGTTCCTTGATTTTTGTGATTGGGTAAGTGTGTTGTGTAGATTGTGGGATTATTATTCTTGTGATGTGTGGAGGATTCAATATTTATGAATATGGATGTGTTATAATGTATCATGAGGTTAGTGTGGTTGTGTTTAGGATGTAAAGAGATCGTTGTGAGGTATCTCACAGGATGGTTTTTAGACATCATTCCATCTTTATTTTTAGGGTTTGGATATTATTATTAAGGATGTGAATAATTTGAGAGGTATCTGATGTAACATCCAAAACATTCCAACTCATTACATTTTAGGAATTCTAGTAGTGGAGGTGTTCGGGGGAAGCACTGATGAGTTTATAGGGTAAAAGGAAGAGTTATATAAAATAATCCACCTAATAAAGATTATGTATTGTGGGAGATTAGGTTACACTATAGAGGTGTCATTGTGGTATGGAGTGGTCAGTGTAAAGTCTCAATGAGTGAGCTTTGGTGGTTCTTACAAAATCATAAAAGCTATGGTATGGTCTCCTTGTTGAGGTGTAGAGTCTTGGAGGGTGATTTTTTGTGTTTTTTTAATTTTAGAGTAGCTACGCCATGGATTTGGTCTAGGACATAGCCTTATTCTTAATGTATGGGTTATATGGATTTGTATTTTCAGTTACATTATTTTCCCTTCCCTGGTTTTTTAGATCTATATGGTGGATCCCACCATGTTTCTCAGATGTGGATTTAGCCAAATAGTTTTTGGTGTGTTATCTTTCCTCAGTGTCATGGTTATCTAATTTTTAGCAGTTCTACATAATAGTGATGCAAGATGTTTCATGGTCTTATGTTTTACAGACTACCTATAAATACCAAAACCTCCTTGAACTCTATTATTTTCCTAGATTTTTTCTCATCTCCTGGGTGACCCATTTTCATTAAAAATAGGTATTTCATCTACCTTTCAGTGGCTGTCAACCCCGATATTAGATGATCGATACGTGGGGGTTTTAGGTGAGTTCATCCCTTTCTTTTCCCCTTTTTTTCTCAATGATCTCTATCCGGAGATGGATTATATCAATGATAATGTTGATTTTTTTTGTGATTTTTAGTAAGGTAATAATGTTTTTTTTATTTTTATGGTTTAACATTATGTTTTAATTAATTTTTTTTAGTAGTGGTAGTGTTCCTCTTGTTCCATCCCTCGTGTAGTGGTTTTGAATTCTTCTTTTGAGGTAGGGGATACTACATCTCTCTTATAGTTTATATTCGAGAGGGATCATTATTTTATTTATATTTTTATAAGATAGTATAAACCAGCTTAATAAAGATAATTAAGTGGTTTATTTGGAAAAAATTTAATTGGAATACATCACATATTTTCTTACTTTTTATAGTTATGTTATTGATATTTCCCTTGTCTGGTTCCTTACCAAAAATCACAGTTGTTGGTGGACTTGTTTGTAGTGAAATTAATAAGATTTTGGATCACATTATTTGTAACTGTTTGATATCAATTGAAATAAAATTGGATATGAATATTTTTTACTAATAAATTAGTTTCCCTTGGAATTATAATTTTTGTGAGAATACACTTGTAATAAAGAAGTGAAAGAGAAAAAACCCCTTGTTTAAATCTGAAATAATACATGTGAAATATACTGGAAAGTGTTTGTGATTGGTAATTGTGATTTTTGGTTATGATATGTTGGGAGTATGTGATGATATATGGTTTCTCTAGGTGGTGGTAGTGATAGGAATTGGTGGCGATGTGAAATGGTGGTGTGTGGGGTTTGCTGGAATGATAAAAGCCATGTGTTTTTATTTTTCTTGTGTTGAAGGAGTGTTTTTCATGATTCTCAATAGTGGTGGAATAATTTATCAATAATTAATTGTAATTAAATTGGTTGTATTTCCTAATGACTGTTTGAATTAAATTAGGATGTGTGGTTAGAAGTTGTTGATGATTAAATATTAAATAATGGGATGAATAAATGAAATTTGTTGGTAATTAGAAATCATGAAATTGGTTTAACTTGAAAATAATTGTGGAATATTGAGTGAATCTTGTTGGTTATGGATATATTATGTGGTGTTATGAATATTCAGGTGGAAGTGTAAGTGACAAAGGATGTGAGTCATTAGAGGCGATGATGTGAGTTGGGATGGAGCTCTTATTGTGAACACTTAGGATAGGATTGTGTGTGTATGGATTATATATATATATATTTATATTATATCACTTTATGATTTAAATATGCACCACGACCATTTAGAGCACCATGTTCTGACACAAATTTGTTGGTGGTGTTTTCCCCACATTCTGGAAATTGAGGATGGATGGCTAGTTACCCACTCTTCCCCACTCTCTATTCAATGATATATTTATATGAGTGGGTTGTGATGGAAAGATGTCAAAGGTGAACATGTGGAAGATTATGATGAAATGATGAGGTGTTTTAGAGATGGGTTCATGAAAGGTAGGAGGAGGGGAAGGGTTAATGTCCTTCATGTTCATGATATCCTATTATTTAGGTTATATAGCTGTGGTTGGGATGTGATGGCCTAGGTATATTCCTACAATATTTCATGTGATGTCTAATATATCATCAAGCGATATGTGACCTAATATTCTAGGTGCCTTTGGGTAAGAGTTTTTTTATAGTTAAGGTGTCTTTAGACAATGTGCAATAAAGACGATATGGGATCAGCGTGACATATGACATTGGTGTGTGAGAGTATAAAATCATAGGAAAAGTAGTGTTTGGTAACCTTATTTGGTATGAATCACATTATTTTTTTATATTTGGATTCATTATTTGGTGAGCATACCTTAGTGGGGATGTGATTAGTTAGTTAACTTGTATATGTATTTTTCATTCTACTATTTTCTAACTGGTACAATAGTATGCTCTTTTGACATTTTCATTAGAGAATTTGGTTATGATTCTACTGAGAATACTTTTATTCCCAGAATATGTTTATTCAAACTATTTTTCAGGTTTCTAGGTGAGCATTTTATACTACATTTAACCTTTCTATCTCAATCATGCGATTGGTTGTTGTGACGTTTCTATATGATTTACTTTTGGGTACTTGTTTGGAGATTCTTTGAATTTTTTCCCTTACACATTCATTGTGGGATGGTTTTTTCTTCCTTTATGTAAAATTATTTCAAAGAGTTTATTGCATTTGAATTATTCTATCACCCAATCCTATATTACATAAATAGAATTTCCTTCTATTTATGAGATTTCTATACCCTAAGTTATTATAAAACTAAGGGCCTACTATAGGAAAGACTCATAGGTTATTATCTTTCTATGATAATTGTCATCCCTAAAAGGGTATCTTTATAGGGAGTGGGTTATTTAATCATAATCATTTCTCATAGATTTTAAATTCCTGGGAATCTAAATATATTAACTAACTTAGATTCAATGTTGACTAAAACATATAAATTTTACTATCATTGTCCAAAATTAAATTTTGTGGATACCTAGCTAATATACTAAAATCTTTTTCATAGGTGGAAATAGAGTCCTCCTCCTTTTTCTTTTGTTTCAAAAATATTATTTTCTATCCTAAGATGAATAGCCTTAAGAAAATACTTTTGAAGTAAAATATCTTCAAATTCCATAAAATCCATGGAATCAATATCATATTTTTCATTGTTATTCTCAATAAGATACCAATATTAATTATATTAACATTCAAAAAAATAAATTGAAATAAGTACAATTTTATGTTCAGAATAACCTAAAACCTAGAATATATTTTCCCGAGACTTGATTAATCCTTTAAAGATTATTGTATTTGGAGTTCCACCAAAGTATAGAGGGTGTTGATTGATGAAATTATCCACTATATACATGTTCCCAAGAGGAATGTTTGACCACTCAATAGAATGGGTACCACTATTAATATCTAGTGTCAACTGAGTGAACCCAACTATAGACTATTCTTCTCTAATTTCAACAGTACCATTTTACTAATTTATAAATACACTATCCTATTAATTCCTTTATACATCAATCTACATCTTTCCTTTATGGAAAACAATTATGAAACATGCATAAATTAGATGATGAAACATGAAATCCATCAAAGATTTGTAATGATAATATAATCCACATTTTAAAATCCCATAATTTTGTTTTTATTACTATCATCCAAACCTATTCTATTATTAAAATAGATCATTTGATAACAACTATAATACCCCATAATTTAGACAACCCTTAAGTAGATGATTTAAAAAAAGTGTTTAATTTCCTTACATTTTGAAGATATTTTTTATTTAGAGTTTTATAGAATAATGATAAATAGTTACATATAAAACCCTTACAACATAATGTTAACACATCCACTCGATATCTATTCTTTCTACAAAAATACGATACATAAATTTTAAACTGATGATTTATAAAATACAAATTATCTTCTTTAATAATGAACCCCCATAGTGGAATTTTAGGCCTTATTACAGTTCCCTAATCATCATTAGGCCCTATGAAAAATTATTTAAAACATGGTATTATCATAAAAACATCAATAATGGGAATAAAATAAACCCATACATCTATTTTTAAAATATTGTAAACCCATAAGAATTTTTTACCTTTTATATAATAAATATTGAGCTCTAATATTAATTTCATTACTAATGAAATTAGCTGCATTGACAAAATATTTTCATAAAAAAAATATCAAATGAAATCTTAAATGTAGAATAATAATCATAATGCTTTTTTATTAAAACATGGTTACTCATGAAAACATTTCTTGAAAAATATTCTTTTCACCCTTAAAATGAAAATATTAATTCCTTAATCATATTATCATTATATTACCTTATGATGTCGAATGACATTGGTGAAAACTCATTTGGAAGAAAATAAAATTAATTTAGTTACCTTGGGAAATCATCTTACTATAAATATTTCAATCACTCTTACAATAACTCTTACAAATGGAATAAACTACTCAGTTTATTAAAACATAATTTTATGAGGAACATGTTCATTACATAATGCATTGGAGAGCTATATCAGGATTAACTATCATCATGAACAATGTAAAAGGATTATAACATACATAAGACACTTATAAGATTTCATTTTCATGAAAAAAGTCCTACTTAATAATATATTTAACTTATATGAAAAATTGATGTTGTTATTCATGTAAAAAAGGATAAAAACATTTTTCTTTGATATATCATTAATAAAATCCCATAAAACCGGGCAAGTAGATATTCATTTGAAAAACCATTAAAAAATTTAGAGAAATATGTGTAAATAATAAAGGTCATGTAAATTTTAAATTAATCTAATTTAATATGTGGTATAATAATAATTCCCTTCACACTTCAGTCAAAATTTCAATAATGATCGCTTTGGAAAGTTATTAGAAGTATTTTTTCAAAACCATCTTAAATAAAGACAATTGTGGTATAAAATGACTTTGAAGATTCATTTTAGTATATAAGTTACATGCTCTATAAATTTTAAAGGACCTGGATATAGAGAAATAAATAATAAAATGTATACTTTTTTTAAAAAAATAAGATCTTAATGAAAAATATCTTACCCCAAGTCCAACTCACCATGTACGTACTTTAACACTAGTATAATAAACATATATTTATTTGATAATTAATTAAGAACCATTTTAAAGTGTATTACCATATAATTATCTCTTCCATTTCATTTATTACAATGCCATATATAATTATTAAATCAGTTAAGTTCATAACAGATGTTTTTAGGACATTTAGTTTATAATCGCAAAAAACATTTATGCCTTGGACATATTCAAAGTGGTCATGCTTCCATCATGTCCAGAATATTAATCATGAAATAATTATCACTTTTATCCCTTAAATATTATATTATAACCATACATTTAAGTAATAAAAGAAATTTGAGACACATATCTTCATGGTGGTGGTAATCCACGCGTACACAAAAATACCATATATATACATTAAAACCATAATTATAATTGACTATGAAAGGCACTGATATGAAAATGAAACATGTCACTTCATGGAGGTCGCAGTCAATACATACACATGAATGGTGTTCTCATTCTCCATAAGATAGAAAAAGAGATAAAAAATGGTTTCACTATACTAATAATAAATTTTCATAATAAATAAGATATTGATGTTATTATTTTAGAATTTTTAAATAATATTTAATGGAGGTATAAGAAAAAATAAAATGAAAAAAACAAATTTAAGATCTATAATTATTATTTGGAAAACCACATTTGGATTACACGTTAATAATTCTAGGTTGGCCTTTCGATAATACAATATCATATAAGTCATGTAGAGGAAGGATGTGAAGAGGTTTGGGTGGGGATTTTGTAGACTAGAGTAATCAAAATGAGTGAGGAATGGTGGATGTGGATCCCTTTTAGAAGTTATGGGAATAGAACACTTGAAATTTTTATAATGTTTAAATTATTATAAAGTCTAAATCATTGGATCTTTTCTCCAAAACTATGTAAATTTTAATCCAAGGTGATAAGGTTCAAAATACCATCATCTGATAATAATTAAGACAGGATTTGGTTCTCTTATCACTTAGTCATTACCTTAATTAACCTCATTTTCTATTTACCGTAGTGACACATTTATAAAGTGGTTACTATTCATAATGACCAAAAATGAAATTGAAATCAATATAAAATTTTAACCTATTAATTCAAATAGGGAATCTATTTTTCCATATTCAATTTGTAAATGTGGTATAAATTATTCTTAATATAATATGAAAAAACAAAATAGAAGATATTTTTATAGAAAAATGTTCTTTTAAGCATAAAAATGAAATTATACCAAAATAAAATATAATAAAAATTATCAAGAAATTATTTAAATTATATTTAATTAAATTTAATATATGTTACATTTAAACCAAATAAAAACAAAAATTATTCTTTTAGGTTATGTTTTGTAAAGAAAATAAGTGAATTTTTTTAAAAAAATAGTATTTTTTCATTATTTATTAAGAAAATCCTTACAAGAAAATAAAAAATTAATTTAAGGTTCATTTTATATTATAATATAAAAAATTATGCCCATTTTATCTAATTCAATTTCTAAAATTTATAAATTTAACTTTTATATAAAATCATATAATACATCTAAAATATTTTAGTTGTAATAAAATTATTTTTTTCAATTGAAATATAACATGAAATTATTTCCTTGAATATGACTTAATAAAATATAATTTGGAACATTACTAAGGCATGAAATTGATTTATTTTTACAATACTGTGATTTTCATAGAGGTCACATGATCTTCTCCATTGTCTCTTGGGATCGTAGAATGTTGACACTAATTGTTATCATTAACCCTCAAATTCATTCATTAACTGGCCTAATGTACATATGCCTCACAATTATCATATTTTAGTGTCGGTGTAACATTAAATTGTGATTTTTCAAAATTCCTTTCATCTATTAGTGTCTTCACAACATTAGATAATTCTTTCACTCAATGTCCTTCTTTTCACACCTAAAAAATTCTATATACCTATAAAAAGAAATTTCCTCCCCACTTCCTTCCTAACTTTTAACATGAAGGAACATAATGTTTTATATTCCATGGGTTTTATTATTATAATTTTATTAAAATTACATTATTCACTTTTCCCACCAAAACCATGAGAACAATGAGAGTCCATAATTTCTATTTCTATCATTAGGTCACATTACAAAAACATTGTTAATATATATCAATGTATCTTATATTCAAGGCCTTTAGAAGACTTGGAAAGACACCACTAAAGAATCAGTGAAATTTTCTTCAAGGATAAATGAAAAAAGAATAATAATACATTGAAATTATAGTGAAATATGGCTCATAGGTACTAATTTATTTCTCATCATTATCTTTTAGTTACAGTGACTAACATTCAAATTTTCTGCGAATATTTTATGGTAAATACTCTTTGAATGATACCTTCTCAAACTCTTCGTATGTCCTAGAATAAATTTAATCATATTTCTTTATATTCATGATAAGTTTCCACCATCTATCTACTTAACATTCCAAACAATATTCTATTAGGATAACGTTTTCTAGTTTTAAACATTGGAGAATAGAAACATTTTTTTTTCATTTTTATTAATACAGTATTCATGAATTAGTATATTAATGGAACTTATGATGGGATGTGTGAATTGTTGTATAAAATTCTCAAAATTTCGTACTAATTCCTTTTATTGTTTTTTAGATCATGATAATTCGACTTACAGGTAATATCTGGAGATATTTGGGTGATCATGGCCTCTAGATTTCACTTTTCATCACCCATGTCATTTTCTTTCTCATAAAGATGTCCACTTCATTGGCCATTATGTTAAACATTAATGTGATTACTACAAGGTCTATCGATTAACTATGAAACAAATAAATAGTTTAGACAACAATAATTATAGTAAAAACTCATGTAACCATGAAACATAATTTTGAGGATATCTAAATCATGAAACCTTATTTTAATGCTATGACACCTTGGACTTAACAAAGGACATTCATGGTCATAATCTATTAAAATCCAATATAATTGTTCATAAATAAAATGGGAACTTACCTAATAAAATACCTCATGAATTTCTATCTAGGAGTGCAGTCTTAGGCCCACTCATCGTGTACTGGTTAAGATCGAGTTAATACAAAATACACACAACTTATATTTATCACCCCTTGGTGCATCTGTTCCAAAGGTGTAACAACCTAATATTTTATGATATATTTATCATTAAATCAACTTAATTTATTTGATATCTTTCAAAACATGAGAACCTATGTCTAAATGAAAAATAGTTTAATATACACTTATAAACTAGCCGTTAAATTTGAAGGTATGAATAGTACTCAGTAAATTATGAAAAATTCAAGGTTTAAACATGTGTAAAATAAATTCAATATAAATAAAAAATACCAATTTAATGTAAAATAGATGTTTTTTCTACAATATTATTTTATGCATGAAATCAATTTTTATATCCTAAAATTAAATTTAACGATATTATTGATTGATTTTAATTAAATTTCTATATTATATATTCAATAAAAAATTCATATTCATCTATTTTTTCTAGGAATGAGATCCAAATAAATTCATTTTATTATGAAAAGTTTATTTTTCTAAAAATAAGTATTCATCATATTGTTCAAATTTATTTTAAAATTAATTTATAACACTTATAGATATTGAATTATGAAAAACAGATTCCATATTTGGAACAAAGAGTAAAAATTCAGAAATTAAGTCCCTTTTATTTTTAGGCATTATGAATAGTGACCAAGGGAAACTTTAGCACCATGGTAAAGGGTAAATCGGGATATTCTAGGATAAAACTAAGTGTTACGGTCATAATTGTTTTTAATAGTTATTCTTTTTGGGTTAGAATTTAATTTTTTAAGGGACACTTGTTCATGAAAATGACCTATATAATATTTTAAGTAAATAATAAATGTCACTACCTTACTTTTATGAATCTATTATGTGTTCACAAAGTGGCCAATGAATGTTAGGAACAAATATAAATAATTATTTATAGTATAATGAAATTATTTTCATGATGGTAATTTATTTTTATTTTTTAGTAATTATAAACTTACCTAAAATGGTTACGTGACACAACACAAAATTTATAAAATTAATAGAAATATAAAATAAATGATTCTAAAAAAATTAAAATTAATATAATTTGAGTAATTTATAGTGTTCCATGGATTTTATAGATTAATATAACTCTTTAATGTTGTGTTAATGGACTATATTTTAATTAAACGTTATTTCTGGTGTCTTTACATTCAATATAAATGAATAGAGTAAAAGAATTATGATTTTATATCAATATAATACTATATTAAATTATTTAAAAATCATTAAAAACGTGAAAGAGGAGACATTGGTAAAGATATGGTTGAAAATTTCATCCCTTTGACATTTATGATCTAATTTTTTCATTATATTTAAAACTATAACCCTTTAAGTGTTAAAAATAAATTATTGTGGTTTATGTTTTAACAAGTTAACTAAGGGGTAAAACCAAATGATAATGTTTAAAACACAACATAAAACAATCGAAATATTATGGGTTGATAAAATTTTAACCATATGATACCTAATATTTAAATCTATAGAAATTATGAATCATTTTTCTAAATAATTAATTTTTTATGTTATAATAATTTATGAAATTTTATGAGTGCTAATCCCCTCACTTAAAATGGGGAACTTATCCTTTCTCTTCTTTACACCACTTTGAGCCTTCTAGAGCATCTATCCCCTATAAATGTACCTATGTAACATCCTTATCCTAATTATATAGGTGTTTTTCATCATAAAACACCATCCCCAAGATAATTAATAGGTAATATAAATTATTAATTTCAAATAATATGGAGTTCGAACATGTATCAAGAAGAAAAATACTTGAGGCACGAGATTTAGTTTTTAGTCCCATTTTAATCAAATTTTGTTTATTATTGAATTTTAATAAAATAAATTATATTATCCTTATATAATAAGTCCCTTTAACTTATCTTATCCTCTAGTTATTTTTAGAGAATGCATGTTTTCATTCAATTTACTCACTTTAAGCATTTAGGATACCGAGAGGTTGTTTTTAAGGAAAACTGACTTTATTTATCCCTTTGGTCTAAAATAATTTTTCCTCCATATCTATATTTTCTAAAACTGTTTTCAATAATGTTTATAATATTATATTATGAACATTTCATTTCATTTTTACATTTTTTGGAATTTATATGGAATTTTATGAAAGGAATATTCATGTAATTTTTAAAATGAAGTACTCTTTGACTTTTCTACAAAAGTGTGGATGGTTGGTTTTCCTTTAACCAATACAGATTGAATATAATTTCCCAAAATCATGATGGACCTATGTTTTTAATCATCCATTATAATTATCTAGGTTTATTTTAAAATAATACTCATTCCTTAAAATTTAGGAAATTTATAGTTTTTAAAAAGGTTATTTGAATTTGAAAGGTTATTTTCCTAAACATATATTCAAATAAACACATAAAATAATTTAATACATATGATAACATCCTTTGATGTTACTTATCATGTATGGGTGATATGATAAAATGATTCCATCTTATTCTTTATCTATATGGTGGTTTAATATGATGGTGATATATATATGAAACATGTTTATTTTTTATTGGTTATGCTATGATAAATTGATGAAATTATTATGAAAGTCATATTATTTTAATGGGTTATGAGGTGATTATATGATTAATGTTTTATGATAATATGTAATACATATTTATGGTATCAATTATTTGATGTATGGGCTATGAATTATTTCACTCTCTAATTAATTGGTTAAATTTTTATATCTAATGAGATAAATAAGGGTTGAAATTCTATTTGCTTGATCCACTATGGGATGAAAGTCGATGTCTTTAAAAAATTATGGGTTGAAGGTGGTTATTCATGATCATTTAAAATTTTATGGTCTTAGTATTTAACCTTGACATATGAAATATAATCTATACCTATGTTGGGATCAAACTTTTATGACACGAACATATGGTTTGTGGTTGATTTATAATGATTTATCACTCATATGAATCGTGTTTTTTTAAATGATAAGGCTTTATGAGATGAAAATTGCTTATTATCTATTATATATTGGGTATAAAAATTTTAATTTTTGGAAAATATATCATACTGACGAACTTATTTTAAAATTTTATATTATCGTCGATAGATATATCTCATGTTTAGCCTTATTGAGAATCTTATCTCACCCTTTCTTATGTTTCCTTTCCACGGGTATATGAAGAAAGTATTTACGTAGGGTATGTCAAGAATATTAATATTATGTAACATCATTATGTATTATTTTTAAGATCATTCAAAAAATAATATGATTGTGTATCTAGTCTCCAAAGACACTAAACCTTTATAGTCCCGACATGGATCATAATGAAATATATTGAATATTCATCTGAAAAGATATAATATTTTTAGGATAATACACACACCATTATAGTTTGTATTAGATAAATGTTTTAAAAAATAATTATTATTTTTATTAGAAAACATTTGTTAAAAAAATGGGAAAATTCTATGTATAGGATAACATCCTAAAATTTTACTAAGGAAGTGATTATGTGATTTATGTAAAAACATTTCAGTATTGATACTACTAGTGGACATGGATTTGTAATAGATTTATCTATGGGTAATAACCCAAAAAAATATGTCTAGGTATATCTCAACCATTATTCTAGTGAATTTTGAGTGATCTCTTACTGAGAACCCATTTTGACACTCTCAGGAGATATGTTTGGGTTAACTCATATCTTATTTATGAATAATTATGAAGGATTTGAATAGATGATGATCATGTATGTCATAGGTTATACCTAATATGTCATATATTATAATGTGGGTGTCAATATTTAGATATCGTATAAATTATTTTTCATGATTAGGTGTCTTATCACTATGATTATTATTTCTCACACTATCCTTTGAATTTTATTCATTTGCAGGAACCCAACGGAATATTATTAATGCTAAGTGTGATAGATAATGAAATGATTATACTTCATTGTAACCAAATTCTATAAGATTTGGAATGCAGAATCCATTTTTTATTCATACACAACTCTCTCATGATAAGAATCATTTTGAGCTTCCAAACGATCAAAGGATAGAATAGTATATTATTGTAATTTTTATAAGGAAACCTAAATATTATTTTTGTTGGACATTGGGTCCACTAGTGGCTTAATGATGGATTGAAACCATTGAGAAAATAAATTATGTACTCTAATGCTCAAAACATGAAATGGTTTTCCAATACTTTATTCATTTAGATGGTGAAGCAGATAAATGGTGGTACCCTATTAAGAATATAAGGTAAGAGAAGAAAATTAACTCCATGGAATGGTATTAGTTTTAGAGGATATTTTTTATTAAGTACATACCTTGTATTCTAAAAACATAAATGGATAAGGAATTCCTTGAGATCATGAATATTTATGATGAATCCATTTGTACCTAGGATGATAATTTTAAAATCCATGAAAGGTATGAATTATGTTTAATCAATATCCTTGAAAGAAAAATTGATCAATTCATTGGTGTATTAAAACCAAGATTCCTAAAATGGGTTAGCTCTTAGAGTATTTATTATCAATGAAGGATTCATAAAATGTGCTCTTTAGGTATAAATAGAAATTGAATATTCCCACCATTCTCATGGGATTGATACAAAAAAATAGGGTGTTAAGAAACCATTAATAAATTATATGGTGAAAGGAAATTAGAGTCATCTACATGCCAGAAATGTTGGAATACGTATCAAGGGAATTATTTTAATGGAACTGAGATGTGTTTTATATGTGGAAATGTGTGTCATGATTCCCATTAATATTTAAATGAGATTAATAGGAAAGTTGATAAAATGGAAGAAATGAAGATTCCAACTAATTCACCGACTATGTTCCAATGATTCAAATACAAGGTGTATAAGCATTATGACAACTAATGTATGAATCATAATTTTTTTTATGATTAGTGTCAACAACCTCTTAAGACCAAGTACAATGGGGAATCTCATGGAATCACAACTACTGAAGTGGGTTATGAGAATGATGTGGTGAAAGTTATACTTATCATCCACTCTAGAATAGATAATTCCTTATTTTATAATTATTCTAGAAACTCTTTTATATCTAAGGAACTCTCTAAGGTATAGAATGACCACCTAATTGATTAGATATTGAATTATCAATGAAGACTCTTAAAGTTATGATGGTCACATTTCAAGTCTATAGTACCTCCCTGATGTTTGTGGGAATTTCCTTCCTAAAAATATTGTGATTCTCTATTTAGTTGAATTTAATGTGATTTTAGGAATGGGGTGTCTTTATCTATATTTTTCCCATATCAATTTTCAAGGAATAGAATTCAAATTTCATATTTTTAATGAAAATTTGATCATTTATTGATGAAAGGATAAATAAAATCTTCTAATGGAAGTTACTTATATATTTCGGTTATTAATTATTGTATATGAAGGGTAATTATCATAGATTTTTTGGGATAAACTCAACATTGAGGATAAACCTATTATATGATATTTTTTTATGTCTTTCCATAATAATTTCCTAGACATACCCTTAATCTTAAAGGTGAGTTTTCAATATAACTCATACATGGTTCTACACCTATTTTAAAGACATATTATAGAATAACCACAATGGAGTTTCAAGAAATCTAGTGGTTGCTCCTGGAGAAAATTGATAAGCCATTAATATGCACTAGAGTGTCACCATGGGGTGAAAATGTTCCTTAAATTAAGAAGAAAGATGGGTCAATGTGTATTTTCATGTATTTTCAAGAACATAACAGGATCAATATCATGAAGAAGTATCCTCTACCCTATACGAATTCTTTTTCTGATCAATTGCATGGGCATCAGTTATTTTCCAAGATTGACCTTTATTATGGATATCATCAATTGAGGGTCAATAAAGAGGATATACCTAGGAAAAAATTCTATATAATTTATGGACACTATGAATTTATTGTTATTCTATTTGGAATTATTAATTCCCATTCTATCATCATTGATTTAATGAATAAAATCAATAGAGATTACCATAATTAATTTATGGTGGTCGTTATAAATGATATTTCTATATATTCAAAGTGAAAAGAAGATCATAAAGAGAACCCAATAATTTTAATGAAGACCTAATGGAAGGAAAAGTTTTATGAAAAATTTACAAAATGGTAAATTTTTGATTAAAAAAATTCATTAATAGGTCATATAATCTCAATTAAGGGTATATCAGAGGATCCTTTGAAGACAAAAGTTATTATGAAATGGACTAGGCCAATAATAGCGACTAAAATATGTAGTTTTCTTAAGTTTGATAGATATTACCTGTAATACCCTGGGTTTTTCTATGAGGAATGGATATTTTTAATTTCGGTTAATCAATTTTCTTACCTTCTGTGAGTTTTTAATTAAGTCATCGGAGTTTTGGTGGTGTCTCGGGCTTATTTGGAGCTGACAGGCCCTGTTTTTGGAAAAGGAAATTGGTCTATATTATTAATAAAAACTATTTGACCCGGATTTTACTATTTGACGAAACCATGCAAGGTGTTCTAGACCTATCTCTAGGATCACAAATTTTGAGTAAATCAATTCATAAAGGACCTCATACACATCTGAGGTTGGAATGAGGGAATAAAATGGTGCATTGTTTCACCTAACCATGCTCCCAGGGTCACTCACCCATGTGGGAAGCATTGTAGATTTTAGAATAGGTTTGAAACACAGTTTTTTCATGGTTTTCCAAACTTTGTGCATGAACCATAAGGGATACCTCTTGATATAGAGTTAGGAACACAGTTGTCTAATGATTTTTCTAACTTTGTGCCACCTAAATTTTGGGGAAATTATGATTTTGACTTTTTAGTTATTAAAAAATAAATTCATTTATCTCCTCCTATTTTTTCAACATATTAGGAGGTCCCTTTTCTCATGTTGGTGAGTTCCTCAAGCCTTGAGGTAGGATTGTGTGTTGATTCATCACACTAACTTAGATTCTTCCATCATTAGTCTCATTGGATCCCCACCGATGATTTCCTTAATCATCTTGTGCCTTTATTCATTGGTCTTTATATTGAGAGAGTTATTTTTTGCCAGATGATATTCCATATTTGTAGGGTAATCATATATTATTTCAATTTATACTGATATGTACTGAATCTGTGTTTGATACTAGGAGTGTTCTGATATTGGTATAGAGAAGTTTTTATTTACCATTACCTTAAATATTGGAGTTTTATATACTTTGTTGTCTTTTTTCCACATACCACACCACTTATAATCACCCCTCAAATCAAAATAACATCTTGATTTATTTTTCTGAAACCTGTTTAGGATTCCCACTAGTACTTTTATATGTTTTGAGGTTTTTTCCCTAGCCTAGACCACCCATGGGGTGTGAACAATATCTTCCCTATGTTATACCACCTGGTTGGGTGTGTGTGAGATCACCACATGTTTTTTGATCATTATTAAATTAAATGAGAATATAAATAATCATTTTTAGAGGGATAATTCTGCTTTTAAAATGTAAAAACATGACATTTAAATGGTTTAATTGTTCAATTGAAAATGTGGAAATGGGTTAGATGAACTCATTCATTTTGATTGATAATGAAATGGATTATGAATCTATATTGATGAATTGATTATTGAAGGGGATTCCCCAGACTTTTATACTACTTGGATCATTATTCTGTAGGATTTTATCAACATTTATACTCCATGGAACATGATTATTGTACATTATTCTATGGATATTTCTAATCACTGGATCCAAATTCCAGAGGATGCTAAATGAATTTCTACCCCATTGGATCTGGATTTCTTGGAATTTATTTGGACATTATCATTGGATTCCACCCAAATTATTTACTGAGTTTCCATTGAGATGCTCCACTGACTCGACAATGATATCATGGTCTATTATACCTTGTATTCGTCCCTTTTCATTCTAAAATTGGATTATATGGAAAATTCTGTTATGGATGTTATATATATGATTACACCACCGGGCTATTGTGGATATTTTTTTTATGATTTATAGATATATTATAACTATGGTGGATTTCTTATATATGACCATTATTTGGGGTCTTTGATTAAAATTGGATGACTGGAGAATGTCACTACTACATTCGATTCATTACCTTTTTTACTATTATACTTATTATATTTTTCACAGTTATTTTACTTAAATAAATAGATTGTACGTGTTATAGACACCATTGGTGGTGTTCTACTATGTGTTATATCACTCCCTAGATGAATCGTTTTTGGTTACCCGAACAAACATCATGGATTAAGGTAGGTACGAGGAAAGGCACCCACTATTCGATGCTTGACATGATCATTTCTTATGATAATGGGAGATAAAACCCAATCTAGGCTAATGATGCTATATATTGAAAGTTATTTTTGGTCATTTTATTATTTTGATACATTTTTTGTATTGGATATATGCTTCCATGTATATCCTTCCATTTTGTATAGATATGTGACGTGGTCACTATATTGTATATGATTGATTTGGGAATATTTATTTGTTATGTTATTCAAGATTTTTATCTATAGTATTTGATTTATATTATTCTTATTCTAGCGAATCATATAATTTACCCATTGTGATACACTATTATTATGAGTGTATATTCTCCCCAATGTACAACCTTATACCCTCACTACAAGTCTCCAGCATCTGGTGTACGTGGAGGAGTTCTTGAGACCATGTGACCTATTGACTCAGTGAACTGTTTAGTGGATGCCGTGATAGGAAATTAATGATTGGTAACAAGGGGTTCATATTTATTTATTTAATATTCTGATATAATAGGCAGAAAATTATGATGTTTTGGAATTTAGTAATGAGATATGTCTGGGAGTAGCTAACCCACATGTAGGAAAAAAGCCAAATTGTCTAGAATGGGACAGGTTTTTATGTATTTTTTCTATAACCATTTATTTGATTACTATGTTGGGTGAAGAAAATAGTTTTTATGTTCCTTGCGATTATTGATTTTATTATTTCCCAATGAGATAAGGCTATTCCATATTAGGAATCACTTTATTCACCTTAAAACAATCACATTCAATGCCATATAGGATTCATTTATTGACTGCATGATATTTATTATTTTTACCTTGTATTATATATTTCTTATCATCTAATAATTCTCGTAGGAATTTGAAAAAGATAATTTGGAACTTATATTTCCCATCATAACCTAAATATTGCATTCCGACATAGGCTACAGCAAACACCCTATGTAGTAAATTATGGAATATTGATTCATGGACCATTGGTCGCTTGGATTGGACCATGTTATGGTTTAGATTTAATGGACGTCACACTTCAATTTATATGGTTTATTGGACATTATAGGCTGGAAATTATGATCACTTTTGTTTAACCATTAAAAGAGAATTGAAATATATATACGAATTTAAATGAAAATGAAATTTTGAAACGGTAATTTCATCATTATATATATCAATAACTACGATGTGGAACAATGATATTGACCAAGAACTTACTTTATATTGTGTAGTGGGTGGTGTATCTATTGTTTTATGTAATTTATTACTTTTTCTAATAATGGATTTATGAGTAGTTTGAGGGATTTGACCTATTATAGGAGGGGTTCGACCTATCATAGGTTTTTATATCTGTGATTTGATTTCAAATCAATTATTTTCTGAGGCATTTATTTGGAAATGTAGATACATGTCACTATGAAAACATCCAATTATGTTCCAGGATAGTGGAGATGACCATGAACTAGAGGTGGCAGGGCCTGAGCTTCCCATAGAAACTCCAGTAGTTCCTCTTGTAGGATCTATAGTTTTACCAGATACGGGTGTTGATTCCTAGTTCCATAAGGGATTCCTATACTTTATACAGATAGTTTAGGGAGTCCAACAACCATCCTCATCTATGGATGTGGTGATTCACATCATTCAGCAGCATCACCCACCCAATTTTTAGGTAATGGATATCCAAAGGCTATTGACATGTGTCTTGGGAATATCTTTTCTACATTTTTTCATATAGAAACACTTTCTAGAAGGATAGTGAAGCTTATGAAATATATGATTCAGGAATCGTCTTGGAGAAAGTGATATTTTTATATGTATGCTAATATACTATGAGATATAGTTTGGAGGGATTTTGGATCCAATTTTTTTGAATACTTTTTTCCTGAGACATTGAGACCTGAAAGGTCCAGTGATTTTATGTGTCGAGAGTAGGGACCAATGATCATTATATAGCACTTCATTGAGCTTCAATATTTTTGTATCAATTTATCTGGTTGATGATCCATCCTCGGAGAGATGCTTCAAGGAATTTCTCAATCATGCTATTCGATTGCAGGTCAATGTGATTCAATTGACTACTATTATAGAGTTAGTAAATCTGGTTCTTATTAATGAATGGAACCTGAGGGAATCATGGGGTGTAGATATGGATTTTTTAGCCTCTTGACTTAGTGTTTAAGTTAAAGATAATCAGAAGCTTACTTTTTAGGATTCTAATGTAGGGAATACCATTTATAGGGTGGATGATGGTGGTTCTTCCTTCTATCATCGGTGAGGGGGGTAAGGATATATGAGGGTTCAGTGCCATGGAGACCCAGTCAAGTGCCAAAAATTTTCTAAGATGATCCATGTACAACAATTCTGTATGACCTTACCAAAAAAAGTTAGTTAAATGGGATTAACTCGGAATCTAGGTTCATGAGTTGGAGTCAAATCTCCATATCACGTTGGGATCTAGAGTAGTGTTGATCATTTAGGATGAGGTGCTGGTCATGGATGAGGCATCCCTGCACCAGTTTTACCATGAAAATAGTGTGGGAATTATTCTGTTAGTTAGGTTGTCTCACAGATCCATAGTCTAGGCCATATATATTTTGCATAACCTATACCTTTGGAGAAAAACATTGAGCTATCTATTGTGATAGGTACAATCTTAGTAGCCTCTACATTATAATATGACATTTTTTATACAATTTCATTAGATAGATTCATATATGTACCTATTGAGGGTATCCTGAAGCTTGTTTTTTAGTTCTATAATAGTGTCATGACACATGAAAATATGTTTTTAATCAGATCTGAGAGTGTGCACTAGTGCAGGGAGTTCCCCCTTAAAATAGGCGGGTCTCACTTTGTATGGGATATTTTTTCCTCAAGATGACATAGTTTGAAGTCATACATAGGATGGAATGGTTGGTTTTTTTTCATTCTCATGTAAACTTTTATCTCTAAAGGGGGTCCTTAACATCAATACAAGGTGGGGTTTTTATTCAAAAGGGTGAATGAGATGTCCAGGTAGGTAGTTATGGACCTGAGAATCATGGGATGGACAAGATGATAGCCAATATTGATAGTTTATTTTTAGATAATCATGGAAAATGTCAGGATGATTTCCACTAGTGGTAGATTATTTTAGGGATGATTTCTGAGACAAATTTTATATTTTACCTCATGAGAGCCATGTGGCGTTCTATATCGAGGTAGTTCTAGGAGATTAACCAGTATCTAGTCATTCTTATTGTATGGATACTATGAAGTCAAAAATGCTCTAGAGGTAGCTAGATGACTTAGAATAAAAGGGGTATGTATGACCTATAAAATATATATGGGGTTTTTTAGTCATTTTTATGAATAAAGTGGATGGAACCCTTAGGTTATGTGTGGATTATCGTAAATTGAACCACATGATGGTTAAGAAATGGTATCTCTTTCCATTAATAAATTACCCCTTCGACCAGCTTTGAGTATCTCAAGTTTTCTAAAAAAATTATTTGAGGTTAGGATATCAGTAGGTACAAGTTCGGACTATATACATACCCTATATATATTTTCATAGCTGGAATGTTTTGTTTGAGTATATAGTTAGGTCATTCAGTTTCACAAACATGGAAGAAATTTTCAAGTCTTTACTAAACTAGGTTTTACAACTATCTCTATATTATTTTATGGTGGTATGCATGGATGATATCTTGGTGTAATCTCCCAATATACATGGACATTCCAAACGTATTCAGATCATTTTGGATACACTATGAGAGAATCAGTTATATTTTAAGCTCACAAAGTGCCACATCTAGATGGATAAAATTCACTTCTTGGGTCATATTATTTTATAGATAATAGTATCAGTTGACCCAGAAAAGGTGAGAGTCATTGTTTCCTCTGAGTATTCCTAGAAACCCATTGACATATGTAGTTTTTTAGGCTAGATGAATATTATAGAAATTTGATATTGGATTTTTTATTCTCAGAATCACCTCTTACAATCTTGACTAAGAAATGTTTCAATGTCTAATACCTGCAAGAAAACCTTTCAAAAAATACAAGGGATATTAAATTCAGTTTCAGTCAAGATTTTACCAGTGCCGTGAAGATTTTATACTATATATTTTGATGCATTAATTATTAGGCTTGGAGTAGTTTTGATATAGGAGGATCAATCATTCTTATAGTATTTTGACATTAATCTTGTTTACATGCATGGTAATAAAAATGTAGTTGTTAATGAACTGAATAAGGGGACTTGAATATAAGTAGTTCAGAAGCACATAAGTGATTTATAGTGTATGAACTTATTATTTGAGATGCACTTAGAGGTGCAGGATAGCCAATGACTCATTTTTCTCTCATCCTTGGTAATGAATTACACTCTTCTAGATAGAGTGAGGATCAGACAATTATCTGATGTTGTGGGCCTAGTCCTATGTGGGCGTTTATTTGGTGAGGACCCAACTCTAGGTTAGGCTACGGAAAAAGATGAAATTATGTGTATATGTTTTCACATTTGGGTTTCAGTAGACATACATGAGGATCTAATGTGGGATTTTCATGCCTCATTTTGAGAAGTAAATCCTAGTGTTACTAAATGAATCATGTCTTGCACCATAAATATTTGTGTTTAGGGATGAAATGAGAGGTATCTTTGTTTTACATGGAATCTATCACCTGTCAGAAAGTAAATGTAGAACACCAGTGACCAGCTGGGATTTTATAGTAGTTACCCATTATTTAGGGGAAATGGGAAGATGTTGCAATAGATTTTTAAATAGGTTTCCATGGTGTCCTTGAAGTAGTGATGATAAGTGGTTTTTTGGGTAAAGGATCATGAATTTCCCCCATTTTAGGATAATTAGTGAGGCATTCTCAGTCGATAATCTTGGGATAATTTATATATCTGAGATTGTGCACCTTTACGGGTTTCCTCAGGCCATTGTATCATATAGGAACATTTGGTTTACATATTTAATTTTGGAAAGGGTTATAGAGTGTTTTGGGTATATAGTTTATTCTGACCATATAATACCACCCTTAGACTAACAGATAGCCAGAGTTCACTCTACAGGTCCTAGAGGAAATGATTACAGCATGCATAATTGAATTATGGGGCTTTTAAGAGAGTAATATACCCCAATACAAGTTCTCCTATAACAATATCTATCAGAAGACTATACATATGGAACCTTACAAGGATTTATATGGTTGGTCATGTCGATCACCTATGTGCTAGCTAGAGATGGGATGGATAGCACTGCTCGCACCTCATCTTGTGAATGAAACTCCAGAGTAGGTCTAGATGATTAGAAAGAGGAGGTACAGTTCACATTATAGACATAAATACTATAATGATTGTCATTGAATACCTCTATATTTTGACGTTGGGGATCAGCCTGTTCTACATATCTCACTGAGGCCAAGACACATAAGGATTGGAACATAGGGTAATCATTCACGATGATATGTCAAACCATTCGAGATTATAGACAGATTTAGGATGGTAACATATCATTTTCAGTTACCACATAAATTCTATGCCATAAATGATGTGTTACATGTATCTTGTATGCACCATTATCATTTAGACACATCTCGTATTCTTCATCCAGATGAGTTTTTCCTACACAAAGATGTGTCCCTTAATTAGAATCATATTTTTATCATTGAAATGGGAAAATTCATCCCTGAGTCTAGAAAGTTTCACTAGTAGTGATATGGAAGTATGTTCATGGATAGGACAAGACTTGTGAGTGGTAGTTTGATATATGTTTTTATTGGATGCCGTTATTCCCAAGCGATTCATGACCACCCCTAGAAGGGAAATTTGGGGGGGGGATTTATTTGAGGGGTAATACTATAAGATCCTGGATTTTTATATGATGTATGGATATTTTTAATTTTAGTTTAAATATTTTTTTGATCTTATGTGAGTTCCTAATGAGAAAAAGGGATTTTTGGGGGTGTCCAGAGCTTATTTGGATCTCTGAAGGCCATTGTTTTTTTGGAAAAGGTATCTTAGTGACATGGTTAGCAGAAACCACACAACCCAAACTACGTAGATTGATAAAACCATGTGAGGTGATCCATGACTCTATCCAGGGTTGCATAGTTTTAGGAGAACCATTCAGTAAAGGTTTCATTCTCATGAAAGAGTTGATAGAGGGTAGAAAAGGGAGTATAGTTTTCCCTAACCATACGCCCAGTATCACATGCCCCTGTTTGAAGCATTGTAGTTTTTAGTTGAGATGTACAAAAAGGGTTCCCATGGTTTTTCAAAATATGTGCATGAACCATGTGGGTTTCTCTTGAGATAGAGGCTAGTGCATGGTTGAAACATGGTTTGGCTAACCTTTTGGCTGAACCATTCCCCACATAAATTTTAGTGAAAATTTGATTTTCCCATAAATTTATTAAAAACTAAGTCTCTTTCTCTCCACCTTTGTTTCCATCATATAAGGTTGTCCATTTTCTCCCATTGGTGAGTTTTTAAATCCATGAGGTCGGATTGGGATTTGATTCATCATAAAAACTCTATTTATTCTATTGTAGTTCTTTTTGGATATGTGTGAGTGAGTTCATCATTCATATTGCACCGTTATTTATTTTTATTTTTATCAACAAAGTTATTTTGGTGAAAGGTGATATGCCCAATTTCCAGGGTAATCATATATTTATCCAATTTCTCTTCATCTGGACCGAATCAGAGGTTAATATTAGAAGACTGTTATACTATGAGTATATGATTGGTGGTGTATACCATTCCCTTAAATTTTACTTTTTTGTATACCTTTTTGTCCTTGTGCTGCAAGTTGGACCTTTCAGTGTCACCCCTAAAAATAAATTAATTTATTGATTAATTTTTTGGATCATTTTTAGGTTTCCCACCAGTACCATTATATGGTTGAAGTTCTTGAACCACAACCTAAGCCACCCATGTTGTGACCCCTTGTATCTTCTATGTGTTTTACTATCTCTTTCGGTGTGTGTGAGATCGTCATGTGTTTTGGGAACCTTGTAAAATTGAATGCGAATATAATGAATGATTAATATAGGGATTATAAATCCTTATAAATTTAATAACATAGTGGTTAAATGGTTTAAATTTTTAAATAGTAAATGTTTAAATGGGTTAGATTAACTCATGGACTGTGAATGATAATGAAATAGCCAATGAATTGAGATTGATGAATCTATTTTGATAGTGGATTCCTTAAGATTTTCTACTCCATGGATCCTGATTCCATAGGATTTCATAGAAATTTCTACTCCATAGATCTTGATTATGGTTGTAGATTCAATTGACTTTTCTACTCCTTGTCTCATAATTCCATATGATGCCAAGGTAATTACTACCCGTTGTATATGACCATATTAAAATCCATTTAAACATTTTCTTTTGAAATTCTTCTTAGACTCCACCCATTTCATTACCGAGTTTCCATAGAGATTCTCCATGGAATCAATGAGGATTCCTTGGTTTTTTATACCTTTGATCTGGCCCTTTGTGGTCTACCATTAGATTACATGACATAGGCTATTGTGGATGTTATAAACTTGATTACATGACATGAATATTATGGATATTTTTACTATCATTTCTAAATAGCCTGTGAAAATGGTGTATTGATTACATTTTACCCTTTTGGGGTTGTTTGATTGCAGTTCGTAGACTGGAATTTAGTAATTATTTATTTTACTCTTTACCTTTATTATTGGTATACCTATTATATATTTCACTCTAATTTGCCTTGTATACACAAAAGAAAAAATTATAGACACCCTTTGTGGTGGCCCGCTGAGTGTTATCTCTAACCTATTCAGGCTTTCATTTGGTACCCATACAGACATCAAGGATGCATGCAGGGATGGAGCCAAGCACCCATTATTCGATGCATGAATAGATCATTGCAAAGGATAAGGGAAGCACAACACCAATAAATTCATGTTATTCTAGCTGAAGATAATTACTTTTATCACCTTTGTTCTTTTGATACAATAATTGTACTTGATTCCTACTATCATTTATATTATTCCTTTTTTATAGTGTCATGACATGATCATCATGTTTTATATGGCTGCTTTTGATTCTTTTTATTATTACAACATTTTAGATGTTTATCTGTCTTAATTGATTTATATTATTCTTCATATAGTGATTCATATGTTTAAACCATTGTGATACACATTGATTATGATGGTATAGTGTCCCCAATATACCACCTTAGACCCATGCCATAAGTATGCACCCACTGGTGTATGGGGATGTTGCATGAGGCCATGCGGACCACCGGCTCAGAGCAATGTTTAGTGTCTCTTAGGTCAGGATGTTACATTTCCAAATATTTTTTGGGATATTTATAATGATTATATAATCCACATACATAGTTGAAATATAATGTGGTTAATTAATCATAGAGAGATGAATGTGAAGGTAATTCCAAGGAATTGAAGAGAATGTGGGTCACTGCACCAATTATCACATTACCCTATAGTGAAGAAGGGTTTTTTATCTATAGTGATACATCAAAAATGGAACTGTAATGTGTCCTCATGTATAATTTTTTATGATAACTTATGCCTCATCAAAATTTAAGGTTCATGGAAAAAATTACCCAAAACATAATTTGGAGTTAGACCTATAAATATTTGTATTAAAGATATATAGGCATAACATTTATAGAGAAAAGTTTGATATATGTATACTGGTCATAAAATTTTAAAGTATATATTCACTTAGAAAGAGTTAAATATAAACATGAGAAGATGGTTGGATTTGATTAAAGATTATGAATTATCTATACATTACGGCCCATATAAAGAAAACAACGCATCATATCCTCTCATTCAAGTAGATCATTCTATCTTATCTATTATAAGGATTACAAAAGATCTAATATTTCAATATTTATAAGGGATAAATCTATAAATATTGAAGGAAGGGGGAGATCATATCTTTATAAAATTAGTGGTCTCCGATCTATCCATGTGAATTTTGAATAGGCACATAAGGAATGTGTTTATTTTCAAAAGAAGGTGATAAGTGTTATGGAGTTTAGCCTTATTGTGATGGAATAATAAGTTTTAAGAACCATTTATGTGTTCTATAGATATAATTTTTTAATAATCTATTTGATGATGCTCAAATTTCATCATTATTTATTCATCCTAGAAGTATGATGTTGTAAATAGATCGTGAATACAATTTATAGTTAGACAACAAGAAAAGAGATTTTCTAGATTATGTATCTCAGTGCTTTTAATGTTAACAAGTTAAGACTGAAAGGTGTAAGTATATGGGGATTTTATAACCATTTCACATACTTGAATGGAAATGAGAAAACATCACCATGGATTTTATCTTAAGACTCACCAAAACATCTAAATATTACAATTATATATGTGTTGTGGTCAATCACTTTATGAAATTAGTGAATTTTATCACTATTTGAGAAGATTTATCTACTGACCATATCACTTGGTTATACATTATGGAAATTGATATATTTCATGGTGTACAACTCTAAACCATATCGGATTGGGATACTATGTTTACAATGAAATTATTTTGAATTCTTTAAAAATATATAGATATATATTTGAGTTTCGATACTTATTATCATACCTAAATAGATGGTTAGTTTGAGAGGATGATTTAAACTCTTGATGAAATATTGGAATAATTCTATATGGGTTTTAATGGTGGATTTTATTAATACCTTCCTTTGGAGGAATTTTCTTTCAATAATATCTCTCACTTGATCATTCATATGTCTCATTTAGAATCCCTATATGGAATGAAATGCATATCTTTAAAATGTTTGGATGAATATGGATAAATAATGCCATTGGAACATTATCTACCTAAGGATATTTAAGTAAAGGTTGAATCTATTCCATAACACATAAGGGTAGAGTATATTCTATAAAAACATTATACTGAAAATCATCATTGAGATATAGAGTTTGAAGTTAGTGATATGTTATTCCTATAAATATCTCCTTGGAAGAAGGTTATGAGATTTTGAAATAATGGAATAGTAAGACATATATTTATCATTCCATTTGAAATTATTTATCATATGGGTATGGTTTCTTATATCTTAACACATCCACTAAATCTCTCTCATTTTCACGATATGTTCCATATATCTCCATTGAGGTAGCACATAATTAATCTTTAACATGTAATTGACTCAAAAGTCATACCATTGGAGAAATATCTATCTTTTGAGGAATGATTGATGGAAGTTCTCTATCATAGAGATAAAGTTATGTGAAATAAATCCACTCACATGGAAAATGTTTTAGGATGGAATCATAAAATTGAGGAATCTACATTTGAACCCACGGATGCGGTTTGGAAGAAGTATCCTCAATAGTTTGTATTAGTGTGATATAATTTTTATGCGTAAATTATTTTAGGCTGTAGAATATAACACGGTAATATTATATGATATATTTGTCTTTAAATAAATTTAATTTCTTTGATATATTGTGATACACAAAACCCCAAGCCTAAATGAAGAGTAGAATATTATACCATTATATCCTAGCCATTAAATGGGTGAGTATGAATAACACTAACTAAATTATGAAATATTTATGATTTCCACCAGTGTACAATAAATTCATAATATATAAAAATAAAATCAATTGAAAGTGAATTATTTTTTTCATAAAATATTGATTTGAAGAACAAAAAATATTTTTATCATAATAAATTAAATTTATCACTATTAGTTAATGATTTTGATGAAATTAAAATATTAAATATTAAATTAAATGTTTTAACATTCATCTAATACATTTTTTCTAGATATGGGAAAATAACAAATCCATTTTGTTTCTTACAATGTATTTTTCTAAACAACAATTTTCAATGCATTTTGTAAACTTATGTCAAAAAGAATTTTTCGATTTATAAAAATTGAATTATAGAAAAATGGATTCTTTATTTGGACCCATGAGTTCCAAATTGGGAAAATGTTTCCCTTTTATTTTTTTTTTCATTTTTATTAGTAACCGTGGAAAATTTTATCACCCTATAAATGTGTAAATCAGGTTAATCTGTATTGAAACTATTTGTTATAGTCACCATTTTTTCTTCAAAATTCTTTTTTGATAAATAGAATTCATCCCTTTTACTTTAGGAAAAAAAGATAATTTATTAAGGGATAAATTGACAACAAAATAACCTATATAATATTTAAATTAAATAAAGACACAAAATGTAACTCTTTTACTTATAAATATATATTATGTGTTCAAATAGTGACAAAAAAATGTTCTGAATGAATATTGATGTTTATTTTTAGAGTAATGAAATTATTTTACTATATTTATTATATTTATAGTTTTTATTAATTATTTAATTAACATAAATTCATACGTAATGCTGAGACAATATTTCTTCAACTAATAGAAAAATAAAAAAAACATATTGTAAAAATATTAACAATAATATATTTTGAGTGATTTATAGTAATACACGAATTTTATAGATGATTATATCACATTAGTGTTTCTTTAAAGGATTATATTTTAATTACACCAGTTTTAGGTGTCTTTAGTCTCAAATTAAATGAATAGTTTCAAAATGATTCTTATAATAATTTATGAAAGTAATATTTTATTAAATTATTTTAATGTAATAATAATATTGAAAGATGAAAAGGTGGATAATATATGTCAAAATTTTCATCCCTTTTTAAATTACGAGAAACTTTTCATCTTATAAATAAAATGCAACCCTTTAGGAGTGAAAACAATGTTACTGTGGATAAGGTTAAAATAGGTTAACAAAGGGGTTAAACCAAAAGTTAAGGTTTAAAAGGCCACATAGACCTATCAAAATTTTATCATTTTGTCGAATCTTGACCAAATACTACCTTATATTCAAATATCTAGCCATTTTGATGACTTTTTCTAGAGAATTAATTTATTATGTTTTATTATGTTATGAAATTCTTGGAGTACCGCTCCCCTAACTTATTAAAGGAAACCACTCCTTTATCTTCTTTACGCCGCAGTGAGCCTCCTATCTCAACCATCACCTTTCATATTATCTTTTAAAAATCCCTCAACACATTTTATTGGCATTATTATTCCAAAAATACCTACCCTATTATACATAAGTGGATATTTAATGAAGTTCTTTCAAAGAAGACGAGGTTCAAATGCGTATTAACAAAGAGAATACTTGAGGTAATGGACTTTTGTTTCAGTCCAATTTTAATCGGGATGGTTTATAATTGAATATACATTAAATAAAATTGTATGATCCATATCTGATAAATCCATTTCATTTATCTAATACTCTGGTAATTTATATAGAATGAATGTCCCATTTATTTAACCCACTTTAAGTATTCAAGATATCAAAATAATGTTTTTTAAAAAATTGTATTTATCTATCTCTTTAGTCAAAAATACATTTTTCTTGATAGATTGGCTATGAAAATTATATGTTATAGTAAATATAGCATACCCTTATTCTTATTTTATTCTTTCATATGATTATTTATTGATATATCCCATGTTTGCCCTTAATTTTCATCAAAATTCCCCATTTCATATATTTCCTTTCCATATGTAATTAAAAATGGTTCTAAGTTGGGTATGTAAAGAAGAGTACTATATGGGAGGATATTTATAGGGCATGTTAATGATCAGTCCTGAAATAGGATGATTGTGTATCTAGTATCCATTGAAACTAAACCTTTTTGTTCCAGATTGGATATTTTTGTGTGAAAACATGGGCTATTATAACAGTCACATCCACTTGAAAGTATCCATATGTAGACATTGATGTTAATAAACACACATAATATCTACATTAAAAAAATTAATATTTTATCATGTACTTTTACTTATCCATATGGTTCTCAAAAAAGTTATATTATCCTTATCTCTCGAAATAACTAAACCCTTCTCTGACACAAACTGAGGTGACCTGTAATGACCCAATATTTTCATACAAAGATATTACATCTTTTCATATGAATATTAATTTCATTATACAAATACAAGATTTAGGACTATAAATGTATAGTACCTTTGTAAACTCAGAAACATAAACAAATGGTTCATAAAATATCTACACCTTATCCCATTTATTTCTTCACAATTAGATCCATTTTTTGAATATCACACTTAATACATTTCTTGATATCCTATGGAATGTAAACATAAGAAAATGGTGATATAAGATACCTATTAAAGTTAAACATTATGAATAAAAATTTATTATCTTATGAAAGTATAATATAAGAAATATGGGAATGTGATCATTAATATAACATACAGTGTTCATACCCAACCTGTCATGGATCATAATCTCTAGTTCTGGCATAAAACATTAACATGAACCATACAAACTAAACTTCATTATAACATATTATTACACCATATTTTAAATTCATAAATCTGTGTGGAACCATCATAGGTATATAAAATAATTTTCATATGTCAAGGTTATCGACTAGACACCTTGATCGTGCCTTATCACGTGTTTCCCTTAATAGATCTAGCACATTGACTTGTTTCCCATCACAGATCAAGCACATCGACTTGTTTCCCTTAAATATGTCAGGATATATAATTCATTACCCAATGGGTTGGAGTGATATATAGTTCCAAACCATCACATAATAAAAACTATACATATGTTTGCCATAGAACCAGAAATCATTATGTATCTTATAACCCATGTAATGAAATTAGTTTCGTAAACACTTCATCATAACATAACACATGTAAAAGAAATACCTTATATAAATATCATTCCATAATAAACAAAAAACAATCATAGAAAGAATAATAATGGTATTCTTGGTTCATATTCCTAATAAAGCATAAGTAATATATTGTAATTTCATCTTAGATAGAAATTGTTTTTGAAAGATCATTTGAATTAATTCTTCAGAAAAATATCCTTTTATTTATGAAATCACTTTTTTAAAGAGCCGTAAAATTTTAAAGGAAAACATTTTCATTTAATATAACCTTATTATATTGTATGGTATGCTTAATATAATTAAGTCTTCATTAAAGTAGGTAGTAGTAGTAGTAGTCGTATATTTTTTATTCAAAAGGAGAAGGGCAAGGAAGAAAAGATCCCCTCAAGGGGGTCGGAAATGGTGGAGTCCATGTGCATCCCCCAGCACAAAAGAAGCACATTCGGGAGGGAGGGAAAAAAGGGAGTCATAAATGATGAGAGGCACGTCCTGCCAACCCAAGCGAGCAAGGGAGTCTACCACAAAGTTAGCCTCCCTCCAACTGTGATGAATAAGCTTCCCATGTGAGGTTCCGATCTTGCACCTTACGATGATGTAAGTGAGCTCCCAAGGAACCCCACTGGTCCCTTTCATGATATTCGCAAGGGTTTCTAAGTTCTTCTCGATTTCGGACGCTGTCAACTTCCTTCTTCTACACACCGCCAGACCCGAAGCCCTTGCATGGACCTCCGCACTCAGAGAATTTCCTGGCCCATAAAAGGTACTAAAGGCGATAAAAACCGAGCCTGAGGAATCTCGCAGCACCCCTCCATCTCTCATGATTCCCCCCATGCATGATCCATCAATGTTGAGTTTGAATCACATAACCGGCGGATGCCATTTAACCCACTGACCAGAATCGTTTCTCAGAAAACAGGGGCGATTGAGCAGATTGTTAATCGCAGTTGACGTCGAACCACCTTTGATCTGAGAAGCAAGCTCGAAGATGAGGGATTTGAGGCTAGCCTAGAGGAACAGAAACGAGTGATATTCTCCCCTCTGAACCTGATTGCGAGCCTCCCAAATCACCCAACACAAATCCACAATGATGATCGTTCTAACCGTCCGCTCCTGGCCAGAAGGCCCCGAGCCAGAAAACCAGCACTCCACGTATTCCTGGAAAAAAATAATCTCCATAATTTTGGAAAGTATTATGCGTGAACAGGGACCAAAGATGAAGTGCCCAATGACTTTGAATGAATAGGTTCTTCGCAGACTCACACATGTGATTAGTGCAACAGAAACATCTAAAGGCGAAAGCAACGCCCCGACGCTGGATGTTTTCCTCCATAGGTAACGCCCTGTTCCTGATTCTCCATAGTAAAAAGTTCATTCTAATAGGGATTTCATTACACCAGAGTGCTGGAGCCCAAGCGTTGGTGGTGCTACCGGGCTGAACAATACTCTTGAAGCCTTCCGAAGTAAACCTGCCTGAGCTAGTAGCCGAGAAGCAACACCTATCGGGTTCCTCACTCATGAAAATATTTTCGAACACAGACATCTGATTAGCATTCAAAGAGGTATTGATCAAGTTGAACTTCTTGCATGCACTACTGAAGTTGATATCCGGAAAAGGGCAGTCCGGGTATCCCAAGGGTTCCCCCGACCAATTGGTGTCCCAAAAACTAATCTTCCCAGCACCGATTATCTATCTCGCATGATCTGACAACATGTCAATAAGTGAGAACATGCACCTTGCCAGCCTCGTGGAACTATAGAGGCCTCATGTTTCAAGCCCCGGGTAACGTGCTTTGAAAAACTTCACCCACAACGAATCCCCGATGATAACTTCCCAAGCGAGTCATGCCCGAAGACTTTGAAGAGTACCCTGGATATCACGGAGACCAACTCCTCCTGCCTCCACTGGTCTGGCCAGACGCTTCTAGGATGCCCAGTGGAACCTTCCCTCCTCCTTGGAATCCCACAGAAAATAATTATGGATAAGTTCCATTCTCTATACAGTACTCTTAGGAGGGTGGATCACCGAGAAGACGTCCATGGTAATGGATGTGAGAACACTGTTGATCAACGTAATTCGTACACCGAAGGAGAGTAGCTTATTCTTCCAGTTGTAGATTCTGCCCAGAATGCGATCAAGGATCGCAGAGAAGTGCACCTTCTTAATGCGGCCACAGGAGATCAGCACCCTGAGGTAAGAAATGGAAACGACATCCTACAACAACCAAGGATATTTTGAATCTCCTTGTTCCTTGGGACCGGGCATTTGTCTGAAGTGAAGAAATGGATTTTAGCAGAGTTGAAACTCTGCCTGCTCCATCTGCCGTAGGTGGTTAAGGAGTCCATGAGATCCTTCAACGACCTTTTCCTGCCATTGATAATGATTAGAATATCATCCACAAACATAAGATGGGAAATGGTAACACTATTTCGTCCACGGAAGGGAAGCATGAGGCTTGAATCCATCCCATGTTTCAAATTTCTTGAGAGTGCATCCTGGGTGAGAACAAAGAGAAAAGGAGACATGGGGTCCCCTTGGCGAACACCACGGACAGTCTTGAAGAAGCCAAATGTTTTTCCCATCAAGGAAATGGAAAGCCACAGTGATGAATAGCATCTGATGTAGATATCACAAAAAACCTCACTGAACCCAAATTACCTCATGACCCGGATGATGAAACTCCATTCCAACAAGTCATAAGCCTTTTTCATGTCGACTTGGAATATGACATTGTTTCCAACCAATTTTCTATTAATGTCCTGCACCAGTTCATTAGTGATGACCTCCACCCCTTGAATGCTCCTTCCTATGATGAAAATGTGTTATTCCATTGAGACAAGGCGAGGAATAACTTTTTTGAGCCTTCTGACGAGGACAGAGGATGGAATTTTATATGAGACGTTGCAAATACCGATTGGCCTGTGCTGGATAACAAGGGTGGGATTTCTGATCTTCGGAATGAGGTCCAGTCTGGAGGCCGAAATGCCCCTGATGAGAGGGCCACCGATAAAGAAGTCCTGGATCGACTCCACAACATGGTGGCCGACAATCTCCCAAGCGAAGCTGAAGAAGCTGGCCTGGAAGCCATCGGGACCAGGCGCGCTGTCCTGGGGTATGCTTCTGACAGCCACCCGGATCTCCTCGGCTGAGGGGATGGAGGAAAGAGCACAGTTGTCCACCTAGTTAACCGATGAGGGGATATGGCTAAAGAAGTCCTCAGTGGCTTGATTCCCCCTCATGAAGGAAGAAGCATTCTCCCTTTCAAGGGTGTTTTTGAAGTAGTCCAGAGCGATCTTCCCCAGAGTTTTCATGTCCGAAGTGTAGTCCCCGTTCTCCATTCTCAGGTTCATCCTTGAGCTTTTCCTCTCTTTAATGCAAGCATGGAAGAAAGCACTATTTCTATCCCCTTCCTTATGCCATCTAACCTGTGACCACTGTTTGAAATCTCTCTCCAGATAAAGAAGCCTATCGGCTAGGATATGCTTTTTGTCACACAGAGCAGTGAACAAATTCTCATCCCAACAGTTCTGAAGAGAATCCTCCAACCTGTCAACTTCCAACATGAGGCTGTTGATACCCTATAAAAAATAACATTAAATATTCATAACTTAATATTGAAAAACATTTTGAATTTTTTTAGAAGACATAGACGTGGAAGATAAGTACTCTCTAATGGATCTTTGAAACAAAACAAACCTAAATGTTTATGAGATTGTGAAATAAACCCAAAAAATTTATAATTAATAGATTCATATGGCCATTGAAACAAAGAAAATTGTATTTATTTTAAAGTACCATAATATTAAAAATATTAATCATAAAATAAATATGGGTAGAATATACACCACAAAAATAAATAATTTTTGTATAAGGTAGGTGTCCGAGAAAAAGAAAAGTGATCCAAATAACCCTCACCTCAAGCCTCTCATTTTCTAGTTCATTTTAAAACAACTTGTATAATAAATATGAATTTATTATATATTTATTTTTTAATTATATATCATTAATATAAATTATGATTTATTATAACATCTTATCAAATTTTTATTAATAATTAAAATCATTATTCTATGTGATATTTGTTTTGTTTTCCAATCATGTTTTGGTTTGGAAATCATGGTCCTTTAAGTTTTATCATGGTATCATAATTTAGATAATTATTATGTCATATATATCATATAGATTCATAAAATTAATCCTTATTACCAATCATTTGAAATATATATGAAAAATGTATCACATCACATGGTGGAGATGGTAAGCCATACGTACGCACGAGCAACATTATCATTTCCCAAAAGCTTATATGGTAAAAAGGAAAACATTATAGTATCATTAGTGATGAATAATTATTTCATAAATATAATTTATAAAAATTAAATCCATCATAATTTCTAATCATTATATATGGTGATGAAAATTGAAATTTATTGTTACACGGAGATAGTAAGTCGTACATATGCACAAGTGGTACTTTCGCTTCTTGCTCGATAGAAATGGGGATGTATAATGGTGTGTTCATAATTGTAATAAAATTTATGAAAATTGTGGAAGTTTATGATATTATTTTATGATATATATTATATATTCACACTAGGTATATAATAGTAGAAAAATTGAGTGCTTGGTTAGAGTGTTTACCTCTTCTTCATAACAACACCTTTATATCTCCTCTAAATGACTCTAGATTTTGTCTATTGAGAAAAAATAACCTCTAGAATGTAGATATAAAATTTTATAATATAATTTCATATATTTTGGGTCTATATTGAACACTCTAATTTGTGAAATTAGATTATGGGGAAGGTGTCATTTTATAATGATGGTGAGGGGCACTTTTAGAATTTGTCAAAAGATTAAATTATAATTTATTAAATATCAATTAAAATACCTCCAAATTTCAAGATATTCAATTATAATGTGGGATTGAGTGTTAATACCATAGACCAATAGATTTTATAAAAGTTCTGTTTCAATTTTAAACCTTATCTTTATAATTAACTATTATTTAACCAATTTTAATTTTAACTACAATAACAACAATTTCAATATTTAAAGGTGGATATTTTTACAGATAAGGTATAAATTGAACCATAAATGGTACATTTATGATATTTTAGAACATTATATATCTAGTTTTTCTTTATTTACGATTTTATATGAATTGTATCAAAATTATTAAAATATTATTTACATAAAATATCATTAGTGTCAATTCTGACACTATTCATTACTTTTACATTAATAAATTATATAAAGTAATATAACTTTGAAATAATTCATTTAATATAGCCATAATATGTCAAATACTTCAATAAATTTATTTTATAATCTTAAGTAATTAAAATTATATTTTTTTTATTATTTTTAATAAAACATAATTGTGTTTTTCATTAATTGAATAATTATTGCATCATCATTGTGTAATTATTTATAATAATAATTTATTAACTAAAAATTAAAAATAAATTTACTCGATGTAGATAAAACTATAATATTTCATAATAATATATATATTCAATAATATATTCTATTTATTTCTATATTAAAAATATTATACTTCTTAAAAATAAGAGTTCCACATTTTGTCACTCTCCTTGATTTTAAAAATTCCAACTCATTATCATTGTAAATTGTCCATTAAATTATTCAATTTAAAACCTTATGTATTAAAAATATAATTAAATTCATACAAAAAATATTTTGAGTGCTTTTAGGGTTTTGTTAATATTTATAATATTATTTTTACCCTTAATTGCATGTTTTACCCTTAACCGTGGTAATAAAAAAATAACAGAAGTTAATATTCATATTTTCAAAAACTAGAAGGGAAATATTTAATAAATTTAGACCTCATTATTCCAAATATTTAATCCCTTTCTCCAAATAAATTTCAATTAATTTTCAAAAATTAATATAAAATTAATCCAACACACGAGACAAAATAATAGGTTTTTAAATAAATTTCTTCAGAAGTTTGGAATGGATTTATACTTAATTTCAATATGAAATTGATTAAAATTACATAAATTTAATTGAATGATATAAAATTTATGTCTTTAAACTTTAAAAAATATATAAAATATAATTTAACACTGTAATTTATTTCGATGAAAAAGCAATTTTCAATTAAAATTCATTAATTTTTCACTATTCATCAAAACATTAATCTTATTCGAAAGATACCTAAAAATAAATTAATGTAAATTTTTATGTCCCTATTTCAAATAATAATTTTATCTTTATAAATGTAATTTATAAATTTTTTTATGTTTTTTTTAAAAAAAGAGTTCAATCAAAAGGCGGCCAAACTGTTTTTTAGAAAAATATAGTTTTAAGCATAAAAATGATTTATTTATATATCATTTATAAAAAACAGAAATCGAAAATATTAAAAATTATATTGAATATTTACAATATATATTTAATTATTATAATCCAATATGATTGATTTTTTTTATCAATTGGTATAAGACACACAATTCTACACATTTAAATGGTTTTTAGACAAAAAATATCATTTTATTTTCAAAAGTGTTTTATATTCATTTATAAGTAATTTGTAAAAAAATTATATATAAATGTGTATCTAATATTATCATAATGTATTTAATCATTTTATAACTATTCTGACATTTTTTTTATAATTTGTATCTTTAAATATTCATAACTATAAAATGATGTTTCATAGAAACTCAATGTTGCATGTAACGCAAGGTAAACTACTGTTGTGTTTAGTGTAAGATTAACATGATATAGTGTATAACATAATAAATCAAAGAAAACTAATTTATTTAATAAAATATCATAAAAACCTAGGTTGTTACATTCTACCCCCCTTAATATTAATTTATCCCTAAAAAATTTCACTCAGATAAAAACAGACGAGGATTCCTCTACCTCATCACATCCCCTAGTTCTGATGTAGCATACTCAATTTAATACTTTCACCAGAATTCATTAACCAGATATGTGGTATTTTTTCATAAAAATATATTTATAAAATGAAAAATATCTATATTTTGTTCCTCATATGATAGATCATTTTTCAATAGTACTACCTCAGAGTTTAGTGTATGTGAAATATCAGATATTTACTTTATTAGGATAGATACATGGAACACATCATGAACTTGAGAGATATTTGGTTGAAGTTCTAATCGATAATATACCATCCCAATTTGATCATGAATTTCAAAAGGGTCAATATACTAAGGAAATAGCTTTACCTTATTTCTAAATCCCATTACTCTCTTCTTGGGAGATATTTGTAGAAATAACTAATCTCCTAATTGAAAATACAGATCTTCTCAATGATTTTCAGCATAAATTTTGTGTCGATTATGAGATTCTATTATGTGTTGTTGAATAGATTTGAAATTTTCTTCCAATTCCTCAGCAAGATAAGCTCTTAATAGCTTTCATTCCCCAATATCATTATAGTATGATGTAGTTCTTCACATCTTATTATGGAGGGATTCATAAGGATCCATTTGAATGTTGGAGTGAAAAACATTGTTATTTAAAAATTCAACCAAATAAAGGTGTTAATCCCAACCATATTTTAAATCCATAGATAAATATCTAAAAATATAATCTAGAGTTTTAATTTTCCTCTTAGATTGAACATATGTATGTGGATGATATGATGTGCTAAAACATAACTCTGTGTCCAGATCCAGCTGAATACATTAGCATAACATCGATATAAACCTCAGATCTCGATCATATACAATGAAAAGTGGTACTATAATAAATATTACCAATTCCTTAATATATATTCTGGTAATATGATCAAGAGATAATTATCCTCTAATAAAAATGATGTTTGCAAACTTTTTATGGAAATCGATTATAACCCATATAGTATTATGGACTTTATATTTTTTATGAAGTTTGATGAAAAAATCCATGGTGATGTTTTCACATTTCCACTCTTGATTTTATAATGGTTTTAACATCCCCTTATATTTATATTTCTCATCCTTAACTTACTGACAGACCAAGAACCAAGAAAAAAACATTGTAATATCTCTCTAATTTCCATCCCAACACAAATATTCATTCAATTCTCTATACATCATTGTTCTTCTAGGATAAATAGAGAATGATTAACTATGATCCCCATCCAATAGATCCTTCTTCAAATATAGTATCGGAGTAACACATACTAAATTCATTAACCTTATAATTCTATCACAATCAAGTTTGAACTTATGAACATTTTTACCTTCTTTTGCAACTCCAAGTCTTCATTTTGTGCTTATTTAATCTTTACTTGCATAGACATTTGATATTCCATTTGGGCCAAAAAATATTTCTCCCCTTCATTTATGATTCAATATATATCTTTTTCAAATCTATAAATAATGAGTCTTTTTTATTCTCGTCATATATAAGATAGCATGGTCCTTTCAACTCATAGCATCTACCACCTTGTTCACTTTCTAGGGTTGGAAATATATTGAGCAGTCATAATCCTTAATTAGTTCTATCCATACTCTTTAGTGCGTATTCAAATAATTCTATTTTTTTAAAGGTTGGGGCTAAAGCCTCAATATATTATTTAAATCAAAGACCTCTTTAGATTGGGTAGAGGGAGACCCATTATATAGCCCGAAGGCCCAAGGCCAAGTGGCTTGAATACAAGGCTTGAAAGCCCTTTTTTGCCCAAAGGACCCCTCAGGGAATAGTACTGCTACAGTACCCACGATGCTATAGTACCTGCTATAGTACAACAGCCGCTACAGTACCTGCTACAGTCTCTCTGCCGCTATAGTGTCACTACTGCTACAGTTCCAGTGCTGCTACAATACTGCTACAGTGCCCTGCTACAATACTGCTCAGTTGTTATGAAGAATAAACTATAACAAAGTCATTTCTCATAATAATGCATCCCAATCACTTCTTGGATGCATCACTATAAATTGAATACCCTTCTCTATTTCAGGTTAATTTAATTATAGGGGAACTGAATAATATTTTATTTAGTTCCTTAAAATTTTCAGCACATTAATTCCTCTCTAGGAACTTGGAATGCTTATGAGTTAACGTGTTTAGTGGATTTGATAGTTGAGAGAAATTATCCACAAATCACCAATAATATTTGACTGAACCAATAATACTATGGATTTCATTTACTATGGTTGGTGTAGGAAAATTCTCAATAACTTCTATCTTTGAAGGATCTACTGACATACTCTCAAATGAGATTATATCTCCCAAAAATGATAGTTTATGATGCCGAAATTCACACTTTAAAATTCTTTCATAAGTATTATCTTTTCATAGGGTCTTAAACACAATCCACATGTGATATTTATGTAATTTATTCCCATTTTAACATACAATAATATCATCTATACCGACTACTGTAAGCTGGTCAAGATATACTTAAACAATATATTCATAAATTCTATCAATATAGTCGTATAATTAGTGAGACAAAAAATAAATCACTCTAAATTCATAGTGTCCATACCTTGTTAAAAATTCTCTCTTGGATATATCAACCTTCTTGACCCTCAGTTGATAATATCCAAACTGAAATCCAATTTTATAAAAGTGTACAGCACCAAAAACTTGACCAAATATATCATCGATACAGGTAAGTGGATACTTGTTATAGATTTTAGTTTTGTTAATAACTTTGTAATCAATGAAAATACTTATTGACCCATATTTATTCATAAAATATATATCAGGTTCAACTTGAGGTAATTCACTAAGTCATATGAATCCCTTATCAAGATTACCATGTATTTTCCTCTTTAATTCCTACAAATCAATTGGTGTTATTCTATAAGGATTATTTGAAATAATAATAGAAATATGAATTCGTTCAATTAAAAACTATCCTTTCTTATTCAGCAGAAGACATGGAAAATCTTCTAGAATAAACATAAACAAACTCCCATAAAATATGTGTATCCTTAATTTTGAGTTTCTCCACAACCATCTTTGATACACAATCTTCATGTATAGGAATTAATACCCACAAGAATGAATCATTTTAAATTGTGTTTTCATATTGTTCATTTTATTGATAAATGATTTATGTTTCATTTAGAATATAGAATGTGACTTCCCTTACTCAAAAATTAATATGACCCTCATATAGATAAATCCAATCCATGCCAATAATCACATCAAATTGAACTAAGGGGATAATCATGTGATTCACTGGATGTACTTTCCCACAAAATTCAATGGGAGAATAACCATAATTGTGACATGAGTACATTATTCCATTATGAGTATTCACAGCTAACTCAACTTTTAATGTTGAGGTAATAATGTTATACCCTTATAAAATTATTTAGATATAAAAGAGTAAGTGGACCCAAGTCAAGTAATACATTAGCTTTTTTATGTTGGATGATAATTGTACCTTTTACCATGTCATTCTTGTAACCCACTAAAGTAGTCTTGTTCTAAACAGATTCCCCATTATCTTTTGGAATATGTAGGTTTCTATCATTGATCATAAAAACCCATCAGATTCATGCAATTATTTTCATAATGTCTATACTCCTTGCATTTATAGAATTTGAGTGTGGGTAGTGCAGAAGTTGGAATCTTATTCTCTACTGTTGTATTAACCTGTATGTTCATTGAATTTCTACATCTTGGGATATATGGACTACCTTTCCACATTTAATGAACCTCATATTTCCATTTTAAAACTCAAATGATGTTTCTTCCCATATTTTTTGCAGGTAGATGTGTAGAATTTCATTCCATCATGTGATTTATTCTAGTTTCTTATCACTCAATATTCATTTTATTATTAAATCCAAGGGAATGAAAGCTATATCCAATTTCTATTTCCACCTTAAGAGCACATAAAATATTTATCAATAGCTACTGAAGTCTCTTATGGATAAATCTTCTTAGATATGAGGTTTTAATCCACTGATTAATTATTCAATATTACATTCATGTTGGGTAATAATACCAGAAGTTTACCTTGAAATTCTTATAAAATTTTCCTCCTGGGTACCAATGGATTCATTATCATTTTTATTTAGCTCAAATAACTCCTCTTTATTCTCCATATGAATAATAAAAGTATGGTATGTATTGAAATAATGTTATTGAACTCTTCCCATTCCATGGATTCAATTTATTCTTCATGTCTCATGTTATTGACAAAATTCCACCATTGATCTTCTTCTCCATCTAGATGGTAAATAGCTAGGAAAACTTTTTCATATACTGCACAATGATAAAAAAAATATTTAATCAAATATTTGATCCATCTATCATCCACTATTGGGTCATAAGATCCAATAAAAGAAGGTAAATGTTTCCACATTAATGATTCAACCGTATGTTGTTCCGTTATTTGATCATTTAGAAAATTTGTATGATTTATAGCCAAGGAAAGTAGTGTTAGCATGGAAGTAAGGTTTTGTGTTCCAGATCTCATAAAACTTTGTTTCTTGGGTGGAAAATCATTGCAGTGTCTATCACATATGGCATTAACTTTATTCCTCTGGGTTCCATCCATTGACTAAAACCAAAAAAGAGTATTTTGGGAAATAAAAACAATTGTGAGCTATCAGGAAAAAAATCAAAATTTCTTAAATGAAGAAACCATCTATGAAACATTATATTTTACCATAGTTCATTTATAATCATTTCCAAAACTATAGGATTTTTTATTTTACATAGACTTACCTGTAGGGTTCTTACTAAGGTTTTCTCATCCTAATTTCCCAAGGTTAGCTAAAACCTTTCTCTGATACTAACTAAAATGAATGAAGATATTCATATATATATATTACAACTTTTTGGATGAATATTAATTTAATTATACAAATACATGCCTGAGGATCATACAGGTCTAGTGCCTTTGTAAATAATACACATTAAAAATGGTTCATAAAATATCAAAATATTCTCCCACTTATTTCATCACAATTAGATCTCTTTTATCATATCACATGTAACACCATTCTATATATCATATTGATAGGAAACATAAGAAAAGTGTGAGAACAGTTACTCATTATGGTAAAACATGGAAGATATCATTTTATTATCTTATAGAGAAAAAAGATAATAAATATAGGTATGCCATCATGAACTTGCCATAAAATGTTCACACCCAGCTTGACATGGATCACAATCCTGAGTTATATAATAAATCATTAATATGAACCATAAAAATTAACCATTATCACAAATAATTATTGAACAATATGTAAAATTAATAAATGTGTGTGGAATCATCATAAGTATAGAAAACAATTTTATATGTCTTGTTTAACTACCAAGGCTCTCGAATTAGGCCTTATCACCTGCTTCCATTAACAGATCAAGAACATCAACTTGTTTCCCATCATAGATCAAGAATATAAACTAGTTTCCCTTTCCTATATCATGATATATACTTCATTAACCAATGGATTGGATAGAGATATATGTCTCACCCATAACTTAATGAAAATTATACATATGTGTTCCATGAGACCATAAAACATTCACCATCTCATTATAATTTTACTCTCCATGAAAGAATGAAAATTAAATGTATATTAAAATAACATAATCTTTATAATAATAGTCATAAATTACATTCATGGGAATTATATTCACCACAAAAAATAAATAATTAGTGTACAAGGCATGTGTCCCACCTAAATAAAAGTGAGACAAAAATCCCTTACCTCAAATATCAACTTTCCTTGTTCTCGTTCAAACCTATTTTATAATAGATATGGATTTATTAAACATTTATTACATAAAATATATCAATCATACCATTTATTTATTTATAACTTCTTATCACCTATTTAATAATAATTATAATCACACTTCTATGAGATATCTGCTTCGTTTTCCAAGCATGGTTCTCTTTGGTAGTCCTGGTCTTCATAATGTGATAAAGGTACCATAACATCAAGAATTTTTTTTTATATCATATAAATTCATATAATTCATCCTTATTTCCACTCATGTGAAATATATATGATAAAATCACATCTCATCGTGGAGATGGTAAGCTATACATACGCACGAGCGACATCGTCATTTCCAAAAAAGGTGGTAAAGTGTAAATATGATATTATAATTCCATAATTATAATTATGTCACAAATATCTTTTATAAATATTAAAACCATCATAATTTCCAATTATGAAAGTTGGTGATTATAAATTTATTGTACCACCCCATGGGGATGGGAAGTGCTACGTACACACGAGCGATACATTCACTTCTTTCTTGATGGGAAAGTAGATGTACAATGTTTTGTTCATAATCATAATAACATTTATTAATATCTATAATGATTAAGTTATTATGTTATGATATATATAATATATTTATAATAGGTATACTAGAGTAGAAAAATAGAGTGACCAGTTAGAGAGATTACATCTTCTTAAAAATTGCTCCTTTAGATCTCCTCTAATCCACTCCAGAGATAGTCCATTGGGAAGAAAATGACATCGATAATGTGGATAAGGAAGTGTAGAATATAATTTTAAAGAGTTTTTTAAATCTATAATTCTCAATGAGGTTAAATGTGATGAGGGAGGAGGTTTCCTTTTATAATGATGGTTAGGGGCACTTTTGTAATTCCAAAAAAGATTTAATTATAGTAAATTAAATCTCAATTAAAATACCTTAAAATGGAAATTTATTTGAATATAATATATTATAGAGTGGTAATAATATAAACCAATATATTTTAGACTTGATTTTTTAAAATTATAAACCTTAATTTTTTATTAACCTGTGGTTAAACTTTTTTAATTTTAAATACGACGACAACATTTTTAATATTACAAGGTGGCTATTTTTATTTATAACGTATAAATTGAAACATAAATGGTAAATTGATTATATTTTAGACCATAATTTATCATATTTTTTCCCTATTGTATTTTTTATTATTTTTAACTAATTTAATAAAATATTTTTTTCATGAAATATCAATAGTTTTAATTTTGACATTATTCATTGCATTAACTTTAGTAAAATAATGATAATAAGCTAAAAAATATAAAATTAATTTAATAAACTCCTAATATTTTATAGTCACCTTTACAATTCGTTTATAACCTTAAGTTATTAAAAATATTTTTATTTTAATGTTTTTTCAATCACTTAAATGAGTTTTTCATTAAATGAATATTTACTAAATCATCATTGTGCAATTATTTATGATAATTATTTAAACACTAAAAATTAAAAATAAATTTCAATTATGTATATAATACTTTTCTATTTCATAATAATATTTATATTTGATTATATTTTCTATTTATCCCCATATTTAAAATATGACAACCATGTTTTTATTTCACACTTAAAAATGATTTATTACATAAAATTCACTTGATACGACACTGAAGATAGATATTTCTAGTGTATTCAGGGGTTAGGATCATTAGATAACAATTTAAAATGTGAAATAAAACATCTTTATTGAAAACGTCCTAAACATGACCACTACATTTCCTCGTACTTAGAAATGCATAAGATAACCTGAGGACATGCCTAAGAAAAGGGTGAGCTATAAAGCCCAATAAGGGAATAAAAATTAAATAACATGCAGAAAATAATACATTTTAGACAATAGTCATATCAATATAGAAAAATATAAACATGAACATAAAGGCATGATAAAGCATGATAATCATAACATGGAAATGTGGCAACAACACTTAACATTGAATTAGCATGAACCAAGTTTCATCGCACATAGAGAATGAGTAAATCCTAATTGCACATAAAGCACGAGTAAAACCTAGTAGAACCTTAACTAGCATGATTCAACAAATATTTACCATGATGTATCATGATACTATACTTTAGCCAATGCATTGGAGTGCTATCAAGGTGCACCCTTCTTAAACATTTCATTTCATGCATAAGTGTGCCATAAGACCATTGAACATAAATTCATAAAACATCATAATTTATTCCACGATTAAGGAATGTGGAATTAATAAATTAAATAGTATCATAAATAGGTAAATTTTCATAATGTTAAATACCCTTGATAGAGAAATGGGCTTGGTATTCACTAAACAATGACTTTGGTTGGGAAAAACGTGGTGTAATTTCTACAGCATAACGACGTGATATTAGAAATCATAAAAAATGGTTGATGAGAGAGAAATGGGTGTCTCATCATATTTACATGAAATTTACATTAATGGGTCATATATATACATGTCCCAACAATTTTAATGGAATTTAGATTCATGATATAAAAGAGTGTTTTTAATGTAAATGAGGAGAGAGAAATTCCTATTAGAATTTCGGCATAATAACAGGTGTACATGGGAGGAATTTTATGGGAGAAATGGGGTATACCATCATTCAAAAATAAATAGGGAAGTATGGGTGAAGTGATAAACCATACCACAATAATTATAATTGAAATTAAAATGGAATAACAACTTAAATAGAATGAGAAAAAATGAGAAAGTAGGAAAACCCTTACATGGAGGTGTGCTTCAAAAGGCTTGAAAGAGGCTTGAGATAGGAATATTGGGAGATTGGGACACCTTGGGGCGATTATAGAGAGAAGGGTACAGAGGTATTAATAACTAAAAAGGCTTTTATGGAAGAGGAAGTGGGTTCTTGGGTGGGTTTATATAGGAATGTAGAGGTAATTCTTTATTATTTAGGTTTGGGACAGCTCACATTAAACTAATCCAAACCACAAACGAGCCCCTACTTTTTTCCCATGGTTTTTTCCAAAGGGAAGTGGAAGACCATATTTTATAATTTCAATGTCCTAACTTATTAAAATAATAGGGTTTCTTATGTGGAGGGGAGTCACACTCTCAAGGAAAACAATTTAAAAAAACAAAACGTTTTATAAGCCTTGAAGGGTCCACTAAATTTTTTTAAAATAAGTAAAAAAAATCCAAATTCACATTATTTTGATTTTAAAACATATATTAGCCGAAAATAATGTTTATAGTATTTTATTACATCACTATTGGGTCATTATGGTGTCATAAAACACATTATATATTTAAACGGTATTTAATTTTTACCCAAAAATTTGACTGTCTCAAAAAATTATGAAAAATTCAGCATTAGATAATTTAGATGTCCTTATTTGAAAAATAATATTTATTTTATCTAAATATGTTTCTAAATATGTGAATTTTTACTTTTAAAATAAAAGCTGTCATTTATCGAAAAATCATGGGTTTCTTACAAAAACAGCTTTCAAACCTTAATATAAATTACAATGGAAATCATAAAATTATATGATCATTTATATTTAATAAAACTTAATTTAATAATAATATATTATTAAAATATTTTTTAATTAAAAAATCCATTAATTCATCAAAATATATTATTTAGTTTAATATTAACTAAAAATACTATTAACACTTCAAAAACTATTTACTAAGTAAAAATAATAAAGTGAATGTATATTAATTATTATATAAAAAAATAATATACATAATCATAGCACTAGGGCCTTGTTACATACCCCCTTAAAACACCCGCATAAGACCTTAGGGTTATATTTTCGATCGTGACAGACTCTTGGGGTTGCTCGGATAGCCTTGCTCGGGTGGTAATCTCTATCAACTTCCACTTCTTTCATAGGAGGTTCTACTCAATATTAATGTATTCAAGCTCATCTTGGGCCTGGTCAAGATCAAAGCCCAAAGATGCCACCTCCATTACATGCTCCGAAAAATGGGCTTCGTATGGGGAAAGTTTACTTGATGAGGTCATCACTTCCTTTGTTTGAGTAAATTGGATTTGTTAAAGCCCTATATTTATACTAATCATGTGATCACTGTTCAACAGCTATATTAGAAACATTCATAATTCTTAACGATATTTTAAAATCAAAAAACATAAATCCAATGAAGATCACATTTTATATGTCCATTTTACATAAAGAGACATTTAATTAGATCAAGATGGATTTCCATTAATGAATGTTTGGGTAATTACTATCTTCCCCCTTCAATAAATGTTCCCTCAAAATTTCCTTTTCCCACACTAAAACAGATGTGGGTAATTATGCTTCATCATTTCCTCCGATTCCCAGGTTGCTTCTTCAAACCCGTGGTTTCGCCACAACATCTTGATGAGGGGAATTTTCTTATTTCATAGAACTTTTTCTCTACAATCTAATATCTTCACTAGTTGATCCTCATAAGAAAGATCATCCTCTAACTGTACCGCCTATGAAGAGAGTACATGTGAAGGGTCAGGTATGTACTTCCTTAAGAGGGTTACATGAAAGACATCATGTACTTTGGCCATGGTAGGTGGAAGTTCTAGTCGATAGGCCACATCCCCGACACGATCAAGAATATCGAAGTAGCCGATGTACCTTGGAATTATCATCCCTTTATTTCCAAACCTCATGGCCTTCTTCCACGAAGATATGCGTAGAAATACAATGTCTCTAGCTTTAAACTCAAGGTCTCGTCGATGGTTATCTACATAACTCTTCTATCGACTCTGGGCTACCATGATATGATTCTGAATTGTTTTCACCTTCTATATCATTTCATAAACCATTTATGGTTCTATCAGTTTACACTCACTGACTTCATCCCAACATGTCAGTGTTCGACACCACTTCCCATACAGGGATTCATATGGTGCCATTCAGATTCTTGGGTGGAAATTGTTGTTATATGAGAACTAAAACAGAGGAATATGTTGATCCCATCCTCTTTTAAAGTCCATTGTGCACGCTCTCAACATGTCCGATTGTGTTTGGATAGTCTGCTCGGATTGGACAATAGTTTGAGGATGATAGGTCGTACAGCAGTTCAGTTCAGTATTAAGAGAATGTATAAGACTCTTCCAAAACATAGATGTGAATATTCAATCTTGATCAGACACAAAAGATAGTGGTACTCCAAGTAGCCTTTCCAATTCCCTAATATATATATGTTCCAGTTTATCCAATGAGAAATCCTCCCAAATATCAATTATGTGTGCATCCTTTGTAAGACGATCCACAATAATCCTGATTGCATTGTTGCCTTTGGATGTCTTCGAATGTCCAGTGACAAAGTCCATGGTTATGTTCTCCCATTTCCATTTTTGTATGGACAACAGTTGCATCATCCCCTTAGACTTTGGCCTCTCATCTTTCACTTGCTGACACACAAGGAACTTTGATTTATATTCAGTGATCTTCTTATTTATATTATCCCACCAATAATGCTCTTGGAGATCCCGACACATATTTTTGTTTTCTGGGTTAATAGAGAAATTTTAACTATGTGCATCATCCAAAAGTTCCTTCTTCAACTCCGAACAAGATTAAACACATAGATTTTTCCATATCTCACAATTCCTTCTTCATTAACATTAAACACTGAGGATTTTCCTTTCCTGATAGCTTACACTTTTTTCTTAATTCCCAAATCATCCTTTTTAGAATCAATTAACCTTTCCAAAAGAGATGGTTGATAAATCATTTGTGAAAAGATTGATGATGTTCCCTTCTTTATGATTCTCATGTCCATCTTCAACAAATCTACGAATATTGGATTCTTTTTAATTTTCATCAATGATAGAATTGTTGGGTCCTTTCTACATAGAACATCTGCCACTTTGTTCACTTTACCAGGGTGGCAATGGATTGAGTAGTCATAGTCTTCGATCAGCTCTAACCATCTTCATTGGTTCATGTCCAACTTTTTCTGTGTGAATATATACTTGAGGCCTTTGTGGTCTGTATATATTTCACACTTCTCCCCAAATATATAATGCCGCAAAATTATAAAAGTGAAGATCACTACATCCAACTCGAGTTCATGTGTTGGATAGTTCTTCTCATTAACATTCAATTTCCTTGAATCATAGGCAATGACTTTGTCATTTTGGATCAACACACATCCCATGCCCTTCTTCTAAGCCTCACTGAATACCAAAAAAAGTTCTCCACTTGTGGTTAAAGTGAGAACGGGCATAGTGATAAGCCTCCTTTTCAACTCCTTGAAGATTTATTTGCATTCATAACTCCAAGAAAACTTTACTCCCTTCCGAGTTATCTTGGTAAGAGGTTTGGACAATCGTGAGAAATTTCTCACAAATCATCGATAATATCCAGCTAAACACAAGAAGCTACAGATATCTGTTACAAATTTTAGCCTTTTTCATCCCTCAATTGCATCTTTTTTGGAGGGATCCACAAATATCCCATTTCTTGTGATGATATGGATAAGGAATGAGATCTTATTCAACCAGAACTCACACTTTATGTACTTTTCATAGAGTTTCTTGTTTCGTAAGGTCTCTAGTATAGTTCTTATATGCTCCTCATGATCCTCCATTGTTTTGGATTATATTAGAGTATCCTCTAGAAAGACTAGCACAAATCTTTCAAGGTAATCTCTAACGACTCTATTCATCAGGTCCATTAATGTTTTTGGAGAATTGGTGAGTCCAAAAGGAATTACTATGAATTCTTAGTGCATATGTCTTGTATGAAAAGCAGTCCTGGGGATATCATCCATCATCACCCTTACTTGATAATATCCCGACCGAAAATCCACCTTGGAGAAGTATTATGCTCCACATAGTTGATCGAACAAGTCGTCAATTCATGGGAGAAGATACTTTTTCTTTATCGTTATTTCTTAAGATCACGATAATCGATGCAAAGGCGTATTGACCCATACCTCTTCTAGATGAAAAGGACCAGTGCACCCCATGGTGAAGCACTTGGGTATATAAACCCTTTATCAAGATTATCCTCTAGTTGATTCTTCAGATCCTCATTCTCCACAACAGCCATTATATATGGAGTCTTGGATATTGTCAATTCCCTAGGTATAAGATCAATTGAAATTCAACATATCTTCTAGGAGGAAGACCAAGAAATTCGTCGGTAAACACTTCTGCGAATTCCCTCACAATAGGCATGCCTTCAAGGATGGTATCCTCCTTAGACTCAATCATCTGAGAAAGATATGCATGCTCATAGGGATGTAATATCCACTCTTGTGATGATGGATCTAAAGAAAATTCATCTTCCTCCTTGAACTTGTATAAAATAGGGGGTCAATTCTCCACATGGAAAGTGATTTCCCTCACATAGAAATTTATGTTGTTTTTATATAAGGAAATCCAATCCATACCAATAATTGAATCAAATTCCACCAGAAGGAGTATGAAAATGTTCACCAAGAAGTTCAATCACCAGATTATGATAGGGGAGGAGTTATATTCATGGGATGAAATGATTGCCCCATTTGTCGTAGTCATTGACTTCTTCACTTCTGTGATTTGTGGTGGTGCTGGGATTGTTCTACGAAACTTTCAAGATATAAAACAATGCGTAGAACTAGAATCAAAAATTATGTTCACTATTAATGAATGAATAACTAGAATACCTATCCCCACTTCATTGTCGAGGTTCACTTCTCCAGTAGTGATGGAATAGACTTCCCCTTGCTTCCTTGGAGGTTGTTGGTTGCCTCAAAAAATCCTTGGCTTAGGGAACTGAATTTCAAGATTCCCTGGTTCTTGATAGTTGTAGCAATAAATAGTTTGTTGAGTTTCGATTGGGGTATTCCTCTCCTATGTTGCAGCCACGGGTTTTTCTTGCTGACAGTTAACAGTCAGGTGCCCTTATCTTCCACACCTAAAGCATTTCCTCATACCCTTCAGGCAATTTTCAGGGGGCTTCTTTCCACACCTTTGGCAAGTGGGGTTCTGGATCTTCTTAGCACCGTTTGATTTATCTATCAGACCACTAGCATTGAAGTACACATTAAGATTTATATCCCCTTGATACTCCTGAGATTCTCCAATCTCCATTTTGACCATGAGGGCACATTGAACAATTTTCATCATAGTTTTTGATGTCATGGATCACCAGTGCATTCCGCAGGCTAGGTTTCAGCCCACCAAAGAAGGGGTCAACCTTGCATTCAGGGGTAAGGACAATTCCAGAAGCGTATCGTGCAATCCTTGTGAAGTTTTCTTCATAATATCCAACAGATTCATCACCTTTTTTCTTGAGGGTAAGGATGTCCCTTTCCATTTTAAGCCAGTGGGTGCGTGGAAAATGTTTATCAAAAAACATCTTCCAAAAATCCTTTCATTCTAATGCCTTGATCTTCTCCCCAGGCTTCGTATTTTTGTTAAAACGCCACCATTGAATAGCTTCACCTTCCATACGATAAGCAGCTAAGAAAACCTTCTCTCATTCAGAACATTTAAGGATTAAGAAGATCTTTTCAATGGAGTTGATCCATTGTTCGGCGATTAAGGGATTAGATGATCCATTAAAAGTAGGAGGCCTTTGTCTCATGAAGCTCTCGATAGAAACTTGTTATTTATTAGGGGGGGGGTTAAACGTTCCTCTTGACCCATGTTTCTTTTCAAATATTGAGTTATCTGAGAGAGAAGCATCACAATTTTTGCGATTTTCACTCCCATTGGATTGAGCATCTCATTAGTACAGTCAACACATTGATCTCAACATCAGTTGATAGCACAAGTCCTTCTATTACCGTCCATTGGATGGAATAAAAGGAAAGTTATGGGTAACACATTAAGGGTAATCCAAGGACAAAACTTATGACTTATAAATAACTTTTATTTCCTTAATATATGAATCTATTGGTTCAGTCTATGTTATCCACGATCTAGTTTCTAAAATATATTCTTAGGGAATATTTTTTAATCCCTTAATAATGGTTGATACTATTATTGTAGATTTACCAATGAATATCCCTCAAGAGTGTCGTAACCAAGAATACAATAAGGCCCATTTTCGTGCACCAATTTGATTTCTAGTCTAGCTCAATGTGGTGTTTTCGGTTTTTACCCCTAGGATACATATGTGCCAGAGCTGCCTATATCTACTCATATTCAGATAAGGATGTATTTTCTTGATAAAACACTTAATCAATACTCTCCAAAACATAGGGATATTTTTATTATAATTAGTATTTTCTCTAATTCTTTACTAGGGTATTCTAATCCTATTCTCAAAAATAACTAAACCTATCCGCTGATACCAACTATGACAACCCTTCTTTTATTTCACACATAAACATGATTTATTACATAAAATTCACTTGATACAACATCTAAGGTTGAGAGGTCTAGTGTCTTTGGGGTTTAGGATCATTACATAAGAACATAAAATGTGAAATACAACATCTTTATTGAAAACTTCTTTTACATGACCACTACATTTCCTCGTACTTAGTAATGCAGAAGATAACCTAAGGACATGCATAAGAAAAGGGTGTGATATAAATCCCAGTAAGGGAATAAACATGGAATAACATGAGTAAAACAATACATTTTAGAAAATAGGAATATCAATATAGTACAAGAGAAACATGAACATAAAGGCATGATAAAGCCTGATAATCATAACATGGAAATGTGGCAACAACACTTAACATTGGATTAGCATGGGCCAAGAATCATTGCACATGGAGCATGACTAAATCCTCATTTCACATGAACTGTGAGTAAATCATTGTTGCACTTTAATTTTCAGGATTCAACACTCATTGCACATGACATATCATGATACTATACTTTAACCAATTCACTAGAGCATTATCAGGGTTCACCCTTCTTAAACATTTCATTTCATGGATAAGTTTTCTACATGATCATAGAACATGAATTCATAAAACATCATAATTTATTCCATGATTAAGGAATGTGGAATTAATACATGAAACTATAACATAAATAGGTAAATATACCTAAAGGTGAATACCCTTGATAGAGAAATGGCCATGGTATTCACTACACAATGACTTTGGCTTGGGAAAACATAGTGCAATTTTGAGAGCATAACGGTGTGACAGAAGAATTCATAAAAAATGGTTGATGATAGAGAAAGTGGTGTATCATAATATGTACATGAAATGGACAGTAAGGGGGTCATATAGATACATTTCCAAAGAATTATAATTGAATTTAGATTCATGATACATAATAATTTCTTGAATGTAAATGAGGAGAGAGAAATTTCTTTCGGAATTTCGGTATAGTAACGGGTGTACATGGGAGGAATTTGATGAGAGAGAAAGGGATCTCCAATCATTAAAACATAAATAGGAAAGAATGGAGGAGGTGTGGAACCATACCCCAATAATTATAATTGAAATTAAAATGGCATAAAAACTTATTGAGAATTGGACAAAAATGAGAAAGGAGGAAAACCCTTACATAGAAGTGTTATTCTAAAGGCTTGCGGGAGTCTTGAGAAATACTTCTAGGGAGTTTGGGGAACCATGGGAGGATTATAGAGATAGGAGGGAATAGGTTGGACGAACTCCAAATGCTTTGAGTGAAGAGTAAGTGGGATCTTGGGTGGGTTTATATAAAAAAGGATAGGTAATTCTTTATTATTTAGGTTTGGGACACATCACATTAAACTAATCCAAACCACAAACCACCCAATTGTTTTTTCCCATATATTTTTCCAAAGGGATGTGGAAAACAATATTTTATATTTCTAATGGCCTGACTTCTTAAAATAATAGTGTTTCTTATGTGGAGGTGAGTCACACTCTCAAAGAAAACAATTTAAAAAGACAAACTTTTTTATAAGCATTGAAGGGTCCACTAAAGATTTGTAAAATAAATAAAACAAAACCAAAATGACATTATTTTAATTATAAAACTTTTATTGGCAGAACATAATGTTTATAGAATTTTTTTTCATCACAATTGGGTCAATATGGCGTCATCAAACACATTATATATTTAAATGGTATTTAATTTTTACCCAAAAAATCGATTGTCTCAGAAAATTCTGAAAAATTACCCATTGGATAATTTAGATGTCCTGATTGCAAAAATAATGTTCAATTTATATAAATAATTTTTTAAATATTTGAATTTTCACTTTTAATATAAAATCTGTTATTTATCGAAAAATCATGGGTTTTGACAAAACAGCTTTCAAACCTTAATAAAAATTACAATTGCATTCATAAAATTATATGATCATTTATATTTAATAAAAAGTAATTCAATAACAATATTTTATTAAAATATTATTTAATTCAAAAATCCATTAATTCATCAAAATTGATTTCTTAGTTAAATATTAAGTAAAAATACTATTTGCGCTTCAAAAACTATTTACAAAGTAACAATAAAAAAATGAAAGTATATTCATTAATATATACAAAATAATGTACATAATAATAGTGCTAGGGTCTTGTTACATAAACCCTTAAAAACCTCATAATACCTTAGGGTAATGTGTGCGATGGTGATAGACTCTTGGGGTGGCTCGGATAACATTGCTCAGGTGGTAATCTCTATCAACTTCCACTTCTCTCGTAGGCGGTTTCGTTCAAGCTTAACGTATTCAAGCTCTGCTTGGGCTTGGTCAAGAGTGAAGCCTAAAGAGGACACTTCCTTTCCGAGATCAGAAAAATGGTCTTCATATGGGGAAAGTCTACTGGATGAGGCCATATCTTTTTTTTCTGAGTAAATTGGATTTGTTAAAGCCCTATATTTATACTAATCATGTGATCACTATTGAACGACTATATTAGCAATGGTCGGAATTCTTAACGGTATATTAAAATCCAAAAACATAAAACCAATGAATTTCACATTTTATATACCCATTTTAAATAATGATACATTTAATTATATCTATAGGGATTTCCATTAATGAATGGTTGTGTTGTTACATAATATATTATACTTATTAAAATTAAGACTGTGTCATTTTTTCTCTCTCTTTAATTTTCATAATATCCAATTAATTATCATGGAAAGGTGTCCATTAAATTTTTAAATTTATATCGTTACCTTTTAATGGTAGATTTTAATTCTTACAATATCATTTTTTCAAGTGTTAGGTTATTTTTATAATATTAATAATATTATTTTTACCCTTAATTACTTGTTTTTTCATTAATCATGGTAATAAAAAAATATTAATGTTATTATTCATATCCTCCAAAAATAAAATGGACCAATTTAAAAAAATTGATCTTATGATTAAATATTTGGAATCCAATTTTTCATATTCAATTCACGTAATTTTTTAAAATTAATTACAAATTAATCTCATGGACTAGCTTCTTTAATAATAAATTGAGGCTTCATCCCCAACCTTTAAAAAAAATCTCATGGACTAGCCAAAATAATGGGGGTTTAAAGTAAAAAATGTTCAAAAGTTTGGAATGTTTTTATATCCAATTTAAATGTGAAATTGATTCCAATTACATTAATTAAATTAAATGATATTAAATTGATCTAACTTTACTTTAAAAACAATCAAAAATACAATTTAAAACTATAAATGTTTTCGAAGAAAATGTTGTTTTCATTTAAAATTCAATTATTTTTCACTATTCATCAAAACATGAAACTTATTAGAAAATTCCAAAAAATTAAACCAAAGGGAATATTGATATACATATTTCATAGAAGAAGTTTACTTTTTCAGATATAGTTTATAAAAATATTATAATCTTGATTTAAAAAAAGTATGTCATCAAAAGGCTGCAAAACTATTTTTTAGAAAAATACAATTTTTAAGTATAAAACATGATTTATTTTTATATCATGTCAATAAAAAAATATTAAAAATATTAAAAATTATATTTACCATTATATATGTATATATATAATTAATATAATACAAAAATATTTTTTTTTCATTGGTATAAAACCCAGTTGTGCGCATTTAAATAGCTTTTTTAGAAAATAAATCCTTTTATTTTTAAAAGGGGTTTACATTAATTTATAATTAATATGTAAAATAATTATATTTAAATTTTGAAAACATATTTTAATATTTTATTTAATCTTGTTCATAAGTTTCATTATAACGGTTGTGTTATAATTTTTTTGATTAAATTAATATAATATTAAAATGTTTTTTTGTAGAAACTCAATGTTGCGTGTAACACAAGATAAAACAATTTTATTTATAAATAAATAAAATATTGGCATTGAATATAACATAAGGCATAAAATAAATTTTATTTTTTTGGAAAAAATAATAAAAACTATGGGTGTTATATGACCCTATCATTTCATGCATTAATGTTGCATCATTTTAGATGAATCTTCAATACATTTCACATTAATACAAGACCAATGATCATAATGGTTTAGTGTCTTTTGAGACTAGACGCATAGTCATCTTATTTTTTGAAATATCTCAAACATATCACATATATATATTCTTATACAGTACACTTCTTAAACATACTCTACTAAAAAGGTTCTTCAAAACCTAGGGAATGGAAACATAAGAGAATGTGAGATCTAATGTTAGGATAGGGTAAACATATGTGATGCTATTCAATGATCATAAATGAGAATAGTATCATCATAAGGGTACGAGAACATGATAATAATTTATAATAATCATACACAACCATAAAAATAACTTTAATCGAGAAACATGTTATAATGTTTTATAAATCAAAATACACAAGACATACGAGTGTATAATAATTACAAATAAATAATAATTCATGAGAAAATATAATAATAATATGAAAAATGTTTTTTAATACAGATAAGAATATAAAATCACTTCCTTAGTAAGGGTTCAATCCTAATACTATCATTGTGGACAATGTCCTATAATGGAAGTGTATATCATATCACTTCCAATATTCTCTTACGAGTAACTTCCATATAGTTTACTCCATCTTCTCTTTGGATATTATTAACTCCATTATATCTTTATAGATTATAAATAATTTAATCATAAGAAATTCATTATAGGGTTATATAAATTTAGGCTCACCCATCACATAATGAAAACCATGCATATGTGTTCCATAAGATCATAATAAATTTATAAATCGTCCTATCATAACCTATGGAAAGGATATATGTTTCATAAACATTTTATCATTCCATCGTATCATAATCCACATTACAGAATTATATTTCATAAATATTTTTATCATAAATTAATCAATCCATTGGAAAGGAAAAATTTTCATTTAATCATTCTTAAATCATAATTATCATAATCTTTCCATATATATAAACTAGAAGGTATCGTGATATAATATCCATAGTGAAGTATAAAAATCATTAAAGAATTTTTAAATAAATTAATAATACCATTAAAATAGCATTTGAACATTTCTTTGAAATCATGAGAAAATATCTTTTCATTTGATATCTTTTTATCTCAGAACTATGAGAATATTGATAAAACTTTTTCCTTAAAAAGTAATTAAGGAATATTGTAAAGGAATATCCAATTAAAATAATTCCAATAATAGTGGGAAAATATTTTCATGTTCTATACATTAAAATGAAATATTCTTTGCAAACCTCTGTAAAAAGTAAAAACGATTTTTCTGGAAAAATATTACTCTAAAAAGATTCCTTTTTTAAAAAAATTAAATAGAGTAAAAGATAATGAAAATGAACTTTTTAAAAGAATTCATATATATTTATTAACATAAATATAAAAACTTTGAAGTGTGTGGATATAGAATAAAAAGGTCATTGGTGTAACACCCCAGGTAAATAAAGAATATGACATTTTTTTATTTATCCATATTTGTGAATAAAATATTAATATTACTTTAAAGTGAATGCTATGCTCGATGACGTTTCCAATACGCGACAACGGGTTCCATTGAAATCTTACGTTGCACTCTAGTAATAAAATAATATTATTTTAAATGGTAGTTAACACGTAGTCGTTGTATTGGCGGGAAAGAATAGAAATAACTAAAATATAATTATATATGTTTGTTAAATGTTTTTACATTTATCGAATAAAGGATAAAGGCTTAAAATATGAAAAGAATTCAATTTAAGGCATATATACTCTAATTTTTATTAAAGGTCCACTTATCACCTTTTGATGGAGAACCATCATTAAATATAGTTTTGGTCACTCTTATACATTCTATTGGACCAAACAAAATCCTTCTTTAGAATCGAGACATCAAAATTTACTTTGTGTAAATTTTTGGTATTTTTCCGATAAAGATCATTTTTTAATTAATAGTGAAAAATGTTGTATTTTAATTCAAAACCTCTTTTTAATATAATTTATTAATATGATTAGATTATATTTTTAATTGGTTTTAAAACAAAATTAGAATATATTTTTACCATTTAATCCAATAGCGGTCTTTGGAATTAATTTAACTTTGAAATCAGACTTAAACTAGTGTCAATCTTTTGATACTTTTTGTTTCATAAAAACACGCATTTGTTTTGACAGCAGAAATTAATTATTAAATTATTTAATTAAACTTATATGTTTTGAATTTTTTAAAATAGACATCATTTTTAAATTTGGAATATCAAATATAGCTTATGGTGAAGTTTTGGTATTTTTCTGAAAAACTTCAATTTTTGAGGAATAGTGAAACCACTATGTGGTACTTAAAAAACTGATTTTTTGTTTAAATGAAATTTTACCACCTCTGTGTTTTGAATTTCAAAAATGAGACATACATAGTTGTAATTAGGATGTAAAATTTTGTTCAATGGGATTAAAATAATTTTTTGGTGAATAGTAACTTTTATGTTTTTAATCGCGATTAGAGGTAATTAGTGTAATTTAAGGTAAAAATAATGTTTTAATAATATGAAATGAACTTGAAAAATGTCCTACCATTATTGGATGTGTCATGGCCGACCAATAAAATCCATGGGTTAACTTGGGGACCCCATGGAGCCACTTTGGTAGGAAAATGACATTAATAACTTTTAATTTAATGTTAAAGTAAAAATGTCACAATCATGAGTTGTTTTTTTAAAACAGTTTTTAAATGGGGTTATACAAGTCATATTTTTGACTATAAATATTCAATAGAAATATAAAAAGATTTCATACATCAAGATATTTGTTTTATAATTTTTAGAAATAAAATATATTAAATTATTTATGACACCATGATGATGCAGCGATTATCTCATTATTTAACGATTGAAATAAAATGAAAAGATAATGAAAAATATAAGAACTAAACTTGTCAAAAACCTATTGGATGGGTGGAGTTAGAAACCATATAACCTTATCCTAGAAATATATTCTTTTGGGACCTTAAAAATCCTAAAATAAGTTTATAATAAAGTAAATATTTATAACTTTCCAAGAGTGCCCCTCCTCTCCTCTTATAAACTGCCCCCGCCTATACCACCTAACCCACACATCTCAACCCTTTGTCTTGGAAAAACCCTACCCATTTAATCTATCCACAACCCTCTCTTCATCATTTAATCCTCACCTTTGGGCAGAATCCTTTCCAAGGAATCCTTTGAGCTCAAATCAAGAAGAGTTACCCGATTTTAAGGTAATGTCTTCACTTGTGTTCTTTTGTTTTATTCTGCTTCTCTAGCCCTCTAAACACTTTTTATTCCTTTATTTTGTAACCATAAGAGTATATTTAATATACTAGGATGTTTTTATGTGAATTATTCGAGCTAGACTTAGACAAACCTTCGTCTAATGGTTAATGAACATATTGTTTCTGTGGTTGGCGAATTTCTGCCTCACGAAATGATGATTGATCAATCTTCTTTTAACAACTTTAATGGTGGCCGTTATGATGAAAATATATTTTATATATGATATATATGGTATTTATGTTTTCTATATTCTATTTAATTTTATATTTAAAACATGACTTTATGCTTTTCATGTTGTGCAAATGCGATAATTTCATACGAGGAAGTGTGGACTACTGCCCCCTCAAGTGATGTGACTCGTTCATCTAATACATGGAATGTATAATGTAACGCCCCGACCCCAGCTACCCAGAGTCGGTGAATTACTTCATAACATTGGCATGATCACAAAAGATCAAGTCTCGAAAGACCGATTAGTTTAGTAGCCTTGGAAACACTAGATACATTCATAAACATTACATTACATCATAAAAATGAAAACTACAATAACATGGTCTCCCTAGTCCACACTCATATCCTCACTGACTATTCTCGCAAGTCAGTCATAATACACTTCTTCACATCCTGGGAAAAATAAAACATTGAAAGGGGTGAGCTCAAATGCTCCGTAAGGATAACAATATAGCGGAAACTTTCATAAGAAAACATAAGCATTTAAGGCAATGTATAACTAAAACAAAAGCCTTATTGAACTTGAACTTCAGCATAATATGGCAAAAGTAAAATAAAATAATGCCATTACTTACTCACATGGATATTCTACTAGACGAATAATGACATGAAATAACAATAACCACTTTCATAATGAGGGAATGTATAATGCCAGACATTCTGAAACATTTTGTCAAGGCCTCGGCCAAGACGTCTAAAATGATTAAGGCCTCGGCCAAAACCATAAATCAAATTGGGAAAGGGCCTTGGCCAATTCCACGTCTAGTGGTCTCATGAGACCTACTGATGCATCGAGGAGCTATAGCGGGCTCCACCCGTCACATATTAAGTCCAATACATTCCTCATATGAATAGGTTTAAACATAACATAAATATTCGTATTAAAACTAGCATACGAAATGTCAACAATTTCTCCATAAACAATGTATGGTATAGAAATAACACATCCACAGTAAAATATTTCACAAAATGTTCAATGGAAGTTTTGTATCATAAATCAATTTCAATTAAACTTAAAACCCATCAAAGGATGTTGACATGGATGAAATCAAAGCTATTTGAGAGAAATATCTCTCCTTTTTGAAATCATTTAAAAGTCCCATAATTATAAAATAATACATTTACTTTGAAAATATTCTTATAAGCATGTTAGAGAAGATTTGACGAAGTTATAATGGCGGAAAATAGCCGCACCTGCCGTATAAGTTAAAAAAACATTCTTACCTTAAATTTGTCAAAAAGGTCAAAAAGTACATTGTTTGGAAAACGACGGTAAGATTCCTTTCAAAAACTTATAAGGGTATAAATGAATTTAACCCATTTTCCATTTAATAGTAAATATGTTTTGAAAGACATTTTTAAGAAACATGGATGTGGATGATAACGAGGTCCCAGTAGATAATTATGTATAAACAACCTTGGATAATGAAGAGGTTGTGAAGTAAACCCTTACCTTGTACTTTTCCTTGGTTGGGGTAGGTTAACCTCCTGTATAATGGTTAAATAATTGTTATTAAATTATACAAGAATCATATAAATTCATATCATATCATATATGATCTTTTAACATTGCTTCGTTAACAATATCTTAGATTTATCGTTTTTTCGGGTGTTAACTTACTCGTTTTCTTTTATATGTTTTGTTACGTAAGTCGTGTTTTTCATGGATATGTTGTATCTTATTCATATACAGAATGATATCATGTCCTTAAAGATTATTTTTAAATCATCAAATGATAATTATACTTGAATGGATACGACGGAGAATGAACCTCATCGCGTTCGTGGAGACGGTAGTCCGTACGTACGCACGAGCGACAATATCATTATTTTGATATTAAAATAATATATAATTGGATAGTATATCTTATATACAGAATCATTATCATGTTATATTTATTATTTACATGAATTACATATCATTATTATACCCATCTAAATAATAATATATTGAATAACAATTACACCACGACGTGGAGACGATAAGTCGTACGTACGCACGTATGGTGACATGTCATTCAAATGATGGGTAGAATACTGAATATGGTTGTTCGATATTTATAATAACATCACAGTATATAGAAGATACTGGAGTTATAATTTTAGAATTGAAATAATAAACAAAGAGGGAGTGGAAGAAGAAAGAAACTTGAAAGAGTGTGATGAAAATGTTACCTCTTCTTCTGGTTCTTCTTTTGATTTGATCAAAAGGACTCCTTAGGATGGCTTTATGACTAAAGTAAAGCTTCTATGATGAAGGGAGAGAAGTTGGGAGATTATTTGGGCAGATTTTGGCCGAACCAAAAGGCTTGAAAGTGTTAATAAGGTGGTATAGGTGGGGGCCTTTTATAAGAGGAGAGGAGGGGCTCTTTTGGAAAGATTGAAGTGTTACATTATTATACAATGCTTTTCGGATTCTAAAGGTCCCACACTTATATAATTCATGGATAAGGTGATAAGGGTTCGAAATATACCCATCAAATAGTCTTTGTACAAGTGTACGCCTTGGATTTTACATTATCTTTTCATTTTATTAAAATCGTTAAATAATGAGGTCATCACTGCATCATAATAATGTCATAAATAATTTAATTTATTTAATTTCTAAAAATTATAAAAAAATACTATGATATAGGAAATCTTTTTATCTTTCTAATTAATGTTTATAGTCAAAATTTGGACTTGTGTAACCCCACTTAAAAACTGTTTTAGTAAAACAACTCATGTTTGTGTCAATTTAATTTTAACATTAAATAAATATATATTAATGTCATTTTCCAACCAAAGTGGCTCCATGGGGTCCCCAAGTTGACCCATGGGTTTTCTTGGTCGGCCATGACTCATACAATAGGAGTAGGACAAGTGTCATGCTCATATCATATTATTAAAACATTATTTTTACCTTAAACTACACTAATTACCTCTAATCGCGATTAAGAACTTAAAAGTTACTATTCACCAAAAAAAATTTAATCTCATTGAACCACATTTTACTTCTTAATGACAACCATGTATGTTGGATTCTTGAAAATCAAATCACAGAAGTGGTAATATTTCATTTTAACGAAAAATCAGTTTTTAACAATCACTTAGTGGTTTCACTATTCATCAAAAATTGATGTTTTTCAGAATAAGGAAAAAATTTCACCCTAAGCTATAATTGATATTCCGAATTCAAAAATGATGTCTATTTTAAAAAATTCCAAACATATAAGTTTCATTAATTAATTTTATAATTAATTCCAGCTGTTACAACAAATAGCGTGTTTTTTTAAAAACAATTTATATCAAAAGATTGGCAATTGTTTATGTCGAATTTCAATGTTAAATTAATTATAATGACCACCATTGGATAAAATGGTAAAAATATATTCTAATTATACTTTAAAACCACTAAATAGTATAATTTATCACTATAAATTATTTTGATTAAAAAAAGTTGTTTTTAAGTATTTTTCACTATTCATAAAAATTTAGAAGTTCTCAGAAAAATACAAAAAATTCAACATAGGCTAATTTCGATATTCCGAATCAAAAAATGAAGTCCATTTTGATAAATACACTTTATAAAATTTCAAAAAGTAGGTATTACTATTCACAACGGCTAGTTTAATTAGTTGTGGTGTGTGTTAGAGCTCGAGGTTGCGTACAACACACGCTATTGCATTATTCGAAGGGAAACGTACCGTGGAAGCTTGGGGTGTTACATTCTCCCCTCCTTCAAATAATTGCGTCCTCGCAATTTCTAGGGTATTACTACATAAAAAGACTCGGGTGGTTCTTCATCATAATTTCCTCAGGTTCCCACGTAGCCTCTTCCATTTTATGATTTCTCCACAAAACCTTTACCAGACGAGTCGTCCGGTTTCTCAGCACCTGCTCCCTCACATCAAGAATCCTGATGGGCTCTTCGCAATAAGATAGATCGGGTTCCAGTTCTAATTCCTCGTAGGTAAGTACATGTGTTGGGTCGGGCATGTATTTTCTCAATAGCGATATGTGGAAAACATCGTGAACTTTGGAGAGATTTGGCGGCATCGCCAAACGATAATCTACAGCCCCAATACGATCTAGAATTTCGAAAGGTCCGATGTACCTGGGACTCAACTTACCCTTCTTACCAAAATGTATAACTCCCTTCCATGGAGATACCTTTAGGAAAACATGATCTCCCACCTGAAATTCCAAAACCTTTCTTCTGTTATCGGCATAGCTCTTCTGCCTACTTTGAGATGATTTGATATGGTTTTGGATTACCTTCACCTTTTCCATTGTTTCTTCCACCAGTTCTGGTCCCACAAGTTTTCTTTCACCAACGTCATCCCAACAGGTTGGTGTACGACATCTCTTTCCGTATAACGCTTCATAAGGTGCCATCTGAATGCTTGAATGGAAGCTATTGTTATAGGAAAATTCTACCAGTGGTAAATATTGATCCCACATACCCTGAATGTCAGGAGAGAATGATCTCAACATGTCTTCTAAGGTTTGAATAGTCCGTTCTGATTGTCCATCTGTTTGAGGGTGATAGGCAGTACTCAAACGAAGTTCAGTATCCAAGGCCTTTTGAAGACTTTTCCAAAATCTTGAAGTAAAACGAGGATCACGATCAGAAACAATCGATATAGGTACTCCATGAAGTCTTACAACATCATTAATATATAGTCTTGCTAGACGTTCAAGTGGTAGATCCTCCCGTATAGCCAGAAAATGTGCTGACTTAGTAAGACGATCAACAATGACCCATATTGCATCATTCCTTCTAGGAGTCTTTGGTAGTCCAATGACAAAGTCCATCGTAATATTATCCCATTTCCACTCAGGTATGGGAAGAGGTTGCAATACTCCACCAGGATGTTGTCTTCCAGCTTTCACTTGTTGAAAAACCATACACCTCGACACAAAATCGGCAATCTCCCTCTTCATATTGTCCCACCAAAAATGTTCCTTCAAATCTCTATACATTTTGGTGCTCCCAGGGTGTATAAGGAAATTGGAACTATGAGAATCATCCAGAAATTACCTTTTTAGATCAGGTATATCGGGAACACAAAGTCTCTTCCCGAATTTCAAAATTCCATCCTTATACACAAAGTCCCTCAATCTTCCATCATTCACATATTTAATCTTCTTCTGAAATTCTTCATCATTGGTCTGAGAACTCTTAATCCTTTCTAGTAATGATGGTTTGGCAACCATTTGAAAAAGCATTGATGTTTCACCTTCCCTAGTTATTCCCATGTCCATCTTCACTAGATCCATGAAAATTAGATCCCTTTCAATTCTCATAATATTCAAAACTCCATGGTCTTTTCTACTCAAAGCATCTGCCACCTTGTTTGCCTTCCCCGGGTGGTAATGTATCGTGCAATCATAATCCTTTAGTAGTTCAAGCCATCGCCTTTGCCTCATGTTGAGTTCTTTTTGTGAGAAAATATACTTCAAACTCTTGTGATCAGTATAAATCTCACATTTTTCACCATAGAGGTAATGTCTCCATATCTTTAAAGCAAAGATCACAGCTGATAACTCAAGGTCATGAGTAGGATAGTTTTTCTCATGAATTTTTAACGGTCGTGATGCATAGGCAATAACCTTATCATTCTGCATAAGGACACAACCAAGTCCTTTCGTCGATGCATCACTATAAATAACAAACCCATCATTCCCCGATGGTAGAGTCAATACATGGGCTTTGACTAATCTTCTCTTCAGTTCTTCAAAATATTATTCACACTCTTTTTTCCAAAAAAATTTAATCCCCTTACATGTGAGCTTTGTCAATGGGTTAGCCAATCTGGCAAAATTCTGGATGAAACGTCGATAATAACCTGCTAAACCAATAAAACTGCGTACCTCAGTTATACTTGTCGGTGCTGTCCATTCTTGGATTGCCTTGGTTTTAGAAGGATCAACGGAAATTCCATCCTTAGAGACAATATGGCCAAGAAAAGAAATCTCTTGAAGCCAGAATTCACACATGCTAAATTTCCCATATAATTCATGTCTTCTAAGAGTCTTCAGGAAAATGCGTAAGTGATTTTCATGATCTTCGTGTCTTTTGGAGTATACCAAGATATCATCAATAAATACCACTACAAAGTCATTAAGATATTCCTTGAAAACTCTATTCATTAGATCCATGAAAACAGAGGGTGCATTAGTCAATCCAAAAGGCATTACTGTAAACTCGTAATGCCCGTACCTTGTTCGAAATGCTGTCTTTGGAACGTCTTCCTTCTTCACACACAACTGATGGTATCCAGACCGAAGGTAAATCTTTGAAAAGTATTGAGCTCCATGCAGTTGGTCAAACAAATCATCAATGTGAGGTAGGGGATACTTGTTCTTTATTGTTATAGCATTGATCTCCCTATAGTCGATGCACAACCTCATAGATCCATCTTTCTTCTTAACAAAAAGAACAGGGGATCCCCAAGGAGAAACACTAGGGAGAATAAATCCCTTATTACTCAATTCCTCTAATTGTTTCTTTAGTTCAACTAATTCCACAGTGGCCATTCTATAAGGGGTCTTCGATATGGGCCTTGATCCAGGAATTAAATCAATGGAAAACTCAACTTCTCGTTCTGGAGGATGTCCAGGTAAATCTTCCGGAAACACATCAACATATTCTCTCACAATAGGTACATCCTCTATTTGAATATTCCTTTCCTCACCCTCAGTAATTTCCTTCTCTTCCTCCCCAATAATTGAATTTAGTTGAGCTACTGGGGGTGGATCTAGATAAGAATTATGTGGCGACGATTCTGCTCTAAAGATAAGGTGTTCCTTATCATCATCATCAAGAATCGTAACCTCTTTCCTCTTACAATAAATTTTTGCATCATAGTCCTAAAGCCAATCCATACCGAGGATTATATCAAATTCAATCATGGGTATGACGATGAGATCAGCAAGTAAAGAACATTTAGGTGCTCTAATGGGAACTAATCGACAAAACTTTGTTGCAACAATACTTCCCTTAGGGGTTTTGACCAACAACTCCCTTGTTAAATCAAATTGGAAATATCTAATTTTCTTAGCAAACTGGGAAGATATGAAACAATGCGATGATCCATAATCAAATAATGCATTTGCTAAACTTGAGGAAACCATTAAATTACCTGCCACCACGTCTTTCGGAGCTTCCACCTCAGTAGTAGTGATAGAATAAGCCTGTCCTTGATCCCTTGGCCACTTCTGAGTTAAGTTCCCCTGACTCTTAGTACATTCATTTGCATAATGTCCCTTCTCTCTACAATTATAGCATTCCACGTTGACAGCCGCTTTCTTTCCCTTGCATTCATGATCTTGGTGGCCTTTTTCACCACACTTGTAACATACTCCTTTTCCTTTTAGATAGGCACCAAGGTGCTTCCTACCACAATTATCACAGAGTGGAAATTCATTTCTACCCTTCTTCCCTGTTTCCTTATTTCCTTTCCCAGAGTTTTCAGCAGATCTCTTCTTATCTTGCTTTGATTTAAAGTCATAAGACTTAGAGAATTGCTTTTCCGTCTTGATAGCGCACAAGACGATACCTTCGTATAAAGAGAAGGTTTGTGATACTAAAGCTCGACGGAGAAATGGTTTTAACCCATCAAAGAAACGATCAGTCTTACTTCTTGGGTTACGTGTGTAATCTGCAGCATACCTCGCTAACCTTGTAAAGTTAGCCTCATACTTTGCGACATTCTCATCCTCCTTCTGCCTCAGACTCAGAAATTGCCTTTCCATATCCGCTCGATGGTCTCGAGGAAAGTATTTTTCTAAGAAAAGCTCTTTGAACTCCTGCCATTCCATGTTTGTTAATTCATCATCTTCCTTTGTGTTTTGAATTAGTGACCACCATTGATCGGCATCTCCAGTGAGGCGGTAAACTGCCATGACAAATTTCTCCCTTTCACTACTCCCCAAGGCTTGGAATATTTTCTCTAAGGAATTTATCCATTGCTCAGCTACTATAGGATTTTTACTCCCATTTAAGGTTGGTGGTTGTTGCCTCATGAAACGGTCTAGCATTGATCCTCCATGTTGCAGATCAGGGTGCTTCATACGAGTAAGGTTGTTATTCATAACCTGCGTGAGTTATCCCAGTACGATGAGAAGCTGATCAGCACCAGTTGTATCACTAGCTCCACCATAATTATCTTGAGCAGGAGGGCAATCCCTACACGGAGTGCGTGCATTGATACGGTTTGCATTCCTTCAACTAGGCTCCATTTCTAAATAATGGCATAAACTGGATTAGTTTATGAATCAAAATACATAATTCCATACTTGTAAAACACTTAACATAAATTGAACTAATTATGGATATAATCCATAATTATAAAAATGTTTTCTTTGAGAAGTATATACTCGTAACCCTTCATAGTGTTTTGTAAAGAAAATGGGAATTATCCTAAGCATATCCCCGGGGAGTGTCGTAACCAAGAGTGGAGCAAGGCCCGTTGTCGTGCACCAGTTCCCGTTCGAGTCTAGCTCAAAGCGGTGTTTTCGGGTTTTACCCCTAGGTACATCTGTGCCAGAGCCGCCTCTACCTGCTCGTATCCAGACAGGGATGTATTGCTTGGAAAACTCACAAAATCTCTACAATACCAAAATTTTTAGGAAGTTCTTCTATACTAATCCTCAAAGTTCATCTTAGGTCTACGTGCTCTAATCAGAGTTTGTCTAAATCTATCTTCCAAGGTTAGTACTAAACTGCCTCTGATACCAACTGTAACGCCCCGACCCCAGCTACCCAGAGTCAGTTCATTACTTCGTAACATTGGCATGATCACAAAAGATCAAGTCACGAAAGACCGATTAGTTTAGTATCCTTGGAAACACTAGATACATTCATAAACATTACATTACATCATCAAAATGAAAACTACAATAACATGGTCTCCCTAGTCCACACTCATATCCGCACTGACTATTCTTGCAAGTCAGTCATAATACACTTCTTCACATCCTGGGAACAATAAAACATTGAAAGGGGTGAGCTCAAATGCTCCGTAAGGATAACAATATAGCGAAAACATTCATAAGAAAACATAAGCATTTAAGGCAATGTATAACTTAAACAAAAGCCTTATTGAACTTGAACTTCAGAATAATATGGCAAAAGTAAAATAAAATAATGTCATTACTTACTCACATGGATATTCTACTAGATGAATAATCACATGAAATATCAATAACCACTTTCATAATGAGGGAATTTATAATGCCAGACATTCTGAAACATTTTGTCAAGGCATCGGCCAAGACGTCCAAAATGATTAAGGCCTCGGCCAAAACCATAAATCAAATTGGGAAAGGGCCCCGGCAAATTCCACGTCTAGTTGTCTCATGAGACCTACCGATGCATCGAGGAGCTATAGCGGGCTCCACCCGTCACATATTAAGTCCAATACATTCCTCATATGAATAGGTTTAAACATAACATAAATATTCGTATTAAAACTAGCATACGAAATGTCAACAATTTCTCCATAAACTATGTATGGTATAAAAATAACACATCCACAGTAAAATATTTCACAAAATGTTCAATGGAAGTTTTTTATCATAAATCAATTTCAATTAAACTTAAAACCCATCAAAGGATGTTGACATGGATGAAATCAAAGCTATTTGAGAGAAATATCTCTCCTTTTTGAAATCATTTAAAAGTCCCATAATTATAAAATAATACATTTACTTTGAAAATATTCTTATAATCTTGTTAGGGAAGATTCGACGAAGTTATAATGGCGGAAAATAGCCGCACCCGCCGTATAAGTTAAAAAAACATTCTTACCTTAAATTTGTCAAAAAGGTCAAAAAGTACATTGTTTGGAAAACGACGGTTAGATTCCTTTAAAAAACGTATAAGGGTATAAATGACTTTAACCCATTTTTCATTTAATAGTAAAAATGTTTTGAAAGACATTTTTAAGAAACATGGATGTGGATGATAACGAGGTCCCAATAGATAATTATGTATAAACAACCTTGGATAATGAAGAGGTTGTGAAGTAAACCCTTAACTTTTACTTTTCCTTGGTTGGGGTAGGTTAACCTCCTGTATAATGGTGATATAATTGTTATTAAATTATACAAGAATCATATACATTCAGTTGATATCATATCTGATCTTTTAACATTGCTTCGTTAACAATATCTTAGATTTATCGTTGTTTCGGGTGTTAACTTACTCGTTTTCTTTTATATGTTTTGTTACGTAAGTCGTGTTTTTCATGGATAGGTTGTATCTTATTCATATCCAGAATGCTATCATGTCCTTAAACATTATTTTTAAATCATCAAATGATAATTATACTTGAATGAATACGACGGAGAATGAACCTCATCGCGTTCGTGGAGACGGTAGTCCGTACGTACGCACGAGCGACAATATCATTATTTTGATATTAAAATAATATATAATTGGATATTATATCTTATTTACAGAATCATTATCATGTTATATTTATTATTTACATGAATTACATATCATTATTATACCCATCTAAATAATAATATATTGAATAACAATTACACCACGACGTGGAGACGGTAAGTTGTACGTACGCACGTATGGTGACATGTCATTCAAATGATGGGTAGAATACTGAATATGGTTGTTCCATATTTATAATAACATCACAGTATATAGAAGATACTGGAGTTATAATTTTAGAATTGAAATAATAAACAAAGAGGGAGTGGAAAAAGAAAGAAACTTGAAAGAGGGTGATGAAAATGTTACCTCTTCTTCGGGTTCTTCTTTTGATTTGATCAAAATGACTCCGTAGGATGGATTTCTGACTAAAGTAAAGATTCTAGAATTAAGGTAGAGAAGTTGGGAGATTATTTGGGTAGAGGTTGGCCGAACCAAAAGGCTTGAAAGTGTGAATAAGGTGGTAGAGGTGGGGGCCTTTTATAAGAGGAGAGGAGGGGCTCTTTTGGAAAGATTGAAGTGTTACATTATTATACAATGCTTTTCTGATTCTAAAGGTCCCACACTTATATAATTCATGGATAAGGTGATAAGGGTTCTAAATATACCCATCCAATAGTCTTTGGACAAGTGTAAGCCTTGGATTTTACATTATCTTTTCATTTTATTAAAATCGTTAAATAATGAGGTCATCACTGCATCATAATGATGTCATAAATAATTTAATTTATTTAATGTCTAAAAATTATAAAAAAAATACTATGATGTAGGAAATCTTTTTATCTTTCTAATTAATATTTATAGTCAAAATTTGAACTTGTGTAACCCCACTTAAAAACTATTTTAGTAAAACAACTCATGTTTGTGTCAATTTAATTTTAACATTAAATAAATATATATTAATGTCATTTTCCAACCAAAGTGGCTCCATGGGGTCCCCAAGTTGACCCATGGGTTGTCTTGGTCGGCCATGACTCATCCAATAGAAGTATGACAAGTGTCAAGCTCATCTCATATTATTAAAACATTATTTTTACCTTAAACTACACTAATTACCTCTAATCGCGATTAAGAACTTAAAAGTTACTATTCACCAAAAAATTATTTTAATCTCATTGAACAACATTTTACTTCTTAATGACAACCATGTATGTCGGATTTTTGAAAATCAAATCACAGAAGTGGTAATATTTCATTTTAACGAAAAATCAGTTTTTAACAACCACTTAGTGGTTTCACTATTCATCAAAAATTGAAGTTTTTCAGAATAAGGCCAAAATTTCACCCTAAGATATAATTGATATTCCGAATTAAAAAATGATGTCTATTTTACAAAATTCCAAACATATAAGTTGCATTAATTAATTTTATAATTAATTCCCACTGTTACAACAAATAGCGTGTTTTTAAAAAACAATTTATATCAAAAGATTGGCAATTGTTTATGTCCAATTTCAATGTTAAATTAATTCTAATGACCACCATTGGATAAAATGGTAAAAATATATTCTAATTATACTTTAAAACCACTAAATAGTATAATTTATCACTATAAATTATTTTGATTAAAAAAAGTTGTTTTTAAGTATTTTTCACTATTCATAAAAATTTAGAAGTTCTCAGAAAAATACCAAAATTCAACATAGGATAATTTCGATATTCCGAATCCAAAAATGAAGTCCATTTTGATAAATACACTTTATAAAATTTCAAAAAGTAGGTATTACTATTCACAACGGCTAGTTTAATTAGTTGTGGTGTGTGTTAGAGCTCGAGGTTGCGTAGAACACACGCTATTGCATTATTCGAAGGGAAACGTACCGTGGAAGCTTGGGGTGTTACCTATAAAGAATGAAATTAATGAACATATGTGACCTATATAACATATATATTATACTGTAATTATAATATATATTTCTCAATTATTTTTAATTCCATTAATATGACAAAGAAATGAAAGTAGCGTTCATGCGTACGTACGGCCTACAGTCTCCATTAACGGTGCAATTCATTTCTTTTTATCTCCAAATGTTATGGAGTAGTATAAAATGAATATGTACTGGATATATATGATATTTAAATCATTAATACTATTCTGGATATTATTTACTTATAGCTACATGGACAATCATTTTCAATCAAGTTCATTTTTGACTCATGTACCAAACATCGACAAAAACCTCGGATATGAACTCACATTATTAACCAATTATAATAACATTATAATATGTGATATGAACTGAATAATAATATTTAAAAGAGTTATTTAAGAAATTTTAAATTTACCAATGTTTATTATTCAGTAATATAATGAAACGAACAAGACAAGTCAGACCTGAGGTAAGGGAATCTACCTCTCTCTTTCTTTTTAAGTACTCCCTTTTATGTCATTTATTTTAAGCTCATGTTTCTTATGTTTGGGGATGTTATTTTATATTCCTCATTATGTAATTTTTATGTTCATATTATAAGAGAACCTATTTGATCTCAAAAATCCATTTTTTGGAAGTTTTAAGTGGCGCTGTTAGGCTGCCGAGTTTTCTTAAGGGATTTTTCATCTCAGTTTTATTCCCGGGAGATTTATGCTACATTTTCCACCATTTCCTCTGAGTGGTGTATGTACTGCCCATTATTATAATATTTTTGTAATATTATTTCGTTTATTAGTATTTACATCTATGTTTTATAGTCTTTCGTTCATGGGGTGTACGTTTCGAAAGTTACCCAGGTCGGTAAGGGAACATTTCACCCTCCTCTTTTTAAAAGACTTCTTTTGTTATGTCTTTTAATTTACATATTATTATGTTGGGATATGTTCATCTATATCCTTATTGATGTAAATTTTATTTCCAAGTGATGAGATACCATTCACTCTCTCATCGACTAATTTTCTGAATTTTGAAGTGATGTCGTTAGGCTATTGAGTTTTTACAAGGGAACGTCTTAACCCAATTTTGATTTCTTTGGGTTCAGCTTGTACTTCTTGAACATGTCATCCTATAAATATGTGTGAATGACCTCGTATTGTTTCACACTTAATATCCACTTATATTGGGTGTATTTATAAAACTCACACATAATTATGTGATATAGTTATCCTTAATTTAAGGATACCATATTTATAATGGATTTCATCTCAATTTACATTTCCATTGAGACTTCATTGTTGTTATGCACCAATTCACTATTATATGGTTTGTATACTGTCCTTTGACATATTATATCATGAATACCTTTATTCTCATGATATCATAAAGTTTGGATTAAATGTTATTCCGCAATTATTTGTATTCAAGAGTCTCTCATTTTGTTAAAAACACTTTAACAAAAATATCATTTTAAATGTTTTAAAGATTTATTATTCTAAATCATTATATTTAATGTCCATGTTTTCAAAAAAAAAACAGTATTTATTTATATGGACATTAATGTTTTAAAATTATAATTCCATTAAAAGCTTCAAACTGGTATGGGACACATTGATTCAAAAATCTCTTTTAAATGGTTTTCAAAAATGGATTGATTAATTCAATATCTTGGAATTACTTATTGTGATTGAAAATGAAATTTTGTTATTGAAATGTTTATATTTTCAATATTTTATGTGTAATGATGGTACATGGACATTTTACAGTGGTTACGTGATAAACCATATAACGGGTGGTGCCGTGAATACCAGGACAGGTGGTTACGTTATAACCTCCAATGCATTGGGTATGGAAGTCGGCCGTATGGCTATTCCATTAAGTGATATGTGTGGAAGTCGACCGTATGGTTATTCCATTTAAGTATGTTTATATCCCAAGTTACCTTTATATGTTATGTGTTCTTTATATGGGTTTTTATGGTAATCATTTGGTTACAAAAGGGGTAAATAATGATATTTTATTAACTGAAGAGTTTTTTACTACTTCATAAAGGTGAAAAGTATTACTTTGATAAAGTATACATGGTTTACTTGTTGTTTTGAAAAACGAACAGTTTTCATTCTTTGTGTATCCCTTACTGAGCTGTTTATGCTCACCCCATGTTTTTTTTTGAAATGTTTTCCGCAAGACTTAATGTGGAATAGGGTCAAGGATGGGATCAAGGGAAAGTCATGCTATCTAAAACATGGAACTAGACAAGTTTATTTTTAAGAATTTTTATTTTATGAAAACTTAGTAGAAGTGTCTACTTTGTAATCTTTTGAGATGTAATAGTTATGTCCTAATTATCTAAAACTCTAAACCATGAAAAGATCCTCAATGTGAATTATTCATTTAATTCAATATTAAGTAAGGTTTATGGCCGGGGCCTTATATTTGGTATCAAAGTTCGGTTTCGTTAACATTAGAGGTTATGGTATTCTCTAAGCATAAGTGACATTACCATAATGGTTATGATTTCAGAAGGAGTCCTAGTTTTTGAAAAAGTGAATAAGTAAGTATATTTTAGTGTTTATCTTCTTCATTAGTACAAGATGGTTTTTTTGATATACTCACACTGACCTTTTTTGTTTTAGTAAATGGCTAGAAATAGCAGGCACCAAAGTAACAGTGGATGTGAAGGAAACTGTGACAATTTTCTGAGTGAGCAACTGAGTGATATGGGAGCTGCAATGAGAATTCTTGTGTTTATCCTCAACCAACTATCTAGAGTCATGATTGACCACCTAAACCTTGGTGATTTCTATAAGGAATCATATATGCGAGAAACAAATCCCTATGGAACTACAGATAATAATCATAAAGGTAAGTGTGTTCAAAAACCTATGTGTCAAAGATGTGGAAAGAAACACCTAGGTAAACGTTTCAATGGGAACGAAATATGCTATATATGTGGAAATGAAGGTCATAAAGCAAGAACCTACCATGGAAAAAGGAAGCATCCAGTTGACTCGAGGAAAGCGAAATAAGTTCTTTTTGAGGGATCAATTTAATGTTTTAAATGTGGTGTGCATGGTTATTATGAAATCAAATGTCCTGTGAAGAAGTTTTAGGAATGGGATCACCAATATCATACAAATATTCTTTTTCCAATACCTAATGCCATTCTGATTGAGGATGAAGAAACTGACAATGACTAATCAAAGGTATGGATTATTTCTTAGCATTTGTTTTCCTATTTTGGAATCTTAGGATATGATTCATGATTTTGTTTGTAGAAAAGATGTATTTTAGAATAAGTTGTAAAGGAATGGTTAATGGATCCTGAAGAATGTTGAATGAGTAATAATTCACCGTATAAGGGCTTCAAGATTTATGGTGAAATTATTAAGGGTATTAAGTCTCTTTTGATGATGGGGTTACATTAGAAGACTTTTTATAGTATGTGTAACCCTGATGTTTGATATATGAAAATTTTATTCAAATAATAGTTATCTATTCTTTTGTGGACATTGTTATAAAGAACCATTTGGGTTTATATGATCCTTACTTTTGAGGTAATTATGGGTTACTATATGTTATGATGGAAAGTGAAAGGCATGAGATTGAGGATAAATTATGTTATGGTTATTTTTGAAGATTTTATCTTATTGTTGGGTAAGGTTTTAAGAATTATATAGTTTTGAAAAAAGGACAACACGTAGACTGTGTGACAACCCATCGCGTCAGACAAAGCTGCGGGAATCGAACCCACAACCAAAGTGAAACTGGTATTTATCGCCTACCACTGGACTACGTGAATTCCTTGGTTAGTTTGACTAATTCTTTTTAGTTAGATGATTTTATGAATTAAGAGTAAGTTGATTTTGGGTTATCTATGGAAATTTATTAACCTATCATGGATGATATGTGATTAGGTTAATTACTTTTCAATACGAGACTTTAAGAGAAACTGATGTTGTTTGGAGATAAATGTTACGGTTTAACTTGGAAGACTATGTGATTAAATCCTTCAAATATTTGGGTTTAAATATTATTTTGGTTTACTTTGGGTCTTTGTTGAACTTTGGTTCATGTTTGAAAATATTTGAATATTAAGAATAGATTTCCTTTTTTATAAAGGATTATCCTTTTTGGGTATTATCTGATCTCATACTAACCTTTTTTGTTTTAGTTTTGGTTAATGTCTAATGACATGGGAATTATACAGTTCTCTTTTTTGGAAGAGGTTAATCTCTAGAAGTTGATTATAGCTCTCTTAATGTAAACAAGTCATCCTATATACTCATCTTTTGGAGAAAATATGAGTTCGTGTAAGAAATCTAGTAAAAGATGAAAGTCAACATGACAAGTAAGTATGGTTCCTTATGTTTTAGTTAATCTCAAAAATAAATTCCTCAATTAAAAGTAACTAAAAAAAATTATTGTCTATTAACTTTTCCTACTGGGGAATCCAATGTCGTTTAACCCATCACAAGTTTGTGATTTTCTGGTGGTTATCTTTCTCCTAAACAAGTTGTCTATCACACTCCCTCAGAACATGACCCTTTGTTTTTTCTCCCATATCCATGTTTTCATACATGGAATCCTATTTTGGGTTAAATTAGGTGGCCTTTGTACATCCCTTTCATTCTTTTAAAGTGGTAGTTTAATTTACTCCTTTTCTGATGTGGAGCTTTCAATGATGTTTCTGAGCCAAATTTTAAAATTGCGAGGACGCAATTCCCAAAAGGGCGGAAGGATGTAACACCCCAGGTAAGTAAAGAATATGAAATTTTTATATTTATCCATATTTTTGAATAAAATATTAATATTACTTTAAAGGGAACGCTATGCTCGATGGTGTACCCAATACGCGACAACGAGTTCCTTTGAAATCTTACGTTGCACTCTGGTAATAAAATAATATTATTTTAAATGGTAGTTAACACGTAGTCGTTGTATTGGCGGGAAAGAATATAAATAACTAAAATATTATTATATATGTTTTTTAAATGTTTTTACATTTATCCAATAATGGATAAAGGCTTAAAATACGAAAAGAATTCAATTTTAGGCATATATACTCTAATTTTCACTAAAGGGCCACTTATCTCCTTTTGATGGAGAACCATCATTAAATATAGTTTTGGTCACTATTATACATTCTATTGGACCAAATAAAATCCTTCTTTATAATTGGGACATCAAAATTTACTTTGTGTAAATTTTTAGTATTCTTCCGATAAAGATCATTTTTTTAATGAATAGTGAAAAATGTTGTATTTTAATTCAAAACCTCGTTTTAATCTAATTTATTAATATTATTATATTATATTTTGAATTTATTTTAATGTGAAATTAGAATATATTTTTACCATTTAATCCAATAGTGGTCGTTGGAATTAATTTCACTTTGAAATCGGACTTAAACTAGTGTCAATCTTTTGATAATTTTTGTTTCATAAAAACACGCTATTTGTTTTGACAGCGGAAATTAATTAATAAATTAATTAATGCAACTTATATGTTTTGAATATTGAAAAATAGAAATAATTTTGGAATTCGGATATCAAATATAGCTTATGGTGAAGTTTTTGTATTTTTCTGAAAAACATCAATTTTTTATGAATAGTAAAACCACTAAGTGGTACTTAAAAAACTGATTTTTCTTTTAAATGAAATTTTATCACCTCTGTGTTTTGAATTTCAAAAATCTGACATGCATGGTTGTCATTAGGATGTAAAATGTGGTTCAATGGGATTAAAATAATTTTTTTGGTGAATAGTAACTTTTATGTTTTTAATCACGTTTAGAGGTAATTAGTGTAATTTAAGGTAAAAATAATGTTTTAATAATATGAAATGAATGTTACACATGTCCTACCCTTATTTTATGTGTCATGGCCGACCAAGACAATCCATGGGTAAACTTGGGGATCCCATGGAGCCACTTTTTTAGAAAAATGACATTAATAACTTTTTATTTAATGTTAAAGTAAAAATGTCACAAACATGAGTTGTTTTACTAAGGGAATATTTAACTGGGGTTATAAAAGTCATATTTTTTACTATAAATATTCATTATAAATCTAAAAATATTTCCTACATCATGATAGTTGTTTTATAATTTTTATAAATTATATAAATTAAATTATTTATGACACCATGATGATGCATCGATTATATCATTATTTAACGATTTAATTAAAATGAATAGATAATGAAATATCTAAGACCTAAACTTGTCAAAAACCTATTTTATGGGTGGATTTAGAAACCTTATCACCATATCCTCGAGAAATATCCGTTTTGGACCTTTAAAATCTAAAAATAAATTTATAATAAAGTAAACATTTATAACTTTCCAAGAGTGCCCCTCCTCTCCTCTTATAAAAGGCCCCCACCTCTACCACCTTACCCACACCTCTAAAGCCTTTGGCTCGGCCAAAACCTGCCCATTTCATCTCTCCACATACTTATATTCAACATTGGAGCCTCACCTTTGGGCATAATCCTTTATAAGGATGCCTTTGAGCTCAAATCAAGAAGAGTTACTCAATTTTAAGGTAATGTCTTCACTTGTGTTCTTTTGTTTTATTCTGCTTATAAAGCCCTATAAACTCTTTTTATTCCTTTATTTAGTAACAACACCAGTATCTTAAATATACTAGGATACTTTTATGTGAATTATTAGATCTAAACTTACACACACCTTCGTCTAATGGTTAATGAACATACGGTTTCTGTGGTTGGAAAATTTCTGCCCCACGAAACAATGATTGTTCAATATTCTTTTAACACCTTTAATGGTGGCCATTAGGATTTCACTATATTTTATATATGATATATATGGTATTTATGTTTTCTATATGCTTCTGAATTTTATATTTAAAACATTCCTTTATGCTTTTCATGTTGTGCAAATGCGATAATTTCATACGAGGAAGTGTGGACTACCGCCCCCTCAAGTGATGTGACTCATTCATGCAATACATGGAATGTATAAAGAATGAAATTATTGAACATATGTGACCTATATAACATATATATTATACTGGAATTGTAATATATATATCTCTCAATTATTTTTAATTCCATTAATATGACAAAGAAATGAAAGTAGTGTTCATGCGTACGTACGGCCTACCGTCTCCATGAACTGTTCATTTCATTTCTTTTTATCTCAAAATGTTATGGAGTAGTATACAATGAATATTTACTGGATATATATGATATTTAAATCATTAATACTATTCTGGAGATGATTTACTTATAACTACATGGATAATCATTTTCAAACAAGTTCATTTTTGACTCATGTACCAAACATTGACAAAAACGTCTGATATGAACTCACATTATTATCCAATTATAATAACATTATAATATGTTATATGAACTGAATAATAATATTTAAAAGAGGTACTTAAGAAATCATAAATTGACAAAAGTTTATTATTTAGGAATATAAATAAATGAACAAGACAAGTCAGACTTGAGGTAAGGGATCCTACCTCTCTCTTTCTTTTTAAGTACTCCCTTTTATGTCATTTCTTTTAATCTCATATTTCATAAGTTTGGGGATGTTATTTTATATTCCTCATTCTGAAATTTTTATGTTCATATTACGAGAGACCCTATTTGATCTCATAAATCCATTTTTGGACATTTAAAGTGGCACCGTTAGGCTGCCGAGTTTTCGTAAGGGATTTCGCATCTCACTTTTATTCCCGTGAGATTTATGCTACATTTTCCACTATTTCCTTTGAGTGGTGTATATACTGACCATTATTATAATCTTTGTGCAATATAATTTTGATTATTATTATTTAAATCAATGTTTTATAGTCCTTTCATGGGGTGTACGTTTCGAAAGTTACCCAAGTCAGTAAGGGAACCTTTCACCCTCCTCTTTTTAAAAGACTTCTTTTGTTATGTCTTTTAATTTACATATTATTATTTTGGGATATGTTCTTCTATATCCTTATTTATTTAATTTTTATGTACAAGTTATGAGATACCATTCACTCTCTCATCGACTAATTTTCTGAATTTTGATGTGACGCCGTTAGGCTGTTGAATTTTTACAAGGGAACGTCTTAACCCAATTTAGATTTCTTTGGGTTCAACTTGTACTTATTGAACATGTCATCCTATGAATATGTGTGAATGACCTATGATTGTTTCACACATACTATCCACTTATATTGGGTGTATTTATATTTATCACACATAATTATGTGATAGATTTATCCTTAATTTAAGGGTACCATCTTTATAATGTATTTCATCTCAATTTACATTTCCATTGAGACTTCATTATTGTTATGCACAAATTCACTCTTATATGGTGTGTATACTGTCCTTTGACATATTATATCATGAATCCCTTTATTCTCATGATATCATAAAGTTTGGATTAAATGTTATTCCATAATTATTTGTATTCAAGAGTCTCTCTTTTTGTTAAAAACTCTTTAACAAAAATATCATTTTAAATGTTTTAAAGATTTATTACTCTAAATCTTTATCTTTAGTGTCCATGTTTTCAAAATGGTTTTAAGTATTTATTTATATGGACATTAATGATTTAAAATTATAATTCCATTAAAAGATTCAAATTGGTATGTGACACTTTGATTCAAAAATCACTTTTAAATGGTTTTTGAAAATGGATTGATTAATTCAATATCTTGGAATTACTTATTGTGATTGAAAATGAAATGTTGTTATTTAAATGTTTATATTTTCAATATTTTATGTTTAATGATGGTACTTGGACATTTTATGGGTGATTACGTGATAAACCATATGACGGGTGGTGCCGTGAATACCAGGACGGGTGGTTACGTTATAACCTCCAATGCATTGGGTACGTAAGTCAGCCGTATGGCTATTCCATTGAGTGATATGTGTGGAAGTCAACCGTATGGTTATTCCATTTAAGTATGTTTATGTCCCAAGTTACCATTATATGTTATGTGTTCTTTATATGGGTTTTTATAGTAATATGTTGGTTACAAAAGGGGTAAGTAATGATCTTTTATTCAGTGAAGAGTTTTTTACTACTTCATAAATGTGAAAAGTATTACTTTGATAAAGTATACATGGTTTACTTTTTGTTTTGAAAGACTAACATTTTTCATTCATTGTGTATCCCTTACTGAGATTTTTATGCTCACCCCAAGTTTTTTTTGAAATTTTTTTCACAGGACTTAATGTGGAATAGGGTCAAGGATGGGGTCAAGGGGAAGTCATGATATCTAAAACATGGAACTAGACATGTTTCTTTTTAAGAGTTTTTATTTTATGGAAACTTAGTAGAAGTGTCTACTTTGTAATCTTTTGAGATGTAATAGTTATGTCCTAATTATCTAAAACTCTTAACCATGAAAATATCTTCAATGTGAATTATTCATTTAATTCAATTTTAAGTAAGGTTTAAGGCTGGGGCCTTATAATTGGCCCTAGACGAGATAAGGCCATCCTTTCATTAAAAACATTTTATCTATAATTTTAAATCAAATAGAGGTTTAATGTTAATATTATATCAAAACCATAGAAACAACCATAGGATAAAAATTATTTGGGGTTTAAACTATAATATAAATATAATTTCCATCAATTGAAATTTATCATTGTCAATCCTGAAGAAAAATTAGAATAGAAAATAAACCCTTTACCATAAGTATCATATTTCTTCAAACACATTTAAATATCATTTATAGTGAATATACATTTATTTAACATACATTAAAAACAATATTGATAGATAAATCACTATTTATAATTCCATTATAATTTATTATTACCATTAGATTAACAATTTCTTCATTATAATTAATATTTAGATTAAAATAAGGTAGTTTCCCATGAAAGTCTTGGTTAGATTGTTCTGATACATGAAACATGGACATGGATTCATTATATATAGAATATTAATCATTAAATAATTATCATATTTGTTTATTATATATACTTTTAAAATTATTCACACAATTTGGTGATGAAAAATGTATTACATAACTCTATGGAGACGGTAGCTCGTCCGTACGCATGAGTGATGTTTCCACTTATTGATGGTTGAAACAAAAGAAAGGTAAATTATAATTCAAATTTATAGAACCAATATTATATGATAAATATAATATATATTCAGTAAATATATATTAATTACTATCCATGTAAAAAATTAATGAAAAATTAATCATATTACATCATGGAGGTGGTAGTCCACACGTACACACCAGCAACGTTATCATATTCAAATGGATGGAAAAATGAAAATCTAGATGATAAATTTTATTTAAATAAAAATAATTGTGTAATAAATATATTATAGAAAAGGTAAATCCATAATAATAAATAATCATAAATTATGGTGATTGAAAAGGAATCATATCGTTAAGTGGATATGGAAGTCCACACGTATTGTATATTGATACTTTCATTTATCATTTGATGGAAATGAGGAGAAAATAGTTTACCCATCATAATAATGGAAAATAATTAAATTTAATATACTTAAGTTCTTATTTTATAATGGAAAGCACAAAATTTTAGGATTTAGAATATTAAATAAAATTAAATGTAGTCATTTAAGAATTATACATCTTTATTGAGAAACCTCTTTTATCTAACACCTCAAGCCCTAAAGGATGGTATTATGATCAAGACAGGTATTATAATACATGTGTAGGGATGTTAAGAATGGATTATGGATCGTATTGGATGATATATAAGGATCATTAAGGGATAAGAAGGATGTGATTGAAGGAGAATATTTTCTGAGGATGTCTTGATGGTGTCAGCCACCATGACCCTTCCTCCCCCCCTATGGGGGAGGGATCTTCACCTAATGGTGCTCAAGATCTAGTGTTCATCGCACCCCTACACCTGATCTTCTTTCCCCTTTCCCTCATATTGAGTTGTATCCAAAGTTCCCTAATTTGTTTGAAGGATATCCTCAATTAGCAATTTCTGTTTCAGAGTTTCATGTTTCTTCCACGCTTCATAACCTGACTCTGGGTGACCAATATGTAAATTTTCGTCCCTCAGTGGACTCTTCTTACAAGTTTATATTTGGATCTTGGAATCTAAGGGATCGGGTGATTGTAGGGTCACTTTATGGATGCCATATTATGATTCCATTTTCAATGAAGGAGGATTTGATTTGCGCTTGGTCCTCAACTCCTCAAAGTTTTAATGGTGTAAAATTATTTCTCTTCATGTGGAGTTTTGATCTTCACATGAACCGCAACTCGCCGATGTACACTTCATGGGTTAGGTTTCTAAAACTCCCACTTTCATTCCAAAATCCATCTATTATCAATATTCTCAAGAACCTCGTGGGTCGCTTTTTCTTCTTTGATAATAGTAATCAGGCAATTTGTCATCCTGTTGCTCCAAGGATTTGTGTTGAGGTTGATGCTTCTAAGGTGGCAATATACTTTGTTAGGAATGTTGTTGGAACAGAATTTTCATATAAGAAACTAGTCATTTTTGAGTCATTTGTGGATTTTTGTGCTACCTACAAGAGGATGGGTCATCTTAGTACTGCATGTAGGTGTGGGGTCCGGAGCAATGAAGATGTGGAGTTGGGTCGTGGAGAGTCTAGGGTAGGGAAATCTACTAAAATAGTGGTAGGTTATTCCACTGTAGGGATAGTTGATGATGAGGGGTGTAGCGGTTTGAAGATGAGGGAGCTGCAGGCTGAAGGGGCCAAAGGTAGTGTGGAGCATGCCATGGCCCCTACACAACAGAAGTTGGATAATGCCAGTGATGCTGGGACTGATTCAAGGCTCTTGAGGCATGATGTGGGCTGGAGGAGTGATAATGGTGGTAGATATGATGAAGAACATCCGGTTAGAGTCACCTTCTCTTGGTATGTGTGTGAGGGGAATTATAAGGTCTTGTTATATGGTGAGTTGTGATGGCTAGTGTAGGGGAAATGAGTGATGATGTTAATGTGGATCTTGCTTCAATGCATGAAGACAATGTTAGTGAATTTGGTTATCTAATCTAGCTTGAAGGGGGTGTTTTAAATGGGTTGGTATCATTGCCTAATTGTAAGGGTGATGTGAAGAGTGAGGTGCAGGACCAACTTCCAAGTCAAGCGGAGCTGGGATATGCTACTCTTGTGGAGCATGTGGTTATGCCAGAATCCATTGGTTCTGAAAATGGACATCTTATACAGTGCTCCATTCCCATTGAATTATGCTAATGAGGTTGTGCTTAAGATCTTTAACAAATAAAACATTTGAAATCAATGTTTTTCCAAGAAGAAAAATGTTACCTGTACCAATAATTACTCCCTTAGAATTATCTCTGAAAGATACATTTCCTCCTTTTTTCATGATAATATTTTCAAAGAAGTTTTTGTTACCAGACATATTCTAGGAACATCCACTATCCATGTACCAAGTATTTTTATTGGTATTCTCTTTATTCTATTGAAAATAATAATGTTAGACTTTTAAAATCCAGACTTTATTGGATCTAGAATTGTTAGACAATAAAATTTTGGGTATCCACATTTGTTTAGAAAAATAATATTTATGAAACCAAAGAGATTGAACATTATTAAAAGAAAATTTTTTATTAAAATTCCCACCACTTTGACATTTACTACAAAAGGGGCTCTAGATGGAATAAAATATTTGTTTTTGAAAACATGTTTTCTGTGAGTATAACCTACTCCAGTAGTATTTCATTGAGGTTTGATTTGATAATACATCTTGTCAAAATTTTCTTTACCAGAAGTAATGTTTACAAGAAGATTTTTAAGGGAATATTTTTCAGATTTTAGTCTTATGACAAAATTTCAATCCTCAGGATTTATTTCCTTAGAGTTAGATATTTCCTCAAAGACATTTATTTTTAAAATATCATTCTTAAGAACTTTAGAATGTTTTTCATTTTCATAATTTACTTCATTAAGGTCTTTAAAACGTTTTTCTATAAGCTCATCCTTATCTTCAAGATCTCTAGAGAGGTCTGAAATCTCTTTTGTAATAATTTCTTCCCCCATATTTTCCTTGTCTAGTTTCTTATAAATTTTACAATTTTTTTCTTCTAACAACATGGAAAATCCAGAAACTTCTTCATATGAAGGTATTTCTTCATTATATAAAGATGAATTATCTTCATTAGAAGTAATATCTTCATAATAGTAATTCTTATGAAGTGATATATTTGTTAAAGCCTTGGCAGAGCGTACCTTGGACCTAAGACATGTATTTGGGAGAAAAGTAGTAGCAATGAATCCAATTATTTTCTGTGCTGATGATTTATATTCACAAGATTCACATCCCAAAGAGTCTCCACAGGTAGCACTTCATGTTTATTTTTCTTTAAGACTTTTCTTATTCTTAGAATGATAGAAATTATTCTTGTTTCTCTCTGAATTCCTTTCCTTATTTTCCTAATTTTTCAATAGAGGGAAATCAGGTTTGATATGACCTATTCTTATACATTCATAACATGTAACTTCCCCATATTACTTATCTTTGTGGTCTCTCTTATTGAAATTATTTTTATAGTTATTCAAAGCTACTATCTTTTTCATTCTCCAAGAAAGATTAGGTAATTCATTATCATATTTTCTGTACCACTAGATGCTGACTGAATAGTGACTTTCATTGACTTTGATCTAGTTACTCTTTCTAGAGTCTTGGCTTTCATATGTTTTAAAGTAGTTTTAAAATAACCTCCTCTATTCTGATTATTCTTTTTAACATTACTATAATCACTCTTAATTCTAGTCTCGTGCTGAATAAGAGTTCCAAACAGCTCATCTAAGGAAATCTGGGTGACTTTCCTGTTCTCATCAATTATTTTCCTCTTGGACTCCCACTCAATTGGCATGATGTCTATGATATTATCTATAAAGTCCTCATCATCCAAACCTTTTTCTCCCATATATTGTAATCTATTCACAATAGTCATGTACTTTTGATGAACTTTTGTTATAGGTTCGCCAAAATGAAAGTTAAAGCCATGGTATTCAGCTCTCAACATAGCTCTTCTTGTCTCTATAACTTTAGAATTACCAAAATGTGTAACTTCAAGTTTCTTCTAGATACTATTTGTAATTTCACATGAAGATATTTGAATATAGATGTTTCTAGTCATGGAACATAGAAATGTATTTCTGACTCTGAAATTTGTTTGATATTCTGTTTTCTCTTGAATAGTAAAAGTTCTCAATTCCTTATAAGGAATATTATAGTATCCCATCAGCATCAGGTAGTTATCAACTCCAGTGTTGATAATGAATGTCTTCATCCTATATCTCCAGTACTCATAATCATTTCCATAAAAATTAAGTGGTCTGGTAGGATTTAGATTGTCGATAGAACCAACATTTAGACCTTCCATCTTAAGAAAAATCATTCCACAAAAACGTGTTACTAAAAACTGTTTTTAAATATCCTAAGAAAGGAATATAGAACTAGAGTATCTCAAATAAAAATATGAATCCAAACTTTATGAGTCCGAAAATCTTATTTTGGAAAACTAAAGAAGAATATTTTTCTCTTTAATCTAATCGTGAGATTAATTCAGATTTAACCGAACCCTCAAATACCAATAGGTGGATCGATTGTAAGATAAAAATGATACTTATTGTAGTATAAAACTATGGTTTAGATACTCAACATACAATAGGGGGTGAATTGTATTCTTATAATCCTTAAAGAAAATTTGTATAAACAAAATTCACAACACCTTTAAGTTTAAATAACTTGCTTGATTCCGGAAATGTAATTCCGAAAAGGAAATTCCGGAAATGAAACTTAACCAAAATTTACAACAACAAAGATTCTACCTTAGATTATATAGAATCCTATTTAAACAGAATACAAGTCTAAGGAAGTATAAGATATTTATAATTTCCTCAATAACCAAAATTATAGCAGAAATCAAAATTGAAACACTATGAGTGACAAGTAGTAAATCTTTTAACCCAAAGAGAAGGGTATCCAACAACCTTGGATAAAGGTCCCTTGATTTAAACTTTCAATAAATTATTTCTTACCCAAACCAAGGTAAGCCCTCAATGAAAACATTAGTATCTGTCTTGCTATCCCTGAAAGCCCTCGATTTGTAAGGAAATCAACACCACTGACTTCACAACCCAAAGTCTCTGATTTTAAGGAAATCGCACCTCTGCACAAAGCAATTCTGCATGAAGAAAAGTTTGAACAAGTCGTTCAAACTTTCTGCAGGATGCCTGAGAGTTTATAAGAGCCTCTCTCTAGAAACCACATCAACATCATGTAAGTATGTTCTACCAAAAGATGGTCTCCAAAGTCCTGTGCTCATTCAAATGAGCTTCTATTTATAGGCACGACTTCAATGGTCGGCTCCCTCCTCCAACCGTCATATTTTTCCATGAATTTTGGAGGGGCATATACACATGTCACTCAAACAATGGTTAGTTATTAACTGAATGCACAACATCATTTAATAACCAAAACATGAGTAAGAAAAAAATATGATTACTTAAGAAAATTCATTTTTCGGAGTGTAAGAAAAAATGAATGTTCGGAGTGTAACCTAAAACTATTCAGAGTATATAATACATAGATTATATTTATCAGAAGAATTATGACTGAGAATTCTATAGAATACAGAGTCGGAACTTACAAAGTTCGAAGACTGAATTCATAAGAATTTGGAGTCAGAACTCATAAGAGTTCGGAGTCTGAATTTAGAGAACATGGAGTCAGAACTCATAAGAGTTTGGAGTCTGAATTCAGAGAACTCAGTGTCAAAACTTATAAGAGTTCAGAGTCTGAATTCAGAGAACTCAGAGTCAGAACTCATAAGAGTCCAGAGTCTGAATTGAGATAACTCGGAGTCAGAACTCATAAGAGTTCGGAGCCTGAATTCAGAGAACTCGAAACCTGAATTCAGATCCGGAAAACATAATGCTCTATATCTAAGTATTATATGATTCTGAGGTTTTGGATACAAAACCGAATTTTATACTTATACAAAATGAATCATGAAAAACATGGTAAGGATAAATTTTCTTAGGGAAGGAAAATTTTCCTTATGAAAGTAAAACATAGGGTAAAATGAAATTTTCCTTAAGATAAGATGTTTGTGATTTTTAAAACATGAATAAATGGTAAAGTTAGGAGGAAACCTTATTGAATCAACAATATCCCCAAAAATGAAATAATGGAAAAGTCATAAGGCAACCTTATTGACTCAACAACCCCATTCCACGTATTTTTTTCCAATGCAGTATAGGGGCACCCCTTTATAGCATTATGCTATGAAATTAGAGAGGTTGTTTACATACAGAATAGATACATGGACATGTTTATGGAACATCATGTACTAAAGTGGTATGTGGTCCTAGATGTGGTTCACCACGCTACTTCCAGTTCCATCCAAATACTAATGTAGTACACACTACATGGTTTGATTTTCATAGTGATTCACTACAAGGATCACCAAATTGAACAAGGGTCACAAGGCCTATGGTTTGTAGAGAATTCATCTGTGAGGGATTTACGTTTCGCTATGGCATCAATTAGGTTCATAGTTCACCAATTATTATTATGTTCTTACATTTTATGGTTCGCGACTGGTTATACCTATGGTAAAGAAATTTGTGGTTCAAACATTGTCGATGATTTGAAAATGATGTAAGAATCTTATCCATATAATAATTCTCCCTTCTATCATCTAGAGTCTCCTTTGTGATCTCTTTCACTCATCTCCCCATTCACTTTCCTCTTGTTCTCCTTTTATAGAGAACATGGAAAATCATATTAGTTATAATGTGACACCATTTGTGGAATACCATGAAGATATATCTAAACCAGTAGAAGACTCAGTCAACCGAGGTTTATAGATACTGTTCTTCCCGATTCATGGTTTGCAGAACACTTCCAACTTGCTTATTCGTGAACTACTTAGTTTGTGGGACATTATGCAGATGAATATTTTGTGCTTGATTTCACCGACGACATGGTTCATGATGTCCTAGATTTGTGGGCCATCACCCCATAGGCCAGTGCCTCATAGGTCATTTCGCATACTGATGGTATGTGGTTCATGTGACCCATGATCCTTTCCCAGTGATTCTACATGGTACACTAAAAACCTTTTAAAAACATGATTTCTTCACGTTTCTTCTCAAATTTTCAATACAATTTTCATCTATTTGCCTGTATGAATGTTTTCTTCCCATTATAAAGTGCTTGTGGGAGTATTTACTTCCGTTTGAATAGTTTTTAGTACCCTACATTTATATGGTATAAGGATGTATCATTAGATAAAAGTTAATGATGATTATTTTAGGTTAATTTTGGGGGGTTTTCAATCCAAACAATTTTGTTTTGTATTATCATTTATTATTATGTATAAATGCAAATTAAATGACATAAATTGGTTTATAAAGTAAAATTTAGAATTTTTTTCAACCATTTAATTTTTTCATTAACATCCTTTAAGGCGTTAAAGAAAAATGAATGTGTATCTCCCTTGATGTCAGTAAATTGACATGCCACGGGTGATGATTTCTTTTTTAGAATAATAGCGTGAGAAAATAATTTTGATGACGGATCTTACACTACCATGATATAATTACATTATATCAATAATATAGGAGTTATCATTCATTTTGGATAATATAAGGTCTGGACAAAAGAATAAATGAAAGGAAATTGAAAAAAAATTAAATGCAATTGGAAGAGGATTTTACCTCTTAAATATCTCCTCCTTGAGAACCTCTTTAGAAAAATTGTTTCCATTATTTCATGAGATGAAGAGCTTCTAGATTTGGGGAAGGGAACATGTAATAATATTGGGTTGAATTTGGGCAAGGCTCAATGCTTGAGATGTGTGAGGAGAAGAGGGTGTGAGAGGTGGTATTTATAGTTGATGAGAGGGGTTTTTTCTCACTATTTTATTCATTAGTTTTATATTTTTTCCCAATAATTTTACTAGTTTGAGAATAATCTATAAATATATTAAAATAAATAAGGATTGATCAATATTTGGTTACATACATCATCCTTGCATCAATAAGGAATAAAAAAGTCATGCATTTAGAATTTATAAAAAAGTATAGTACATAACTATTAATAAAAATTCATGTATTTAAGAAAACTCCAAACAATTCACTCTAACCATTTATCAATGTGTATATTTAATAAATGAACTCCATTTTATTAAAATAATTTTGTAAATACCATTAATATTTTTTTAATTAAAATTATCATTTACAAGGTAAATTCATATTTTAAAATTATAACTGATTTTATAACACTTAGAAAAATTAAATAAGATTTCAAAAAATTAATATAAAATCACAAGAAAAAAAATATTAATTGATCAATGAATTTTATGAAAATGAATTTTCTTTTAAATTATAATATAAATCATAAAATTGTAATTAAATATTTATGACTTACAAAAATTCCAACACTTAGTTAATAATTTTTTAAAATATTTACATATTTATACTATGATATAATTATACCATATTTTCACTTATAATTTGACTAAATTTTTTATACTTTAATTGGTGAGGTTACTATTCATTTTTTTTGTTTACTATTCATACTGTTCATACTACTATTCTTAAGGTCAAGTTACTATTTCATCGGTATTGGATCCTAAACTTGTAGAAATACTTATTATTTCATTAATTCTTCATTTATATAGCTTTTAATAAGGTATATAAGTGATTTTATGTGATTTATAATAAATAAAATTACTAAAAAAATTGAGAAATTCCATTGATAAATGTTTGGGTCATTACATTCTTCCCCCCTTCTGAAATTCCACCCTTGATATTTTTTTACATAAACAGGTGAGGTTACTTCTCCTTCATCACTTCCTCTGGTTCCCAAGATTCCCCTTCTTCTTTATGGTTCCTCTACAGGAAACTGACAAGGGTCTTGTATAGTTTTGTAGAACCATATCTATCTAGTCTATACTATTTACTGGCTACTTCTCATAAGAGATACCATCTTCCAACTATACTACCTCTGAGTTCAGTACATGAGAGGGATTTGGTATATAGTTCCTCAGGAGTGATACATGGAACACATCATGAACATGATCCATATTCCATGTAAGTGAAATCCAATAGGCCATGGTTCCATTGAGATCAAGGATCTCAAAGGGGGCAATGTAGCATGGGATAAGATTCCCATTTTTTCTAATATTTAAGAATCTCTTCTACATTGATTTTCGAAGAACGAATTTTTCTCTAATATAAAACTCCAAGTCCCTTAGATGGTTTTCATCATGGATATTTTTACGACTATGAGAATAATTGATATTTTGTTATATGGCTTGAACCTTATCTATCAAATCTTTTAAAATTTCAGGTCCAAGTTGCTTTCTTTCTCCAACTTCATCCCAACTATTTGGAGTTCTATGTCACTTTCCATAATGAGCTTCAATTGGATCCATCTAAATACTTGAGTGGATGCTATTGTTTTATGAGATCTAATCCAATGGGATATGTTGACCCCATAAAAATTTTAATTCCATATATTAGGCTCTTATTATATATTTGAATGTCTGAATAGTCTTTTCAGATTCGCCATCATTTTGGCCATTATAGGCCATACTAAAATTTAATTTAGTACTTAAAGAATTTTGATGACTCCTTCATAATTAAGATGTGAACATGGTTTCAATATTAGAGACAACATAGATTGTAACCCCATGAAATCTCACCATTTCTTCACATATATCTTTGAAAGTTTTCCAAGCGATAGATCTTCCCAAACAACAAAAAAGTGGGTAGTCTTGGTGAGTCGGTCTACAACAATCTAAATCACATTATTTACATCTGATGTCTTTGGGTGACCTGTGAAAAATACCATAGTGAAATTATCAAATTTCAACATTGGTATAGGAAATGGTTTCATCATCCCTTTTAACTTATTTTTCTTGGATTTAACTTGTTGTAAAATCAACAACCTTGAGATATACTATGAAATATCCATATTCATGTTGTCCTAATAGAAGTCTTCTCAGAGATCATAATACATCTTGGTACTCTTGGGATGGATATAGAAAGTTTATATGTGCACATTATCCAATATATCCTTCTCTATCCCAAGAGATGATGTCACATAGAGCCTCATTCCAAACCAAGTCATACCATTATCATTTATATAGAACTCTATTTGTTTCCCTTACTTTATTACATTCACATTATTTTAAAACTCCGGATTATCCATTTGTGCCTTCTTAATATTATCTTGGATAGATGTTTGGGAAATAATTTGGTCAAGGTAGGATTTATTCCAAACTATTATGATTTCCAAATCTATCCTTTTTATATCCAAGAAGATAATTTCTTTCTCAATCCTCAACAAGAATAAAGTAGTGGGTTCTTTTCTGATAAGAGCATCAGTTACATTGTTTGACTTGATAGGATTATAGTGAATAGATATATCATTTACATTAATTAGATATTACCATATCCTTTGATACATGTTGAGATCCTTTTGTGTGAATATTTTATTTAGGATCTTTTAATTGATATATATGTCACAATTCTCACCATAGAGGTAGTGATTCCTTATTTTTAATGAAAAAATCATAGTTGTTAGCTCTAGATAATGCATCGAGTAGTTCTTCCCATGGATATTCATATACCATGATCCATGGGCTATCAGGTTATCATTTTTTATGAGTACACAACCCAAGAATATCTTTGAATCATCCCTGTATATCACTAAACATTCTCCACTTCTCGGTAATGTGAGTACATGTGAAATGATCATCCTTCTCTTTGTCTCATTAAAGATTTCCTCACATTCATTCATCTAGAAAAACATGACCCCTTTAATTGTTAACTGAGTTAGTGGTAGTGACAATTCTGTGAAATTTCTCACAAAACAACAATAGTACCCCACTAAACCAATAAAACAATCGATTTCAATGACACTAGAGGGTCTAATCTATACTTTAATTTCCCTTTTTTTAAGGGTCCATAGAAATTCCCTCACTTGTGATAATGTTTCCCAAGAATGTGACTTGGTTTATCCAAAAGTCACACTTACTGAACATCGAATAAAATACATCCTTCCTTCATGTCACCAACAAGATTCTTTGATATTATTCATTCCCATCCTTTATATTGGATTAGAAGAGAATATCATCAATAAAAACTACCAAAATTTTTTCAAGGTAAGGGATAAATATTCTATTCATTAAATACATGCTGAATAAAAATGCATTAGTAATTCTAAATGGAATCACTAGAAACTCATAGTTCCCATTCTGTGTATTGAAATAAGTATTCTAAATTTATTCCTTCTTCACCTTCATCTGATGATATCCATAATAAATATCCCTCGTTGGGAAGTACGGAACTCCTCGCAACTGATCAAACATGTCAAAAATCCTTGGAAGATGATTCTTTATCATTATGAGGATCTTGTTGAGTTATCGATAATCGATTCACATATGTATTGATCTATCCTTTTATTGACAAATATCACTACAGTACCCTCCAGTTATGTACTCGGGAATATGAGCCCTTTTTAAAAATTCTCCTGTAGTTGCTTCTTTCACTCCTCCAGTTCAGTAGGAGCCATCCTATAGTGAAACTTTGTGATAACTGTTGCTTCGAGTAATAGTTCTATTGAGAACTATACCTCACAATATAAGGAAATTTTGGGTAACTCTTCAAGAAATACATAACTATATTCCATCATGATGGGAATTTCTCATAGTTTGATTGTTTCCTTTGACTAAACCATTTGACTAAGGTATGATTCTTCATAGGGAATCAACACCCACTCCATTGAAGGGTTTCCAAAATGATATCAATGACCATCCTTGCATTTGTAGAGGAGCATGGGATGTTTTGTAATATGAAAATATATTTCCTTTTCCTGATAGTCTATATTTTCTTGATATAGTGACAACCAATCCATCTCGAGTATTGTTTCAAATTCCACCTAGGTAAGTATTATGAGATTTTATGGAAGAATATTACCACAAAAGTGAAGATGAAAAGACTCCAACACTTGGGTTTCAATGATTACACAGCTAGTCATTTTTACAGATATCCCTATTTCAAGGTTTCTGGGCTTCGATTCAATAGTTCTAACAAACATTCAAGATATAAAAGAATGTGTAAAACTAAAATCAAATAAGACTTTTACATTATTGAGTGAATAAAAAGTGTACCATTTACAAATTCATTTTATTTCTGCACTTTAGTAGTTGTGATGGAATAATAATTGAATTACTCATATGGCCTTTGTAGCCACTAATGCTAATTACCCTTGAGGACTCGATGTTTAGTACACTAACATGCATAGTTCCCTTGCTCCTTACAGTTTTATCAGTGTACAATGGGTGGTTCTATCCTTTAATCCACCACATTGTCCTTCTTATTCATGTTTTTTTGACATTCATGAGCCTAGTAGCCTTGTATACCACACTTGAAGCATTTCCCCATCCCTTTGAGGAAGTACCCATGATGCTTCATTCAAAATTTAGACATGTGAGTGGTTGAGTTTTCTTTTAACCTTTCTCATGAGATCCTATAGCTTGGAACTCCATATTTTGTTTCTTATCACCATATCCATGGGACTATTCTCCAAACTCTATATCCACTTTGAGATCACATCTAAAAACATCTTCATAACTCTGAATTTTTTGAATTGGAAAATCCTTTATAAAGTGTGGTTTTAAACCACTAAAGAATATATCAATTTTTCTATCATTGTGGATAACAAAACCTGAATAATACCTTTAAATACTTGTAAAAAATTATTCGTAAGACTGGATAGATTCACCTTCATTTTAATTTAGATCAAATGATTCCTTATCCATATTTTAATGAAGATTTTCTGGAAAATAATTGTTGAGAAAAATTATCTTAAATTATTCCAACACAATCTCTTCAATTTAATCCTTCGATATGGTGTACTAAATAAAATATCACCATCGATTGGCCTCTCTATCTCGATGATAAACAATAAGAGTCTCCTTGTCAATATTATAAAATTAGAGAATAGTAAATATCTTCTCCATTAATTTTATCCACTATTCCAAAACTAGTGGATTAGAAGATCCATTAATCTCTAGTGGTCATTGAGGCATAAAACAATCGATAGCCAAGTTCTCCTTCTTATGTGAAGGTGGAAGTTCCATATTATTCAGGTTATCGTTCATAACCTGAGAATTTTGGGTAATTATCACCAAATATTTTTGAACTCCACCTCCCAAGGAATTGGGGATGTCATTCAGCAAACCTATACAATGTCCCATACATGGTTTATTGGCCTATTTTCTCCTAGTTCCCACTATTTTCTAAAATAGAAATGGTTAGAACAAAACATAAATCAAAATGTTAGGAATAAATAATTTATTCCTCTATGAAATTAAGACTAAATAAATATCTTGTTGGATCCCTATGTTTATTATTTTCTAAAACAATTATTCATGGGTGATTAGATATACTTAGTCTCATACTAAGGGTTTTCACTATGGTTCTCTATTCCTGATTACCAAATTAACTAAACTGATATATGATACCAACAATAACAATATATCATTTAGTACATTATTATTACATAATTTTAAAGATGAAAAACATAAAAATTTTACATAACCATGATCCATAGGATTAGTGTTTTGGAAAACCTAGGACCATACACATCTCTTGCAAAAAACATAAACATTTTTTTAATTCATTCTTATCTAACTTCTTTGAGTTATTCGCATTCTTTTTAGTACAAGTAATCACCTAAGGATATAAATCAAAAATGGGTGAGCTAAAATCCCTATAAGAGGATAGACATGAACATGAAACAATATAAAATTGGGAGAGAATAATAATTATCATTATAAAATAGGCATTGGATCATAATCATTAGAGGAATAATATGAAATGATTGAAATGTTGAAATGTATAAAAATGTGACATCATATCTTAGTGGTCAGCTACCACACATAGTTGTGAGCAAAGCAAGAATTATCTTCACAAACATTTCACATTTATAAATAGATACATCACATTAACAAATGCGTTGGATCAGTGCATAATTTTGGGGACACCCATCACATCATAACATTTATGTTTCTCTATATAATTCTGGGTGCACCCATCAAATCACTGCATTTACATTACCATGCATTCCACATAGAACATATAAAAATATTAAACATAAAATAACAAATGGAAAGGAATGATATTAATTTAATAATAATACATTAATAAAACACGAGTTTTCAAATTAAATAGGAAATAATATTTTTGATAAAAGAATCATCACCCTTCAGTGAAGAATAAACAATCTCAAGAAGTAATGGTGTGTTTTTTGATAGAAGAGTTCTTTAAAAAAACATTGTGCTTGTCATAAAATCAATTAAAAACATATATATCACATAAAAATTAATATAATTATGATGAAATTATATATATGTAAAAATAAGGTAATATCCATACCAAAAATTGGGTGAAATTGGTAAAACCCAAGGAAAGAGAGTTGGGTTTGAGAATTCCCCGTACCTTATGTCTGAATGCTTCCTTTTCATTAATATCATTAATAATCACAATAGATTCCTTAATAAACAAATAAAAACATTTTATACATGAATTTCATTCATTATAGTTTTATTACGTTCATTTATGGTCTTTTTGATAAGTTGTAGTGTATAATTTCTTAATTTGGTAGCATTCGTTTTTATAGTTTTCATGATTGGTTCTCTTGTATAAATGAATGGATGTTCATCTAAAATGTGGATAAATATCCAGAATTATTATTATATGTTAGTATTTATCTTATATAAGTTTAAATTATATTATAAATAAATTAGTTATATGGTATGATTTTGAATCATTAGATAAAATTTAACGATGATCGTTTTAGGTTAATTTTGGAGGTTTTTCGAACACAACTAATTCGATTTGTTTTATCATTTAGTATTATGTATAAATTTTACTTCCATAACATAAAAAGGGTTATAGAATAAAATTTATAATCATTTTTTAATAGTTTTATGGTTTTATTAACATCCATTAAGGAGTTAATTTAAAATGAAAGTGTATCTCTCAAGATGTCGGTAAATTGACACATCATGGGAGTTGATTTTAATTTTAGAATAAAATAGATAAGGAAATGAGTTTGATGATGGATATTACATTAAAATTATATAATTATATTATATAAATATAATTGAGTTATCATTCCTTTTGGATAAGATAATATTAGAGAATAGAATAAATAAATTGAAATTCAAAATAATGTAAAAAAAAGAGGGTTTTACCTTTTAAATCTATCCTCCTTGAGAACCTCCGTAGGGAAAAGGTTTTTATCTTATGATGAGACCATGAGATCCAGGATATAGATAAGGGTCCTTGTATGTGTATTGGGAAGAATTTGGGAAAGGATAAAATCTTGATAGGTGAGAGGAGAAGATGGTGTGATGGGTATAATTTATAGTGGTGAAGAGGGGTGTTTTCTCACTATTATATTCATTAGTTTATTATTTTGGCTCAAGACTATCAATATATATAGAATTCTGTAAATATATTAAAATAATTTAGTATGTTTATATATTGAGGTGCTTACATCATCTTTACATCAATAATGAATGAAAAATTCACGCATTTGGCATTTATAAAAAATTATCATATTTTATTATTCATCAAAAAATTCAAGTAGTTCAGAAAAAAATCACCCTAACCATTTTCTGATGTGTAGAATTAAAAAATGAACTTTTTTATGAAAAAAATATTATAAATATGTGTAATTTAATTTTTAATTAAAATAATCTTGTACTATTAAAATATAGATATTATAATTATAACTGTTTTTATAACACATTGCAAAATTACTTAAGGTATCATAAAATTATCTAAAATTAATAAGACATAAAAAGATTAATTTATGAATCCATTTTATGAAAATAAATATTATATAAAATTATTATATTAGTGATAAAATTATAATTAAATTTTCATGACTTATAAAAATTCCAACACTTAAATAATAATTGTTTTAAATATTTTCTTACTAGTACAATGATATAATTATATCAAATTTTCACTTATAAAATGCCAAAATTTTCTTTATACATTGATGAGTAAGGTTTATATTCATTTGTTTTGTTTAATATTTATAAGGTTCATATTAATATTCCGAAGGTTAAGTTACTATTTCATCAATATTGGATCCTTAACATCTAGAAATACCTATTATTTATTTAATTATTCATTTATAAAGCTTATATTATTCTATCAAAGTGATTTTTTATGATTTAAACTCTATTAAATTACAATAATAAGGGAGAAATCACATTGATAATTTTTTTTACATTCAAGGTTGTCCAAGATTTCTTCCATGGGTTCTAGTTTACTAGATCAGTGTCATCTACCAGTCTTTTGATTCTTCCCAAGGCCTTAAACTTCACAAAATTCAATAATTTTCTATAGATAATTTTATGTAACCTATCTTATCATATTTTGGAAAAGGTTCTTAATGATATGATGGTATTTATTCTATCAAATTTGATATTAAAGGATAATCATAGTGTTGTTTTTAGTAGGAATATTCAAGGAGTAGTAAGAATTTACCAAGAAATGATTAAGGGAATAGACCATAAACTACATGTTTAGAATATTATGATCAATGTGGATATAGATAAGTCTTATAAAATAATGGAATGGGGTTTTATTCTCAATGTAATCCATTTTGTTGTAGTGTGAATAAAATATTACAACTCACTGTGGAAATAAATAGATAATTTAATTAAATCAAAATTCCAATCACAAATACAAGAATGAAAAAGATATTATGGAAAATTTAAAACATCTTGGATTGTAAAATTACACTAGTATGTATAATTTATTAAAAACATTAAAAAATTAATATTTCGTTGTCATTTTCCTTTATCCCCTCTCAAAAGAGCTCAATCATACTACAAGTTTCAGTAAAAACCAATCTAGTTAAACAAAATGAGAACACATTTATATATATTTAATTTTTAGTTAAAAATAAATTTTAAACAAATAATTAATAAAATATCATTTTAAAAATTAAATCACACATATTGAGTAATATTGGTCACACCATGTATCAGATTTAGGTGTCGCTAGTTCCTACATGACATGAATGATTTATGGATCATTTCAAAAATATATCATAGAAAACATGAATTTATTTTCTTTGTTTTGAGTATTTGATGTGTGTTTTGAAATAATGTGTGAAAATTAAATTAAAAACAAATTCATCGAGTCATACTGGGCACACCATGTGTCTAAATTAGGTTAGAATAATTCATACAAATCAAAAATGACTTATGAATCATTTTACTAAAATATCAAAACAATCAAAATATGCTTAATTGGTTTTCATTATGTGAGGTGTGTTTCAAACTAAAGTGTCAATTTTAAACTCAAAACATACACTTTGAGTCATATCAGACACACCATGTTTTGAGATTGAGGACTGGCTCATTCCTACATGTCATAATGACTAATTATTCTATATCTTAAAGTTCCAAAAAAATCAAAAACTGTTTTATCATTTTTGAGTTTGATACATGCATTTTGAACTAAAATGAGAATTTTAAATAAAATAACACACTTTTAGTCATATATGTCACACAGTGCCTCGTATTGACATGTGTTTAATTCATACACATAAAAAAGGAATTAGAATTATTTTCTTAAAGTATCAAAACAATATGAATGTGTTTTATTGGTTTTGAGTATGTTAGGTGTCTTTTTTAATAAAATGATAGTTTAAACTAAAAACAAACACCTTGAGTTATGTTGGTAACACTGTGTGTCTGTTTTATATACAAATAATCCCTAGAAAAAAATGTCTTATGAATTAATTTCATAATGTATCAAGACAATCAGAGTGTGTTATATCAGTTCAGAGTGTGTGGCACATGTTTTGAACTAATGCATCAATTTTAAACTCAAAACATAAAATTCAAGTTATTCTGGACACATTGTGTGTCGTATTGGGGTGTGGATGATTCTAAAACATCACAAATGACACAAGGATCATTATTTTAAAGTATTAAAACAATGTTATTTTTTTCAATTTTTGAGTATGTATGGTTTTTTTGATTTAAAATGTCAATTTAAAATAATAACACACACTTGGAGTCATACTGGTCATACTATGTGTTGGATTTACATGAAGTTGATTCCAACATGTCCCAAAGGTCCTATGGATAAATTTACTAAAGTATAGAAACAATATGAATTTATTTTCTCTACTTTGAGTTTCCACATGTATTTTTTACTAAAATTTAAATTTAAAACTGAAGACACGCACATTGAATCATATTGGTCACTTAAAATGGCAGTTGTAATGTGATACTGATTCAGAAACATAACCAATAAATTATGAATCATTTTCCAAATGTGTAAAGAAAATATATGACCATTTTATTAGTTTTCAGTGAGTGATACATGTTTTTAACTAGAATTTCAATCATAAACCAATAAAACTCTCTCTGAGTCATATTGGGAACACAGTGTATCAAATTTGGGTTTGGTTAATTAATACACATCATAAATAACTTATGAATCATTTTCTTAAATTATCGAAAAAAATTAAAACTTTTTTTTAATTTTGAGTATATGATGTTTTTTAAACTAAAATGTCAATTTTAAATAACACACACTTTGTGTCATACCGATCAAACTATTCATCATATTGATATGTGGTTGATTCATACATGTTACACATGACATAAGGATAATTTTACTAAGGTATGAAATAAATTTTAATTTGTTTTATTATTTTTTATTATGTCACATGTCTTTTTTAATAAAATTCATATTTAAACAGATTACACATACTTTTATTCATACCGATAATATCCTGTATTAGTTTGACATACGAATGATTCCTACAAATAAAAAATGACTTATAAATAATTTTATTATGTATCAAGTCAATACAATCACATTTTATTGGGTTTTATTGAGTAAAACATTTTGTGAACTAAAATCTAAATTTTAATATGATAATAAAGACTTTGGGTTAATTAAGGATCATTGTGTATCTGACTCCGGTGTAGATGATTCCAACATGTCACAAATGAATTATGAATAATTTTCCAAGAGTATCAAAATAATATGAATTTTTTTGATCTGTTTTGTGTTTGTGATGTGTGTCTGAAAAAAAATTCCAATTGAAATTAAGAAACACACACTATTTTCCATAAAGGTCACACCGTAAATCATATGGACATTTGGTTGATTCCTACACCACAAAAATGACATAATGATCATTATCCTAAATTATAAAATTAATGTCAATGATTTTTATTAGTCATGCATATGTCATGTTCTTTTTTACTAAATTTTTGACTAAAACTAAACACATGCACTTTGATTCATACCAGCCACATAATGTGTTAGTTTGACATGTGACTGAATCATACACAACAGAAATGACATAAGAATATTTTTCTTAAATTATCAAGATGAACATTTTCATTTTCTTGGTTTTCATAGAGTAACATGCATTTGGAACTAAAATTTCCATTTTAGAATGATAACATAGACTTTGAGTCATACCGAGCATATCATGTTTTAGATTAAGATGTGGTTATTGCCTTCTCATAAAAAGAGACATTAGGATTTTTTCCGAAAGTATAAAAATAATATATATGAGTTTACTTCGTTTTGAGTATGTGTCATGTGTTTTGAACTAAAATATCAATTTTTAATAAAAACACACACTTTAAATCATAAAATTCACTCCATGTATCTAATTGACATGCGGTTTATTATTAAAAATCAAAAATGAATTATGTATTTTTATCCTCAAATATCAAAAAAAATATGATTTTATTTTCTCAGTTTGGATCATGTCATCTATCTTTTTACGAAAATGTAAATTTAAACTGAAAACATTCACATTGAGTCATACCGATAATATAATATGTCTGTTTAACATATGGATAATTTTCAAATGTCACAAATGACTTATAAATCGTTTCTTAGATTATCATCACAATCCAGGGTTGTTTTCTCAGGTTTTAAAGAGTGAAACATGTTTTGAACTAAAATTGTAATGATAAAATGATAAAACAGACTTTGAGTCATACATGGCACACTGTGTATCATATTGAGATTTGGATTATTCCTGCACATCAAAAAATAATTATGGATCATTTTCATAATGTATCATGACAATATGAGCATTTTTGATCCTTTTGTAGTGAGTGACACACATTTTTAACAATAATGTCACCTTTAAACTAAAAACATACACTCTGAGTCATACCAGTAAAATTGTGTATCATATTTAGGTAATGTTGATTCATGTATATCAAAAATGAATTATGGGTCTTTATATTAAAATATCATAAAATATAACTGTGTTTGATCAGTTTTGAGTATTTGATGTGTGTTTTGATAAGGAAATGATATAATATAAATATCACATAAAATGATAAAGAAATTAACTAAAAAATAATATATAAAATGATCATAAAATAATATATATAAGTATCTGGAACTCACCTCTTCATGATGTCTTTATACATTCCAACACCATGTATTTAACTCGTTGTTTTCTAAACAAATATATTTAATATTTAGAATATAAGTACGGTTGAATGTCTTGGTAGTATTGGAAAATATAAATAAACAAAATATTAATAAATATTTTAAATAAAGTTTTAATTATCATCAGAAATAATGCTTCTTGGATGCTATTTTCTTGGTGGGATATGATATCTTACATAAAATAACAAATGTAATAACCACAATCGTTTCCATTAGTTTGTTTCATACACTAGAAATGTTGATAAAAATAAGTAATTTTTTAATATTTTTATTTATAATAAAATATTATTATATACCCCCAAATACTAATATAGTTGTAGATGTCGATAGGCTTCCAGTGATCTTGAACTATCCACCTTCGATGATTTTTATGATATTTAAACACCAACATATGATAACATAATTTCCATTAAAACCTAATATAAAATATTTAACATGGATTTTAGTAAGAAATTGTTACATTTAGTGTATTATAAATTGATAAACATCATCATGTGTGGTCATTTTATTGGGTATCCATGAATTGAATATAGAAAAGAAATATTTGGACTATCCAAATTGATTGTAATGAGTAACTAATACTGATTAAAAAAAATATTAATAAATGAAATGAAGGAAGATATATTTTATATTATTATATTATAGTATTTTACTCCTAAATCATGGGTATTAAAAAGTGTTCATTTTCTATAAGTTTGTTTTCAAACATTGTGGAATGGTTTCCACCTATTACTCAATATTTTTTAATTCCCGTTAAGAATTGATGTGTACAGGTGATGTGAGGACCAATGAGACCAAATTTGTGTTCATAGGGTAATCCCTTCAAATAGTACTGATATATACACCTTCAATTAATATGAATATTATTTATCTATAATTTAGATTTTATATCAACTATTGGAAATATAAATTATGAAAAAATGCCTCATATAGACATTTACAATTGAGACTCCAAGCCATTCATGCTTGATGATTTTATCTATATTCTCAAGACCAATATAGTCTTTAATAGACCCTCTATATAATTTTTCTTTGAAATCAATTTTGTTTTTATCACAAATTTTTTACATTGTATCTACATGAACATGTAACATTATTAAATTTGGAAGTTGTGATGTTGGGGTAAAGGTACTTTATAACGGTCTTTTTGAATGATTGGTTGATCCTTTAGATCATTTTTATTTTTCCTTTAGTTTCACCCCCTTACATTTCTCTATTTATAATTAAATTCACCATATCATGATTTTTTTCATTAATTGTTAATGTTTTTGAATAAAAAAATAAATTTTTAATAAATAACTCCTTCCCATCAGGTATTTTTACACAATCAAAGGACCATTTTATGAAATAATAAATAGTATGATCAATTGTATGAACATACAGATCATCAAGGGGAATAGGTATCTTGATTCTCATCTCATGATCTATGTGAATCCCCACTCCAAAATGACCTCTTTGATGTTTTCTATTATGTAGAACATACCCTTCGATATTGTACATCATATCCATCGCAACAAGGTTATGGGTGGGTATTGGTAGATATAAATCACAATCATTTTCACCCTATAAAACATTATTACATGAAAGGTATCGATGTATTCTTGATTCATATTTATAGAAATACTTATGAAAAAATTAATTTCCTATAGCAAGGAATCCCTTTAAATGGAATGGCTCACCTCAAAATGGGTGGGGTGGGGGTCTTCATATACTAGTTTATTTTATGTTATTTCATCTCTTTGATTCCTTCCCATTCTATTTTTTAGAAATTCATACTTTCATTTATTTTTTTATTATGTAAAATATAATCATGCTTATAACTCATCCATTTTCTTTTCTTTGTCCCCCTGTGAATTTATTTTCTCAAAATATGTTCAGGGTGAAACCTTAAAACCCACACCTCTAACATGGCCATATTATTCCAATCAATTCATGGCTACTAATAGTAGTCATTCATCGGGTACAATTGATGAAGATTACAATGTCTAAACAAGATAAAAAAATATATGAAGGTAAGTAATAATTGTTATGTATACCTATATAAAGTAGAGAAAATTTTTATTATGTCACACATAAACATGACTCCCATACTTTTTGTGTGTTTTCATCTACTAGTATCTCATCCTTATTTACACGAACCTCATTCCATAGCCAATGAAATGGGATGGAAGTGGCTTTGGATTTTTATTCATCTATTTTTATATAAATATGTAATATAATTATGTTTTTGTATCATAACATATAAAATTATTAATATAGATTTAAAATACATAACCTTATTTTTATGTGAAGTGTACCTCATCAGTGTTTTATGGTAGTGGTATGTTAGTTTTTCTACGTGCTACATATTTTCAAAACCAATTTACTATTGGATAAAATAAAATTTATTAATCAAATTCATTAATACATGTATTATAATTTAAATTACTACCAATCATATTTTAATTAAAAATATGTCTCATCAAAATGACCAATAAATGCATTTCACAAGTCTTTTTTTATCATGTAAATAAAACTATGGTCAGTTAGGTTTTACTTTCCCTTCTTCACCCCTAAGATAATTCATCGTATTAATTTCCTAAAATCAACTATATGCAATTGTAGTCAGTATTAATAAACATTTCATTCATTATTCATCTAGTATAGGTGCACTATGCAAGAGAGAATGAAGATTAAATAATGGATTTGTAATTTTTTTAGTAAAATAAGGTAATTATATACTAATTTTATTATAATATATTTACAGATTAATACATTAAGTGTTTGAAAAACATTTTGTTTCATATTTACAACAATAAACATGTGCATTGGAGTGGTGTTCCAAATTTAATTATAGAACATGGACTTATTGGGGGTAAGTAGGCTGGTCATGTTCATTCCATCCAACCTCAAATTTGATTCCTATTCTTCACAACTTAATAATTATCATCAACACTATCACACTATGATGCTACTTTTTTCTAGGAAATAATTTATTCACCTTTTACCATTTACTCAGCTTCATCTTCATCAATATGTTGATCCTCGAGATTGGTAGCATTGGAATGTAAAGAAACATGTTGTCCCTATGCATTTGACGCATCAACATGTTTAGAAAACAATTATTCATTGGTATTGGGAGCATTTCTATGTGAAAAGAACATGATCTACAAAAATGGTTGATAATTTAATTGAGAAAACACAAATACAGTAGTGAAAATATAACAATATGAGGTGACTCAATTTTTATTACAAAACAAGGAAAACCTAGTTATTGATAAATCTTTTTTAAATATTTCAACGATTTGACACATCAATTGAGTACCCAAATCCCATTATTATGGTATACTATAACATAAAAGACACCATATACATTGGGAATACAAAATATTATTGTAGAATCCAATTGAATGGGTCATCCTCAGTTTAATTAACTTCTAACCCATCCGTGGTTTTGGTTGATAATAGAATAATTGACCACTTTATGTTTGTTTAATCTAGAATATAAAATATTTTTTCTGCATTTAAGTCAATTATAAACAATTTATCTTATCACCATTTTTTTACTAACATCCACTCTCATGAATCCCAATTAATATCTTTTAACTTCAATCATGTTATTAACTAACTATTATTAAAAAAATTCCACTTTGAATGTTGTATAATCTAACTCTCATATTTCTTCGATGATTCCAAAGTATGACATATTCACATTAATTGGATTTCTAACCTTAGTACCATATACTTGCATCACTTCAGTCACTAGTGTATTTGTACTATTTTTCATGGTACATCATTCATCATGTTAATTTGTATAAAATATATAATCATTAATTTCATAATAATTGTATGATAATAAAGTAACACTTGGCCCTCTGGTTATATATTGAAGTCAATCTAAAATTGAATTCCAATATTCAGTTCAAACATTAAAAATAGGTTTTTGACACCATACTATAAGCTTTTTATTTTGTGTATTTGATATCAATATTTCATCCCTTGATGAATTAAAATGCCTAAAAATTGCAATATTGGTTTTAATAAATGGTGCCTCCACTAAATATTTATAAAAAGATAATGTTATTTATGCACCTGTTCTATAATTGAACTTTTGATAACATATATTTCAGAAATTCAGTAACCCACAACCCACCCTGTGTGATGAGGGTTTTCTAGAATAATTCTTTCCACATCCTACAAGTATTTGATATAGAATTCAACATCATCCTCAACAACGTATCACTCTGTATACAACCATCTAGATGAATTCAATGTTTTTCATACCATTACAAACATATTTACATACTATTCAATGGGGTGAATCCATATATAATTTACAGGACCACATGGTTGAATCTCTCTAACCATGTAAACCATTATGTGAACTATCATATCAAAGAATTCCGATGGGAAGGACATCTTTAATTCTCATTATATGAAAATAATTTCCTCCCCCATAGTTTTTAATTTCATCTGGTCTAAAACATTACTATACACATATTTTAAAAACAAGTATATCATGGTTAATATATGAAGGGAATTATATATAAAAATGAAATGTAAATCTATATGAATTAGATTTTTCATAATGACATGACAGTCATGTGATTTCATGACCTTTAACATTAAATCAGTCATTTACAAAATATTCATGATATTTGATAAATACCCATTTAAAACAGTTACATCATTTAGGACGTTACAAAATTTATATATCTATTGCCTAGAAAGAGTGTAAGCGTCTAGAGGAATAATATTTCATCATTCACCCTGAACTAGTGCCAACTCTTCCCATATACCAATGTCAATTATGTCCAACCTATCCTTAATTTTGTCCTTTGTTTTATGGTTAAATTTATTGGCTTGTTAATTAAACTATCACCTAATTTTTTTACACATGAATTAATTAAACAAAATGTAGGATGTACATAAAATTATAGTACATAAATTAAAAAAACTAATCTCATTTTCCAATTAGTTTCTGTAAGATTTTTCAAATGAGGTTTACCAAAAGTAGTTTTCATGTCTTTTACTCTCTCAGACAGTTGATCACCTGTTAATGGAGAGAGTTTTGTACCTTTTTCTAAACTCCCATTAAATTATATCATCCATGATTGGTATTTATTTCATGAGGGTAGAAATTGATTATGTCATTGAAACATAGTCTTTGGTGAATGTTTCAATATAGTTGAGTGTGTACCTTATTCACAAATGGAAGACCCTTGAGTTAATTGGAATCCATATCCTATCAAATTTTCATAACAAGGAATATCATTTACCATCCCATTAAACATGTCTCTCAATGTGAAATCATCATTTATATAAGAATCATACAACGCAACACTTGAATCCCATAATAATTTCAAATATTTGATAAATGGATCCAAATACACAACCAGTCCTCCAATCCATATTTTCATTTTCAAATTACACTTTTAAATGGTAAGTGTGAACTTTAACATATTTCAAACCAAATAAAACATACATCACAACCAACCAAGATAGAATCTAAAAAACTATCCAGGAAAAAAAGTTTCAAATATAAATTTTCAAAAAACATCCAACCATCCTCAGACCACATGCCATATTCCATCATTCCTCATTGATGAAAGTGCAACCTGACATTGTGTAACCATTAATTCGTATCCACCTTGATATGTGCACCAATCAAAATGAATCCCCATCAACACAGCTGACCAGAGCACCGAAAAGCCTCCAATAAATTCCATCTCCAACATATATCATCAACCACATTAAAACATAAAACAACATAGCATCAACCAGTTAACCCATCAACACAAAAGAGGATCCATCATTATCACCACAACAAAAATCATTGTTGTTATTCTGAAAATGTCATCACACCCTTAAGGATGGACTTTAGAAAATTCTAATCGAGAGAAACATGAGCAACACACACTAACACACCATGTCATTAGCCCGAACCACAAATCGTTTGTGATGACGAACGTCCACCGATACCCACAACACTATCAAAAAATGACATGACCAAGTGAGACTCCTGATGATATATACACTATAGTATGATCACTTCTATATATGCTCCTAATACATGGAATGATTTGAATGTACCATACAACTTTCAATGTACCAAATTCATATTTCTTGCATCGAGATGCACCACACTTTGGTCATTTTTAAGTGATTTGTGGTTCTTATAGAATGGAATACTATCATATAGAAAATATTGTATTCATTCTGAGGTCTTACCCATTGAATGTAGCATTCGTTTATTATCATATGTTTTTCAAGGAAGATAATTATATTTTGGGATAATATTATTCAATAGGGTAAGTGTTTTTGTAAAGATGGCGTCACTCCATTAATTTCCAAGTTCTACATTATATTACTCTATTATGGAAGATAATACATTATATTAAGTATAACTAGTATAAAATGGTATACTGGCACAACTATTTATCTACTGAAACAATTTTGGACAATCATGAAGTTCATATTAAACAATCATTATCATTACACAATACAATCTTCATTATTGTTCACACCTATAATCATATCCCCAATACGCTCTTCATCATTGTTCATACTTTTAATCACATCACATGATCCATAAAATGATGTGTTTTCTTAATAAATATATTTATTTATTTATTCCCCAGTATTAGTCCAAAAGTTTTTCTTTGATTTATTCTATGATAGATAAATTGTTCATTCAACTCATATAGACTAATAATTCATGAATTACAATAGCATTAACATTGAAAATGGATTTGAGGAGGTTAATATACCAGATATTCTTCAAAATTGATGAAACAATTCACCCCAACCTCATACTCTTTTCATACAATTTTAATCCATCCATTTTTGATTCATATCCATCATATTTGATACAGTAATAGTAATATTAAATAAAATACAAAGAAAGTATGATCTCATAACCCATAAAAGGGAATTATTAAATAATAATTTATGCTAAAATATTTCATTGTTTAAAGATAATAATGTTTCAATGATGCGTATTGAAATTTTTCTCTAATGTTGGAAATCACTGAAAAAAATAAATGTGCAATATCTATAATGTTACAAAGGATCTAATTAAATTTTCATATATAGAAAAACACATATATAGAGGAAGATTTATATAATATTCAAAAGTGGGAGTGAAATAAGAGGGATGAGTTGATGTTTATTTGCTCCATTACATGGCAGGTGGCAGGACAGGTGGTGTTTTAGTGAAACAATGAACAAGATATGAAGTTTATCTTTTTTAGATGATTAAAACATTGATAGGCCCCAAGAATATGGTATTGAGAAACTAACATTTAAATATACTCTTGAATTTAAATCCAATGAATCAGAAGTATCTGTATGCGGTTCTCAAGAAACTGGATAAAATGAAGAAAAGTCTAATTGGGGCTTCATGAGTGATTCAAATTTATTCAATTCACATAGCTATGATGAAGCCTCAACAAAAAACAAATGAAAATTATTATTGGGTTCATAAGAAACAATCATCCTCAACATATGTTGAATAAGTGTCATAGTGGGATCAGTAGAAAACATCATCTGAAACTATTAACTGGAGTATAATCCCCACTACCCCGGATAACTTGAAAACAAATCTCAACCTCAATGAAACCAAATAATAGAATAAAGTCTTGGAAAATGTCATAGTTGAAACTGTGAGGGAGGATTAAATAAAATAGAAGACTATATAGATGTTTGGAAACCAAGCCTTGATTCTTATTTAAGGATTAAAAGGATGAATATGTGGAGATTTAAAGGGAGTTTTGGGAGTCTTCGAATCCGGGTCTATGGAATTAATAAAACTATGGGTCTATCATAATGAGATGAACTAATAAAGATGGCTAAAAAAAGATTAAAATATTGATCACTTGAAGAAATACAATGGTGGTCGGAAGGAATGTATGTGTGGAAAAGATAAAGAATGCAGTAAAAAAATGACCCACTTACTAATTGGAACAAAGGCTAAAATGAATGAGGAAGGAATAATTAATGTCCTCAGTAGGGGTAAGAAACATTTATGAGTGAAAATTTATAGAACAGGGGCACTATGATTGAAAAATAAGAAGTATTAACAAGCATAATAATGGTTTGAAACTTCCTATTATATACATTCACTTTTTGTATCATTATTACAAGAATTAATTTTTAATTGAACATGAGGTTTACAGTTTTCATTGGAAACATCCTATCATAGATGTTCATGAAAATGAAAATATTAATAGGATTGGGGTTCTTATGCTTGTTAATAGAAGTAAATGGGTAGAATTTTTCTATTGTAATCCATGAGACAAGTAAGGATGCCTGGAACATGGATTTTTATCCCTAAAATTTGATGTTTGATCCAGTGCCTTGCTCAAAATTACGTGAGGATGTGGAAGAAGTGGGAAATGTTTTGTGATTGATAGATTTCAATGGCCAAATGTCAGGTATTATTAATTAAAAATTATATCACATGATTAAATAAACATAAATGATCAAAAATAAACAAGAAGTTGAAATCATACATAAGATTTGGCCACTGATAATTATAGGGTACCCAAAATTGAAATAAAAAAGAAAATAGTTATCCGGAGAATAATCGAACAGCCTAGAAGAAGCAGAAGTTTGGTTGTGAACAAATTGATAGCCCCGCGTGATGTGGATGTTGTCATTACTATAGTAAGTAGTTTTTTATAGTTGATACATACCAAGTAAGCATGAGGAAGGTGATGTGCATCGAAGATAGTATCACAAGGATAAAAAAACTGATAAAGGATAATAGGTGATGTCGACTAAAGGGGAGTAGAAATAACCACATGTCTTAGGATTTGAAAGAGTTGATTCATCAGAGAAGGTCGCGGGGGAGTGGCAGTAGAGGTAAACTTTTACAATATCTTGAATGGAATGAAGAAATTGGCTCCTATTAGGGTTAAATTTATAATATTAGGAAGTTCGTTGTCAATGATTTTAAAAAAGTGCTGATAAACATGGGTTCTATTAGCGCTAAAATAATAAGCCTTGATAAAACTTATTTTTATAAGTGGTTTTAAACAATGATAAGAACATGTCTTCATCAACACTACAATTTTTAGACTGACAAAGATAGGATTTATTAGTTCTTCATATTATTTTTCAAATAAAAATCATATTTATCTGTTATTTTTTTGAAAACGATGAAAAAAATTGTTTAAAATAAATCAAAAAATAATAAATGGATATATATTAAAAATGAATAAATTATAAAAAAGAAAAAAATAATATTTAAAATTATAATAAATATATAATCTTAAATAAACGAATGTAAAAATGAGTGAAATTAATTAATTAAAAATAAATAAACTTCAAAAATATAAAATAATGAATATGTTTTATGAATTATACAAATTATTAAAAAAATGAAAAATGGATATATATTAAAATGAGGATTGATACATATTGAAAATGTAAAAACATAGTAAGTAAATTAATATAAATAAATATTAAAAAATTATTAAATTCCAAAATATATAAAAATTAATTAATATTAAAAATTAATAAATAATATTAACACAAAAAATACAAAAAATTCATAAATATAATATAACATAAAATAAAACTAATTAAAAAATGAATTCATAAGATTAATTACATGAATTTAAAACACATAAGAAACAACAATAAAATAATTCAATTAAACGAATTAACTATATAGATTTCAAACATTTTAAAAATAGTAAAGATAAATAAATAAAATGGAAAAAATATTAATCATATAAATTAAAAACATACTAAGAGTATAAAAATATAGTAAATAATTATGTATAGTTTATAATATTAACTTCATTATTTATAAAAACGTACAAAAATGAAGAAAATATTAGAAAATGAATTTAAATAAATTAATTATTTAAATATAAAAAATTCCATCTTAATAAATATAATTGCATATATATAAATCATATAACATTAAAACATATTAATAATATTAAAACATAACAATAATTATGTATAAATAGATATTCAAAATATTATAAATTCTAAAAATATTAAAAATTAGTAAATATAAAGAAATGAATAAATAATATTAAATGAAAGAATATTAAAAATCAATAAATAAAATTGAATAAATCAAATAAATACAAGAAAGTGAATTTGTGACATTAAATACATGAATTTAAAATTAATAAAAATAAATAAATAGATATTATTAATTATATAAATAATAAAAATTAAAAATAAATTATGTTGACTATAAAAAAATTAAATTAAAATTCATTTATAATAATTATTTATATAAATTTAAAACATATTTAAAATTTTAAAACATAATATATAAAAATAAATAAATAATAATCATATAAATTAAATACTTATAAAAAATATTAAAACATGGTTAATAAATATGTATAAATTTTAAGAAATGCATAAATTCACAAAGTAATTAAATTTAATAAATATATGAAATAAAAAAAATATTAAATAAATTAATATTAAAGATGAATAAATAAAATTAAATAAATTACAAAAAAATAACAATTTAAATTAAAAAATTATTAAAAATCATTGTAATAAATTAATTATATAAATTTAAAAAATATTTTAAATGTTTAAACATAATAAGAAAATGAATAAATATTATGAATATAAATTAAATAATATTGAAAATATTAGATAGTAAATAAATATATTTATAAATAAATATTAGAAAATGATTAAATTCCAAAAATTAAAAAATATTAAAAAATATTAATAATGAATAAATAATATTAAATGACAGGATATTAAAAAATACTATTTAACACACAAACCTATTTAAAAAATGAATTCAAAAGATTAACTACTTGAATTGTAAATATATGAAAAAATGAAGAAAATATTAACAAGTGAATTAAACTAGCTTAATGATATAAATTTTAAACATTTTCATAATATTACAACTTAATAAATAAAATTTAATAAATAATAATAATATAAATTAAAAAAGTATCAAAATTAATACTCAATAAATAAATATATATAAATTAAAAAAAACAAATAAATTCCATAAATATTATATCAAAAATGAAATTATAAATATTAAATGTGAAATAATGTTAATATTTAATAATAAATTCCATGCACACACACATGTTTTATACATACATATACACATATATATACTTGAATATATATATACATCCCATATAGACATGTTCACATACACATACACAAGCATACGTACACATACAAACATATACACACATACAACATATATATATACACACACATACACAAAACACACAAATTCAACATAATTCTTACCAATTTATACACACAAAAATTAGAAATAAATATATAAATTCAAATATAACATATTAATAATACTTATTAATTTATACGTATATTATTTTTTAAATTATTAAAATATATATTAATATATCATATTTATATTAATTATATACATTTTGTGTCACACCGTGAGATTTTAAAAGAGAAACATCATCGTTGATGGTGCATATGACATGAAACACCAAGATTTTAATAGAATATAACACAATGAGATTTTAAGATATATATTTTTTAAAATAAATTAAATCTCTTTGATAACTTACGATCGATGAAACGTCAAGTCTAAAAAAATGCAATAATATATTAACATAATATTATTAAATCATGCCCATTATAACCTAGTAATTTTGTTATAAGGTATGAATATGTCTAACTAAATTATTAAAATTATATGGTTCACACATGTATAAAATAAATTCAATGGTTATATGTTGATTAGAACGAAAATAAAAATCATTTGAAAGAAAATGCTATGTTTTCTACAAAAACTATATTTTTTCTAAAAGAATTTTAGTCATGCTTTGAAAACATAATTTAAAATTAATTTTTTTTACCAATTTTATAAAATGTATTTTATAAAATATACATCATTTTTATATATCGTGTAAAAATTACCTTGGGAGAATTTTTTTATTTTACTGAAATGCTTATTTTTTTATGAATAATGATAATTAATAAATTTTATTGAAAACTATATGTCGAATTAAATTATTTACAAAGTTAGATTGTAATTTAAATTGGATTTAAAGTATAATTAGATAAATGATATTAAATTTTATCTAATTAGTTCATTTATATCAATTTTATATTCAACTTATACATAAAAACATTCCATATTTATGAAACATTTTATTTGGGAAACCGATTTTTCTTTGCGTCTATGTGTTTTTTTATAAATTAAATTATCTCACATATGGGAATTGAATTTTCAAAAATTGATTCCATATTTGTAACTGAAAAATATAATATTATATAATAATTTATTTTAATTTTTTATCATAAGGAATAGTGAAACAATAAGAATTAATGACCACGATTAATGTAAAAACCAATTTATCATGGGTTAAACTAAATGGATAAGGATTAAAATAACCTAAATACTTGTCCAATGAAATTTTTTTATCCAAATTTATATCTTATCACATATAAGGGTCAATAATGATCCATTTTTAATTCTTTTGGAATGAAAAAAACGTAGATATCACTTTATGTTTTCAAAAATTCCATTTGAGTCATCTCCCCCACTAATCAAAAGTCAGCCCTATACTCCCATATTCTTACATCCAAAACCATTTTGTTTAGAAAATAACTCCCCAAATATCTTCATTAGTTTACTCATATCATTTTATAGTCCTTATAGTGATTTTTAATCCCTCCTGATAAGGCTTTAGTTATAATCCTAAAGAGGCACTTTGTAGAAGATGTAAAATTCTTAAATGTGCATATTTATTTTTGTTTATTCTTCCTCCTCCTTATAATAAAATTAAACAATTATAATATAATAAAACAAGTACCTAATATATAATTATATGTTATTATGTTAATTTCATAACATATTCCTATGTCCACTCCCATCAAATGGGAAATGAAACTATCGATCGTGTGTACAACGTACTACTGTCTCGCGAACCAGTGTAATTCAATTTCCATCACCATATTTCAAGGAAGGATATAATGATAGATTTAACTTTTTATATAAAATTTATTAAATTATTAAAATTATTGAATTGTTATATCAAATATACCTTCTTCATTTCCATTATGTGGGGGGTATGATAATGTCGCTAGTGTGTACAACAAACTACCACCTCGTGAAGCGATTTGATTCATTTTTTAATTATGATTTTCAAACAAGGAATTAAGGATAGAAATGATGAATATCTGTGATATTTTTAACTTAAACACAATTCTATAAATATTATATCACATTTAACTTCTTACCATTCAAATCCTTTGGAAAATAATAACATCCCTAATGTGTATATGTGGACTACGGCCTCCACGTAGTGATGTGGGATGTTTTTAATTATATTTTTACCTAGATGGTAATAAGGATGGATTTAATTAATATAAATTATATATATATAATAATAATTATCCCTGAAATTTTAATTAATATTTTTTTCTTTTTATTCCACCCGTTGATAAAAATTAAAACAATGTTCACGTGTACATGTAGCATGTTGTATCCATGAATGGTGTAATCCATTTTCAATCAATAACATTTATAGATTATTATAAATAAATCTATAAATAATATATATGATATTTATAAAAGGTTTAAAATTTATTATATGATGGGAAAAAATTCAAATTAATAGAACCAAAATTACAGAAACAAAATAAAAAAAGAAAATGATGTTATTATCACCCGAAACAATGATTTGAATAAATAATTGTTAATAAAAATGGTTATGAAATACTATAAGTAAATAATATATGGTATTAAATATATGATTATGGGTTTTTAATAAATTTATAATAAACATATACCTATTATACAGGATTTTTGAACACATTTGAAGGAAGTAGAACATGGGGTAAGGGTTTCTCCTATCACTTTTACTTTTGTAAGACATATGTCATATTAACCAATTATTCTTTTCATGTGGTGTATATTCTACCCCTTTTGATATGTTATGTCATGAATATATTTATTTTTATGGTTTTTAATATTTCATTTTATGTTATTCACATGATGGTGCTTTCGATTCCAAAGTAACCAATGTGGTAAGAGATTTATGTTTCAATGTATTTTAATGAGTATTATTTATACTTATATTTGTTGGGACCAAGCTTTTTATTTTCTAAAAATGGAGTTTGTTTTGTGTTTTTTTTTTCAATCTACATTGGGTTGATCATGGTTTGTATTTGTTATTTTCATACCATTTAGGAAAGATCATGGATATTACATGGAAAAGGGGTCATATATTTTTATCTGAATGTTGTATTGAAGGTGGTGTTGTTCTCTAGTGTGCAAAATATTTGGGGCTGAAAATTGGAAAATGGAGAAACATGTTTTTGGAAGAGGAAGGTGTGTGAAATATTTGACATGTTCTTGAAAGATTGGTTTTTGTACGCAATATTGAAGGTGTTTTTGGAACTTGCGCGCAAGACATGTTTCAGGTTAAGAACGTCGAAAAATTGAAAAGTAAGAGAGTGTGTGGAAGATGATATTGGTCGAAAGGGTTTGTACACCTAATGCGACGTAAAAAAGGGGTTTACACGCTCATGAAGAATCTTGGGAACAATGAAAAAAACGCATTGGGATCCTACGCACAAGGTCATCAATGGCCTATAAATATGTGGCTACCCCCATGGAAGACTTAATAATTATCCATAAAAAATATGGTAGCTTAGCCGTGTGAAAGATTTGTGCACGAAAGATTTGGAGAGAGTAAATATTGCACGCAATGTGTTCCTTTAGTCTGAAAAGACTATGTGAACACTTCGGCGTAGTTTCTTGAAAGATAAGTGCTGTGCAGAAAGTAGGAGTAGTGAAAAATCCATCTTTTGCAACAATTCCCAAATCTTACGCGCAAGTTGGGGTTTTACGTGCAAGTGTGGTGTTATTATTCTGACATGATTTTGAATATCTGGTGTGCGTGATAAGGCCTTCAGGTGCATAAATCCAGGACATTGATTTGAGTAGTGTCTCATTATAAATAGAGACAAAGACTTCAATGCAAATCTATTAAAGACCAGCACCATGTCGGAATATGCTCCTTGGACATAGCCCTCAGTAGAGAACCAGGTAAAATTGTTGTGTGGTCTCTTTTCTTGTGGTTGTATTATTTATGTTCCCATAAATCATACATGTTTAATGACTTCCAACCAATGTTTGAACAAGATTCTTGTTTTTAAAAGAGAAAGTTGACACCCTAATTCATTCCTCCCATCTCAGGGTGTCTCAGGGTCCTACAAGTGGTATCAAATGGAGGTTAAGTGTGTTAGATATGTCCTTTGTCATTATGGAGAATTCAGCCAATGTCAGGGGAGTCCCCATCATCGATGCAATTAATTTTAAGATAAGGAAGAAAAAAATGAGATATCATCTAAGATCTCTTGGAATTGACGTCATTTTTTCTAATGTGCAAGGAATACATGTCACTGTTCTAACATGCCTGGATATGACTGACACAGACAGAAAAATTCTTGATGTAGATGCTAAAGCACAGAATGCACCTACTACATCCCTTTCTGATCAAATCTATGAAAATGTGATGAGTTTAACCTCAACAAAATCCATGAGGGATAGACTTGAAAATATTTATGATGGAGATAGCAAAGTGAATGAGGAAAAAATACAAGTCCTGCACAATAGGTTTGATGATCCGAAGATGCACCCAGATGAGAATGCAGACTCCTACTTCCATCAAATTACTGAAGTGGTTGGAGAAATTAAAGGTCTATGCAAAGAAATCAAATACATTGATATTTTAAAGAAAAAATTAAGAATACTTAAACCCCTATACAATGAAAGGGAGTCAGCCCTTGAGGAAAGAGATCTTTCCAAACTTTCTCTACATGATCTGCTGAGAAGCCTGGTGGAATATGAAATGAGAGTCAAACTAGAAGATTCTATGACTCGAGTGTGTAAGGAAATGGCACTTCAGGCCATGGGGAAACTGAAAATTTTAAAAGATAGTTGTGTTGAAGATGATTAGGAAAGCGAAATTCTTTATCTCATTTCCAAGAAGTTCCAGAAGGGAAAAGGGAAATTCAATTAGAAGCTACTTCTTTCTTTCTTTTGTTGTAGAAAAGTTGGGAACATTGCCTCTCAATGCTTAAGAAAGATAAATGATGAAGATAGTGAATACTAAAACATTGAGAATCCTCAAAAAAAGGTTTTTTAAAAAGGGAGACTTAAAATCTAGAAAGAAATTACCAAAGAAGTGTTTTATATGTGAAGAGGAAGATGATGATAATGAATTATGTGAAGAAGAAGAACCAGAATTTAAAATTGGAAACCATGGTTCCATGATGGCCACTATAGAAAAATCTGAACCATCAAAAGATAATGGTGGATATAATCAGTTTACAACTAATTCCAATCCTTAGTTACAAATTATATATTCTGTTAGTAATCTTATAATCAAATATCAGTGTTGCAATAAGTTGAAATCAACTGTAAAAGAATCATCTAATTATGTTGATCAGCTTAAAGCTAAAATTGAAGAAATGGAAGAATTTTTCAAAGTGAAGTCTAAAATTCATGAAATCACTGATAATGTAGTGGATCTGAAGCTGAGAATTGAAGAGCAGGCAATGGTCATCAATGAACTCACCCCTATATTGGAAGGAAAGACCAAGACTACATAGGGTCTTGAGGAGGAATTTGTTACTCTTAATAGTAATCAGGAGAGTGAATCAATTACAAAATAATGATGGATTAAAATATTGTTTGGAAATTTTTTTGATGCTGAGTTATTGGAGAGAGAAAAACGTGGCTCTAATGGAGTTGAAAATAATTTGAGTGATCAATGACCCGCTTCCTTGGGAAAAAGTGGAATTGGTTGTGAGGTAGAATCATCAAATGCTTCAAACAAAGAGGACCAAAATAAAGGCAAGGTGAATGTGTGTCATGGTGAAAAGTAACTTGATGTGATGAAAAAAACCTACAATTCAATCAGAAAAAAAAAGGAGATTATCCTTGAGCCTCTTGAAAAAACGGGAACTCAAACTATTATCCCACAGAAGAAGGAACGAGGATAAACAGAAGTGAGAAGAAATTTCCTCTAATTAAGTGTCAGTTCTATAGATATTTGGGACATACCATGTCTTATTGCGAAGAGGAAAGAGCTATATTAATTGAGAATATATGGGATTTCAACAGAGGAGAAGAAATTCATATCCTAAATCATTTAGAAGAAACAATTTCAATGGATATTTTTTTCATTGGTCAAACTTTGGTCATAATCTTGTTGATTCCAGGTAGAGGAGGGACATGGACAACTCATACTGGTGTCCGAGACAAGTCAATTATCTTCCCCATAACATTGTTTCTTTTACAAAAATGTTTTATCCACTCGAAGAAGATTTTTACTATGAAGAATAAATGTACACAGAAGAGATAATTAAAAGGCCATCAGCGATCTACACTCAATCCAATGTCTCATGGAAAGAAAAGAAGAAAATTGAAAAATCCAACCTTGTAGAGGTTTCCCTCAAAGACAAAAAAAATGCAACAGTTCTTATATTCTAGATAGTTATTGTTCATCTCATATGATAGGTAATGTGGTCTTGTTAACAGATGTCCAAATGAGGGTTGATGGAACATTACAGTTTTTCAATGACGATGCTTTGAAAATCAAAGGAAGTGGAAGCACTAAATTAGATAATGGTGAGATAAAGAAAATTGAAGTCCTTTATGTAGATGGTCTACATCATAATCTCCTCAGCATGAGTTAACTTTGTGAATCAGGACTTATAGTTACTTTTAATTAGAAAGGATTCACTATCATGGGAAAGATAGGAAATTCACTTATGAAGGGATGTAGAACAGAAGGAAACATACATCAGATTGACAGTGAAAAAACCTTTTCTATATGATTATTGAGGAAGAAAATAACATGTGGCTTCAGAGATTGGGACACATCAATAAACAAGTCATGGATAAAATATTAAAATTGAATATTGTCATAGAAATTCCCTACATGAAGTGGGGAAGTAAAAAAGTCTTGTGATGCTTTTATTAGGGGGAAGCTGGTCCGCAGTTCATATCATCCAAAGAAAAAAAGAGCATCTCATCTTCTTGACCTCATTCATACTGATGTATGTGGGCTGATAAATGTTTCCGGAACTCAAGTAGAAAGGTACTTCGTCCTATTCATAGATGATTACAGTAGAAAGGAAAGTGTAATGGTTATACATAAGAAACAACAAACGCTTGAATGCATGAAAACATATATGTGAATCGCTGAGAATGATACTGGAAGAACAATCAAAATGCTGTGATTAGACAATGGAGGTGAATACACATCCATTGATATTGAAAATTTCCTGGAGAAGTATGGGATACAACATGAGGTAGCTGGTCTGAGAACTCCATAGAAAAATGGAGTTTTTGAGCGTAGAAATCGATAGGTGAACAACATGGAAAGAACTATGATGATTGAGGGTCATATTCCATGACATTAATGGAAAAAGGCCATTGAAGATTCAGTGTATATTTAAAATTGAACATGGATTTATATGGGTGAGATGAAGATACTATATGAATTGTGGCATGGAAGGAATCCCTCTTTGAAATAATTTCATGTTTATAGAAGTAAGTACTTTATCCAAAGAAAGAAGGAAATCAAGGGAAGTATAAATAGAATGAATATGAAAGACTTTTCCTTGGGTACTCAACTAATGGAAAAGCCTACAAGTGCTTCAACAAGTGATTTGGAAGGATTGTAGAAAGAATAGATGTTATGATAATTTAAGAGAAAACCAAAAATTCATCTAGGATTTCATATGCTTATGTGATAGAAATTGAGGAAGAAAGTGAACATGAAGTAAATAAAAATAAAGAAATAGAGGAAGGTGTCAGAACAATCAGGAGTCAAATCATGATGTCGACTCATAAGAAGAATATAAATAGGACATTGTGGCAGGAGAGAATGTTACTGAACCTCACAGGAGAAATCGAAGAGCTGAGATTGATCCATCTAACATAAATGGGGACAAGAGTGAACCCACACAGAAAAGGTTGATGAGAAATAACACAGAATCTGCATTTCTATCAGTTGTAGAGCCAACCTCATTTAAAGAAGCGACAATGGTTGAATCTTGGGTGAAATCCATGAATGAAGACTTATATCAGATTGACAAGAATCAGACATTAGATCTTATCAAGAGACCCAAAGGTCACAATGTGATAGGATCAAAATGGATCTTCAAGAATAAGTTTTATGAACATGGAAGTGTTATTAGAAACAAGGCACAAATAGTATGTAAAGGATATTCCCATATTGAAAGTGTTGATATTGAAGAAACCTTTTCTCTACTAGCTAGACTGGAGTCAATCATTCTTTTCTGTGCCAAGGAACTCCAAAAGAGATATAATGTATATTAGATGGATGTAAAGAAAAAATTATTGAGTGGTTTACTCGAAGAAGAAGTCTATATTGAACAACAAGTTGGTTTTCTTCTTGGTACTGATGAAACGAAGGTTTTAAAACTAATGAATGCACTTTATGTCTTGAAATAGGCACCCTGAGCGTGGTACTCTCGGATGGATTCTTATCTCAAGAAGTTGGAATTCAAAATAGGAGTGGATCACAATCCTTATGTAAAGAATTATTTAAAATAATAGTTCATGGTTATAGGTTACGTTGATGACAATATATTTGGTCGAGGTAGGATGAAATTAGTAGATTAATTCACCAATCACATGAAATCGGAATTTGAAATGTCTATGATTGGGGATCTCACATATTTATCGGGACTCAAGGTGATTCAAAATATGGAATACACGTTCATTTATCAGGAAATGTATTCAAGAGAACTGTTGAATAAATTTAATATGCATGACTCAAAACCAATGTAAACTCCGAATATAGTTGGAACGAAACATGGAAAGCATGCGGGTGGGACCTCTGTAAATCCCACCATGTACAGAAGGAACATTATGAGACTACTGTACCTGACAGCGACACGACCAGGTATTATCTTTGCAAAATTTCTCACGAAACTCATTCAGAGTAATACAAAGGAGGAAAATATGGTAGTAGTAAAATGAATCATGAGGTATATTCAAGGTACTCAGAACTTTGGGTTATACTTTGCTGTAGGAAGGGACAGTGAATTATGACCACTTTCTGATGCTGACAGGGCTGGTAATATAGTAGATAGAAATTCCACCAGTGGTGGAGAATTATATATTGGCAAGAAATGTGTTGTTTGGTTGAGTATAAAAAAATAAAATACTTCTCTTTGTACTAATGAAGCCGAGTATATATCTGCTAAAAAGGAATGAAATCAACTGCTATGTATGAAGCAACAACTGACAGATATTGGAGATGTGGTGAAACAACCAATGGTGATTACTATGATAACAAGAGTTAAATTGATCTTATGAATAATCCTATTCAAAATTATCATACAAAACATATTTGAATCATATATCACTTTATCAAAGAAAATGTTGAACAATGTGTGACTAAAATGGATCTTGTGGGAACTGATGAGAAAGTGGAAGATATCCTGACCAAGCGACTATCATCGGCTATGTTTGAGAAACATCGATTGAACCTCAGTATTCATCCACCTCATAGTGCATAAGGATGTTAAAATTTTCCCCTCTTCCCAGTTGTTTTAAATGTTTTAATCAATTTAAAATTATCCAAATTACTTATTATATAAACTTTATACATTTTTAAATTTTTAAATATTTTTTTAAGGAATCATCATTATATTTTCCATAAAAGGCCAATTTAAACATTATTGAAAATGTGAAAGGAATATTTGTTTTAATGTTTTTTTCTACATAACTAGAAAGTATGGTTCAACTGTCATGATAAAATTACATTAGTATTAGATACAATCAAATCACGTCCTAGTGGACTAAATAGCTTAGTAGTCTTAGTAGACATGATATATACACTATTCAAAATTCCAAGAAATTTTTTTTCTTTATTTCAAAGATAATAACTGTATTCCTTCCAGAATATACATGAATATATTTTTTTTGTACAGTTTTGGTAATCCATGGTAATGGAAAAAATATAAGAGTGAGATAAAATTCTCAATAAGGGTAAGTACCGTGGATGAAATAATTAATATATAATAATACTCTATATGGGAAGGTAATATCTGAAGAGACATGCTAAAGAGTTGAAAAATTGTAATATAACATGAAAAATGTCATGAAGAACCATAGGAGAATAAAATTAAAGGTTTGATCAAATAATAGTTTTATAAAATCTTTTTATTTAATTTCATTAATAAGAAATATTGATTAGAATGATATTGTGAAATAATCCCTTAAAATTGTAATAATGTTGAAGTGAGAATTAATCTATGAATTGATTTTCTGTACCAGTTGAAAATCTACATAAATGAAGTGTAAATACATCAATACATATTCATGTTCATTATACACATAATTAGATAATATTAACAACAATGAGGAATTAATATAACCCAATGAAAAATTAATTGGGTTATGAAATTTCATTACCACTATGGTAACACTAAATGTAAATCCCCTTAGATGATACAATTCAAATTAAAAGAAAAAATATCATGAATAAAGACTAAATAATGACATTACATGTCAATTTTTTAGTACATAAACCATATATAAGAAATTAGGTGCACAATAATAAAGTATACCTCAAAAAATGTAATATGATATGATGTCCTTTACTACTTGGGTAACTATTGAATCTTGGGATACAAGAAAAAAAAATCAAATTGAACATTTAATATCACTAAATAAAGTTAATTAATGATATAATATATAAAAATGGGAAGTAAATAAAACAAAAAATAGGTAACTGGTGAATATGATATTTAACTCATAGATGTAAAAAGTGAGATAAAATCATTTACCTAGCGATTCCATTCTGGTGAAAGTACTTTAACCTCATTTATTATGGATTTAAAAATGTAAATAACTTATACCATGATAATAATAAAATTTATAATATCATACATTAACTTTTTATAATATCTTATTACCCATTTCTTAACAATATTTTATTATTCTCATTATTTTGGGTGTTAATTGTGTAGTTTTTTTAGCATGTTTTGTCTTGTTATATTTTTTCATATTACTTAGATTATTATTTCATAATATCCATAATTTTAATCATGATTTAATTATAATATATTATCATTATATATGTATTTATAATAATACAAAATATTTGAGGATAGAAAATGAAATGCACCGTTCATAGAGACGGTAGGTCGTACGTATGCATGAATGTTACTTCCATTTCCTTGTGATATTTAAAAGAAAAAAGGGTAATATATATATATGTTTATATAATAATTAAATTATAATATATATCTAATACATTTCACATAGTTTCATTAAAAACCTCTATTATATGTTCCATGTATAGAGTGAACGAATCACATCGCTTTGAGTAGGTGGTAGCCCACACATCCACAAACGATGTAATCATATTTACACAAAAAATAGAAAGCATAAAGTTATGTATTATTTAAAAATTATAGAAGAAAAATGATATTATATATATCATTTATATCAAATAAAAACAGTGTTTCCATCATAATTCCTACCATGAAAGGTGGTAATGGATGAATGGCCGACGTTGTTCTGTGAGGCGGTAGTTCGTCGTACACTAATCAGTATCTTCATTACCCTTTGTTTTTAAATTGTGTGTAAGTCTAGGTTACACCCTTACATTAAAAAAATATTATTATGTTTAGGAAAATTATGATATAATATAATAATGGAATAATAATATTTTAGGTGGTGGATAAGGAAATAAAATGAAAGTAATCGTTAAAGAATGTCACCACGTTTTCAGGTAACAGCTTTTGGTTTATACCAATAGGCTTCCTTGGTTGGATTTATGAAAAAAAATAGGATTATAGGATGAAGGTATAGACGTTGAGAGATTATTATTTTACATTTTTGGTCTGAGAAAGGGCTTGAGAGGTGTGATTAATTGGAAGGGGTGAGTTTCTTTGTATAGTGGAGAAGGAGTGGCATTTTTTAAAATGTATGAAAAGGGAATTACACCCACGTTTTTTCTTGGATATGTGGATCCAATAATGGTAAAAATTAGATAAAATTGGGGATATGGTCGAAATATTTCCATCCAATGGATTTTATAAAAGTTTATAGGCCATTTTTATCATTAAATTTATGGTTTAGTGCCTTGTTATGCTATTTTTTCTCTTAATCATTGCAAGTAATTTTAATTACATGCAAAAATATTTTTGGTCAACAAATAATTTGAACTTAATAAAAATTATAAATTATGATTATTCCAAATATTGCATCCATTTTTTAAAATTAAAATCAAAAAAGTGGTAGAGATGAATTTACAAATAATCCCATAGACGGGACGACTATATGGGGTTTTAAAATAAAAAAGATAAAAAAATTTCTATGTTTTCATATCCAATATCAAAGTGAAATTAATATCAATGAACTAAATTGTATTAATAAATATAAAATTCATCTAAATAAACATTAAAACCAATAAATACAATATTTTATCGTTATAAATAAATTATATGAAAAACTAGTTTTGAATTATAATTTATTATTTTCACTATTCATCATAAAATAAAACTTCACAAAAAAATAAAAAAAAATCACCCTAACTTAATTTTGAGGATTATATTTATAATAAAAATTTATTTTGACATATAAAATTTATTTATTTTCCAAAAATTGAATTTATAATTGGTTCACTATTAAAATATGGTAAAATTGCCTTTAGAAAATAATTGCTCATTATGAATAAGTTTATGTTTGTTCTTATTTTATGCTTATAAAATCTATAAAATCAATTTAAAAAATATTTTATTGAATATATAACATATAAATTTCATTACTATCATTCAATAATAGTAATTATGTTTTTTATTAAGAAAATTTAATTTTGAGAGAAAAAAATTAAAAATATATCCTTTGTATACAATTCGCTTATATTTTCTTCAAATTAAATGGTAACCAAGGGATTTATATTATATTTTTTTAAAACATATATTTTCATAATTTTTTAATACTATTTATAATAACTAATATAATAACTATTTTGTGTTATATAAAATAATAATTTTTTAATAATATATTGTTGTAACGCCCCTGACCCGAACATCCACATGTATGGTGCTAAACGAGTCAGGTGTTACTACATTAGGGGAACCTCCCCAAACTCCAAAGGCTATCGACTAGAAGAGTGGGTGTAAACAGGTATAATGGGGAGGCTATAACCTCTTAGAGAAAAATAAGGTATTGGTGTGAGTATAATAATAAAACCTATAGCGTAATAAATACTCAGCAGACTCGAACCAGACCCACATAGCAGAAGCACATCATAATTAGATAAACGGAGGAGGAAATATATAAAAAGTGAATAGGAAAGTAACAAGAATATAATTTTAAACATCCCTGGTGAATACTAAACTAACCAAGCATTCATCTATAGCAAATCAAGACACATAGAGGGCACCAATGGAAAACCAAAAGTAGCTATAATAAATAAGGTGTGCATGCTGATACAAGAAATAAATAAAACAAGTAACCTATAAATAGGAATGACCCCAAGTTCCATAAAATCTTCATACAATAACTAATATGATCCATCTCTTGAAGATGGTTTCTTTCCTCTATGTAAATCTATAAATCTATACATGTTCTGAAGGGATAGTGTAGGGTGCGAAACAATTCTTAGTAGGATAACACCCATATGGTGCATGCCTAATATAAGTGTTTAAGAATGCATGAATATCTATGTAAATTTAGCAGTACAATGAAATAAATAAACACAAAATCCAAAGGTTCTCAACATACACCATAGAGTGTCACCTTCTTTAACCAGCACTAGAATATCTGATGTAATAGAACTCTTGGCCCATGGACCAAGCACCCATGTCATCACAAATCCCAGGTAAACCCTCTAGTTCCACCTTAATCACAAAACCTAGCAACACGTGCCTCATGACACCTCGTATCTCAAGTAATGACGTCCCAAAGGCATGCCCAAACAAAAGTAACTCGGAGGAACAATGAAGCATGTCCTAAAATATGTTACTAGAGGAACAACAATTTATGCCCTCAAATAAAGTGTCCTGACCCATGACCCCAATCATGGAGAGCCTCATCCCTCAACCAGATAACATCATCTCTATCTTTCCAAGGTTCCTCACCTTCCACATGGATTCCTATGACATTCACCCTGAAACCCATAGTACCTACAATGAAACTATCGAGGCCTCTACCCTGAAAAATGGTCAAAAACACATCATCACGGAGTCTCCCTGTGTGAACACTACTCAAATCACGGTTGAGTGGTAATCACAAAAATAGTACCCAAGCCACAACATCTTTGGCACCTCGTGCCCCTGTGACCATGTTGCTCAGTATCTAATGGCCTTTCCATCCAAGTAACCCAGGCCATGCCCAACCTGACTATCTCAATACATCAACCTGAAAACCATGACACCCAATACTGTGGTCAAAACCACCCAATGTAATCCAGGTAAATCCCATAATGTGATCAACATCACTCAAAAAATATCTGATCCATTTCAAACAAAACCCAAAGGTTCCAACATATTCTTTTATGAAATTACATATATAATCAAATAATCAAATTCAAGCAAGAAAAAAAACTAAACATTTGAAATGCACTAACCAAGTGTTGTCTCATACCAGCAATGAGGTCTTTAAATACTCTAACAATTCATATAATACTTTAACAAAGTAAAATCAATATTTTAATCAAAACAAATCATTTTAACATATTATGGCATACCTAACCAAAATTCCCCAATTGAGAAATGGCCCCTTGGCCAGACCCTCTCAAGAAAAATAGGTTAAATGCATACCCAAATGAATCACTTGGGTATAATAATCAATTTAACGTTCAACTGAAGATAAAATAGGGTCCTTCTCAAAATACCAAATAACGCACTAACGGTTGCACCTCACAAAAGTCCACAATAACATGAAACGAAGTATGAAACACATAACAAACACATGTATGATGATCATCCTCTTGTAACAACATATAATTCGCTCTAAATCAAGTAGATCTATAAAAGAAAAAAAAATTATCAAACCCACATAACATAGTTTAGAACCAAAATCAAGATGAGTAGATCAAGAGGAATCAAGGCCTTATCGAGGGGGTTCTAATTCATCTAACGACAATTGAATTGGGGTTCGGATGAAGACTTGGGAAGGAAATGAAGATATGATCATTTGGGGTGTGAAGGTTCTATCCAGAATCCCAAAACGAGGCTACAACCTATTTTAAGTGAAAAAAAAAAGAAAATACATGGCATGTACTTAGGACTACCCACCATGTGACATCTTTAACTATTAATTTGGAAGCCACATTCCACCGACATACTTTCCATATCATTTATACATGATTACACAGCGTGTACTAGGAAGTACATGACGTGTATTTGGTTGTTCATCTCTTCCTCACCAACTTCACCATATGCCTTGTATATCCCTAAAACATGGCTAGACTACACAACCTATACAATGAGTGCATGGAATGTACTTGGTTTAACATTTATACCTGGAAAACACACCCACACACCATGTATTTCATCCACACATTGTCAAGGATTCATGGATTGTACTTAATAGTACACGACGTGTAACCCTAGAATTTTCAGAACTGCCCATTTTTTGGAGTTCTCTCAAAAACAGATCAAAAATTGAAATAAAATGACACTCGTACCTAAAAGGAAGAACCGAGTTCTTAAAAAAATCCCCCCTTAAAGAAATTAATCCCTGAATTTCCCTTCTAAGGTAGGCAAAGAAAAAATTTCAAGACAAAAACAGTTCATAACTCAATTCCAGATAAGGTTCACTAACTGGTTTCTAGACTCATTGATCTCTCATGATGCATCGTCACCCCTGAACCACATTAGGTGCTCCCATATTGCTTACAACAACCAAACGTATCTGCCCTGTATCAGTGTCTATCTTAATGATGTCTGGAATCCCATGGATTCTAAAAAAAGCCGGTGCATTGCACCTCATGTAACCTGCATCGTCAATGCCTCGATGCCCACAACACCTCAAGAAACCTACATCCCATGGATTCCCCAATTCCCATGTAACCTCAAGTAACCTGCATCTAATGATGGTCCTAATTCTAAAAACCTCATATTTATATATATATATATATATATATACTACTTACCTGATATGGTTCTAATCCCACTGACCCGCATCTGGTTAGTTAACATATATCATGTGCACCTCATGCCTTCAAAAAAGACATGCCAAAAGAGTCCATGCAAAAATAAGTAAAAGACACCCATCACTATCACACCCATGGTGTACCTTTAATAGTCGACGGCTCACAAAATTGCTAAGCCACTGGAAGCTCCACGGTGTGTACCTATCCTGACACACAACTGCCTGAAGCATGTCCTCCCTATGGTACTGCACCATTCATCAGCCATCAACCCCTCAGGTGGGTCCCACTTTATTTTCTATGTCCTCCACGTGAAGTTGAAAATCTGCTACCCTCTCCTGGTACTGAACTTGAACCAACTCCAGATTCCACAGTCAGTCTTGGTCCCTGACTACCAGCGGTTTGAGAAGGTTTCCTGCCGAACCTCTCAAAATTCCCAACCTGTCCAAATTCATAGCACACCTTTGGAGGCCTATCGCACTAAGCCAGGACATGCCCTATCTTCCCACACTAAAAGAAAACCATTGTTGAACTGTCACGAGGTGGTCTATCTGAGTCCATGTCCTAATTTTCCTACAATAACTCATCCTGACCTAACTATTTGCTATATGAACCATCACCTGAAGCCACTGACCGACCTACATGAGACATGTCTGTCATGTTTCCCTCAGCAATGAGTTCTTGATTCACCACCTTTGAGAATGATGAAATCCTATAGATTTTTAACAGCACCCGTATGGTGTTTCGTAAGCCATCTTCGAAGAACCTCACCCTCGAGGTTTCATCGCTTTCCATACCAGGTGGGATGCGAGACAACTTAGTGAAGGTAGCTACATACTCCATGACGGACATGTTACCCTGCTGAAGGCTCAAGAACTCCTAATATCTCTCTTCCCACAAAGTCTCTGGAAAAAAGATCCCAAAAAATATATCTTCAATGCCATTCCATGCCATTCCATCATGTTTGCATGCTTGAACTTGCACATCCCATCAGCACTTCACTAGTCCTCTCAGTATGTACGTCGTCATCTTAACCCTCCACCCTAGATTCATATCATGCTTCCCTAAGATCATCTACATGATCTCTATCAAGTTATCAGACACCTGTGGACCACCCTATCCCAAAAAAAGTAGTGGGTGGTGTGATTGGAACTCTAGTGTCATATATTCCACAGAGGGCTCTATTACCTATGCACCTCTGTCAATTCCATGTATAACACATGCCAGGAAAGATCAAAGTTGCTCGTCGAGCCACAACCCAAACTCTATAAAACCCAACATCTTACCTATATTTACGGGATCCTGGGCATGATTCGCTCCCAGAGCCTGTACCTACGGCTCATACTCTACATGTTCCTCAAGTGTTTGAACCTAATAATGCTCATACAGCCCTGTACGATCACCCTCCTGACGTTCCATTGAGCTATCTAGGAGGAACCCTCTGAATACCATAAATGGTAAAACAACCCATATATATCATAATATATTCAATTCAGATTTCAAAATAAGTAAAAATGAAGCATATAACAACTACCCTTACTCTTCCCCACTGCAACCATGCACACAGTATCCCGAAGTTATGGACTCCTTACTCGCCCTCAACAGAGCCAAGTATCAAAAGTACCTTGGGCCATGCATGTCATGAAAACCAATGTTTCCTCAACCCGAAGACCGAGTCTACTAATCCTGGTGATCAAAATCACCTCAACCATAGAACCTCTTACTCATACAAGAGCCAAGCCCATATATCTTACCACATGAAATTCACAATATATATAAATGATGGAATATTACATTGCAATAAACTAGAAACTCTATCAGAAAGTTCACCTATCACATATAAAAAACATTAAAAGCATGGAATTTGATATTATTCACATGGTATTATCACTTCACAAAGCAAGAGTGTAGTTATGAAATTGAAATACCCTAAAAATGTGCCTATCAAAAACCAAGTAACACATCCTTTCCATACTGCACTAAGGTCCACATATCACAATTGGTAACATCACACACCAAGTGATCCAACAAAGTGGAAATCATATAAACTATAATCAAATAAAATGAAGAAAAACAATTCCCACCCCTAGAAACATGGTCCATCCATCGTATCTGGGGATACATGAACCCAAGAACAAGCTAGAAAGCCAGTTCCAGTAACAGCCTAACTTCAGTCTACCGTATCTAAAATAATAAACAAGCATAAATAAAATGATAACTCGTAGTCTCATAAGTATCCAGAATAAAATTCTACTAAATCCCTATCAATAACTCATCTGATACCACATTGTAACATCCCGGACATGAATATCCAGTCGAACAGTGCTAAACGGGTCAGGTGTTACTGCCTTAGGCACACCTCCCAGAACGCAAAAGGCTAATAACTTGAAGAAAGAGTGTAAACATGTATAGTGGGGAGGATATACCCTATTGGAGGAAAATAATGTACTTGTCTAAGAATAATAACAAAACTCACAGTGGTAATAAAGACTAAGCAAACTAGAACCAGACCTGTATTGCAGAAGCACTTCCAAACCAGAAAAACAATAGAAGGAATATATGACAAGTAAAGTGGAATGTAACCAGAACAGCATGCTGAACATCACTTGTAACTACTAAGAAAACCAAGAATGCATCCATAGAAAGACAAGATACAAAGAGGGCACTAATGACTATCCAAAAATAGATATAATAAACAAGGTAAGAATGATGGTACATGAAATAATGCAAACAAGTAAACTCCAGGTAGGAATGACCTTGGGTTTCATACCATCTTCATGCAATAGCTAATATGATCCAGCAAATGAAGTTGGTCTCGTTCCTACACGTAAATATATAAAGTCTACACGCGTATCAAAGGGCCCGTATAGGGTGTGAGATGAATCTCAGTAGGATAACACCCAAATGGTGTATACCTATTATATGTGTTTAAAAAGGCATGAGTCCTTATGTAATGTAAGACGTACAATGCAATAAATAAATAGAACTTCCAATGGTTCTCAGTAGTCACCATGGAGAATCACTTGCTTCATCTAATGCCGGAATACCTGATATAATAGCATTTTTGGCCCATAGCCCATATACCCTTGTCACAAATCCTAGGTTAACCCTCTGGTTCCACCTCAATCATAAAACATGCCACCATGTGCCTCCTGACACCTCGTGTCTCAAGTACTGATGTCCCAAAGGCATGCCCAAACAAAAGTAACTTAGAGGAACATCGATGGATGTCCTTAAATAAGTAACCAGAGGAACAACAATGTATTCTGTTAAATAAAGTGTCTCGGCCCGTGACCTAGATCATGAAAGGGCTTAACCCCCAACCTGATAGCGTCATCACTATCTCTTGAAGGCTCCTTGCCTTACATGTGGCTTCATATGACAAGCACCCCCAATCCAATAGTACCTAAAATGAAACTATTAGGGCCTCTATCCACACGAATGGTCAAAACAAACTCATCACATAGTCTCTCTGTGTGCACACTACTCAAATCACATTTGATTAGTAATCACAAAAACAGTAACCAAGCCACAACTTTATTGGCACCTCGTTCCATTATGACCATGTCACGTAGTGTTTTAGGGACTTGTCATCCAAGAAACACAGGCCATTCCCAACCTGATAGTCTCACTACCTCAATCCTGAGGTCTATGATGAAAAACCTATGGTTAAAACCACCCAAATCAATCTATGCCAATACCAATCGGTGATCATGATCACTTAAGAAATATATGTGCCATGCCCAACACAACCCAAAGGTTCTAGCATATTAAATTTTGTAATTACATATATAATCAAAGAAACACTTTAAAACTTGTAAACAAACTAAATAGTTGAAAAGTGTTGACCAATTGTTTTCCCAAACCATCACTGAGATCTTTAAAGACTCTAGCTATTTTTATCATACTTTAACAAAGTAAACTCAACATTTTTTTAAAAAAATAATAATTTTAACAATTTTTGGTATACTCGGAAAAAATTCCCCAATTGAGAAACAACCCTTGCCCGGTATCGGTCAAGGAAAATAGGTAAAGGGAATTCCCAAAGGCATCCCATAGGTCTGATAATCAATCTAACATACAAATGTAGATAAAATAGGGTCCCTTTCAAAATATCAAAATACGCGTTAAAGGACGCACCACCCAAAAGTCCGCAAAAACATGAAACAAATTATGCACCACCTGCCTTAGACACGTATGATGATCCTACTTCAGTAGCAACCTATAATTCCGCTAAATCGAGGTAGATATACAAAATAATCAAACATGATAAAACCCATATAACATGGTTTAGAGTAGAAACGAATATGAATGGCTCAAGAGGAATCAAGGCCTTGCCAAGGGGGATCTAACACATATGTAGGTGATTGAATCGGGGATCATACAAAGAATCTGGAAGGAAATTAATATTCAGCCATTTGTGGTATGAAGGTTCTATCAAGAACCTCAAAATGAGGCTCATACCTATTTTAAGAAAAAAAATAAAATACAATCCATATACTTAAGACTACACAATGTGTGACTTTCTTAACTATTAATTTGGTGGACACAATCAACGGAACTACAATCCATATCTTACCGACATTATTACACGGCGTGTAATCGGTAGTAAACAATGTGTACTTGGTTTTTTACTTCTTCCTCACCAACTTCCCCACACTCCATGTATATCCCTCACGCACAACTAGATTACATGGTGTGTACTTGGTTTAACATTTCTACCCAACCAACACACCCACACGCCATGTATGGAATCCCCATGCAGCCAAGGGTATACGATGTGTACTTAGGAGTACACGGCGTGTAACCCTAAAACATCAAGAACTACCCATTTTTCCAAGTTTTCTCAAAAATAGCTCTATAATTGAATGAAATAGAAATGCATACCTCAAAGGAAGAACCAGTTTCTTACAGTTATTTTATAAATCATGGCCTTATGGGTAACACACACTATCAAAGAAAGTATTTGTTGAATTTAATGCAAGTTTAATCAATATTGTATCCATTGAATGTTATTTCATATATTTAATTTATTTAAAATATTATTTATATTATAGAGTCTCAAGATATTATATCCCCTTACTCATTTGGTGTTGCGTGTCATGCACGTTGTCGAATAAAATGTTATTAATTTATAATTTTGGGAGATTTCATTTTCCTCACATTAATTAAATTGAATCCTCACAATTTAAACTCGACTTCGGTAATAAATTGTTTGATATTTTAATTGTTAAAATCCCTCATTGTGATTTGGTTTTGTAAAAAATCCTCTAGAAAAGAGATAATGGGAAATATAAAGGTCCCATAAACTAACATATAACTAGGTATATATGGACAATAACATTAGTGGATAGTGGAGATACATATATAGATGAAAAGTGTAAATATTTATAAGGAGTGATTGATCACATAAGTCACAAAATACTGAATGATCAATGCAAATTTGAGGTCCTCAAATTCGTAAATATATGATGATTTAAATGAACAATTGTTCAGCAAAAGTTATGGTGTTAAGACAATATTTTATTTTGATCATTTTATTAATGTTGAGTAATTGTTTTACTACCTAATAATATAAGGAATCATACTTACTTGATATATTTCTATAAACCAAATTTCATATTTTTTTATTCGATCAATTTTAAATTTGTTCCTTTACTCCGTGAAATTTACTATCTAGAAATGAATTTATAAGACTGAACCACTAAAAATAAATTTTAATGTTTTTTAAGACCCATAAAAGAGTGGCATGTCGAATTATTCGTATCTAATTATTCTACAATGTCAATATGGTTAATACATTATTCTCTAAACCTAAAAATTAACACCACTGGTTTATCATTAATACATATTCTTAAAAAAAATTAAAAACCAATTAAACATTAACCTGTAAATCATGTAGTCAATTGGTAGGTGTGAAATCCTTATCATAAATCAGTCATGGGTTCATGTCCAATGACATTTCCAGACTTGATGAGTTTTCACCCGAAAAATAGGTTTCTCTTTTCTTAAACCACATTGATATAATTTAAAAAATATAAATGATGTACATCATAGAAATTAAATCATTAAATAGACTTTTAACTATGTTTTTCAATACAAACTCAATTCATAATTACTTTATAAGTTTAATTCCACATAGGTCATTCTATGGTCTGATGTTTAACTATTCTCATTCTTTATCATTATCTATTTAAATCCTTCACCGTGGTTTGTAAAAAAATTGTGAATTATCCTAATTATATCCCCCAGGAGGGTCAAACTAGGTGAATAGTAAGACCAATTTTCATCTACCAGGTTATGCTTGATTCAGGCCCGTCACACCTTTTCAGTGTTGTTACCCCAAGGTATATTTGTTCCAGAACCACGTCCACTTGAAGTATCTATAAAGAGATGTGTTTCATGGAATACCCACAAAAGATCTATCTTTTAAATTTTTTGGAATGTTCTTATATACATTTCCTCAAATTATACCTTAGGTTTACATTCTCTGATCTATCTTTCCCTAAATCTAGTTCCCATGGTTTCTACTAAACTTGGATCAGATACCAACTGTATCACCCAAACCCCATAATTTCCAATACCAGTGTTGTGATACCATTAAATTGGCATAATATATAAGTAAATAATGTCCCCAATAACAAAATAGTTTTTTAGCCCTTGAAAACTAGATACATACATGAGTCAAAATATAAAAAAAATATTTCTTTTGTGGATAATAACTTCATTCCATCAAGCATATCCTTTAATACATTTCTTAGTACACTTTAGGGATCATGGTGAAAATAAACAACATAAGGGTGAGCTCAAATGCTAAGTAAGGTTAAGTGAAATAGAGTAAATAATGAAAAAAGTGGTCATTGTTAATATGGAATGGTAATAAATGAAGAAACAAGCCATGTAATCAATAAACTAAGAAGGAAGTGCGTAAATAATTTGGCATGTTAAATAACTAAAGACACATTCCATTTAAATAACTGGACAAGGCATAATCAATATAGAAATAAATGAAACTGAAACACATTCCATTTAGTAACTAAAATGAGAATAAAATGAATCAATAGATTTTTCACAGTGAAAATATCATGGATAATAAATTCTGAATCAAAATAAAGTTAATCCTTAGTTATTGGATGTCATGTTTGAGGTAGATGAGAACCTACACTATTAATACCTTTCACAAGATAGTTTAAAACTTAAATTATAAATCTATTTAATTTTTACAAGAAATATTTCTTATGATAAATTGTCAATGAATCAAGGGTAAATATAATGTTTAGGAGATACCCATCACTACATTTCCAAATCATTACTTATATTGAATAAAAAACATGTATTACCAAATATCCATATTGAATAACGAATATAGATTTTATCAATATTTAACTAGTAATTCAAATAAAAATAAAAGTAAATACAATTTTTAAAAATGGTATATCATTTAGGAAATAAACATATGTATGATAATGTATATGGATAATCAGAGGATATTCAATGTCTAAGGATCATAAGAAATTGAATGTTTTAAGAGTACTAACAATGGTGTAAAGGAAGTGAATGTTGATACTATACTTTACCAAATAAAAAACACAATGTAGAGAAATATTAAATATGGTATCAATAAAACATATCCAATATGGAGTAAAAAATAAATGATTTTTCATTGAATAATATAAATAGAATAAAAATATATTATAAAAAACATTCTTGAGGAAAATATCTATTTATTTTGACGACATTTGAAAACATTTTTCATTGAAAATAACATTTGAAAAAATTGTCTTTAAAAATTTAACCTTTAAGATTGTAAAATATGTTTCTAACAAATGAAGTTGGGTAAATCCATACATGACATATATGGAAAAAATAACATTCCTTTTTTATTGTAAAAAGGATAGAAAAATGCCTTGTTTAGAAAGTGATAAGAAGATTACTTTAAAAAAATTATAAAAAAAAGGGGAAAATTATTTAATAAATCATTTTCAAAAGTTTAGAAACATTTTTTATTTTTTTAATAAAACATGGTTTTTAGAAGAAAACATGTTCTCTGACAAAAGATAGAAATGAATTCGGGTTTTTTTAAAAACATTTTCTAATTTTTTTTGAGTAAAATAGAGGAAAATGGTTATAATACATAAAAACTTCAATGAAGAACCATATTATATGAAAATTAAATGGTATATAGAACTAATTTTTTATAAATTCTTTTAATTTAATTTCAAGAATATGAATTCTTGATTATATTTAGATTTTCAAATAATCCCTTAAAATGGTCATAACGAAGATTTCAAAATTAATCATTGAATTGAATATGTGTACCAACAATAAATCCACATAATTTTCTTAAATAAATAAATATATATTAAATGTCATTATACACATAATCATATAATATTATTGATAATAAGGAATGAATATTACAAAATTAAAAAGGAATTGGTTTGTGAAATTTCTTAACCACTTGGGTAACTTTAAGTGTAAAACACGTCGGATGAAATGATTCAAATAATGAATAAAAAATATCATGTATATTAAAAAAACATTATGTTACATGTAATTTTGGTATTATTTACATCATATATATGAAATTTTGTGTGCAACAATATGCCTCAATGAATGGAAATTAAGATGAAGTCTGTTATTATTTGAGTAACTTTTAAATCATGGAATCCATGAAAGAGGAACAAAAATTATAAATTTTAATATAATTAAATTAATATAATTCTTGATATAATATATCAAAGTGGTCCGTATATACACCATAAAAAAGTGGGAAGTTTTGAATCTGACATTTATCTCACTGATGTAAAAAGGGAGATGAAAATCCCTTACCTTTAATTTCCTTTCATATTAACATAATTTAACATCATGTATAATGGTTTTACACATGTCAAAAATTTATAAAAAACCATACAAAATCTTTAATAACATTTATTATCTTATTATAATATTTTATTACCCATTTTTTAATAATCATTCCATATTTTCACTATTTTGGGTGTCAATTTCCTGGTTTTTTAGAATGTTTTGACTTGTAACTCGTTATCCATATTACATATATTATGATTTCATCATCTTCAGAAATTAAAAAAAAAATATTTAATTATCATATATTATCATTATATATGTATTTATAACAATACATAATATTTCGAGATATAAAATTAAATGCACGTTTCATGGAGACAGTAGGTCATACGTAAGCATGAACGCTACTACCATTTCCTAATCGTATTTAAAAGAATTAAAAGTAAATGATATATATATATATGTGTGTGTGTGTGTGTGTGTGTTTATTATAATTCCCTTATAAAATTTATTTCATATATGTTTCATAGGTTTATTAAACCCATCTTTTATACATTCCATGTATAGTGTGAACAAATCACATCGCATTCAAGATACGGTAGTCTACACATACACAAACGATGTAGTCATATTTAAAGAATATGGAAATAATAAAGGTATGAATTATATGAAAATTAAAAAACATAAAAAAATACTAATATGATATATATAATATAAATATAGGGTTTACATCATAATTCCCATAATGAGAGGAGGTAATGGAAGAACAAATGACTTCGTTTCGTGAGGCAGTAGTTCACTGTACATGAATTGGTAAGTTCCTTACCTGTTTGACAGATGTGTATATATGTGTAGGTATATAACTTATAATAAAAAAATATAACTATATTTAATATACTTAGGTTATTATATAATCATGTAATAATAATATTTGAGGGGTGGAGAAATAAATAAGATGAAAGTGATCTTTGAATAATGTTGCCTCATTTTCGGGTAACTCCTTTTGATTTATACAAAAACAAATCCTTGGATTTATTTAATCCCTAAGGTAAGAATCTTTTCTGAGGGGATGGATGTTAAGATATTATTATATTTTATTTTTGGTGCTCTAAAGTTTGTAGAGATGTGTGAAAAGGTGGTAGGGTTGAGTTCCTTTTATAAAGGAGGGGGATTGGCATTCTTATAAATTTTTGAAAAGGGAATTTCACCAACTTTTTCCCCATGTCAGTTGGAACCAATAATAGAACTAATTAAATAAATGTGATTATAGTATCTAAATATCTCCTTCAAAATTATTTTGGAAATGTGTATAAGTCATTTTTTACTTATTTTTAAGGATTAGTCCCTTATTATGCAATTTTTTCTCTTATTCGTTTTAATTAATTTTAATTAATTTCAATAACATTTTGTGACAAAAAATAAGTTGAATATAGTATAAATCATAAATTACTATTATTAAAAATATATAATCCATGTTTCCAAATTCAAATTACATTATTGGATGAAATTATTTTAAAATTAATCCCACAGACGGGACGACAATGTGTTTTTTATAGTAAAAATGTCCAAAAAACATTATGTTTTTATATCTAATTTCAAAATAATTTTTTTTTCAAATGAAATAAACTGAATTAATATATTTAATATTTAACTAAATAAACATTAAAACCAATAAAAAATATAATTTAACCTTAAAAAATATTAGATTAAAAACCAGTTTTGAATTACAATTTAGTACATTTCATTATTCACCCAAAGAAGGATATTACACATAAATATACAAAAAATTCACCCTAACCTAATTTTTATGTTTTGATATCAAATATTATTTTTTATTTGACATATAAATTTTATTAATGTTTCCAAAATTGGATTCAAAATAGGTTCTTTATAAAGATACGGTAAAATTGGCTTTAGAAAAATATCACTTTTTATGCGTAAGATTGGATTTGTTCTTATTTTGTGCCTATAAAATCTATTGGATGATTGTAAAAAAATATTTTACTGAATATATTACATATATATTTCATTAATATCATTCATTAATAGTAATTAATTTTTTATTATTATGAAAAAACACCTTTGGGAGAATGAAAACAAAAATATATTCTTGATATTCAATTTGATTATATTTTCTTTTCTAATAAATTGGTAACATATGAATTTATCTTAGATTTTTTAAAAAAAAATATTTTCATAAGTTTTTTAAAACTATTCATAACCAATAATTTAATTTCTAGGTTATATTATCTTAAATAATTAATTTTTTAAAAAAATATTTTTATTCAGCAAAACTCAATCTTGCATGTAACACATGATATTGAAGAAAGTATTTGTTCATGTAACAAAAACTAACTCATTATTTTGTTCATTGAAAGCTATATTATAGATTGAATTTATTTAAAATAGTGATTATATTTTAAATTCAGTGGATATTATATTCAATTACACAATTGGTGTTGTGTGTCATACACTCTATTGAATACAATGTTCTTACATTCGAATTTTGGGGAATTACATATCATGTATCACATTTATGGAACATTCCACAATCATGAACACTCAATGTTTTATTTAAAAATAATAATTTTAAAATTATTTTGTGTACTTTAAGATTTAAAAAATATCAAATTTAAAAGGATATTTTCCACAAATAAGGTTATAATGAAATTTTTATGGTATTTATATTCATAAAAAATTTCACCCCTTTATATTACATATTATCCATTGGGTTTATGTTGTATTGATTTCATCCTTATTATTTTTCTGTATGGTTTTTTACTATTTTGATTGGGATTATCACAACTTGTCCCAGTGGGATGCATGTCGTGACTCCCCAATACCACTTCTAATAGGCCAGGGGCTGGTGACTAGTGTTGAGTAGGCATTTCATGGACATGTGATGAATTTCCTAAGTACATATACAAATTCACACATCTCTGAGCCCACCAATGATGAAATGTAAAAACCACTGAGGAAATAATCATGCATACAACTAAACCCAACCAATAGACTACAATGGAACATAAAGTGTAGAATTTAAACTGGGCCAGAATAGAAGCCCAACAAAAGAAAGAGTATGCAAACTACAAATTGCAACCTATAAGAAAGAAAGTAGGTACAGGGACTACTTGTCATAGCTATAGTAACACATCAGATTGTATAGAAACTCACAAAGCTCAGTCCAGTCCTGGTCCACCCTGGACTCCATCAAAAGGACGTTCGTCTACAGAAGACATGACACGTGTGGGAAAAGCCCGTGCAAGGGTGAGTATAAAAATACTCAGTAGGGGACCCCGAAAACTACAAATAAATAAAAAAATTAAAGTTATATCCAGATCTACATAGTATATGTCTACAAAACATATAACAAGAGAATCATATCTAGATATACTTGAAACCCAGACCTATAGTATAGTGGTAAGTCAGAGCGACCACATACCCTTGCTAGGGATTCAGTTCAAAGATTCCACGAAGCACTCATCTGGGAGAACTCACTTCATGAGTCTGATATCTCTAATGGATTCCTTCCTATAACTACGTTTGTTGGGAAGTGTCATGAGAGAGATAGACGCACTGATATATCTAAAGAGAAAACTGATACACTCATTCCAGGAGAACTCACTTCTGAGTGGGGAAGGATCACGATACACAGATAAGGATACTGCTTGGGCCGTATATTACACCACGACTCATCCTTATTCACCTGCTAAGTAGAGGATCATTGTCCTGTAGGATTGTTCATGTTGATACCTAACCTTACCTTGGGACAAGAATGTGTAGAGGATCACACATTGGGACTCTCGGAGGGACTCTGGCTATATCCAAAATATTAAACTGAATGTATCATAGTCATGTTGATGGAAATGATACCTGGCCTTTAGGGGAACAAGAAAAGGGAGTCACTAACCTAAACAAAACATTTCCAAGGTATGTTGGGCAATGAGATAAAGCTATTTACAAAACTGTACATGGAGTGTATAGAGGTCACGTGTTATGTCCTATTACCCTAGGTACTTCCTTTGTTCAATGGACCATGTTGAAGTTCATGTCATGTAGAAAGATATATACACAATGTGTAATATAATGACATTTGAGGTCCTACTATCCGGGTGCCGCTCCATGTACACTGGCTGTGTGACCCTACACGGCATCGAATCGTGTATGCCAACTCGTGAACCGGTACATGGGGTAACCAACATAACCATCATGGTCTGGAAGTGTGGTAGAGTACATGTTGTGTACTCCACCCTATGTTCATGTATTATCTAAGATACATGCCAAGTATCGCGGAAGGACTAACATGCCGTGTGATATTTTTCACACGTCCTATCATCACTTCCTGTATTGCGAAACCCCAACCACCGACAAACCAGCCCCACATGTAGTGTTCTTTAGAGAACTTGTTGTGTTCATCGTGATTTCCTAGAATCATCACTCCTCCTCTATGTCATACCTCAATTGAGTCATCACATCTTGTGTTATTCCAGTACCTTCTCAGTTGTGACACGTGGAATACATCATGTACATGGTGCTACTATGGCGGTACAGCTAGGTGGTATGACATGTAACACCCCGATATTTTATGAGATATATTCTTTTTAATTTCATTCATATCCTCTGTTGTACATGACACAAATATTATCTTGTGAAATATCCAACACCGTATTAGCTTGCAGTATATGATGTAATATTCTTGGATCATGTTACACACAATTTCAAGTTCGTTTGATAGTAGTTATTCTACGCAACATTGAGTGTATATATATATATATTCAATGTAAAAATGAAATATGTTTGTATTTCGTTACACGCAATGACAAATGAGTCTTGTACTACACGTAACCCTGACTTGGCTTGCATTACACACAATCACAACCTTCCTCGATAGCGTGTGTAATACGCAATACCGGGTTTCACTAAACAACGATATATTGTTATAATATTATTATGGACTAGCCGTTATGAATAGTATTAACTACATTCGGAATTTTATAACATTATTATTCATCTTACACATTTTCTAGAACATGGTATGAGAACAAAATAATTTTTTCGAGTAAAATATGTATTTTTCCAAAAATGTATTTTTACTGCCTTTTGATGGCGCACCCACATTAAATATAGTTTTTGACAGCTTTATAATTTTAATTTGACAAAATAAAATTATTCTTTAGAATCAGGATATAATAATTTAAATTGGATAAAATTTTCATATTATTCTGATAACATTCATATTTTAATGAATAGTAAAAATACACTATATTTTAATTAAAACCACGCTATATTTTAATTAAAAATAACTTTTTTCATTGCAATAATTTATATGGTTAGATTATATTTTTAATTGTTTTTAAAGTGTAATTAGAATATATTTTTACCATTTAATCCAATGTTGGTCATTGGAATTAATTTAACTTTGAATTTGGACATAAACAAGTGTCAATATTTTGATAGTTATTGTTTCTTAAAAACACACTATTTGTTTTGATAACGAGAATTAATTTTAAAATTAATTAATTCCACTTATATGTTTTGAATTTGAAAAAATAGACATCATTTTTGAATTTGGAATATCGAATATAGATTAGGCGGAATTTTTGGAATTTTTCTGAAAAAACTTCAATTTTTGATGAATAGTGAAACCACTTAGTGGTAGTTAAAAACCGACTCTTTCATTTAAATGAAAATTTACCTCTTATGTGAATTTAATTTCAAAAATCCAACATATATGGTTGTTATGAAAAAGTAAAATGTGGTTCAATTAGATGAAAATAATTTTTGGTGAATAGTAACTTTTGACTTTTATTTACAGCAGTTAAAGGTAAATAGGGCAATTCAAGGTTAAAAGAATATTATAATAATTCCAAATTACATTAAGACTTGTCCTTACCTTATTGTATGAGTAGTTCCTAACCATGGGAATCCTTGGGGTCCATTTTGGGACCCCATTGAGCCACATGGTAGTGATAATGACAATTTGGATTAATTAATTTTATGTAAAGACAAAATTTACATAAACAAAAATATTTTAGTAATTAATTTTTAGAAGAGGTTATATAAATTATCATTTAGACTATATAAATTCATTGGAAAGATAAAACTATTTCCTACAGGGTGGTGTTTATTTTATAATTTTTAGTCATCAAATAAATTAAATTATTTATTACACAATAATGATGTAGTATTTACCTCATTAATAAATGATTTAAATAAATAAGATTATAATGATTAACATATTATCCAAAACATGTCCAATTATGATTGGATGATTTTATTTCTACCATGAGTCATCTTATCTTCATCATTAATTATTTTTTGACCTTTTGAAACCGATGATAAGTTTATAATAAAATAATATTTTCACACTTTCCAAAGGTGCCCCTCTCCTCCATTATAAAAGGGCACCTCCTCCCTCTCCTCCATACACAAATTTGAGCCTTCAAGCTCGGCCAACCCCTTCCCATTACTCTTCTATACTACCCTTGTAATATTCTAGAGGTCATATTCTTCTTCAAAGACAAACATTAGTGCCCTAAGAAGAGGCTTGAATGAGGCGTGTCGAAGAAGAGGTAATATCTGTTACCGATTCATTCAAATTTATTTCTTCTTCTACTTCCTCTTCATTAGTTGTTTCATTATGAAGTAATAAAATCAGTATCACTCATATATTGATATGTTATTATAAATATGAAACAAACCTATTTCACCTTCTATCCATCCTACGGAAAACGAAATCACTGCGCGTGCGTATGTACGGAATACCGTCTCCATGCCTTGGTGTAATCTGTTTTCCACCACCACCTTACATGGATGGGTATAATGGTGTAAAGAATAACTATATATGATTATTTTAAAGTGATATTGATTCTGAAATAGTATACATACACTTAAATACAATTCCACGATCATTAGAACGATATCATCGCTCGTGCGTACGTATGGCCTACCGTCTCCACGATGTGATGTGACTCGTTCTACATGATCTTAATTGAATAATGATTATATAAATGAATTGAATGAATAAATATGATATATATTACACTAATATAATTGTGGAAATGTCGTATCTATAACCTAAAAATAATAATAAGAATTTATTCGACAAAACATGCATTAGAACATAAAACAACGAACACCCAAATAACAAGTAGCAATGAAATATTACTAATAAGAAGATAAGAAATGACCATATATTATATCATAAAAATGAATATAATTCTGTAATAAGTAAATTACATTATTTAAATCATTATACAGGAGGTTCGGATATGTACGAAGCAAATCAGACCTAAGGTAAGGGAAAAATCTCACAATCTCATTTTTATCTCAGATTATTTATACTTCAGAATTTACTAGGGAATATTTGTCATACACATCCATGTTTCCTCAATATGTAATACTATTTCTATCCTCCTAAAATTTTTAAAATACAATTTTACCCTTTGGTGAGTAAATTATAGGAAATGAATCTTTTGTCATTTTTAATACGAGGTACTTTTTTACTTTTCCTGCCAAAGTATGAGAAGAATATTTTTTTAACTTATACGACATGAATGGATGTTTATGATTTCATAGAGAATTATTTCCATGAATCTTAATTTACAGTTTTTCAATTTTATTTTTAATCAACTTTGTTTAGTTTAAAATGGTACGACATGTTAATAAAGGTAAAGAAATTTTGATGTAGAAAGGATATTTTCCTCAAGAATGGAGTTCAAGTGTTTTATCAATATTATTTTCCATCTAAGATAATATATGGTTATATTTCTATCCATATTTTTACATTGATTTGATTATTTTATGATGGAATTAATTTTATGATGTCATTTTATCTTATATGGATTATGATATGATGGCATGATGTTTAAGAATCCCATTTTTATTACATGGGTTATGCTATGATTTATTCTTTTGTGGCACACATAATAATGGTTTCATGATGAGATAGGTGGGCCTATATCTCTCTCCAATTCATTGGGTATAGATTTATATCTCATGAGATAGACATGGCTAGAATGGCAGGTTAATCCGGTTCAGTGATACAGGACTGAAACGAGGAGTGAACTCGGTTTAGAAAGGGACTTTGTCCACTAAGATGGTCTTGGTAGCAATGCCTTGGCTACTATGGAAATCATATCATGTGCTTAATAGTTTCCACAATTATATGGTTTATTCCCATGCTATTTTATCATTATGAATGTTTCTTTATTATCTATGCCTTACGTACTCCCGGGTTTTATGTCATTGCTCAAGATTTTGACGTTTAAACATTATTTTCATGTTTTTATAAGTTCAAATGTATATGATTTGTTTTATTTTCTCCATTCATACCCTTACTGAGCATTTGAGCTCACCCTTTATTTGTTTTCTTTTCCCCGTGATTTAAGGAAATGTTTTAGGTAAGAAAACCAAAGGGGAAGATCGTTATGGGAGATGTTGAAGATCTTTCACCATGATTAGAAGATTATATTCTGAGATTCCAAAGACACTAAACTATTACGGTCCTTGTGTGTCTATTTTTGTTATGTATTAAGTATTCCACAAAAAGTAATGTAATGTTATTGTACGTCAATCTTTGGGTCTCTACAGTTGGTATCAAAGGAAATGATTAGTTAACATTTGGAAACTAGGATGCGAAAACTTTAGTGGGATCCCTAGAGATATCTCTAAGGTATGTCTAGGTATGTCTCTAAGGTTAATTATAAGTATATGTTATAGTCCTAGAATTACGACAACGATCATAGAATTAAACCTAATATGTTAGATATTGAAGGTACTCCCCCTTTATTATGTTGTTTTCCTATCATGATTTTTCCCTCTCACACTATTCTTTTTGGGTTTTAGATGATGGATGGAACCAGAAGGAACTGTGTTGATCAATGTAATGGGAAATGAAATGATTTTCCTCTTGAAAAAAACAATGTTATGGGAGATGGAGTGCAAAATTTTATTGTTATACCTACAAAATATATGAACCATTCTGGACTTCCAAATGAGTAGAGAAGGGAACAATATTCTATTGAGTCCTTCATGAGGAAACATCCACCTTCTTTCAGTGGGTCTTCTAATCCACTTATTGCTGAAAAATGGATCAGTACCATTCAAAATATATTTTTCATACATCGCTGTTCAGAACAGGAAAATTTCATTCTGGCTTTTTACCATTTCAAAGGTGAATCAGACCAGTGGTAGACTCTAATTAAGAATACAAGGCCCCAAGATGAAATTGAATCAATGGAATGGGATGAGTTCAAGAACATATTTTTCAATAATTACATCCCTCGTATTATTCGAACAAAGATGTAAAAGGAGTTCCTTGATCTTAAGAAAAAGGATGATGAATATGTTGGTATATATGAGGCGAATTTTACAAGGCTTGCAAGGTATGCATCTGGCTTTATCATTCAACCTGAAAATAAAGTTGATCGATTCTTCAGTGACTTAAAACCGTATCTTCGAAGGGCATTAGCTATAAGAGACATCAGTATCTATGAATAAATTGTGTGTTTTGATATCAAGGTAGAACTATAAGTTAGTGATATATATCCATCTAAAGGTTTTGAAAAGAAATGAAAGATGGAGTTTAAGGAAAAATCTCAGAACGATGGTGAAAAGAAGATGAATGTTACATTATGCTCAAAGTGTGGGAAGAAGAATGGTGGAGATTTCCTAAAAGGTAATAGAAAATGTTTTAAGTGTGAAAAAGAAGGTCATCGAGTAGTAGGGTGTCGAAGTAATGGGAAAAAGGTAGCTAATGATGTAATGACTACAAAGAACTCTCCACCAACACTTCAATGCATCAAGTGAAAGGAAATGCGGCATTATGATAAACAATGCCCTAATCCAAGGGTTAATGATGATCAACATCAACAACCTCTTAAGGAAAAGGAAAAAAGGGAAGTCACATGTGATCACTATTGGCGATGTTGAACATTACAACGATGTGGTGGAATTATTAAGTGTTTATGTAATTGGATTCCAAAATAATGTTGTATAGTGGAATATTGGAATATTTATGTATTGGTCTATTGTGTTTTTCAATAAATTTATGGCTGATATAAGGACAAAGTGATATCATGGTTTGAGTATATAGAAATTTTGGGATTTAGGTATGTGTAAAGAGTTAACTTTTGACAACACTCATGTTTTCACTAATGTTCTATGGTAATTCATGTTTCAAAAGAATGCATTATTAAGGTATTCACGTGTTTAGAATGTGACCAAAAAGATATATCTTATGATATATGGGGGATAAATGATGGTATTCACGTGCTTGTTATATGACCTTCCAAGTATTCATTTTCATTATACTATGAGATTGGAAATATGTATTTTGGATAAGCCAAAAGAATGGAATGGTTTATGTTGGACATAAGTTAGTATTGTTTAAGGATAGAATTTTTTTTCGATATTATTGATGGGATGTTATATTAATGAGGTTTTAGAAAAAGGACAACCTGCAGGATGGGTGACAACCCGTCGCGTCGGACAAGGATGTGGGAATCAAACCCACAACCGAAGTGCGAGAGGCCTTTATCACCTAACATTGGCCTATAGGAATTCCCTCGATAGTAGAAACTAGTTTTATTTTATTATTTGATATGATATATGAAGTATAAGTCCATTTTTGGAACCGTATATGATTAATCTCACCATAAATGGACTTATGTATATAACTATTGCTAACATTATGTTTGAGACAGATAGAATGACTTATCATTCTATTCCATGATCCGTTAACACTTCACAGAAGACAAATTCAACTTCATTTTTTAAGAGATGAAGTGGAAATTGTTCAAGGCATCAACAACAATGAGATTGTACCATAATCAAGTAAGTATTTATTTTAATTCAAAACTTCATCGACATTAGGGAAATGATCTTGAAAACCAAAAATGTTGTCCTAGTGTCCTCATATCCGATGTATCAGATAGTACCTTAGATCATCACAAATTTATGGCTTTGTGATTGTTGGATTTTTCATATCCATGTTCTCTACCACTCTCCATTATAACATCATGGTTAGATTTCTCCTCCATATCCATATTTTCACCTACGATCTCCTATGTGGAAACCCAATGATGAGTTAATTTGGGTAACCGTTATGTTTCATACTTCACTTTTTTAAAATTAAGTTTTAGATTTCCTTTTTATGATGTGGGTTTCTATGAAAGAAACTCTCATGTAATAAACCATTTATAACCCCGACAAATTTCGAGGGAGAAATTTATTTTAAGGGTGGTAGAATGTAACACCCCGTGAATTTATAAGATATATTCTTTTTAATTTCTTTCATATCTTTTGTTTTACACTACACTAAGATTATCTTTCATTATATGCAACACCGTATTAGCTTGCAGTATTCGCAATACTATTCTTGGATCGTGTTACACACAATTTCATGTTCGTTTGATAGTAGTTATTCTACACAACATTGAGTGTATATATATATATATTCAATGAATAAACGAAATATGGTTGGATTTTGTTATAATCAATTATAAAGGAGTCTTGCACTACACGCAACCCTAACTTGGCTTGCACTACATGCAATCATGACCTTCCTCGATAGCGTGTGTAGTACGCAATACCGGGTTTCACTAAATGTTGATATATTGTTATAATATTTTTATGGACAAGCCTTTATGAATAGTATTAACTACATTTGGAATTTTATAACATTGTTATTCATCTTACACATTTTCTAGAACATGTTATGAGAACAAAATAATTATTTTCAGTAAAATAAGTATTTTTCAAAAAATGTAGTTTTGCCGCCTTTTAATGGCGCACCCACATTAGATTTAGTTGTTGAAATGCTTATAAGTTCAATTTGAAAAAATCAAATCATTATTTAGAATCACGATATAAAAATTTACTTTGGATAAAACTTTCATATTATTTTGTTAACTTTCATATTTTAATGAATAGTAAAAACATGCTATATTTTAATTAAAAACAACTTTTTTCATCGCAATAATTTATATGGATAGATTATTTTTTTTAATTGGTTTTAAAGTGTAATTATAATAAATTTTTACCATTTAATCCAATGTTGGTCATTGTAATTAATTTCACTTTGAATTTGGACATAAACAAGTGTCGATCTTTTGATAGTTATTGTTTCTTAAAAACATGCTATTTGTTTTGATAATGGGAACGAACTTTAAAATTAATTAATTCCACTTCTATGTTTTGAATTTGGAAAAATAGAAATAATTTTTTAGTTCAGAATATCAAATATAGATTAGGGTGAATTTTTGGTATTTTTCCGATAAACATGAAATTTTGATGAATAGTGAAACCACTTAGTGGTAGTTAAAAAACTGACTCATTCATTTAAATGAAATTTTACCGCTTTTGTGAATTTAATTTCAAAAATATGACATACATAATTGTTTTCAAGAAGTATAATGTGGTTCAATAAGATAAAAATAAATTTTGGTGAATAGTAACTTTTGACTTTTATTTACTGTGGTTAAAGGTAAATAGGGTAATTCCAGATTAAAAGAATATTATAATAATTCAAAATTACCTTAACACTTGTCTTAACATTATTGGATGAGTAGTGGCCGACCATGGGCATCCTTGGGTTGATTTTGGGACCCCATTGAGCCACTTGGTAGTGATAATGACAATTTGGATTAATTAATTTAATGTAAAGACAAAATTGACATTAACAAAAATCATTTAATAATTATTTTTTATAAGTGGTTATATAAATTATCTTTTCGACTATAAATATTAATTGGAAATCTAAAAATATTTCCTACATGGTGGTTTTTTTTATATTTTTATTCATCAAATAAATTAAATTATTTATGAAACAATAATGATGTAGTATTTACCTCATAAATAAATGATTTAAATAATTGAGATTATAATGATTATAATATTATCCAAAACATGTCCAATTATTATTGGATGATTTTATTTCGTCCATGAGTCATCTTATATTCATCTTTAATGACTTTTGGTCCTTTTGAAACTGAAGATAAGTTTATAATAAAATAACATTTTCACACTTTCTAAAGGTGCCCCTCTCCTCCCTTATAAAAGGTCACCTCCTCCCTCTCCTCCTTACACAACATTGAGCCTTCAAGCTCAGCCATCCCCTACCCATTACTCTTATCAACTCCCCTATTAATATTCTAGAGGTCCTGGTCTTTTTCAAAGACCAACATTAGTGCCCTAAGAGGAGGTTTCGAAGAGGCGTGTCGAAGAAGAGGTAATATCTGTTACCGATTCTTTCAAATTTATTTCTTCTTCTACTTCCTCTTATTTAGTTGTTTCATTATGAATTAAAAACATAATTATCACTCATATACTGATATGTTATTATAAATATGAAACAACCCTATTTCACCTTCTATCCATCCTACGGAAGACGAAATCACCGCACGTGCGTACGTACAGAATACCATCTCCACGCCATGGTGTAATCTATTTTCCACCACCACCATACTTGGATGGGTATAATGGTGTAAAGAATAACTATATATGATTATTTTAAAGTTATATTGATTCTGAAATAGTATACATACACTTCAATACAATTCCACGATCATGGAAACGATATCATCGCTCGTGCGTACATACGGCCTACCATCTCCAGGATGTGATGCGACTCGTTCAACATGATCTTCATTGAATAATGATTATATAAATGAATTGAATGAATAAATATTATATATATTACAATAATACCATTCTGCAAATGAGGTATCTATAACCTAAAAAGAAGAATAAGAATTTATTCAACAAAACATGCATAAGAACATAAAACAACGAACACCCGAATAACAAGTAGCAATGAAATATTACTAATAAAAAGATAAGAGCATGACCATATATGATATCATAACACTGAATATGATTATTTAATAAGTCAGTGACATTATTTAAATCATTATACAGGAGGTTCAGACATGTACGAAGAAAATTGGGCCTATGTTATGGGAAAAATATCGCAATCTCATTTTTATCCGAGATTATTTATACTTCAGAATTTACTGGGAAATATTTATCATCCATGTAACACCCTGAGATTTTATGAAAAATATTCTTTTTAATTTCATTAATATCATGTGTTGTACGATACACCAAAAGGATCATTCAAAACATGCAACCTTGACTTGGCTTTCATTACACGCAATCACGACCTTCCACGATAGCGTGTGTTGTACGCAATACCGAGTTTTGCTAAACAACGATATGCTATAAAAATATTATTAAAACTAGCCATTATGAATAGTAATGCCCCCCTTTTTAAATTTTATAAATTTTATTTTTGAAAATGGACTTCATTTTTGGATTCGGAATATCGAAATTAGCCTAGGGTGAAATTTTGGTATTTTTCTGAAAACTTTCAATTTTTTATGAATAGTGAAAACACTCGGTTGCTATTTAAAAACTGACTTTTTATTTAAATAATTATTTATTTTATTTAAATTTATTTTAGGTCAAAATTGATACATAATACCTATATAAGTTCAATGAAATTCATTGGAGTCATTTTATAATAATTTTAGATACATAAAAATTTTATTGAACTTTTCACCCTCTTTTACCCACCTCCTAGGAGAATTTCCAAATTCCCATAAAACTTAATTTTACTGCTTTTGTGAATGGAATTTTGAAAATCTGAGAGACACGGTTTATGTCAGTAAGTAAAATGTTGTTCAATGAGATGAAAATAATTTCTGGTGAATAGTAACTTTTTACTTTTATTTACCACGGTTAAAAGTAAATAGAGTAATTAATGGTAAAAATGATATTATTATTACACTAACATATGTCATAATTCTATTGGATAAGTTTAATTCGACCAAAGACAACCTTAGGAATAAAATATGACCATTTAGGCCCACTTGGATTAGATTAGGACATTTATTATTAATTTATTTAAAAAGGGTTAAAATAGTTAAAATCAAAGATTAATAATTAAATCATTTTCAATATAGGGTTATACATAAGATAAATAAGACTATAAATATTCATTATAAATATAAAAAAAATTCCTAAATAATGGTATTTTATTTATAATTTTTATAAATTAAATAATTTAATTTATTTGTGACACAAAGATGATGCAGTAATTATCTTATTAATGAAATATTGACATAATTGATGTTATAAATACCCAAATAATTGTAATTTGAGACTTTTTATGAATTACACTATTTTTCTAGGTTACTATGAAATGTTAATATTTATTTAATCAACTTTTGTCTAACTAATCACTCTGTTATGATTTTCAAAAAAATCAATTACCAAATAGTGTGAAAATTGACTTAAAATAGTTTTTAAAACAAATATTATATTATTAATTGTTATTTTATTCCTAAAAATATAAGGATCGTCCAAATGACTTATAAAAGGTTATATATATTAATAATAAACAACTTGGGGTTCTTTTGTCTTGTTATAGTAAGTTTATTAACCTTATAGTGTAAGAAAACAAGAAGACAAGGTAAAAGTGAAATTATTTAACTTAAAGTTAAATATAAATGATAATGTTAAAATTGATACCTAAACTTATCTAAATTCTATTGGATGAGATTCTTTAGACCCATACCCACCTTAGATTCGAAATAAATCAATTTTGAGCTATTAATAACCGAATATGACTTTATAATAAAATAATATTTTTAGTTTTTCCAAAGGTGCCCCTCTCTTCCCATATAAAAGGGAAACTCCTCCCTCTCTTCCTCACACCACTTTGAGCCTTCAATCTCGGCCAACCTCTGCCAATTTCTCTTCTCCACTTCCCTAGAAACATCCTAGAGGTTCTGGTATTCTTAAAAGACCAATCTTAGTGCCCTAAGAGGAGGTTTCAAATGGTGTGTCGAAAGAAGAGGTAATATCTGTTACCGATTCTTTCAACTTTATTTCTTCTTCTACTTATTCTTCATTAGTTATTTCATTATGAAGTAATAACATAAATATCACTCATATACTGATATGTTATTATAATTATGAAACAACCCAATTTCACTCTCTATCCATCCTATGGAAAATGAAATCACCGCGCATGCGTACGTATGGAATACCGTCTCCAAGCCGTGGTGTAATCAGTTTTTCCACCACCACCTTACATGGATGGGTATAATGGTGTAAATAAATAACTATATATGGTTATTGTAAAGTGTTATTTATTCTGTAATATTATACATACACTTAAATAAAATTCCATGATCATGGGAATTATATCATCGCTCGTGCGTACGTACGGTCTACCGTCTCCACGAACGCGATGAGATTCATTTTCCATGATTAACCATTCAAGAATGATTATAAAGTATATATAATGAATAATAATGAAATATATGACATAATTAAGCTACTGGATTTATGTATATATATATATATATGTCATCTACTTACTTCTATTCAAGTCAAAAAAGAAAGGAAAACATCGTTCATGCGTACGTACGGCCTACCGTCTCCATGAATGGTGTGTTTCATTTCATTTATCTATCTATTATGTATATATATATATACAGAATATATATGATATATAAATCATGTTTTACATTCTAAACGTAAGTAAATCATGATATAAGTAATAATAATATCAAGAACAACAAGTCCAAACACGTATGATAAAAGAAACAATTTTACCCAAAACACTACTTTAACATGGAATTGACAAATGAATGGGTAATATAAATACCTAAGTGAACCATATATGATATATAAAAATGAATATGATTCTTTAATATGTCAATGACATTATTTAAATATTTATACAGGAGGTTCGGATACGTACGAATCTTATCAGACCTAAGGTAAGGGATAATTTTTCAAATATCATTTTTATCCGAGATTGCTTATACGTAAGTATTTACTGGGGTTATTGTTATCATCCATGTCCATGTTTTCTAAAAGTCTTTTTTTGTATGTTTAATGTCCTTTTTAACCATTTTTGACTTTTAATACATGGTATGTAAGGAATCTTATTTTGTTTACCATACGAGGTACTTTTTGACTATTCTGACAAAAGTACGAGAAGAATGTTATTTTTAACTTAATGGCGTGAATGGATTTTTACGGTTTCATAACGCCTCATTTTCATGAAGCATACGCTACAAGGTTTTATGAATATTTTCAACAAAATACTTTTCTTTTAAAATTTCATGGAATTTTGTGAAAATAAAATTATTTTGAAGAAGAAAGGATATTTTCCTCAAGAATTCATTTCAAGTGTTTTATCAAAACCATTTTCCCATCTAGGATGACATTATTTCATATGTTTAGGTTTCACGTATAATGTCTCTATGATTTACATGGTTTCACTTTTCTTATTATGAAATGATATCCATATATTTTATAAAGATTATGTGATGATGGAATGATGTTTATGAAACCCATTTTATTCTTTGGGTTATGATGAATGATTTATGTTTATGTTGTGGCACAAGTAAGAATGATTTCATTATGAGATGGGTGGGACCTATATCTCCCTCCAATGCATTGGGAATAGATTTATATCTCATGATATAGACATGGCTGGAACGGTAAGTGAATCTGGTTCAGTGTTACATGACCGGAATGGGGAGTGAACTCGATTCAGAATGGGACTTTGTCCACTAAGATGGTCTTGGTAGCAATGCCTTGGCTACTATGGAAATCATAACATGTGCTTAATGGATTCCACAATTACAGGTTTTATTACCATGCTAGTTTATCATGACTAATGTTCCTTTGTGATCTATGCCTTCTGTACATCCAAGATTTATGTCGTTGCTCATGATTTTGATGTTTAGATTTTAGGTTCTAGTTTTTTTTCATTCAAATGTTTATGGATTGTTTTATGTTCCATATGCTTACCCTCACTAAGAATTTGACCTCACCCTTTTATATGTTTTGTTTTCCCCAGTATTTAAAGAAAGGTTTTAGGTAAGAAAACAAAAGGTGAAGATCTTTATGAGAGATGTTGAAGATCTTTCACCACGATTAGAAGATTATTTTCCGAGTTTTAAAAGACACTAAACTATTACGGTTCGTGTGTGTCTGTTTTCATTATGTATTAACTATTCCACAAAATTATTGTAATGTTCATGTATGTCATGTTTTGGGTCTCTACAGTTGGTATCAGAGTAAAGGTTTAGTCAACCTTTGGAAACTAGGATGGGAAAACGTTAGTGAGATCCCTGGTGATATTTCTAAGGTATGTCTAGGGATGTCCCTAAGGATAAGTATATGTATAGGTTATAGTCCTAGAATTACAGTAATGATATTAGAATTAACCCTAAGATGTTAGATGTCGAAGGTACTCCCCCTTGATTATGTTATTTTCCTTGTATGATTTTTGCCTCTCATATAATTATTTTTGTGTTTTAGTTAATGGAGGGAACCAGAAGGAATTCGGTTAACATTGAATCCAATGGAAAAATTGGTGACTATGAGCAACAAAATTTCATAATTCCTAGAGAGAAAGATATTGTGATTATGCTGAATCAGTCATCGTGGTATATGATTAACAAGGTAAAATTTAGTGGTATGCCTAATTCATCAAATAAGAGGAAGATGGACTTTTATGCATGTTTGCATGTTGAGGAGAATAAAGAAAAGAAGATTGAGATTTCTAAAGAAGGGAAGAAGAACCTTGAGGAATACCTCGAATGGAGGGACAAATGTTATCTGTGTGGAGAAAAGGGTCATAGAGTGACAGACTGTTATGGAGTTTAATGTCTTATTTGTGGAGAACATGAGCATTACCCAACTCAATGCCCGGACCTAAAATTTCACTTCTAAATCAAGGAAGGAATTATTCCAGGAAAATCATTGAAGAGGATGGATTGAAGTTTTTATGTATTGGTATTCATGAATAATGTTGTTGAGGTACTTTTATGGTGTATTAGAATATTTTTGTATTAGTATATTGTTGTTTTCAATAATGTTATGGTACCGGTGACCTTGAAAAGTGATTCAAATATTTTGGAAAGTAGATGATATGCGCATAATTAAGGGATAAGGAGAAAATGAAATGTTTGACAGTATTCATGAGCTCGTGATTGTTATAAGAACAAAGTGATATCATGATTTCAGTATATAGATTTTATTTTGGATTTTTGTATGTGGAAAGAGTTAACTTTTGACAGAATTCATGTTTTCGCTAAGGTTCTATGGTAATTCATGTTTCAAAAGAATACATGATTAAGGTATTCACATGTTTGGAATGTGACCAAAAAGATATATCTTATGATATATGGGGGACAAATGAAGGAATTCACATGCTCGGTATATGAAATTTATAATAATCAGACAGAAGTATTTTCGATAAGCCTAATGGATGGAATGGACATCATATAGTATTGGTTAAGGATAAATGTTATGATAGTATAGTTTTAGAAAATGGATAACCTGCAGGACGGACGACAACCCATCGCGTCAGACAAGGTTGTGAGAATCGAACCCACAACCGAAGTGCGACTGGCCTTCATCGCATACCACTGGCCTACATGAAGTCCCTGGTTAGTAGAAACTAGTTTTATTTTATTAAGCGGTATGATATATGAAGTATAAGTTCATTTTTGGAATTGTATTGGATTAACCTCACCATAGATTGACTTATGTATATTTGATAACTTTGGCTAACCTTTTGTTTGAAATAGATGGAATGACCCATCATTCTATCACATGATCTGTTAACACTTCACGAATAACAAATTCAACTTCATTTCTTTAAGAGATGAAGTGGAAATTGTTCAAAGCACTAACAACAGTGAGATTGTATCAAAATAAAGTAAGTATTTATTCTAATTTATATTCTTCAACTTTAGGGAAATGGTCTTGAAAACCAAAAATGTGTTCCTAGTGCCCTTATATCCGATGAATCAAATGGTACCTTAGATCATCACAATTTTATGGATTTGTGATTGTTGGATTTTTTATAGCCATGTTCTCTACCACTCTCCATCAGAACTGGATGGTTATATTTTTCTTCCATATCCATATTTTCACCTATGTTCTCCTATGTAGAAGCCTAGTAATTAGTTAATTTGGGTAACGGATACGTTTCTTACTTTAGTTTTTAAAGCCAAGTTTTTGTATTCCTCTTTACGATGTGGGTTTCTTTTAAAGAAACTTTAGAGTAGTAAACCATTTATAACACCGATGAATTTCAAGGGAGAAATTCATTTTAAGGGGGGTAGAATGTAACACCCCGAGATTTTATGAAAAATATTCTTTTTAATTTCATTAATATCTTGTGTTGTATGCTACACCAAAAGGAGCTTTCACAACACGCATTCTTGACTTGGCTTACATTACACGAAATTGTGACCTTCCATGATATCGTGTGTTGTACGCAATACCGAGTTTCGCTAAACAACGATATGGTATTAAAATATTATTAAAACTAGCCTTTATGAATAGTAATTCCCACTTTTTGAAATTTTATAAATTTTATTTTTGAAAATGGACTTCATATTTGTATTCATAATATCGAAATTATCCTAGGGTGAAATTTTGGTATTTTTCTGAAAACTTTCAATTTTTGATGAATAGTGAAAACACTGGGTTACTATTTAAAAACCGACTTTTTATTTAAATAATTATTTGTTTTATTTAAATTTATTTTAGGTCAAAATTGATACATAATACCTATATAAGTTCAATGCAATTCATTGGATTCATTTTATAATAATTTTAGATATATAAAAATTTTATTGAACTTTTCACTGTCTTTTACCCACCTCCTTGGAGAATTTCCAAATTCACATAAAACATAATTTTACCGCTTTTGTGAATGGAATTTCAAAAATCTGAGAGACATGGTTTATGTTAGTAAGTAAAATGTGGTTTAATGAGATAAAAATAATTTTTGGTGAATAGTAACTTTTTACTTTTATTTACCACGGTTAAAAGTAAATAGAGGAATTAAGGGTAAAAATGATATTATTATTAACCTAAGATATGTCCTAATTCTATTGGATATGTTTAATTCAACCAAAGACAACCTTACGAATAAAATATGACCATTTAGGCCCACTTGGATTAGATTAGGACATTTATTTTTAATTTATTTAAAGAAGGGTTAAAATAGTTAAAATCAAAGTTTAATAAGTAAATCATTTTTAATATAGGGTTATACATAAGATAAATTCTACTATAAAAATTAATTAGAAATATAAAAATAATTCGTACATAATGGTATTTTATTTATAATTTTTATACATTAAATAATTTAATTTATTTATGACACAAAGATGATGCGGTAATTATCTTATTAATGAAATATTGACATAATTGATGTTATAAACACCCAAATAAATGTAATTTGAGACTTTTTATTAATTACACTAATTTTCTAGGATAATATGACATGTTAGTATTGATTTAATTAACTTTTTTTGAACTAATCACTCTATTATGATTTTCACAAAAATCAATTACCAAATAGTGTCAAAATTGACATAAAATATTTTTTCAAACAAATGTTATATTAGTAATTGTTATTTTATTCCTAAAAATCTAAGGTTCGGAAAAATGACTTAGATAAGGTTATATATATTAATAATTAACAAATTGGGGTTCATTTGGCTTGTTATTAATTTTATTAACCTTATAGTGTAAGAAAACAAGAAGACATGGTAAAAGTAAAATTATTTAACTTAAGGTTAAATCTAAATGATAAGGTTAAAATTGATACCTAAACTTGTCTAAATTATATTGGATTAGAGGATTTAGACCCATACCCACCTTAGCTTCGAAATAAATCAATTTGGATTTATTAATAAACGAATATGACTTTATAATAAAATAATATTTTTAGTTTTTCCAAAGGTGCCCCTCCCCTCCCTTATAAAAGGGAACCTCCTCCCTCTCTTCCTAACACCACTTTGAGCCTTCAAACTCGGCAAAACCCTGCCAATTTCTCTTATCCACTTACCTAGAAACATCCTAGAGGTTCTGGTCTTCTTCAAAGACCAATCTTAGTGCCCTAAGAGGAGGTTTCAAAAGGCGTGTCGAAAGAAGAGGTAATATCTGCTACCGATTCTTTCAACATTATTTCTTCTTATACTTATTCTTCTTTAGTTGTTTCATTATGAAGTAATAACATCAATATCACTATAACACCCCGAGATTTTATGAAAAATATTCTTTTTAATTTCATTAATGTATTGTGTTGTACGCTACACCAAAAGGAGCTTGCACAACACGCATCCTTGACTTGCCTTTCATTACACGCAATCACGACCTTCCTCGATAGCTTGTGTAGTACGCAATACCGAGTTTCACTAAACAACGATATGCTATTAAAATATTATTAAAACTAGCTGTTATGAATAGTAATAAAAACCTTTTAAATTTTTTAAATTTTAACTCTCAAAATGGACTTCATTTTTGGATTTGGAATATCGAAAATAGCTAAGGGTGAAATTTTAGTACTTTTCGGATAACTTTCATTTTTTGATGAATAGTAAAAATTACTAAATTTTAATTAAAAACAACCTTTTTAATCGAAATAATTAATTGTGATAAATTATTAATTTTAGTGGTTTTAAAGTATATTTAGAATATATTTTTATAATTTAATAAAATGTTGGACATTGGATGTAATTTCACATTTAAACCAGACATAAACAAGTGTCAATCTTTTGATAATTATTATCTCTTAAGAACACGTTATTTGTATTGATGACGAGAATTAATTTTTAAATTAATTAATGCAACTGATATGTTTTGAATTTGGTAAAATAGACATCATTTTTGAGTTCATAATATCAAATATATCTTAGGCCTAATTTTTGGTATTTTTCTGGAAACATTCATTTTTTGATGAATAGTTAAACCACTAAGTGGTAGTTAAAAAAATGAATTTTTCATAAACCATAATTTTACCGCTTCTGTGAGTGGAATTTCAAAAATCTGAGAGACTCGGTTGATGTCAGTAAGTAAAATTTGGTTCAATGAGATGAAAATAATTTTTGGTGAATAGTAACTTTTTACTTTTTTTTACCACGGTTAAAAGTAAATAGGATAATTAAGGGTAAAAATGATATTATTATTACCCTAACACATGTCCTAATTCTATTGGATAAGTGTAATTCGACCAAAAACAACCTTAGGAATAAAATATGACCATTTAGGCCCACTTGGATTAGATTAGTACATTTATTATTATTTAAATCAAAGAAGAGTTAAAAGAGTTAAAATCAAAGTTTATTTACTAAAACATTTTTAATATAAGGTTATACATAAGATAAATTCGATTGTAAATATTAATTAAAAAGATAATACGATTTCCTACATAATTATATTTTATTTATAATTTTTAGACATTAAATAAATTAATTTATTTATGACACAATGATGATGCAGTAATTACCATAATATTGAAAAATTAGAATAATTTATATTATAAATACCCAAATAAATATAATTTGAGACTTTTTTTTAATTAAACTAATTTTCTAGGTTAATATGGCATGTTAGTATTGATTTAATTAACTTTGGTCGAAGTAATCATTCTGTTATGAGTTTCACAAAAATCAACTATTGAATAGTGTCAAAATTGACATAAAATAATTTCTAAAACAAATATAATATTATTGATTGAAATTTATTCCTAAAAATATAAGGATCGGCCAAGATACTTATATCATGATAGGTGTATCATTAATGGACCACTTGGGGGTTGCGTGGATGTATATGGTAAGTTTATTAACTATATAATATAAAAATACAATGTGACATGGTAAATGTCAATCTAATTAACTAAGAGTTAAAACTAAAATATAAGGTTAATATAATGACCTAAACTTGTCTAAATTCTATTGGATGAGAGTATTTCGACCCATCCCCACCTTAGCTTAGAAATAAATCAATTTGAAGCTATTAAAAACCGAATATGACTTTATAATAAAATAATATTTTTAGTTATTCCAAAGGTGCCCCTCTCCTCCCTTATAAAAGGGCACCTCCTCCCTCTCTTCCTCACACCACATTGAGCCTTCAAGCTCGGCCAACCCCTGCCAAATTCTCTTCTCCACTTCCCTAGAAACATACTAGAGGTCCTGGTCTTCTTCAAAGACCAATTTTAGTGCCCTAAGAAGAGGACTCAAAGAGGCGCTTCAAAGAAGAGGAGGTTCGGACACTTACGAAGCAAATCGGACCTAAGGTAAGAGAAATATCACAATCTCATTTTTATCCGAGATTGTTTATACTTTGGAATTTACTGGGGTTCATTTTATCATCCACATCCATGTTTCCTCAATATGTAATATTTACATCATTCTACAATATTTTATATCCAATTTTACCCTTCGGTGAGTTTTTAGTAAAAGATATGAATGGAATCTTTAGTCGTTTTTCATACGAGGTAAATTTTGACTTTTCCGACAAAAATACGAGAATAATGTTTTCTTTTAAATTATACGGCATGAATGGATTTTTAAAACATTATTTCCAAGAATCCTCCCTTACAAGTTTTCAAGTTTATTTTTAATCAACTTCTTTTAGTTTAGAATTGTATGACATGTGAATAAAGGAAAAGTGTTTTTGATGTAGAAAGGATATTTTCATCAAGAATGGAGTTCAAGTGTTTTATCAAAATTATTTTTCATCTAAGATAATAAAGGGTTATGTTTTTATCCATATTATTACATTGATTTTATTATGTTGTGATGGAATTATTTTTATGAATTCCTTTATCTCATATGAGTTGTTTTATGATGTCACAATGTTTAAGATTCCCATTTTTATTACTTGGGTTATGCTATGATATATGGTTTATGATTTTTTGGCACACATAAGAATGGTATCATTATTAGATGGGTGGGACCTATATCTCCCTCCAATTAATTGGGTAACGATTTTATATCTCATGAGATAGACATGGCTGGAACTGCAGGTTAAACCGGTTCAGTGAAACAGGACTGAAATCGGTTCAGGAATGGACTTTATCCACTAAGATAGTCTTGGCAATGAGTCTTGACTAATAAGAAATGATCCTCTATGATTATGTGTGTATTCCACAAAGTTTCATGTTTTATGTTATGATTATTGGGATTACATTTCACTACTATGATTTATCCCATGTTCTGATATTATTATCTCTTTTTTCAGGTTAAGATTTCCAAAATTTTATGTCCTTATGAATATGATGTGATTGATATTTCTTTTGTTTACTTTTACTGAGAATTTGAGCTCACCCTTTTATGTTTTCTTTTCCCCAGGATATAAAGAAAGGTTTTAGGTAAAAAAAGGAAGATCTTTATGGGAGATGTTGAAGATCTTTCACCATGATTAGAAGATTATATTCCGAGTTTCCAAAGACACTAAACTATTACGGTCCTTGTGTGTGTGTTTTTGTTATGTAGTAAGTATTTCTCAAAAGTAATGAAATGTCCATATACGTTAAGCTTTGGGTCTCAAAAGTTGATATTAGAGGAAAGTTTTAGTCAACCATTGGAAACTAGGATGCGAAATCGTTAGTGAGATCCCTAGAGATATTTCTAAGGTATGTCTAGGGATGTCCCTAAGGATAAGTATACATAGAGGATATAGTCCTAGAACTACGGTAATGATCATAGAATTTAACCTAAGATGTTAAATATTGAGGATACTCCCCCTTTACTATGTTGTTTTCCCTAGCATGATTTTTTCCTCTCACACTATTCTTTTTGGGTTTTAGAAAATGGCTGGAAACAGGAAGATTCACGATAATGGAGGATATGATAGACAATGGAATGATTTTCTTCATGAGAAACCAAATGAAACGGGATCTGGAAGTCCAAACATCGTTATTATGCCTAATTACCAATATCATAATATGATCAATAATCTCAACTTTGGTAAGTTTCCTGACTCAGATAATAAGAGAAATATGGAGTTTCATGATGATCATAGAGGAAAGAAAGTTCAATTTCCCTCATGTAAATCATGTGGGAAGAGGCATCAGGGAGATTGTTTCAAAGGAACTGGAAGATGCTTTGGGTGTGGAAAAGAAGGACACAAAGCCAGTAAGTGCAAATGAAAATGTTCAGTTAACACCATGGACAAGGATAATGGTATTGCTACGTCATCAACAATGATTAGATGTTTTAAATGTGGAATGTATGGGAATTATGAAAACCAATGCCCTAATAGAAAATCTCATGAAAAGAATCAGCATGGTCATATGGGTAGTATTTAAGTGGATGATGATGAGGAGACTACAAATGATATATGAGTTGAAAGAAGTGTTGAAGCTAAGTCGGTTGTTTTAGAAGGTAGTGGAATGATTGTATGTTTATCGAGAGTTATGTTGCATAGTTAATGGTACTATGGAAAAAAGAATCATCTAAGGATTGTTACGCTATTGTTTCTCCTAAAAGTATTTGAATGTATATGTTGAATGGTACCAGTAACCATGGAAGGTTATTCAGATATTTTTGCAAAGTAGATGATATGTGCATAATGAAGGAATAAGAAGATAATGAGATGTTTGATTGTATTCATGATCTCATGATTGATATAAGGACTAAGTGATATCATGGTTTGAGTATATAGAATTTTGAGGATTTTGGTATGTCGAAAGTGTTAACTTTTAACTGCATTCATGTTTTCACTAAAGTTCAATGGGTATTAATTTTTCAAGAGAATACATGATTAAGGCCTTGAAATGTTTGGAATGTGACCAACAATACATATCTTATGATATATGGGGATCAATGATGGTATTAAATCTCTGGTAATCGTTTTCACTATATTATGAGAGTGGACTGCAGTATTATGGATAAGCCTGAAGATTGGAATGGATTATGTTGGACATAAGTTAGTATTGTTTTATGATGGATGTTTTTTAGATATTATTGATGTGATGTTATAGTAATATAGTTTTAGAAAAAGGACAACCTGCAGGACGGCCGACAACCCATCGTGTCGGACAAGGTTGTGGGAATCGAACCCACCATCGAAGTGTGACTGGCCTTTATCGCCTACCACTGGCCTACAGGAAGTCCCTGTTTAGTAGAAACTAGTTTTATTATATTAAGCATTATGATATATGAAGTATAAGTCCATTTTAGGAACCATATATGATTAATCTCACTATAGATGGACTTATGTATTTTTTGATAACTTTTCTAACCATTTGTTTGAGACAGATAAAATGACCCATCATTCTATCACATGATCTGCTAACACATCACGAATGAAAAATTCAACTTCATTTCTTTAAGAGATGAAGTGGAAATTGTCCAAAGAACTACCAACAGTGAGACTATTCCAAAATCATGAAAGTATTTCTTCTAATTCCAATTTAATCAACTTTAGGGAAATGATCTTGAAAACCAAAAATGTTGTCCTAGTGCTCTTATATCTGATGAATCAGATGGTACCTTAGATCGTCAGAAATTTATGGCTTTGTGATTGCTGGCTTTTCCATATCCATGTTCTCTACCACTCTCCATCAGAACATGATGGTTAGATTTCTCTTCCATATCCATATTTTCACCTATGTGGAAACCCAGTGATTAGTTTATTTGGGTAACCGTTACATTTCATACTTTTGTTTTTAAAGATTGGTTTTGGTATTCCTTTTTACGATGTGTGTTTCTATTAAAGAAACTTTCTAATAGTAAACCATTTATAACCCCGATGAATTTCAAGGGAGAAATTCATTTAAAGGGGGTAGAATGTAACACCCGGAGATTTTTTGAAAAATATTCTTTTTAATTTTATTAATGTCTTGTGTTGTACGCTACACCAAAAGTATCTTGCACAACACGCATCCTTGACTTTCCTTTCATTACACGCAATCACGACCTTCCTCGATAGCATGTGTAGTACGCAATACCGAGTTTCACTAAACAACGATATGCTATTAAAATATTATTAAAACTAGCCGTTATGAATAGTAATAACCACCTTTTAAAATTTTATAAATTTTATCTCTCAAAATGGACTTCAGTTTTGGATTCGGAATATCGAAATTAGCTTAGGGTGAAATTTTGGTACTTTTCGGATAACTTTCATTTTCTGATGAATAGTCAAAATTACTAAATTTTAATTAAAAACAACATTTTTTATCGAAATAATTAATAGTGATAAATTATTAATTTTAGTGGTTTTAAAGTATATTTAGAATACATTTTTACAATTTAATACAATGTTGGACATTGGATGTAATTTCACATTTAAACGAGACATAAACAAGTGTCAATCTTTTGATAGTTATTATCTCTTAAGAACACACTATTTGTTTTGACAACGGGAATTAATTTTTAAATTAATTAATGAAACTGATATGTTTTTAATTTGGTAAAATAGACATCATTTTTTAGTTCATAATATCAAATATATCTTAGGCCTAATTTTTGGTATTTTTCTGGAAACATTCATTTTTTGATGAATAGTGAAACCACTAAGTGGTAGTTAAAAAAAATGAATTTTTCATAAAACATAATTTTACCGCTTCTGTGAGTGGAATTTCAAAAATCCGAGAGACACGGTTGATAAGTAAAATGTGGTTCAATGAGATGAAAATAATTTTTGGTGAATAGTAACTTTTTACTTTTTTTACCACGGTTAAAAGTAAATAGGATAATTAAGGGTAAAAATGATATTATTATTACCCTATCACATGTCCTAATTCTATTGGATAAGTGTAATTCCACCAAAAACAACCTTAGGAATAAAATATGACCATTTAGGCCCACTTGGATTAGATTAGAACATTTATTATTATTTAATTCAAAGAGGAGTTAAAAGAGTTAAAATCAAAGTTTATTTACTAAAACATTTTTAATATAGGGTTATACATAAGATAAATTCGATTGTAAATATTCATTAGAAAGATAATAATATTTCCTACATAATTATATTTTATTTATAATTTTTAGACATTAAATAATGTAATTTATTTATGACACAATGATGATGCAGTAATTACCATAACAGTGAAAAATTAGAATAATTTATATTATAAATACCCAAAAAAAATATAATTGGAGACTTTATATGAATTAAACTAATTTTATAGGTTAATATGGCATGTTAGTATTGATTTAATTAACTTTGGTCGAAGTAATCATTCTGTTATGAGTTTCACAAAAATCTACTATTGAATAGTCTCAAAATTGACATAAAATAATTTTTAAAACAAATATTATATTATTGATTGTAATTTATTCCTAAAAATCTAAGGATCGGCCAAGATACTTATATCATGATAGGTGTATCATTAATGGAGCACTTGGTGGTCTCTTAGATGTATATGGTAAGTTTATTAACTATATAATATAAAAATACAATGTGACATGGTAAATGTCAATCTAATTAATTAAGAGTTAAAACTAAAAGATAAGGTTAATATAATGAGTCAAACTTGTCTAAATTCTATTGGGTGAGATTATTTCGACCCATCCCCACCTTAGCTTCAAAATAACTCAATTTGGAGCTATTAAAACCTGAATATGACTTTATAATAAAATAATATTTTTAGTTATTCCAAAGGTGCCCCTCTCCTCCCTTATAAAAGGGCACCTCCTCCATCTCTTCCTCACACCACTTTGAGCCTTCAAGCTCGGCCAACCCCTGCCAAATTCTCTTCTCCACTTCCCTAGAAACATCCTAGAGGTCTTGGTCTTCTTCAAAGACCAATTTTAGTGCCCTAAGAAGAGGACTCAAAGAGGCGCTTCAAAGAATAGGAGGTTCGGACACTTACGAAGCGAATCAGACCTAAGGTAAGGGAAATATCACAATCTCATTTTTATCCGAGATTGTTAACACTATGGAATTTACTGAGGTTCATTTTATCATCCACATCCATGTTTCCTCAATATGTAATATTGACATAATTCTACAATAGTTTATATCCAATTTAACCCCTCGGTGAGTTTTTAGTAAAAGATATGAAAGGAATCTTTTGTCGTTTTTCGTACGAGGTAATTTTTGACTTTTCTGACAAAAGTACGAGAAGAATGTTTTCTTTTAAATTATACTGCATTAATGGATTTTTAAAACATTATTTCCAAGAATCTTCCCTTAAAATTTTTCAAGTTTATTTTTAATCAACTTCTTTTAGTTTAGAATTGTATGACATGTTAATAAAGGAAAAGTGTTTTTGAAGTAGAAAGGATATTTTCCTCAAGATTGGAGTTCAAGTGTTTTATCAAAATTATTTTCCATCTAAGATAATAAAGGGTTATGTTTCTATCCCTATTATTAAATTGATTTGATTATGTTGTGATGGAATTATTTTTATGAATTCATTTATCTCATATGAGTTGTTTTATGATGTCACAATGTTTAAGATTCCCATTTTTATTACATGGGTTATGCTATGATGTATGGTTTATGATTTTGTGGCACACATAAGAATGGTATCATTATGAGATGGGTGGGACCTATATCTCCCTCCAATGCATTGGGTAAATATTTTATATCTCATGAGATAGACATGGCTGGAACGGCAGGTTAAACCGGTTCAGTGAAACAGGACTGAAACGAGGAGTGAACTCGGTTCGGGAATGGAATTTCTCCACTAAGATAGTCTTCGAAATGAGTCGTGACTAATAAGAAATGATCCTCTATGATTATGTGTGTATGCCAAAAAGTTTCATGTTTTGATTTATGATTATTGGGATTACATTTCACTACTATGATTTATCCCATGTTATGATATTATGATCTCTTTTGCAGGTTAAGATTTCCAAAATGTTATGTCCTTATGAATATGATGTGATTGATATTTCTTTAGTTTACCCTTACTGAGAATTTGAGCTCACCCTTTTATGTTTTCTTTTCCCCAGGATATAAAGAAAGGTTTTAGGTAAAAAAAGGAAGATCTTTATAGGGTATGTTGAAGATATTTCACCATGATTAGAAGATTATATTCCAAGTTTCCAAAGACACTAAACTATTATGGTCTTTGTGTGTGTATTTTTGTTATGTACTAAGTATTCCGCAAAAGTAATGTAATGTCCATGTACGTTAAGCTTTGGGTATCTAAAATCACTCATATACTGATATGTCATTATAAGTATGAAACAAACCTATTTCAAAATCTATCCATCCTATGGAAAACGAAATCACCGTGCATGCGTACGTAAGGAATATCGTCTCCACGTTGTGGTGTAATCAGTTTTTCCACCACCACTTTACATGGATGGGTATAATGGTGTAAATAAATAACTATATATGGTTATTTTAAAGTGATATTTATTCTTTAATATTATACATACACTTAAATACAATTCCACGATCATGGGAATGATATCATCGCTCGTGCGTACGTACGGACTACCATTTCCACGAACGCCATGAGATTCATTTTCCATGATTAACCATTCAAGAATGATTATCAAGTATTTATAATGAATAATAATGAAATATATGACATAATGAAGCTAATGGATTTATTTATACATATATATATATATGTCATCTACTTACTTCCATTCAAGTCAAAAAAGAAAGGAAAACAACATTCATGCGTACGTACGGCCTACCATCTCCATGAACGGTGTGTTTCATTTCATTTATCTATATATTATGTATATATATATATTGAATATATATGATATATAAATCATGTTTTACATTATAAAAGTAAGTAAATCATGATATAATTAATAATAATATCAAGAACAACAAGTCCAAACACGTACGATAAAAGAAACAATTTTACGCAAAACACTACTTTAACATGGAATTGACAAATGAATGGGTAATATAAATACCTAAGTGAACCATATATGATATATAACAATTAATATGATTCTGTAATAAGTCAATGACATTATTTAAATCATTATACAAGAGGTTCAGATACGTACGAAGCATATCAGACCTAAGGTAAGGGATAATTTTGCAAATATCATTTTTATCCGAGATTGCTTATACGTAAGTATTTACTGGGGTTATTGTTATCATCCATGTCCATGTTTTATAAAATTGTTTTTATGTATGTTTAATTTCCTTTTTACCCATTTTTGACTTTTACTACATGGTATGTAAGGAATCTTTTTTTGGTTTAACATACGAGGTACTTTTTGACTTTTCTGAAAAAAGTACGAGTAGAATGTTATTTTTTACTTAACGGCATGAACGGATTTTTACGGTTTCATAACGCCTTATTTTCATGAAGAATACTCTAAATGTTTCTATGAATATTTTTAACAAAATACTTTTCTTTTAAAATTTCATGGCATTTTTTGAAAAGCAATTGATTTTGAAGAAGAAAGGATATTTTCCTCAAGAATTCATTTCAAGTGTTTTATCAAAACCATTTTTCCATCTAAGATGACATTATTTCATATGTGTATGTTTCAAGTATAATGTCTCTATGATTTACATGGTTTCACTTTTCTTATTATTAAATGATATCCAATTATTTTCTATGGATTATTTGATGATGGAATTATGTTTATGAAACCCATTTTATTCTTTGGGTTATGATGAATGATTTATGTTTATGTTGTGGTGCAAGTAAGAATGGTTTCATTATGAGATGGGTGGGACCTATATCTCCCTCCAATGCATTGGGTAAAGATTTATATCTCATGAGATAGACGTGGTTGGAACGGTAAGTGAATCTGTTTCAGTGTTACAGTACTGGAATGAGGAGTGATCTCAATTCAGAATGGGACTTTGTCCACTAAGATGGTCTTGGCAGCAATGCCTTGGCTACTATGGATATCATAACATGTGCTTAATGGATGACACAATTACATGTTTTATTACCATGATAGTTTATCATGACTAATGTTCCTTTATGATCTATGCCTTGTGTACTTCCAAGATTTATGTCTTTGCTCATGATTTTGATGTTTAGATTTTATGTTCAAGTTTTTTTGCATTGAAATGTTTATGGATTGTTTTATGTTCTCTATGCTTACCCTCACTGATCATTTTATCTCACCCTTTTATATGTTTTCTTTTCCCCAGGATTTAGAGAAAGGTTTTAGGTAAGAAAACAAAAGGGGACGATCTTTAGGGGAGATGTTGAAGATCTTTCACCATTATTAGAAGATTATTTTCCGAGTTTCCAAAGATACTAAACTATTACGGTCCTTGTGTCTCTGTTTTCGTTATGTATTATGTATTCCGCAAAAGTAATGTAATGTTCATGTACGTCAAGCTTTGGGTCTCTAAAATCCACATCCATGTTTCTTCAATATGTAATATTATTTATATCCTCCTACAATTATTTAAATCCAATTTTACCCTTTGGTGAGTAAAATATATGAAAGGAATCTTTTTTCGTTTTTATTACGAGGTACTTTTTGAATTTTCCGGACAAAGTATGAGGAGAGTATTTTTTTTAACTTATATGACATGAATATATTTTTATGATTTCATAGAACATTATTTCTATGAAGATTCTTTTACAAGTTTTCAACATTATTTTCAATAAACTTCTTTTAGTTTAAAATTGTATGACATGTTAAGAAAGGTAAAATGTTTTTGAAGTAGAAAGGATATTTTATTCAACAATGGAGTTCAAGTGTTTTATCAAAATTATTTTCCATCTAAGATAATATAGGGTTCTATTTCTATCCCAATTTTTAAATTTATCTGATTATTTTATGATGGAATTAATTTTATGATTTCCTTTTATCTTATATGGATTGTGATATGATGGCATGATGTTTAAAAATCCCATTTTTAGTACATGGGTTATGCTATGATTTATAATTTTGTGGAACACATAAGAATGGTTTCATTATGAGATAGGTAAGACCTATATCTCCCTCCAATTCATTGGGTAAAGATTTTTATGTCATGAGATAGACATGGGAGGAATGGCAGGTTTATCCGGTCCAGTGATACAGGACTGAAACGAGGAGTGATCTCGATTCAGAAAGGGACTTTGTCCACTAAGATGGTCTTGGAGGCAATGCCTTGGATACTATGGAAATCATATCATGTGCTTAATGGTTTCCACAATTATATTTTTTATTCCCATGCTATTTTATCATGATTAATGTTTCTTTATGATCTTTGCCTTACGTACTGCCAGGTTTGATGTCATTGCTCAAGATTTTGATGTTTAAACATTATGTTCATGTTTTTTAAGTTCAAATCTATATGATTTGATTTATTTTCTCCATGCTTACCATTAATGAGCACTTGAGCTCACCCTTTATATGTTTTCATTTCCCCAGGATTTAAAGAAATGTTTTAGGTAAGAAAACAAAAGCGGAAGATCTTTATGAGAGATGTGGAAGATCTTTCACCATGATTATAATATTATATTCCGAGTTTCCAAAGACACTAAACTATTACAGCCCCTGGGTGTCTATTTTTGTTAAGTATTATGTATTCCAAAAAATGTAATGTAATGTCGATGTACATCAATTCTTGGGTCTCTACATGACACCTCACCAAATTTGCACAGTACTTAAGAAGGTCCAATTAAACATGGAGATAACTTGTCACCCCAGAAAAAGCTCAATAACCCTCATCAAGGCGAGACCTGATGGAAGACATAGTCTCCTACCTCAAACTCCAGAGGTCTCCTTTGTCTATCAGCAAAAGATATATTTCGACTCTGTGAAGTCTTCACTTACTCCAAGATGCTCTGCACATTCTTAGTGGTAGCTCATACCAACTCTAGACCCATGAGTGCTGAATCACTGGGCTCGGTCTAGAATAGCATTGGTTGGAAAGGTCAAAAATATAAATATTTAAAAGGTTCCATACCAATGGTGGGGTGGTATCTATTTTTGAATGAAAATTTCACCAGTGAAAGGTGGTCCACCCCACTGAGATGAAAATCCAAGATACAGGCCTATAACATATCCTCCAAAACCTGAATGGTTCTCTCATTCTAAACATTATTCAGGGGATGTAACGTTGTGCTCAAATGTAGCTAGGTCCCAAATTCCTCCTGCAATCCCTTCCACAACTAGGATATGAAACGAGCATCGCAATCTGAGACTACCGTTGAAGGGACGACATGAAGCTGAACAATCTACTACACGTAGAGGAATCCCAATCTCTATATAGAACTATATACTCTGATAACTAGGAAATGGGCCGACTTGGTGAGTCAGTCAACGATCACCCAAATGGAATCGATTCCCTTAGAAATTATTGGTAAGCCCGTCACAAATTCTATTGTTGTTCCATCCCACTTCCACTCTGGTAATTCTAGGTGGTGAGAAAACCTCACTGGCACCGGGTGCTCAACCTTCAACTTCCAGCATGTATGGCATCAAGAAAAAAAACTACACTACTTCCTTCTTCATACCATTCCACCAGAACTGACGTCGAAGGTCCTGGAACATTTTTCCATTCTAGGATGTACCACTAATGGGGATGTATGAAAATCACTCAAAACCTCCTCCTCCAATGCCCCCATCACAACTGTACTTCATCTAAAAATGATGGTTTGTTTCCAACTTTTGGAATATCCATCAAGAGAATGTCCTGTGGATAACTCAACCTATAATTTCTCATATTCGACATCCCCTAACCATTCCTTCCTGACTCTCTGTAAGATTGTAGGGGTGATAAGCATCGACCTTAGATAATCTTCATCATCTCCATCCCCAAAGGATAAATGCAGTAATGGGAACTGCTCTGATGCCTCGCTCAGCTGTTGTGAACTTAATCTCCTACTGAGACCATGTTATACAATGATCTACCTCCCATTATTATAGATGATATCTAAGTCAAAATCATATAGGAACTATAGCCATAGCCTCTGCCTCAGATTTAGATCCCTCTACAAGAATATTTACTTGATTGTCTTGTGGTTAGAATAAATGATGAACCATTCTCCCATCAGCTAGTTTCGCCACATCTTCAACGTTAATACTTCCACTACTAACTCGAGATCATGGGTCACATAGTTCTTCTCATGCGGCCTAAGCTGGAATGAACCATAAGAAATAGCCCCATTTCTCTTCATCAGGATATATCCAATCCTTGTCCTGGATGTGTCGTAGAAATTACGTACTTGACACCCTCTTCTGGAAATCTCAAGATCATTGTGGTCATTAAAATCTGCCTCAACTATGGAAAAGCCTACTAGAAGTTCTTATTCAATACAAAAGGATTCCCTTTTCAGGTCAAAGCTATCATCGGTGCTGATATCTAGGAGAAATCAAGGATAATTCTCTCGTATAATCCTTCTAACCCAAGGATCATTTGAACCTCTGTCACACTCGAATGTGGCTCCCATGCTAACACTACCTAGACCTTTGATGGGTCCACTTCTATTCCATCTATTGAGATAACTTGTTCTAGGAAGTAGACTTTATATATCTAGAAATGGAAATTTGAGAGATTCCCAGAAATTTGGTTCTCTCGGAGTGTGTCTCAAACCATCCGTTGGTGTCTGTCATGATCTCTTCGGATGTTGAGTACAGAAGGATGTCATCATTTTAGACCACTATGAAATGGTTTATGTACGACTGAAATATCCAGTTCCTAAGTCCCATGAACACTATAGGAGAATTAGTCCTGGCAAAAGGCATCTCGAAGTACTAGTAGTGACCGTAGCGGTATATGAACTCTATCTTTGGTATATTCTCGCCTCGTACTCATAACCAGGGGTACCTTGATCGAAGTTAAACCTTTAAGAACCACTATTCCCCTCTCAGCTGATCGAAGAGTTTGTCAATCCTCATAAGTGGACATTTTTTCTTCACTGTTACCTGATTTAGGCATCGTTAAACCACACATAGACTCAAACTCACATCTGCTTTCTTGGAAAACAAAACTAGGGCCACCCATGGTGAAACACTGTGTCATACAAATCCCTTACTATGGAAATATTCAAGCTTCACCCTCAACTCATTAATCTCTATAGAATCCATCCGATATATTGGTGATGATATCAGTGTCTTCATAGGTTTTAAGTTAATTCATAATTCAATATCCCGACAAGGAGGTAATACTAGAATATATTCTAGAAATATTTCCTCGTAATCTACCACTAATACTGGGAATTGGAAGCTCAAAAAATTTGCTGATCTGAGGGTAAGGCTATCCATCTCATGAGTTATTGGATATATCCTCTTAAGCATGATCACATTCTCTGCTTCCTAGGTTTCCTTTTCCCGAACAATGGAAATCCTTATTCCATCTCTCCGGACACACTGCACTCTTTGCCTAAAGCATTCAATCTGGGTATGGACCCAAGATATGTAATCTATACTATAAATGACAGTTTAAGGCCTCAATGCTTCCACCAAGAGGTTTTAACTGAAACTCACACATCCAAGGGATATATCACACTATCGGCAAAGATGTGTGACCATTGAGTCTCCTACCGTAGGTGTCTCCAAGTGTAAGGGTTGATTCAATGACTTCTTGAGAATCTCAAGGTTTTGCATAAGACATGTGGTGAGGAATGAATGATTAAAACCTTATCTATAAGTACATCATCTAAGGTAGAAAATAAATAGATCATAACTCAAATCATCCCCGGATTCCCCGGGTCGTATTCCTCGATCGCATGTAGTTTCCCCAACCCATGTCCCCCAACTCCCTGAGTATGGTGCGGACCTCATGGGGGTGGTGGTGGAAGTAGGTAAAAGTTCTTTCCACCTCCTACGACTCTCCTTGAGCCTCTTCTATGTCCGCTGCCTGATGGGTCTACTTACTCCACTTTCTTCCTATGCATCGGTGGTCTATCCATCGCCACCCTATCAACAGTTTGACGGGTTGGGAATTCTCCAGTGAGATGTACCCTTCTATCAAACATGTAGAATCGCCTCTCCCTAGGTTGACTAGATCTAGCCTAAGAGCCCTAGACTACAAATCCCCTATCTTGGATCCTCCGGTAACGTCTCTCACATCAAGATCTTTATTCATAATGTTGGCCCCCCTACTATTAATGTCTCTGAACTAGTCTTCCTTATGCTTATTACCACTAGGTATCTCTTCTATCTAATAATCTTTCAACCACCAACTCTCACTCAATAACCCCCACATCAGTCAAAATGCATAGAGGTTCCACACTAGTTGGAATATCATATCGCATACCTCGATCAAAGGTCCGATCTCTGAATTACTGGCCCTTGGACATATCCATCGAGTACTTAGAAAGATTGGTGAACCTCTATGAATAGTCATCCATCATTAAACTGCCCTTATAGAGTAGAAGATTCTCTTGGATATGCACTTCTCTCAGTGTAACTGTATTGAACTCCTCCTTAATGAGTCGATTGAACTCCATCTATAAAAGAGTCTCCTCGTTGTGATTCTGTATTATAAAACTACCCCATTGCCCCGCAAAACCTTGAAGAAGGCTCTCTCATAGGATCACCAACTAGTTCGTTGGTGTCCTCACTAGACAGAAAACTATGCTCACATCCTCAATCAAGTCCTTATCCACCTGATGGTTGGTCTCACCCCATAACCTGAGGGGTATCTATCTCTGAAACACATAAATAATTCTCATCCTATGCTCCTCATCTTCTGGTACTATAGGTACCACGTGTTACTCCACTGGTGGTGGTATAAATGGTGCACCACCTAGAGGTAACACTTGGGGAACTGGTCGTTGAATTGAAGCCTCGTCACTGAGGGAGTCATCCTCATGATCAAGTCACTGAATCCTAGTGGGTATGTGTCCCAGAGTAATCCCATAAGGAAATAATATGTACCACAGTTTAAGAGTATATCTGGATAGCTGACACAAATGGACATGGAAGACACAACCCATTCCTATATGATGCATGTACCATTTTTTGTTTCAATGAAACTAGTGTTCTCACGTATCAAGTCGAAATGAATGTTACTAGTGTCCTAGTGTATGGATACATCATCCGCCTACAAAAACACATGATTCCCTAACCTGAATGTCAATCTCTAAACACATAACGCTATTTCCCCAAACCAATATCACAGTATCATGGTCCTACAGTAGAAAAAACCACCTCTACTACCACTCTGCTATGACCTATTCCATTGGGGCATGTTCTATGACTCCCCAAGCCCTTCTCCAATAGGCCATGGGCTAGTGACTAGCACTGAGTATGCATATCACTACCATGGGAGAAATTTTCTATGTACATGTACACACATACACATCTACATTCCCACAAATGGTAAAATGTTAAAACCACTAGGGAGAAAAATGAATGAATAAATCTAAACCCAACCAACAGAGTACAATGAAAAGTAAATAGTGGAAAGTAAACTAGGATAGAATACAATTACACCAAAAGGGAGAGTCTAAAAACTACAAATTAAAACTTATAAGGAAGATAGTAGGTACTAGGGATGATGATCATATTCATAGAAACCCCCGGCCTTTAGAAAAACTCACAATGATCAATTATGTCCTGATCCACCTTATACCCCTTCAAAAGGTCACTCATCTATACAAGACACAACACGTGAGGGAAAATACCGTGCAAGGGTGACTATAACAATAATCGGTAGGGGACCCCAAAAATCACAAAAAAATACCAAAAGTAAATGTACAATCATCTCTACACATAATATTTCTACATAACATATAACAGGGGAAACATATCCAAATATACTTCAATTTGAGACCCAGAGTCTAGATGTAAGTCACAATGACCACATACCCATGCTATGGAATCAGTTTGAAGATTCCATGAAGCACTCATCACAGAGAACTCACTCCATAAGTCTGATAGCTCTTATGAACTCTGTCCGAGATGTACATTCATTGATATTTTTCACGAGAGAGATAGACGCACTGATAGATGTAAAGAGAGAATAGATACACTCATTTCAGGATAACTCAATTCTGAGTGGCGAAATATCATGATACACATATGAGGTTCATTTTTAGGGACTTGGAATATACCATGAATCGTCCATATTCACCTACTATGTAAAGGATCGATATCCTATAGGATTGGTCACATCGATACCTGACTCTACATAGGAACACAAATGGGTAGAGGATATCACTCTCAACCTCTCAGTGGGACTCAGAATCTATCCAGAAAGTACTACTGAAGGTATCATAATCTTGTAGATGGAAATAATAAATGAACTTCAGGGGAATGAGAAAAGGGGGAAATAAACTAAAAAAACGTTTCCAAGGTATGATGGACAAGGAGATCAAGCCATATACAGAAAAGTACATAGCATGTAGAAAGGTCGCACGTCGTGTCCTATGACCTCGGGTATAGCCCATGTAAAACGGCATGTGTCGAAGTGCATGTCATGTAGAATGATATGTACATGATGTGTAACAACATGAAATTCCATTTCCTTCCATATGGGGTTTGATCCATGTACGCTTGTTGTGCTTCCATACACGGCGTCAACCCGTGTACCAGTACACGGGGTGACCCACGTAACCAGCATAGTCTGCCCATGTAGTGGAGTAATTTTTGGGTACTCTACCTCATGTCTGTGTATCATCCAAGATACACGCTGATTCACACGTAAGGTCCCACATGTTTTTTTGACAATTTTCACATGCTGTCTCATTTCTTCCTATATCGTGAGACTGTAGACGCCACCAAGTCATCCCCACATGTCGTGTTCTTCAGATAACAAGCTGTGTTCTTTGGGATTTTCTAGAACCAGTGATCCTCTACTGTGCACCCTTATATATCCTTTGGTCATTGTTTTGCTGATCTATTCATCACAAAACTAAAGGTTCAATGTCATCCCGCCATGGAAATGTCGATTTTGTAAGTTTCTGGAATTCGATCGGCTCTGAAAACATGTTTAGGTAATCTTTTTGAAGAATGATCGAGGAATGATTCCTTACTATCAATGTCAATTAGTCATCCACCATCGTCATCGCACCTCAGTCATGTATTCGTTACATTGGATCTATGATTTTGGATCGTTTTGTTGCGAGAAGAATGCGCAATGATCCATTGATCATAACACTATGAAGAACGCTAAGAAAACAAGGTCAAACGGGAGAAGATACCCAAATGATGAATTGAGGAACGAACCTCCACTGTTATTTATCGCGAAATTGATCCAATCGTGTTAGAAGGATCAAATGAAGGAAATGAAAAAATAAATCAAACCAAACATGGATCAATGCCCCAAAATAAACTTGATAAAAGACCCTCCCACAAGAACGAACGACCCGTGGGTCAACCTATTAATGGGTTGAACCTTGTTCATTTTTTAAATCCTAGAATTGGAAGAACACATTTAAAATAACAACCCATAACCTGAACATCAATATAGAGGTAGACTGTTCATCGATTGGGATTTGATATCATTGAAAAACGATCCACGCATCTTCATTCATTATCGTTCATCGAGAAGTTTCCAAGGGTGGATCCTCTCCAAATCTCCAGAGGATTCCAAGGATTTTTCCATGGATATGAGCCTAACCCTAGGATACTAATAATTTAAAACAAATTAACTTGTTTCTGAATAATGGAAACGTTTAGGATAAAATAAATTTTTATTTTATTTTATTTCCCTTAAAATGTCCAAAAAACAACTTCTGTTGCTGACACGCATCGGCTGATGTTTCGCCTCAGATAAGGTAATGTGCCTTATATGAATGCAACGGTGCCCTCAAATTTCTGATTTGGGTACCTGTTTAAATTTAATTCCAATTTTTCAGGAAACCCCTCGCACATGCTATTTAAAAAATTAATTTATTTCAAAAATTTAATTTGGGCACTCTGGGCCTCAGAATCACACATCGTTGCAAACCTTGGTCCTGTAATAATTTTATATAATATTAAAAAATAATACATTGAAAATATGATACATTATAGGGATTTACCATTTTGATATCCTTCTCTAAATTACTATGAATGGTTTATGATTCTGTTTTTTGATTGGGAAATGTATTAACACTTTGTATGCTAGTTTTTAAATCTTAATGTTTATGTTGATTATGTTTCACCCCTTTAATATGAGGAACGCATTGGACTTAGTATGTTACTGGTAGGTACCATTATATCCCCTTGATTCATAGGTATGTCTCATGAGATAAACTAGCTTGGGTATTTGGCTGAGGCCTAACCAATTTTTATAAGAAGTCTTGTAACAATGCCTTGATAGTATGCTTATGATTTTAGTCATTATAAACACTCTAATTATGTTTTTTCTTTTGATTTCCATGTGATTATATGATTTTTTAGAATAACCTTGGACAAGTTTAAAGATAATGGGATTATATATATGGAATTATTTTATCATCCTTTAATCCAACCATGTTATGCTCAAATAATTGATTGGATGTAATTTGATTTAGTTATTTATATTTCTATATTGATTATGCTTATTTATTCATGAAATATTCTATTACATGCATATCCTTACTAATCATCTGAGTTCACCCCTTTTTTTGTTTTATTTTCCCCAGGATACTAGGAAGTGTTTTATGATTTATGTGAATGGATATGCTAGGGGGGTAATGGAATTATCAAAGAAAACACTTTTTTATTTTATGTTTTAAAATCCAATATGAGTTTTATATAAGTATCTAGTTTACCAAGACAACTAAACATTTATATCATTCGAGATGTGATTAGTTTTATCTTATGTCAATGTAATACAGTAGCCATCGACTCCAAGCTATAAGGGTCATGGTATTTATTGTTGGTATTTGGGGAGAATTATTTGAAACATTAGGAACTATATTTTGGAAAAGATAGATTAGGGGAAATTACCCTATGATAGATATTGAGTAAAAACATTGAAGAACATCCTAAAGTTTTGTTAATGTAGAGACTATGTGCTTTTTCCTAGAAATACCTCTCTATATGGATACTACAAGTGTACATGGTTCTAGAACAGATGTACCTAGGGGTAATACCTTCAAAAAAGGCACGTCTATCTTGGATTATGTGTTACATAGTACAAAACAACGTGCCTTACTGCACCCCTTATGTGACACTTCCTTTAGATATTGTGGGGTTAATTCACATCATTTTTAGAAACCATTATAATGGATTTGTTAATATTTTCATGGTTTAATAAAATTTCCCAAAGAAATAATTTTTATGATTATGATATTTGCTTTGGATAGATTTTTTGTTGTGTCATAAGTATTTCAAATGTTTTGGGATTATATATTATTTTTCATAATGTAATGATCTAATCTACTGTAAAAAATTGTTTATAATTTCACCTAGAGGAAGGAATGATAATTATACTCATAAATGTACACCGTGTGGGGATTAACCCCATGGAAAAGATAATTAATCTAGAGCTAAATATGATTCTTGAACTCAAAATGATGGTGAAAATAATTCTATGTATGATACTGATGTTACAATATTAGAAAGGCATGCTACATACGTTGTATTTAATCCAAAGATCAAGGTTGGTTGTTTTATTGACGGGCTTAGCCAATTCTTCGTAGGGAACCAGTCACAAAACCTCTCTTATCATGCGAGGAAATAGTACTCTGTTGTATAAAAACATAGAAATAATTATCTAGGTGTTATGGATTCTAAGGGAAGAAATAGAAAAAGATGATTGTTATGAAATGGATGGGAAAGGGAAGAAAGGAATGAATAATTTTCCCCCACTAGATAATTGTATAAATAAAAACTCGGGTACTTTATTGAGGGAATGACCGTCTACTACAAGTCTGGAGAGAAATGATACCATAATCGTGATTTCAATGGTAAGAAAGAATTTACCAATGTGAAATTCTTCAATTGTATGGATATAGTCACTATAAAAATAAATTCCCTAAGCATCACTGGAATATGCCTCAAAAGAAGCTATGGTATCAAGTTCATGCTTATTTTATTACTACTGATGAAGTGTAATTAATTATTTTCTTGTGTTTGGATTCAATAATTATGTTATATATGTATTTTATCAATTATATTATAGTTGTAAATGATGAATTGTATAATGATTATACTGAAGTTCATTTTATTTAAGTATTTAAGGCCATATGTTGAATAATACTAATAATCATGAAAAGTCATTCAGGGGGAAGTTAAACTTCTTGTAAAAAACATTATTGAGGTAGGATAACCTTTATTATGTGTCTTATGTTGAGATAATATTTATAAATATGTATTTATAATAGTATTTTTAACCTTTAAGGTTTATTTTCCATTTTATTTTGAGGTAATTATGGGTTATTAAAAATTGGTAAAATTATTGGAATTATATTAACAATGTTTTGGGAAATGGACAACCTCTATGCTAGGTGACGCCCCTTAACATCTAACATGGTCATGAGGGTTGTACGTGTCATTTAAGGTTTATATGGTTAGTGTTCCTACCACTAGGTGACAAGATTTTTTGTGTTAATATGTCCTTGTTTTTACTCAATTTATTTTATAGATAAATATTAGCATTTATTTAGTGGTGTCACTATTGATGTGTAGAGATTAATGTATAATATTGACTAAATCATGATAACCATTTTGGTTTTAGAAAATTTACACATATAGAAGTAATTACTTATCACTCATTTATGGATCTTATGATGCGTTAAAAGTTAATTTTAGTGCTTTCAGCATAAAAATCCTTTTTGAATATTTTTTTCATAGAGTAAGTGATAAAGAAGAAATTGATCAAAGCGCAACTACGGAATGAAATTATTCTTTTGAAATAAAAATATATCAAGTATGTATATTTCCTTATATCCATATATAGTAAACAATCCTCAACTTTAGGAAAAGGATATTGAAATAATAGTTTTATCATATTACCTCTATATCAACTGAATCAAATGGTCTTTTAAGTCATCAAAAATTTATGTTTTTGGGGTCCTTAAAATTCTATTAATAATTTAATATCTTTTGATCAGTGATATCTATCACTCTCTATAATTATTTACACTTTTACTCTATTTATATATCTCCACTTCCCATTAATGTTCTATTACATAGAAAACTAGTTATGTGTTATTATAAATGAACATTGTAATTGACATTATCACAAATAAAGAAGATGTTTTATTATCCCTTTTTACGATGTGGTTTTCCCAAAAAAGTATTTTCATATTTCAAACTCTTAATATTTGATATCATGATTAAATATTCATAATTCAATTTTTTTATGGTGGTAGAATGTATCATCCTTAGATTTAAAAAGATAAAAAACATATTCAATAGTGTACATGACATGCAACACCAAGTTTAGAGGAGAATATAATGAACTTGGACTTTATGATATATTTATTTCTAAATAAATTCAATATCTTAAATAGATTACAATATAGAAAATGACAGACTTAAATAAAACATCAGACTCTATTAAAATATTATTATTTAAAAATGACCACTAAAACATTATTGTGTTGGTGGATATGAATAGAAATAACTAAATTATGAAAATTATATGGTTTAAAAATATATAAAATAAATTTAATGGTAACATATTGATTAAAAATAAAATAATAATCATTTTAAACAAATAAATATGCTTTCTGAAAAATAGTATTTTTCTAAAATGTTTTTTAGTTACACATTAATCACATAATTTAAAATTATTTTTTTTACCAATTTTAGAAAATTTATTTGAAAAAATAAATTTCATTTTTTAAATATATAGGACAAAATTATCTTTGGGTTAATTTTTGGGATTTTTTTTATTATATTACCATGTTATTAGATAGTGAAAAATGCTGATTTTAATTGAAAACAAACATTTTGTTTAAATTATTTAACAATATAAATTATATTTAAAATTGGTTTTAATTTATAATTAGATAAATTATATTAAAAATAAACTAATTTAGGTCATTTTGATCAATTTTATGTTCAAATTCAATAAATATCGTTCTATACTTGTGAGAACTTTTATTTGGAAAACCAATTTTCCATTGAGTCTATGAGTGTTATTTTAAATTAAATTAAAAAAATATTGTGAATTTAATTTTTTTTAAAAAGATTCCAAATTTTAAATCACAATAAATAATATTATCTAATATTTTCAACATACTTTTTTATCAAATTGAATAGTGATAATAGTAAAAGTTAATTACCATGGTTAAGGTAAAATCTAATTTACTATGGAGTTAAACAAAACATATATTGGTTAAAATGACCTAAATACTTTTAAAAAACTCATTTATGGCCATATTAATATATCATCACATATATGTATCGATAGTGGCCCATTATAAAGGCTTTTTTTTCTGATAAAAAAATGGTTACCCTTTTTCCTTTCAAATATTCCATGTGTGTTCTCTCCCCCACTTATAAAAGTCCACCCCCTCTAATCCCCTCTTTTCATATCCAAATCCATTTGGTTTGAAAAATACCTACACAAATATATTATTTAAATACCTCCAAACATCCCATATTCTTTATTTTTATTATTGATCCCTCCTAAAATGTGTTTATGTATAAATAAAAAGAGGCTCTCTAAAAAAGAGGTAGGATTCATGAACATGAGTGTGTCTTTCATTTCTTATTCCACTAACTTCAAATAATATTAAACTGTGATAATATAATAAAACAATATCTAATATATACATAGATGTTATAATGATATGTAATAACCGGTATCCGTCTTCACTTCCATCAAATGTGAAACAAAACTGTCGATTGTGTGTAAGATGGACAACCGCCTCGTGAACCAATGTAATTCAATTTCCATCACCACATTTCAAGGCTAGATATAATTGCTGATTTAATTTTTATATATTGTATTTATGGAATTATTTTACTTCCAGATTTTTTATATCACATATACCTTATTACTTTATATTCCATAGGGATATGATAAGTTCACTCATATGTATGGTTGATTATCACCTCGTGAATCATTGCGATTCATTTTTCACATATGATTTACATGTAAGGGAGTAAGGTTAAAATTATTGAATATATGTGATATTTATTACATAATAATACTTCTATAAATATAATACCATATCTAAATTCTTACCTTTCAAATCCATTGGAAAACAATATTGTCACTTGTGCTTATATGTGGACTACTGCCTCCGCGTAAAGATGTGAATTGTTTTTCATTTTATTTTCAAATGTAATGTAATAAGAACTGATTAAATTAATATAAATTGTATTTATAACATAATAATTATTATATAAATTTTATTTTAATATTCATTTTCCATTCATTATATCCATCAGGAAAATTTTAAATAATGTTCATGCGTACGTATATCTTATTATCTCCATTAATGGTGTAATCCATTTTCTATATATAAATTTTATATATTATAATAAATAAATATCTAATGAAAATATATAGTTTTTTATATCATGGTTAAAATTATAGAGATTATGGAATGATGATCAAAGTAATATTTCAGAAATTATTGAACCAAAACATAAATTAAAGAAAGCAATTATCACCCAAAATAGAGATTTTATCAAAGAATTGTTAATAAACGGGTCATAAAAGACCATAAGTAAATAGTATATGGTATGAAATATATTATTATGGTTCTACAATAGATTTATAATTATCAATGACTCTTATAATGAGTGTTTAGACCCAAAAATGGATGTTGATCCTGGGGTAAGCATTTCTAATATCACATTTACTTTCATGAGATATATGTTATATTCACCACTTCTTTCATTAGTGTGGTGTATATACTTCCCATTTTGATATGTTATATCATGAATATATTTATATTCATGTTATTTAATGTTTTATTTTATGTTATTATTTTCATAGGGAAAATGATTCAAAAGTAACCAAAGTGGTAGGATATTTATGTTCAAATATCATGTTAATAGGGATTGTTTATAATTGAATTTCCATTAAAGGAAGTTATTTTATATTTTACTAATAATTCCATGTAATTTTATTTCCCTATAGTTATTAATAAATTATTCAATAAATAGTACCATATTCTTCTCTTTAATACTTAATTTTATTGAGAAAATATTTTTAATAAAATTTGACTTCGTGTATCTCTATGGTCAAAAATCCTTTTTCTTCCCAAATTAGGTTTTCTAAAAAGTTTCTGAAAAATGTTTTTAATATTTTCCAAAATATTTTTTAAATACTTTTTTACCAATTTTTTAATTTTTATAATTTTTTTGAATGAAATATTCATGTTATTTTCCAAATAAGACTCGTTTGGATTTTACCAAAAAATGTGAAAGAAATCTTTATTTTAATGTGTACGACATGCCCATAATTTTTTCCATCATGACCACTGAATATTTCAAATATTAAATTATAATTTTAAAACATTATTTTGTAAGAAAAGTGTTTTGAAAATATTTTTTGAAATTTTAGATTAGAAAAATAAAACTAAAATGTATATTTCCAATAAGAAGTGTTTTAATGGTGTTTTTATAGTATTTCTATTCATTAACAACAACAACAACCATTTATTTGACTTATGATCCATTTGGGATATATTATATTTATTTCATCCATATTATTTATATGGATATTTTTTGATTAGTTTGATTGGGATGTACTGTTTCGATATCATTATCCATATTATTATGCATGGTTTATGATTATGTTAATTGATTGGGGTAAAGTATTAAAATTTCATATAAGAGTTTTTTAATAATAATGTTTATGTAGATTATGCTTCAACCCTTTCATAAGAGAAATTAATTGGACTTATTATGTGATGGGAAGTTCCCCCTATATCCCCTCGAAGCATTGGTAGGTCTCATGAGAAAAACTAGATTGGGTATTTGGTTGTGGCCTTATCCATTTAAGTAATATGAATTAGAATAAAGACTTGATGGTATGTTTATGATTTCCAAAATTATTCATTCACTCATTATGATATTATTTATTAATTTACATTTGATTATTCGATTTGTTATAAAATACAAGGATATGCTTCAAGATCATATGAGTATTTATATGAAATTATTTTAACATTATTAATAACATCCAAATTATGCTCAAATAATTGACTGAATGACATGTGTTTCAGTTATATTCCTTTTCATACTTATTGTTATTTTTTATTTGTAATAACTTATTTTATATTAATACCCTTAATAAACATTTGATCTCACCTCTTTCTTATGTTTTATTTTCCCTAAGATATAAAGAAGTTTTTTATGATTGATATGTAGGGATATGCTAAGGGAGATAATGGATTTCTCAAAGAAAATTATTTTTCATTTTATGTTTTCAACTTTAATTTGAGTATAAATTATCTATATAGTTTACCAAGACTAATATAAAATATGGTCCATTAGGATGTGATTACTTATTTCTTTTGACAATGTAATAAAATAACAACTAACTTTGGACTACTTGGGCCATGGTGTTTACATTTTATAATTAATGTATATAATTTGAAATTAATTTTTGAATATAAATATGATAATTTTATATATATTCATAATATCGTTTTATCAAATTTTATAAAAATCACTATTCCTTTTACCAGTTATTGAAAAAGTGCTGATAAATTGGAACCCTTATCAGTGCTAAAAAATACGCTGACAAAAGGTAAACTTTTATCAATGCTTTTTTAGCATTGATTAATGTTACCTTTATCAAAACTATTATCTATAAAAGATAAATGTTCCCAATTTATCAGGACTTTCTATTTAGTGTTGATAAATATTAGAATTTTATAACATGTGATTTGTTCTAATGGATGATTCAATGATTTTTTAATCTTACATAGATTGAAATCTATCATGTTATTTCACTATGTTAGTAATAACCTTAATGTGTTTCATATGAGAAACATTATTATGTGTTGCATCATGTTTATAATAGAACAAATTTGATTAATATTTTTTGTTAAGGTACATTCCAAAGAAATGCCTTCTTCTCATTTTTAATGGCCTAAATGCTAATATTTTTTATTCAATTCTTATAATCCACATTTTAAGGGTTGAATGGGAACCCTTATATGGCTCGAAGGCTTCATGACATTACATGACCCGAAGGTCTCAGAGAAATTCATCACAATCTTTTCCTACTTGGAACTGACCCTCCTTAGTAACTACATCATGATGTTATCTCTCCAATATTACATGGTTGCTTGAATAGATGTATTCTTTTGAGATGCACATTCCTGATACTGATGGAGATTTACATACCCTCTCATTATTACAAGTCAATTTATCTTGAATTTTTTTAGTGAACCTACTCTGAATTCTCATATGGAGCCTATTCTTTATAGAGTCTCACTGGTACTTCTGCACATCATGTCACCAGAAATCCTTGTGGTAGACTGAAAGTCGTGAGGTGGCCGGAAGCCCATGAGGTGTCCCAAAGGCCTGAAAGTGTCTCAAAATCCTAATTGACCCAATTTCCTCGGTAGACCAAAGGCCTAAAGGACTCAAGGACCAAACCGGTGGCCGAAAGGCTGAATCAAATGAATAGCTTTGGTTGCACTATACCAAACAGTACAAACAATAGTATCTGATTTAGTACTGCTACATTACCTACTATAGTGATTCTATAGTAACCTGGAGAAATTCCTCCACCCAGATTTCATCCTGGGTCTCATCGATGCACATGAAGAGTCGCCACCGACTAGGATGAGGTTCATGTGCATGCCTTATTCTCAATAACTATCAATATTTAGAATACTATAGTACTAATATCAATATAATTATGAAATGAACTCCAAAATATAAAACATTAGAGCGTTTATTATGTTTTACTAATAATTTTATTCAATTGACTATTATTTCCATTAATCACAATATATATATAAGTATAAATGATCAATGACTTCAAGTAGGTTATGTAATTCAATTTTTTTTTAAAAACTGCACAAATATATTTTTTTAATATTCAAAAATGTATTAAAATTATCAAAACAACATGATCTAAGGTAATACATTTGAAGGATGATATAATAATTATTATAAATATAATTGAAAGGTATAGGGTTTACAAGAAATTAAAGTAGAATATGTTTTTAAATTTCATATTTCTCTCTCATCTCTCCATCTCTCATGATTTCCCCTCACCCCACCCATCTCAGGGCAGAAAGATCCCCCTCCCAATGGAGTTATTTTTACTAAACCGCTCATAGAACTATGTTTTGGTTTTTACTTATATAAATCTTCACATCATGTTTCATCTAAATATTTAGGTCTTTATTCTCATTGTGATTTTTATCATACAATTGTTTCATAAAAATTATTAATGAGATTTTATAATGAGGCGGTTATCATCGAATTTTACTAATATGAAGACATTTATTTCAATGATTTTTATCTTTCCCAATTTAACAATGTTCGTTTTAGAATGAGAACTTTCCCAAAAGGAGAAGCCTCGTTTATTAAATAAAAAAAAGTTACATAAATCTGAAATAAGGTTTCTTATAATAATCCCTATGTTAGAAAGATAATATCTCATCAGGTATATCATTAAGCTAGGTTAGCTTTGGAGAAATTGACCCTTTGTTTTCAACCCCATCAAAAAATAGTTTTCTTCATGATATATATACGTGATGATATAATTAATTGAAAAAATAGAATCCATGAAATTGATCCATCTGACAGACAGCTTCCATAAGAGATGAATGGTGTAATATCTAATAGCCTACATAATAGTGGTTGAATCATATTCAATCCACAAACTAAACAAGAATCATTATTTTTACATTTCAACCACATTGAATATATAAATAATTTTATTATCAAGAGACATAATGATTCCACGTGGACCATAGAGGAATCACATTGCATAACCATTATGACTTATGGAAATTGCACCATATCGAATAAGACATGGATTTACTCTTAACGATCCATCTATATTACGTTTGACCTAGTTTGAAATGGAGGGACCCACATGAATTAAATTGTTCCAAAAGTAGTAACATAATAACCTATAATTCCATTCATGATAAAATCATGAATAGATTTATCACAATAAGGATTTTGGAGAGTATTATATATTTTCATAGCAACTATGATTCATGAAAGATTCGACTGTATATAGAAGGAAATATTCTCATAAACTGAATTATTTCAGATAATCCCTATCACATGGATAAGATTTGATCTAGAAACTAGGAAGAGATTAATAAGTTACTGATAAAAATAATCTTAATATATACACTTAATTTCTCCTAGATGTTGACTATTTTGGGGATCTTTACTTTGAAAAAATCAACAACAAGAGTCCATAAAGTAAGAGTTGTAAATAATTTATGAAACATATAATGAATTTCATCCCTATATTGATTTTATAATATGAATCTAAAGAGAAAATTAATTCTTAAAAAATTAAATAAATTCATTAGTAGAAAACTAGGAATACACCCCCTCCATGTCAGGGAAAATGTAGATGAGATAATCCAACTTATACTCAAACTCTTAGGCCAAACATTCATATTCCCCGACACTAACTCATGGGATAATAATTTCCTAGATGGATTTCCATTAGTGGTAGGTTACCAAACCAAAATTTCCTCACCCTTGATGATTTTATAATTAAAAAACATTTTATAGATCTTAGTAGGAAGTGTGTCCAATGAATTCTTTATTTTCTCCTTAATCGACACATTTTTTTCAACTGATGGGTCCTGAGAATTTAATATGTTATGAAGAGGCGTACATTGTAACACCCCGACCCCTATAGACCATAGCTCATGCATTACTTGATACATTGGCATGGTTTTAAAGAATTCAAATATCAATGGAACGATTAGTTTAGTTTTATTGAAGAAACTAGATACATACATATAACTCAAATTACATTGGGAAAGGTAACATATTAAAATACATAACAAAAAATAAAAATTACGTCCACCAAAACTCAATAAATGATATCTTATTCAGAATAAATTGGAGGTAAACAAATGAAATAGATTAGCTCAAATACTCAGTAAGGGTTACAAATTGCGGAAGCATGAATCATTAATAACTCAATCATAAACAACTTGTCATAGTCAATATGGCATGGTGAAAAAAACAATGCTATTAATAACAGAGAATGAAACAACATCCATAGATTTTTTCCTAGTGAAAGCCTCATGGATAGTAATAACTGATAATGAATAAAAATAATTCTTATTAATCTGATGTCATGTATCTACCACATGATACCATAATACCATTAAAATGGTTTAGTTCTGTGGGTAGAAATGCATCTGATTTTTGGAAACAAACTCGAAGGGTTTGTCGCCAAATGATTTGTCTCATGAGACCTTTTCATGAATCAAGGGGATATAGAAGGTACAAACTTCCACTTCATATCAAAATCATTATTTATACATTTATTTAAAACAATAGAGATATTCCTTTTCAATATCCATATAGAGTAGAGGATAAAGGTTCATCAACATTTCTATAGTAAATACAACATTCCAAATAAATCCCATATGTAAAATGGTATATAGTTTATACCATAAACATATCCATGATATGAGAATATGTTTATTCAATATAAATATAAGTTTAAATTAATAGTTATCTCAAATGGGAAGTAGGTACACCACATAAGGATTATTAGGTACACAATACAATGTTAGATACAACAAAATGTTAGTTGAGACAAAGTCCCTTACCACAATGTAATTAGTCAAATCATATGACCAGAACTTAATAGTCATAAAATGAACCATTAAATACCATGAATATAAAGGAAATAATGATATTATATAAAAAATGGTAGTATTAATACACCACATACAAGAAATAAGGAGCGAACAATGGAAATCTCGCGAAAATGAAAGTGAGATGAGAAAACCCCTTACAAATATTTCGACATTGTAATGGGTGCTATTGTGAGGGATTAATGAGAGTTAAAGGGATATCCCATTATTCATATATCATTTGGAATGTATGGGGGATATTCAAAAACATACCCCATCATTAGGAACTAAAAATAATAGGACACAACATAGGGGGAATTCTTGAATGAAAGTGACCGAGAGGATCCCTTACCAAGAACATATCATTAGATTGAGGACAAATAAATGACATTATTATATGTGAGAAACATAAAACCAGAAAATAAAAGTGGATATACATAATAAAACAATAATAGGTCATTCACACATATTCTAGGAAAATAAAAAACCAATGGTATTGATGTTTAACTCAACGAATGGAAATTGAGATAAGACATCCATTACCTTAAACACAAAGGTGTTCTTGATTGTTCTGGATGACATGAATAATTAAATTTAGATTTATTGATTAATAATTAAATAACCTCATAATCATTTAATTGATATGGTATAACCTTATTAGGTTCATTCATGACCTTTTTGATGGGTTTAAAGAGATTCAATTTTATTGTTTTGGAAGCATTTTCTTCCTCGATTTTTCATGATCAGTTTACTTTTGTTGGTGAATCGAATTTAATTTGAAACATAGATAAACATACATAATTATATATATATATATATATATTATTAGTGAAATTATAAATAATATAATAATGATTTTGGGTTATATACTTGAGGATGATTCATTAGTTAAAATTTATTGATAAATTCTTGGATTAACATTGCCCATTTTGTGCATAATGAAATTGTTTTGTATTATTATTATGTATTATGAGTGTGTAAGGATTATCGAACATTTAATGAGGTAAAATAAATATATTAAAATCATGTTAAACCATTAAAAAAGTTTCATGACTAGTCTTGAGGATATTAATACAAATTGAAAACCCATCTTCCTAGAGAGTGATAAATTAACACATCTCGGATAGTGTTTGCATTTATAGAATAAAAGGAGGGGAAAAGAGTGATGATGATCAAATATTCCATTAGAATAATGAAAATCCATTACATGAAAGGTAATGTAATTTTCAAGGCATTTGTATCAGGTGAGGTGAAAAGAGAGTAACGAAATAAAAAAAGTTGTAAAATAATTTCAATGAAAATAGAAGAGAGGTTCACCACTTGAGTACTCCTCCTTGAGTAACTCTTTGAGATCTTTTTTTTTGCCTTAGCGTGAGACTAGAAGGACTTGGACATGGAGAGAGATATTGGGAATATTATTGGGCATGATTTAGGAAAGGCATGAAGCTTGAGTAGTGTGGGAGGAAGAGGGTGTGAGGGGTGGTTTATATAGTGGAGGAGAGGAGAGATTTTACATTATTTTATTTATTATTTTATAATTTTATCTCAAGACTGTGAATATTATTGATTCAGGTGATCCCAAATAGTAATAATGGCTTGTGAATTAAAACCAATCGGGCTTAAATCAACCTTGAATCACTTATGATGAAGTAAATAAAGTATTTAGCATTTATCGTAATTTATTGTATTTTACTATTCATAAAAAATACAAGTACTTCAGAAAAATCCTTAAAATTCACCATTACCATTTTTCTACACGAAAAATCTGAAAATGAACTAAATTTTTCAAAAATAAATTTCTAAATATAATAAATTTATTTTTTAATTAAAATCATTATTTAATTGAAAAATATTTTCACTTTGAATATTCCTCTTCATTTTTAAAGTGCCTAAATTTATTTATATATTCATGGGTATGGATACAATTAATAAGAGTCATATTACTATTCATAAGGGTAATTTACTATTCATAAGGGAAGGTTACTATTCCTATGGGTAGGTTACTATTCACCAAAAATTAACTTAATTCTATTAGACTCTAAATATCATCCTGATCGCAACCGTTAGTGTTTATTTTCAAAATTTAAAACCCAAAAGTAGACAATTTATGTTTAAAATCAAGGTTAAGACTGTATCTTAAATAACAAACTATTGTTTCAAAGAAACCTAGTGCTTTATAAAATATAGGCTATCTAATGAATTGAATGTATTTAATAGTAACATACCATAAAATTTTTGGGGTGTTATATTATTCCCTCCTTTGGAAATTTCATTCTCGATACTTTTCATGCATAAAGCCCTCTAAAATTGTGTGGGTGGTTCTTCGTCATAACATCCTTAGGTTCCCACATTTCTTCCTCCATGTTATGGTTTCTCCAAAAAAACCATGACTAGACGAGTGTTACGATTTCTCAATACCTTCTCCCTTATGTCAAGAATCCCGATAGGCTCTTTACAGTATGACAAATTTGGATCCAGTTCTATTTCTTCATAGGTGAGTGCATGCGTTGGGTATAGCATGTATTTCTACAACAATAACAGATGGAACACATCATCATCATTAGAGAGACTTGGAGACATTGCTAAACGGTAAGCTACAACTCTGATTATTTCTAGAATTTCAAATGGTTTGATGTACCTTGGACTCAATTTCAATTTTTTACCGAAACTAAAGACACCCTTCCATGGAGATAGTTTCATAAAGACATGATCTCCTACTTGGAATTCCAAATCATTTATCTGGTTGTCAGCATAACTCTTCTACCTACTTCGTCCTAAATTAATATGGTCTTTAATTTTCATTTCCTTTGTCATGGTCTCTTCAATAAGTTCAGGGCCTATAAGTTTCCTCTCACCAACATTATACCAACAAGTTAGAGTTTGACTTATCTTTCCATATAATGCTTCATATGAAGCCATTTGAATACTAGAATGGAAACAATTGTTGTAGGAAATTTCAACCAAAGGAAATAATTTATCACACATACCTTGAAACTCAAGAGATAATTATCTCATCATGTATTCCAGAGTTTGAATAGACCTTTCAGAATGTCCTTCGGTTTTGGGGGTGAAAAGAAATAATCATATGAAGCTCAATATTCAAAGCCTTCTGGAGACGTTTCAATAATTTTAATGTAAATTGGGGATCTCGATCAGACACAATCGATATAGGTGCACCGTGAAGTTTTACAAAATCATTAATATAATGTCTTGTCTGGTGATCAAGTAGAAAATCCTCTCTTATATCAAAGAAATGTGTTTATTTTGTGACATGATGAACAGTTACCCATATTGTATCATTCCTTCTAGGGGTCATTGGTTGTGTTTGTTGTCTTGGGTCACTCTTGTATTTCCTTTTTCATTATAGGATCAAATAGGATTCCTTCCTTAGAGAAAATATTTCAAAGAAAAGAAACTAATTGAATCTATAATTTGTAGTCATTAAACTTCCCATATAATTCATTTCTCCTAAGAGATTTCAGAATAATCCACAAGTGATTCTCATTGTATTCATAGATTTTGGAGTATACTAGGATATCATCGATAAATACCACAACAAAGTCATCAATATATTCATTGAAAACCCTATTCATTAGATCCATGAAAACCGATGCTGCATTAGTTAGTCCAAAAGGCATTACTATATACTCGTAATGCCCATTCCTGGTTCGAAATGTTGTCTTAGGAACATCTTCTTTTCTCACACGTAGCTGATGATATCCTGATCAAATTTCAATCATCAAAAATTATTGAGCTCAATGATTTTGATCAAATAAATCATCAATTAGTGGAAGATGATACCTATTATTTATTTTCATATCATTGATTTCCCTATAATCAATGAAGATCCTCATGGATCCATCTTTATTCTTGACAAAGAGGATATGGGCTCTCTTTAAAGAAACACTAGGTAAAATAAATCAATTTTCACTCAATTCCTTTAGTTTTTTATTTAGATACACTAATTATATAGTGGCCATTCTATATGAAGTATTTGATATAGTTCTTGGACCATGAATTAAATCATTAGAGAACTCAACATATCACACTAGAGGATGTTCAGATAAATCCTCTAGGAATACATCAATGTATTCTTGAAATATATGTACATCTTGAATTTGAAGATTTCTTTCCTCACCCATAGACATTGGGTTTACTTCCTCTAGAATATTTTCATTCAATAGATCTACTGGGGGTGGATCTATATAAGAATCAGTTTTGAGATTTCTTCTAAACAAATTACGGATTCTACAACATTTTAAAATATTGTAACTTTTTTATTCTTGTAATAAGTCTTTGCATCATAATTTGATAGCCAATTTATACCGAGAATTATATAAATGTCAGTCATTTGAATGATGATAAGGTTAGCAACTAAAGTACATTTATGTGTCATGCGGGGGACAAATCGATATGCCTATGTTTCAATGTTACACCCGTATAAGTTTTGACTAACAACTCCTTTATTAAATCAAATTGGAAATGTATAAATTTCATAGAAAACTGTGATGATATAAATTAACGTGATTATATATAATCTAATAAAGTTTTGGATAAGTTTTAGGAAACAAATAATGTACCTAATACTACATCGTTAGGAACTTCAACCTCTGTGGTTATAATCGCATATGCTTTCCCTTGCTCTCGTGGCCTTTTCTGAGGCATTATTCCTTGGCGTTTATGACACTCATTTGAATAGTGTCACATATCTCTACAATTGTAGAATTTAATATCATTGACTTATTTCTTCCCCATGAATTAATCAGATCGATGAACCTTTTCTCTGCACTTATAGTAGACTCCCATTCATTTCAAGCATTTCCTAGGATGATTCATTCCATAGTTCGCACATAAAGAAAATTGATTCATTCCATTTTTATTCTTTGGGGATTCACCTTTTTCATGGTTATCAATGTACCGCGTATTATCGTGGTTTCCCTTGAACAATTTTTGTCTAGAAAACTCTCTCTGTGTTTTGTTGGCACTTAATTAAATTTCATCATAAGATGAAATTTTTTGAGAATCCATTGACCATAGAAGACTTGACTTAATACCTTCAATGAAATGATCAATTTTTTCTACTGAGTCACATACGTAATCTATGGAATAGCTATCTATCCCTATGAAGGTATCCTTGTACTATGCAACACTATATTCTTCCATTTTTTTAAGACAAGTAATTTTCTCTTCATTTCTGTTCTTTGATCATGATGGAAATATTTTTCAAATAATATCTCCTTAAAATTCCAGCAATCCATAACTTATATTTATTCTTCCCCAGTGGTATTCTAGATCAAGGACCACCATTGATCAGCGTCACCCTTGAGAAAATACACCGCCAACACTACATTTCCATTATCATTGCATCTTAATGCCATGAATATATTTTCAAGGGACTTGATCCACTTCTCATATTCCATAGGATTAGTAGTCCCACTAAAAGATAGGGGATTATACCGCATGAAACAATCCAAAAAAGGTGTAGCATGTTTATTCATAACAACCTAAGTTAGTTTTCCAAATATGGTCATGATCTAATCTGATCCAATATTGACTATGCTGGCTTGCTTAGTGGGGAATCCCTAAATTTTCCCCAATTATCGATTCACATTCTTCCATTTGGCACCATTTCTAAATAATGGAATACCCCAGATTAGGTTATGAATCATAATTTATAATATTTACTAGAAAATTATTTAGTATAAATTGAAATCTAAGGCATATCTAATCTCATAGACATGGTTCCTCTAAGGAAAATTTTTCATTAAGTTCATTCATAATGGCTTCTAAATAAAATGTGAATTATCCTAAGAATATACCCCAAGAGTGTCAATACTAAGAGGGCAGAATGACCCATTGTTGTGCTCTAGGATACCCTCTGTCAATCCCAAAACTTCTTGTCAGAGTTTTCTCTCCTAGGTAGATCTGTATAAGATCAACCTCTACCTTTTTGTTTCCAGACATGGATGTATTTGCTAGAAAGATCCACATAATCGATTACTTACCCAAATTCCAGGACGTTCTTGTATGTTTTTCCTCAAATACTACCTTAGGTATTTTTTCCCTAATCTGCATTTTCCAAACTAGTTTTCATGTTTGGTACTAAACTTCCTTTGATACCAACTGTAACACCCTGACCCCTCTAGATTGGAGCTGTTGCATTACATGATACATTTCCATGGTTATAAGGAATGAAAATACCAAAGGAATGATCAGTTTAGTAGTCTTGAAGAAACTAGATACAGACATGTAGCTCAAATTAAATTTGCAATGGTAAAAAATTTCTATAAATAACAAAAACTAAAAACTGCATCAACTAAAACTCAATAAATGATCTCATCTACATAACCTATTGGAGGTAAAAAAATGAATGGTTTGAGCTCAAATTATTAGTAAGGGTTAAAAATAGTGGAAGCATGAATCAATAATAACTGAATTATAAAAAACATGCCATATTCAATATGTCATGGCGAAAAAATCACGCTATTAATAACTAAGAATGAAACTACATCCATATATTTTGTCATAGTGAAAACCTCATGGATATTAATAACTGAAAATGAATAATAAAAATTTTAATTAATTGTACATCATGTATTTAGAACATGATACCATAATACCAACAAAACACTTTAGTTATGTGGGTAGAAACCCAACAAATTTTTTGGAAACATACTCGAAGGGTTTGTCGCCAACTAATTTTTCTCATGAAACATGTTGATGGATGAGGGGATATAGTGGGCCCCAAAGGTTTATAAAAGTCCAAATAAATATTTATTCATTGATTTGATACCATAACAATGTGCCTTTTTGATATCTGTATAGAGAATAGGATACAGATTCATCAATATTTCCACAGTTAAAACAACATTCCAAATAAACACTGTATTTAAAATGGTATAAGGTTTTGCTAATAAACATATCCATGAAATGAGAATATGGATATTTAATATAAATATAAATTCTAATTAAAATTGATCTTAAATGGGCATTACGTACACCACATAAGGATTATTAGGTGCAAAATACAAAGTTAGTCACAATGAAATGGTAGTTGAGACAAAGTCCCTTTCCACAACGTAATTAGTCGAATCATATGACCAGAACATAATGACCATAAAATGAATCATTTTATACCTTGAATATAAAGTTAATCATGATATTATATGAAAAAATGGCAGTAAAAATACACAACATACATGAAATAGGCGGTGAACAATGTAAATCTCACAGAAATTAAAGTGATATGTGAAAAGCCCTTATAAACATTTTGGCATGGTAATTAGTGTTATTGTGAGGGGTTAATGAGAGGTGAAGGGGTATCCCATTATTTATATATCATAAGGGTAGTATTGGGGAGTTGTGAAAACATACCCCATCACATGGAATTAAAAATAAAAGGACACATCATAGGGGGGATTCTTGAATAAAAGTGAGAGAGAGGATCCCTTACCAAGAACATATCATTAGAGTGAGGACAAATAAATGACATAATTATGTGATCCAAACATAAAACCACAAAAGTAAACTATATATACATAATAAAAAAATCATAGGCCATTCACACATATTATGGGAGAATACAAAACCTATGGCATTATTGTATAACTCAACGAATGGAGGCATTTAAGTAACTTTGATCCCGAAGCAAAACCGTGGATTGTTGGAGGAGATTTTAATGTGGTGGCGGATCCGGAAGAAAGAAAGGGAAGAGTAACCTTTCCCAAGAAAGCCATCCTTGCTTTTGTGTGCTTCATGGCAGCAAAAGGTCTCTCAGACCTAGGCATTGTGGGTGACCAATTTACATGGTGTAACAACCAGTAGGGTCTACGCTGCTCTTGGGGTAGGATGGACCGGTGCCTGGCCAATACCCATGAAATTTATACCTTCTCCAGCACAAAGGTAACTCACAAAGTTTGGGGTCTGTCAGACCATTCCCCCTCTTAGTCTCTCTGATGGCCTCACAAAGGTCGCAGGTGTCGTAAAGATCCTCTCAGTATTGGGTGGACCGTCCGGGCTATCATGACCTGGTCAGATCAGCATGGGGTGTTCCATTTCAAGGCAACACATGGCAGATCTTGCATGAGAAATTCCAAAGGCTTCGTCCCTTACTGCATTTGTGTTCTAGAGAAGTACTTCCCCATGAGGATGAATTATGAGTGGTTATGAAGGATATAAATCATCTGGAAAATAGCCTGAATGAAGAGTGGGATGATGGGGTCTACGAGGATATATCGAGGAAGAAGTGTACTATGGCTGACTTACTTATCAAGCAGGAGTGACTGGCCAGAGAGAGGGAAAGAATCAAATGGCTTATGGAAGGATACATGAACTCGGGCCTCTTTCATGCATGTATCATGGAGAGGAAATATCAGGTAAGGCCGAACATACGGTTGGATGATGGTTCATTTACAGACGTCAGATACATTATGGGAGGATTTTCCAATTCCTTCTTCCAGAATCTTCTTGATAGCCCTCAGTCGAGATGGCCCACTGGTTATCCATCAGAATCCATGGAAATCTTCGAAGTTATTCCTAACATGGAATCTAAGTAGATGAATGATAGACTGGGGGCCATGCTAGACAAGGGGGAGATTAAGAAGGCACTATGGCACTTGTCTTTGGATCGTGCCCTAGACCCGGATGGTTTCCCTGGTTCTTTATACAGGGGCTCCTGGGAGATAGTGAATGTTTCTCTGATCGTGGCCATCCAGGATTTCTTCCATGGGGGTAGTTTTCCTAGGGTGGACTGCGCCACCACCCTCATTCTCCTACCCAAGACTGAGGACCCATCCTTGATCTCACATTATCACCCAGTTATTATGTGTAATTCCCCTATAAGATCCTAGAGAGCCTTATTAACTTGAGACAGGTCACCCATCTTCCTCAATGGATTTCTCCCAAACAGAATGGGTTCATCAAGGGTTGATCTATCCAGGAGGCGGTTGCCTTTGCGCAGGAGATGGTTAACGACGTTAACATCAAAACTCGTGGATCAAACATGGTCATCAAGTTGGATATGAACAAGGCCTACAACTGGGTCGAATGGATCTTTATTAACAGAGTCTTGGAAGGTATGGGTCTTAACTCCTGGAACATGGATATTCTCTTCTGCTGCTTCAGCGTTGTGTGGCGTTCAGTTTCATTTATGGGTAAATCTTATTGTTTCTTCAAGTCTACCTGGGGCCTTAGGAAAGGGGACATGATCTCGCCTACTCTGTTCATTATCAATCAGGGCGTTCTAAGCCGACTTCTCCATAGAAGTATTAGTAAAGGAGTAATTCTTCCATAGAGTTTCCTATTGAACACTCCGGTGATCTCCCACCTGATGTTCGTCGACGATAACATCCTGTTTCAGAATGGAGAAAGTAGATCCATGTGTAGCTTATGTGAGGTGCTGGATGGTTATTGTTGTTGGAGAGTGTAGGGAATCAACAAGGGTAAGAGAGAATTCATCATCTCCTACAGGTGCTCAGTCGAGAGGGTGGAGTCTGTCAGCAGACTTCAGGGCATACAGAGGGGGAGTTCTCTATGTCTTCCCTCGGAGCACCTCTATCATCTGGGAGACTCCAGATTCAGGACCTCGACATCATAATCTCCAGAATTGTTGAGAGATTACTGAACTGGAAAAATAAATTCTCATCTTTTTTAAGGAGGATTGCCTTGGTGAACAACGTTTTGATGGTTTCCCCCATTCACGGCCTCTCCTCTAGAAAGTTTCCCTATGGGTGTGATCAACTACATCTATATGATCCTCACCTCCTTCATATAGGGCACATACATAGAAGGGAAGAAACACTGGGCGTCCTGGATCAGAATGGAAAAACATGTGGGTGAAGGGTGAATCCGTGTGTGCAACCTAAGAGACATCATCTTCTATATGCATGCAAGACTTACATGGAGTGTGCTGGAACGACATACTCTATAGGGATATTCCATGCACACTCACTCATCGTGGTTTCGAGGATCGGTGGATAGGGGTCATTCTACCCTCTGGTCGACTGTTGGGCCGATTGTTGAGGTATTTAGACCCTTTTTCTGTTGGTTGGTCGGGAGAGGTGACCTATCGTTTGGGCACCAAGACTGGGGGGTGGTGTGTTGGAATTCCATGGGTGCCAAGCCATGAATATTACTTTCAGGTAAGTGAGCATCTTTCCATATTTCATCTCTATAGTTATGGATAAGAGGAATAGGGAGATTTTTCATCTTCTTCAAATGAACTCTGAAGATGACAGATGTATCTTTATCGACGCTTCCTCGGGCCTCTTCTCATTTAAGTGCTTCCGGGGTGTGATTCATGGATTGGGGAAACCAGGGGGATGGGATGAGATTATCTGGGTGAAAATCATTCCTACTAAATACAACATTCTCACACAGAGGTTTCGTACGAGATCTTTTCCAACTGTTGATAGCATCTGCAAGTGTGGAATCGAACTAGCATCCAGGTGCGTGTGCTATAGAATGCATAGAGAAAAGAGAGCTACTCATTTGATCATTGACAATGAATGAGCGATCAAGGTTTGGAATTCACTAGGGGAATTTTTGGTCATTCATACTCCATATGGTGATATCGTTTTCTTTCTTGGAGGACTGGTTCCATGGCGGTGAGGGAGGCGGGGTGGAGAAGGTGTCCCGCTCGGTGTTGCTTCATGACAGGTGTTATTGTATTTGGTAGGCACGAAACAAGATGAAGCATGAGGGAGGGACAGTGACTGCTCTAGTTATAATTTTCTGGGAAAAAATATATTTCTAGACTAGAATAATGAAGTCAAGAATTGGAAAGATGCTCCCTTACTTCACTGATTTCAATCTCGTTCTAGGATGAATGTCTTCCAGTATAAGGACAGGAAACTATGATAGATGGTGTATCCCTTCAGGTGGATTGAAACTCAATATGGACGATTCTTGTATAAAGGGGTACATGAGTAGTGGGGGAGTGTTGTGGGATGGTTTTTGTTCTGTTTACATAGAGTTTTCGGCCAGGTTGGGTAAGGGGTCCTCTCTCCAAGAGGAGGTTATGTCTATGTTCACTGGGCTTACCATGAGTAGGTTGCAGGGGTTGGACATTTCAGAAGTTCAGACGGACTGCTTGGTTGTCCATGATTCCTTGAAAGGGTGTTGTGTCACACCTTGGTGGATATTCTATACTTTCAGAAAATACAAAAGGTCCCTCAATATCAACATTAGTGTACGGCATACCAGGAGGGAGGGGAACATGGTGGCAGACTACCTAGCATTAGTGGGGTACCATGGCATGAAGGATGTGTTTCTTCACACGGCTGGCAGCATTAAATCCAAGGGTATTGATTTTATTAAAGGGGATGCCCACGGTTTACACTAATTCAGACCCCTGTAGGCTTCCTTCTAGGGGGGTCTCATTTTTGCTTCTTCCTCTTTGTACTTCTTTTGTTTTTCTTTCTCTTTCAATAAAATTACAAATACAATATTGGATGAAATTAAGTTAAGATATCCCTTACCTTAAGCTCGGAGGAGTTCTTGATTGTTCTTAAAGACCTGAATAATCAACATTAGCTTATTTAATTAATAAGTGCAGAACCTCATAATCATGTAATTGATATGGTATAAACTTTTTAGGTTCATTCATGACCTTTTTTATGGATTTTACGATATTCAATTTTATTTTTTGGAAGCATTTTCTTCCTCAATTTTTCCTGACCAGTTTAGTTGTGTTAATGAAAGGAAGTTCATTTGAAATGTGGTTAAACATCCTTAATTGTAAATATATATATTTTAGTGACATTATATATTATATTATAATTATTTTGGGTTATATACATGAGTACGATTCATTAGTTAAAAGTTATTGATAAATGCATGGATTGACTTTTCCCATTTTGTGCATAATAAACTTGTTTTGTATTCTTATTTTGTATTAGGAGTGTGTAAGGATTCTAGAACATTTAATAAGGTAAAATAAATATATTAATATGAGGTTCAACCATTAAAAATGTTTTATGATCAGTATTGAGGATATTAATTCAAATTTAAAATTTGTCTTCCTTGAGTGTGATAAATTAACACATCTTGGACGGTGTCATCATTTATAGTATAAAAGGAGGGGGAAAAGAGAGATGATGAAGAAATATTCCATTATCATAATTAAAATCCAGTACATGAAAGTTAATATAATTATCATGGCATTTGGATGAGGTGAGGTGAGAAGAGAGAAAAAAATAAAACTACTAAAAGAATTTGAAAGAAAAGAGAAGAGAGGTTAACCTCTTGAGTACTCCTCCTTGAGAAACTCTTTAAGACCTTTGTTTTTGGTATTTTGGTGATACCAATAGGCCTTGGACGTGGGGAGAGGGGTTTTGAAGAGTATTTGGAAGAATATAGGCATGTCTTGAAGCTTGATTGGTGTGGGAGGAAGAGGGGGTTAGGGGTTGTTTATATAGTAGAGGGTAGGGGGAATTTTACATTATTTTAATTATTATTTTAAAATTTTTGCTCGAGACATTCAATATTCCTGATTCATGTGATCCCAAATAGTAATTATGACATGTGATTTCGAACCAAGTGGGATTACATCAGCCTTGAATCACCTATGATGCAGTAAATCAAGTATTTAGCATTTATCTTAATTTATTGTATTTTACAATACATAAAAAATTCATGTGTTTTAGAAAAATTCCAAAAATTCACCCTAACCATTTATTAATGTTTAGAATCCAAAAATGAACTCCATTTTTAGAAAATAATTTTCTAAATATGATAAATTTAATTCTGAATTAAAATCAATATTTAATCAAAAAAATTAAACACTTAAAATATTCATCTTCATTTTTAAGGTGCCTAAATTTATTTATACATTCATGGGTATGGATACCATTCCATATAGTTATATTACTTTTCATAATGGTATGTTACTATTCATAAGGGTTGGTTACAATTCATTAGGGTAGGTTACTATTCATTGAAAATTAAGTTAATTCTCTCAGACTCTAAATATCATCCTGATCGCAACCGTGAATGTCTGTTTTTCAAAATTCAAAACCCAGAAGTGGAAAATTTATGTTTAAAGGCTAGGTTATTACTATCTATTAAATAACCACATATTTTTTCAAATAAACACAATGCTTTATGAAATACATCCTATCTAATGAATAGAATGTATTTAAGTGAAACATACCTAATAATGTTTGGGGTTTTATATACATGTTCAGTTAATAGACTAAAAATTTAGAGAAGAATTTATGTTTTCCAACCAGGTATAATTTTATAAGATGTTGCAAAAAGAATTATTGAGGGTAGGTTATATAGATGAGTCTACAAGATTTAAATTCTCATCTTTGAGCCTACACAAAAATAATCATATAATAAAGGAAAGTGCCTCTGACTTCTCATTGATGAGCCTATATAAGAAATTTTTCATTAAAAATTGATTGAATTTTTAGATATTTTTAACACCAATCCCTCCATAGTCAATAGGTTAACAAAATTATTTTCAAGGCATTGTAAAAAGTCTTTACTGTATAATTGTTCTACCCAAGATTATGTTTTAAATATAATTTTTTATAATATTAATGAATTAATCCATCCATTTATAGGCCATAAATGAGTAAACAAATTTTGACATAATAATAGCTTCTACAAGGCTTTCCCTACCTACCATTGAGTAGGTTTTTTTAATTTCTAGAAATCCAATTGGTTTCTAATATAGATCCCAATGTGAGAAAAATGGCTGACATGTGTTTTTCCCTAAAACATAATGACACAAAGATAAGTATATGTTAGAAAACCTTCTCAAGGAAATAATATGTTTATTTGATTATAACTTTATAAATGGTTTCTTTCACCATAATCTATGAATTTCATGATTAATCATTCCATGAATTATCTTATAATTGTTACACCATGAATATTTATGTATGTGTGTGTGTTTATTTTTTATTGGACTATTTTTATTAATATGATTGATGATTGAATTGATTGTATAATTAAATTATGGGGTTATAAATGATAAATTTTATTTTTCAAATTCTTGTCCAACAAGAGTTTGATAAAATATCAAATACATCATTCATAAAATATTTCTTGAGATGTCAGATTGATAATGGATGGTGAATGATAAGTGTAAGGCGTGATCAAAAGGTTAGTTAATTTCTAATGGAAACTATTATTTTATTATTAATCTATGATATCAATAATGAATAATGATTATAAGAGACCTAACATGTTATTTGGATAAAATCATATATCATAATTAATAAATCCTATATTGTAGATCTTGTGATAAATAATGCACCATATTGATAAATACTATAAATATATTGATTGTTTTGAAGATAGGTTTCAAATTTAATAAATGTTATGTATATAATTTAAACAGTAACACACCTCAATATTTTATCAAATATTTTTTTCCAAATTCATTTAATCTTTTCAATATTATTCATTTCATGTAACACTGAATATAGATTAAGTTATATGAAATTACAATGTTTGGTTTAAGTTTCATGGATCACAAATTTATGTTTTCACTGCACTCAACCCTCATATTTTATTTATTTATACACAAAAATATGATTTCCTTTTGTTACACACAATGTGGATTTCATTCGATACCTTTCATTACACACAAGGAAGAGTTTTATATAAATACGATATACTATTAATATTGATACTAAAAAATTATTATAGTTACAACCTATCCATTGGAATATAATCATGAATAATATTAACTAAATTTTGAAAATATTATTTACACATGTAAATAAAATGAATTCTTTAGTTATAAATTTTCTAGAAATTAAAGTAAGAACTATATGAAAATAAAGAAATTCATTTTTCTAGGAAAACTATTTTTCTATGTACAAACACAATTTTATCTCAATAAATTAAACAAAACACTTTAGATGAATGTTTTTAAAAAAAATTATATTTTATATATTTAATAATGTTTTTTAATGTATACATGAATGTTATAAGATAAGAATAAATCCAATTTTATGAATAAAAAGATATATTTTTCTAAAAGATAATTTTACCTCCTTTTAAGCCCAACTTATTGTAAATATTATTTTTGAAACTTAAATTTTTTTTATTTGAAAAAAAAATTCTTTTTTTGATAGATGAATATCAAAAAAATTCTTTGGGTGAATTTTTTTTATTTTTATGAGATGTTTCATTTTTTATGAATAGTGAAAAACACTATATATTAATTGAAAATAGTCTATTTGTCTAATTTATTTATTTAGTTAAATTATTTTTTAATTCGGTTTTAAAGTTTAATTATAAAACTTTTAAATCAATTAATCCAATTTATGTCATTATAATCATTTTTAGACAGAAATTGGAAATAAAAACATTTTAATATTTTTAACTTTTCCACTTTAAGAACTCATTGTCACTGCCTGTCTGTGGGATTAATTTAAATTAATTTCGTCCACTTATGTCATTAGAATTGAGAAAGTGGGCTCAAAAATTATAATCATAATAATATATAATATATGTTGAGGTAAAAAATGTTTTTAAAAAAAAATTGGTGAAATTAATTAAAATTAATTATAATTATTAAAGGGAAAAATTATATGGATTAGTGGTTAAATTTTAATGTTAAGAGAAAAAAATAACTGAGACACTTACCATGACCCATTTTATTCCCATATTTAGACCATATAACCTCTTAGATATTATTTTATGAGTTAGTTTATCACAATTCAATGAAATTTACCAATATGATATGTTAAGTAAGGGATAAGACAAAAAATGAATCTTCAGTACCCTAAACATTCATAATGCCTTGAGATATAGATAAAACAACATATATTAAGTTATATATTTAATTTTGAAATATAAATGAGTTATTATTATAAAAATAATTTATCATTAATTTTTATGGATGAATTAGTTTCTTTAAATTCCTATGGAACACCATAGAAATGATTATTTAGTTAGTAATTAAAAACAAAAATGATAATAAAAATATTAATAGTGAATAAAGTATAATGAATTATTGTGTTAAATTAATTTTTTAGATGAATATGTCAGGTTAAATTGATTTTATCTTAATATTTTTTTCAACATTTTCTTGATATTATTTAAAATTTAAATTATGTAAATAATGTCAAAATTGACATTAATGTTATTTTATAATAGTTGATACTTTATTTAAAAGTTACTAAAAACTATATATTAAGACAATTGATTTGAATATGTTAATAAATATAAAATATTGTATTCTAATGGACTAATTGATTTTTTAGAATGAAAATATTTACTCCTAAATATTAAAAACATTGTTGGCAAGATTCAGGTTAAATTAGTGTTTTTGTGTGTTACATACTCTTGTTTTAAAATTAATTTCCAAAAAAAGAGGATTTTTATTTTTTAAATTAGATATAATATATATAATAAGTGGCCATAAATTTTCTAAAAAATATATCTTTAATTTTTTATTAATGGTTAAATTATGTAGGTTTTAAAACTTGTTACCTTAATAAAAAGCAAAATGGTAAAAGTGGGGAAACATAGAAGTTAAGGAAAACAATTATAAAAATGCACGTCTTTTTGGGTGTTGGAGTTTTAGATCAACCATAAATCCCATTTAATCCAAAATGTTTTCATTTTTTTAGAACATGAGGTAAGGAGACCTCCCAATAGTGTTTACCTTTTGGTATTTTAAAGAATGTCACTCATCCTCTTCTATAAAAACAATTCACTCATCCCCCTCTCTTCAAACATCTCTACCACTTTTGAATCAGAAAACCCATATCCAATTATCCTCCCATCTTAAATTCGTTCATAATATAAGCATCATTTTTTGAATAAATCAAACCAATGAATCCTTCTGGTGAAATCCAAAAGGAATTACGCAAAGAAGAGGTAGCATCTTTCAACAAGATCCTTAGTTTTATTTATTTCTCCACACCCTCAATTATTATTATTCCATGATTATATAACAAAATATGTATCATAAATATAATGAGTTTTTATTATGATAAGGTTAATACTAACACTAACACACAAATCCATCAAATGGGATATATAACCATCATTAGTTTGTAAGATGGACTATCACCTCATGAACAGGTGAAATGAATTCTTTCACTACCACCTCTCAATGATGGAAATAATGAATAATAATTATATAAAAAAATATTAATTCTTTCCATTTTGTGTGAATACGATAATATTGTTTGTCGATGTGTGGGCTATCACCTTCTAAAAGCGATGTGATTCATTCACATTTTACATGGAATGTATTAAATATTGGTGTAGAAAATGTATATGATATGTATGAAATAAAAATTTTAATATGTTTGTAATATATATATATTATTTACATTCTTTATTTAAATTCAATAATAAAGTGGAAACAATGTTCGTGCTTCCGTATGGACTACCATCTCCATGAACGGTGTACTACATTTCATATTTATAACATTCTTATATTATTATTAATACTTATATACTAAATATATTTTATATTTATATCATGTTTTAAATTATTTAAATAAGTAAATTATGAAATAAGTTATAGGATCTAGAATAAAAAGTAAAAAACACATACGAATAACAAAGTGGTTACTACCTGAAACATAACATTAATATAGAGTCGTTAAGAAATGGGTAATATAATTTGATAATAAAATAATATATGGTATGATATATAATAATATGTTTCTATGGTATATTTATAATAAATATATATTTATTATACAATATTTTTCAACATGTATGAAAAAAGTTAAGACTTGATATAAGGGTTTTCTCATCTCACTATTAATATCTGTGAGATAAATTATAAACTCACCACTAATTTATTTTATGTGGTGGAAATAATACCCTATGAAGTATTATATCTTTAATTTAATTTATTTGATGACATAAAAATATTTTATTAATGTTATTCGGTCATGATTATCCCAATTTAAAAGTTATTCAAGTAGTAAGGGGTTTCTGATCTCCCCATTTATATCTGTGAGATACATACCATATTCACTACTTGTTTATTTTTTGTGGTGTATATACATCACTTTTACATGTTATATCATTAATTTAATTTATTTAATGATATTAATTTTTTCAATTAATTTTATTCCTTCACATATGTCAAAATTCAAATGTTACTGTGGTAGTAAGGTTTATCTCGTCTCACTTTTATTTATGTGAGATGTATGTTATATTCCCAACTTATTCTCTTTGTGTGGGGTATATATTGACCGATGAAATTTTTTATCACTAATTGAAATTATTTAATGATATTAAAAGTTGTATTTTTTGTAATTATTTATTGGGGATTATTATTCAAAAGTTACTCATGTAGTATGTGGATTTTTAGTCTCACTTTTATTTCTATGGGACTTATTCCATATTCACCACTCGTTTATTTTATATTGTGCATATAATTTCCTTTAATTTATTATATTATAAATATCCTCAAATTTATATTTATTTATTTATCCATTTGATTATATCATTTTCATGGGGTTTACGGTTAAAAAGTTACAAAATCGGTAAGAATATTTTGTCTCAATTTGCCTCCATTGAGACACATGTTTTTCTATACACCTATATTTTCTTATGAGGTACATATATTGTCCATTTGGAATGTTGTAACTTTAATATTGTTTTTTCATCATATTATAATCTTCATCTAATTTTATTCACTCATGGGGAATATAGATTAATGTTCTTAAAGTGGTAATAATTTATTACTAAAATATCATTGTTTATTAGGGTTGTTTATGATTATTCTTTCATTGATGAAATATTATTATCCGTCCCTCAATAAATATCATGAGGATTCTTCATATATAGTTGTTCATGACATATTCTTGTATTTTTACCATTATTACAATCTTAGTTACTTAATATAATTAATAATGTCTAACTGTATTTCTCTCTCCAGTAAGAACTCTCTTTTTATTCAAAGAAGCATGTTTTCAAAAATGTTTTTCTTAAATTATTATTTAAGATAAGTATCAATTTTTTTAAATTTTAATAAATTTTAATGTTATTTTCCTAGAAAAATGTTTTTAAAAAATATTTATGTTTTGAAAAATATTTTTTCAAAGTAGAAAATATATTTTCCTCAAACAATGTATACAAAAGATATTTCAATTTTTTTCAATCTAAGATGAAATCCGTTGGTGTTACTCATTCATTTATGATGATATTATACAAGTTTACCATTAATATTCTTCCCATGAAAAGTTTATGTTTTGATGGAATTATGTCTATGACACTTGTTTCTCTTCCATGGGTTATATTATTATGATACCCACTTCTTTTCATGGGTTATGCTTTGATGATTATAAAGAATATATCTTTTCAATAGTATATGAAATGATGACATGTTTATGATACCAATTTCATTTTATGGTTTATGAAGGGATGAGTGTTTATAATCTAATAGAACACATATGTATTTTTTTATGCGATGGGTGGGACTTATATCTCCATTCATTGCATTGGTTAGAAATTTATATCTCATTAAATAATGATGGGAAACAATTCGATGGTCTTGATCCATTATGGGAAGAAGGGGAAACCTGGTCCACTATGGGAGGAAGGGGAAACCAGATTCACTATGGGAGGAATGGGAAACCAGATCTAGTGTGGGATGCAGTGTATCCTGATCCACTATAAGGTAAGGACAAAGATTGGGGATGGTGGTCTGTTCTACCTAGTATGTGTAGTCACTATAAAGTTCTCAGATAAGTTTTGGCAATGATCCTTCACATATAGAGAATGATATTACATGTTTATGTGTCGACCACAATTCCATGTATTATTCCTATGTTATGACTTAATGGATTATGCTCTTCGCTCCATTATCATTCATGTCTTATGAACTACTAATTTTTATTCCATGATTAATGTTTATGATCTTTGATATGTAAGTTATGATTTTCAAATGTTATTCTCATATTTTTATACCATTATTTTCATGTTATGCTTATATATCTCCTTTTTTTATTCTTAAGGAGAATTTGAGATTGTCCTTTATTATGTTTCCTTTCCCTAGGTTATGAAGAAATGATTTTAAGTAGGATTACGAAAGGTTAATAACATTAAAGAATACATTGAATATCTTTCATCAAGTGAGAATATTTATTTCCAAGTTTACATAGACAATAATCTATTACGTTCCTCAGGCATGTAATTTTGTATTTTGCTAAATAATATTTTAAAATGATTTAATATATATACATGTTAATCCTGGATCACTATAGATACCCATAAAATATTTTCTAAAACATAAGAATTAGTTTCTATGAGAGTTGCATTAAATTTTTTCTTGATAATGATACCATAAGTATAAATATTATGCTATGGATAATAAATAATTTCTGATAGATGATAAATGAAATGATAAACCAAAGAACTATTTAATAATGAGACATAAATGATAATTTCCATGTAATGGATAGTGAATAAATAATGAATCATAAAATACTATTTCCATGAATCATGAATGATTTTTTTGGAGTGAAAAATATTGAATAATGGTTTATAAAATACTATTTCCCGGAAATGGTTAATTATAGAACAATGATTTTAATGTTTTAATTTCCATAAATGGAAAATGGATTAATCATTCTTTTGAATGATATTTTTTTATGTAGAAGGTTATTTAAATATTTTCTCTTAAATTATGATATTAACTAGGTAATTCATAATAATTTAATTATTTAAAATCAATAAAATCCTTGTGTAACAACCCGAACATTTATAAATGAAATTCCATTTCTCAATGAATAAATGTCTTATTAAGTAACATAGTTATATAAAATACATAAAATCTTTTATACCATTATAAAATATAGTTGTTGGGATTAAAAACCCTATTAATCATCTTATTTATAGATAGTATAGTTGTTGTTCAGTCATCGTTAAGATTACTATATATTAAGGGGTAAGATAAAGTATAATAAATAGAGATAGAAGAAGTGATGATCTTGAATATTAGTATAATACTCAATAAATCTCAATTATTAATGCTTCTGAGTTATATTGTGTTATTGGAATTTCCCCTTGAATAATACCATATCTTAATTTACAAACTAAAACACAAAAAATCGTTTATTGGAGATGTTCAAACTTATATAGATCATGACACAAACCATTTTCATTGAACTACCCCTAGAAGGGTCTCTGTGTCTATAACCTTATAGAATCAAATGGTGTGTTTTATTTTAAATGAAATAATAATTATTTTTATCCATTATTTTTATTAATTTATATATATATTTATATATCAGTTAATAAAAATTAGAATTTGATACAAAGATACCAAAATTGTGTTTTTGAAAAATATATGGTTTTAGTACTCTTTTTGATAAATTCAAGAATTTTGAAATAAATTTTGCCTTCATTTAATATTGTTAATAAATAATTTATATTTATATAAAAATGATAATAGAATTTAATGATGTCCAATGTAATCTTTGTATGGTTTAGAAAATTGTTATTTCCATAAAACAAGTATTTTTAATTAAATAATGTTTTTTATTTAAAAGCCTAAATTATAATAATTAGGAATTTTTTTTATTAAATAAATATTATTTTTGAAATAATCATATTTAAATTATGCAATGTTAATTTTTTAATAATTTTCTAAGATATTCAAAAAATTTAGTAAAAATTAAATACATTATAAATATACGTTATATATTATGACACTATAATAGCCTAAAAGTTATGTAATAAATGATATAAAAGAAATATATGAAGAAATATATATTTCACCTATAAAATAATGTGATTTTCAAGTTATTTGATAAATTATATAAACTTTATAGATTCTATAAGAACTTATATTATATTTTATGGTTTCAAAATCATTTCCTTATGAACATGAATCACTTCCACATCACCAGTGGTATTATTTTAAGTAGTTAGGTTATAAGATATATAAAAAAATTTAAACCACTCAAATTTTATATAATATATGCGATGGTTTTTAGATTTTATTATATTATCATATAGATTACAAAACCTACGTTTGGAAATTAATAAATAATTCTACACTATTTTCTATAAATACACATCTATAATACCACTCCTCTTCACTCAAAACCTATTGAGAATAAATTATTTCTACCAATACCTTTATAAATCCATCTCAATGTGTTAAAAATATCTTAATAATATTCCTTAATTCTTTTAGAAGTTCCCTATGAAGGTAAGGAATTCTCTCCTCTTTCGCTTTATTCAAGCATTTTATTCATATTATGCCATTTTATTTCCAATTTTATTTTTGGAATATTTTTTTACACATCCATTATATTGTAATTATGATGTCCAATTAATGATATACCACCTTTCAGCCCCATTAAATACTTCTGTGACTCATTATGTACACCAGTTATACTACCGCAATTGTCCTACAATTTTTTCATGTCAAACATTTGTTTAATGAATACCCATGTCCTTTGGGTAATGTTTTATCTCATGATATATCATGTATTATATATGATATCTTATCATACACACATTGTTTTATTATGTCTCAACGGTTAGCCTTGACTTATGCTTGAGATTTCATGTTTTATGTCGTTAACACATTCTCATTGTTCCTTGATATTATCATCTTATATCATGCTTTGATGTTCATGTTTATGATTATTTCAACTTTTATATCACCTTGATATGCCTCTTGGATAACATTTATTACTTTCATCATGTTATTATTTGATTATATCCTTACTAGGATTTATATCTCACCTCTTTCTTATGTACATCCTCAATTTATCTTGTGCATCATTAGATGATTGATGGAATATAAGGGAATGATTTAGAGTTTTTAAACAATGTTGTAACCATTTTTCATGTTAATTTTATGTGTATATAATTACCCAAATTCACTTAGCCTCATGAAATTTTAGGATTTTATTAAGAGTATATTTATCTAATAAATCATTAATTAAGGTGTATTAAAGATATGGGTTATCATAGTTGGTATCATAGTAAGGTTTAGTTATTTTTGAGGATCAAGATGAGAAAATATTATTGAAGGCCATAGGGATAAGAATAAACATGAGAAAATATCCCTAAGTTTTGGTAAAGTATATAGTATTTGTTTTGTAGTAAACGAAATCTCTATCAAGTTATTTTATGTTGATGTGTCTCGAGTACAGTTCTATCTAGTGGTAATAACCCTACAAATATGCGCATTGATTATTAAGTCGGTCAAATCATGGTGTGCGAAAAAGAGGCCTTAAATCACACCTGGTTTGACACTCTAGACAGATATTTTTTAGAAAATCCACGTTCTTTTAATAAACAATCATGTAGGGAACAAACATTACCTTAAAATCATATGTTTGGAAATAAACCATGGATAACTTATATTGAAAACTAAAAAATCATAGGTTAGGGAATATATGTTATTTTTTTATTTATCTATTTTTATATGCAGTTTCCCTTTTATAAGATTAATAGTATGAAAATTACCATCCATGATTTCCCTTTGTTTTAGTCAATGGATATAAATATGAGCAAATGAATCAATGAACAATGTGATGGCCAATGTAATGACTGAAAAAAATGAGATGCTCAACCCCACGAGATATTGATTTGATAACATCATGATGATACATTCTCAATTAAATCATGATTTGAAAAAAATGAACCAGGGGTAAAAACCACACCCCCGAAGAAAAAGAAAGTTATAATTGATAACTTTATTTGATAAAGGCCTTTGGATTTCCATGTATATAATGATCCTTTAATCATTGAACAATATATAAAATACATTGAAATTATCATCATAACACATTGATGATCAAAGAAATAGAATTTCATGGTGGATTTTTAACACATGGAGGTAAAAGATGATCAATGGAGAACATTAACAAAAAAATATGAATTTTGAGGGGGAGATAAAATTAATGGATTTGAAAAAAATTCATAACAAAATCGATAAATAATTTAGTCAAACTATTTAACTAAAAATGTGGGGGGGGGGGATTTCCTAGGAATCCAGGAAAAGGACACCAAATCCATCAGGGCTTATGAGGATTACTTCACAATATTTTCATGATATGCCTCTAGATTTGTCATTAAACATGAAAGTAATGTTTATCTCTTCATTAGAAGTCTAAATAAAATTATATGAAGAGATTTGGTGATATAAGACTTTGAATGTTATAAAGAGATTGTATTATGTGACCTTATAGAAAAAAATACAATAGAATCTCAAGGGTCTCGGGGGTTGGGAGATTTGAAGTAGAGAATGGATTTCAATACTAGGGGAGCGATGGAGAAATATCTTGGTAGAAAGAGAGTTTAAGAGATCATTTTTTAAAAATGTGGTAATAGTCATCTCGTTAATAGCGTAAACAAGACAAGGAAATTATTTAAGTGTGGGAATGAAGGGGACCAATCTTGATAATATAAATGGGGGGAACCCTCCAATGTGATGGAAGAAAGGAGTGCTTCATTGAACCATCATCATATTATCCAACATTTAAAAATCAGATAAAAAAGACACTCTATAAATTAATTAACTAATCCAAGGGTTTACAATGATAATAATTGAAATCAAATTCCATGGCCTAGAGAGTAATGGATAGTTTATTCGATCACAACTAAAAAGGTGGATCCTGACATGACACATTGATATGTACGATAGTTATTAATTCAATAATAGTGAAGATTCTATTTGATTCACATTCTATGCATTTTTTCATATCATTAAAGTTTAGTATAACTATTCAAAAAACATCAAAAACATGATTGTGGAGATATAATTGGAAACAAGAAATGTGGAAATCAATTTATCCCAAGTATATAAATTCCCCTAACCATATTTATAAGAATAACATCCCAGAAAACATTTTGATACTCACTTTAATGGAATTCAAAGATATTATATGTATGAATTGATTTTACATATTTAGAGAGAACATAAATTGGAGAGATAAAGGAATTAACATTTGTATCTCAAATCACTCAATGACTCTATATAGGTTCAAGAAGAAGGATGAATCTCATTTTGAATCATGGTCTCAAACTTGTATATTATTTCATCATGAAAAAGAATATCCCTCTCAAATTTATTAAAACTATGGAAAATATCATTCTTGATGAAATTTCAATTATAATGGAATGTGATGATTTTTTTATGTAGAATTATCTAACCTTATTATTTTTCATGAGGTTACGTTCTCGATTGAGCATAAACTTAGAGCTTTCCAATATCTGAGACTCTATTCAGAATAGCCAATGTTGAACTGGAGTAGCTGAAGAAGCAACTACAAGAGAATTTGGGTAAAGGTTGTATATGCCCATGTGCATTAATTTGAGGTGTACTAGTCCTTTTTCACAAAGATGAAGGATGATTCAATGTGCCTCTGCATATATTATTGTGATCTCAACAATATCACAAAAATGAACAAGTATCCTTTGATAACTATTATTGATTTTTTTTATCAGATACATGGATCATTGTACTTACCAAATTTGGATCTTCAGTTCGGATATTATCAAGTAAAGTTGAACAAGTAGAATGTCCCCAAGTCATATTTTCAAACAATTTACAAGCACTACATTTTTTTAGTGATTCTATTTGAACTCACTAATTCTCCTGCTATCTTTATGGACATAATGAAAAGATTATTTAGGGGTTACCTTGAAAATTCTATGGTACTAATTATATAAGATATTATTATATACTCTAAATCAAAGGGGGATCATGATGAGGTTATTAATGTTTTACTAAAGACCATGTAAATGGAAAATTTGTATTTGAATCACAATAATGTGATTTTTCAATGCAGAAATTAAAATTCATGAGAAATGTTATCACTAGTAAATGATTATTTTCTGATCCTATAAATACCCAAGATTAACATATATAGACATTACATCATTTTTATGGATTATTTATTACAATTAACCAACACATTATTGAAGACCGTAATTTTTTAGTGACATTAGAAACTTTGGAATATACAATCTGGTTCATAAGTGAGATGCATCATCTCCCACTTCTTCTTTACAACTAGAACCCTTATTATAAATATCAGAGATAATACATATCTTCATAAACTAGGGGAATGAAAAATAAGAAAGGGTGATATTGGATGCTTGGTAAGGGTAATCATGGGAGATACATAAGCATAACATGAGAATAGGTGTATGATATTATTATCGTAATAAATGAAAATCATACGCTAAATATCAGAGATCATAATCATGAATCATGGAAAATATATTCGTAGTTTAAAAGAAATGAATCATAAAAAAATAAAATAACATGATCCATGAGAGCATAAGACATGGATTTTGTGTCATATATATAAGCATAGAAACAAATTCATTATTAGTCAAGCCTCACTTCCAAGACCATCATAGTGGAAAAAGTTTTTTTACTGAACTAGATTCTCTCCACAATCTCCCCATGAATTACTAATCCGAGTTCACTTCCCATTCCAACCCTATATTGATGAATTGTGTTCACTTCCCGTTCCATCCCTATATTACTAATCTCAGTTCACTCCCCATTCTATTCCTATCTATCTCCAATGATATAAATCTTTACCAAATTTATTAAAGGTATATATAGGTACCATCCATTATATAATGAAACAATAGATATTTGTTCCACAAAATCATAAATATTCTCATATCATAATACATGAAATTAAATGGGTATCTGTAACATCCCAAGTAAGTAATGAATAATAGATATTTTTATCTATGTCTATTAATGATTAAGATAGTGTTATAGAGGCTTAAAATGAAAATAAATACAATCTTACGCATGGAATACACTAATATTCTTAAAAGATTGTTTTACTGCCTTTTGATGGCAAACCATTTTTGAATCTATATTTTGAAAATTTTATAAACTATGTTTGTCAAAATAAACTTATTCTTTATGATTGGGACATCAAATTTACCTTGTGTGAATGTTTGGTATTTTTCTGACAATGTTCATTTTTTAATGAATAGTGAAAAATACTGCATTTTACATCAAAACTGCTTTTTAATATAATTTATTTATATGATTATATTATGTTTTGAATTGGTTTTTAAGTGAAATTAGGATATATGTTTACCATTTTATCCAATGGTGGTCATTGGAATCAATTTCACTTTGAAATTAGACTTAAACTGGTGTCAATCTTTTGATACTTATTGTTTTGTAAAAACACGCTATTTGCTCTGGCAGCGGGAATTAATTATTAAATTAATTAATGTGACTTATATGATTTTAATTTTGAAAAATAGACTTCATTTTTGAATTCGTAATATCAAATATATCTTAGGGTGAATTTTTGGTAATTTTCTGAAAAACTTCAATTTTTGATGAATAGTGAAACCACTAAGTGGTAATCAAGCAAACTGATTTTTCAGTTAAATGAAATTTTACCACTAATGTGTATTGAATTTTGAAAATCCGACATACATGGTTGTCATTAAAAAGTAAAATGTGGTTCAATGAGATTATAATAATTTTTTGGTGAATAGTAACTTATTAAGTTCTTAATCGCGATTAGTGTTAATTAGGGTAGTTTAAGGTATAAATAATGCTTTAATAATATGAAATGACCTAGACACATGTCCCAACCTCATTGGTTCTGTCAGGGCCGACCATGACATGCCATGGGTCAACTTGGGGACCCCATGGATCCACTTTTGTTGGGAAATGACATAAATTACTTTTTATTTAATGTTAAAGTGAAAATGACACAAACATAATATGTTTTGTGAAAACAATTTTTAAGTGGGGTTATACAAGTCCAAATTTTGATTATAAATAGTCATTGGAAATCTAAAAAGATTTCCTATATCATAGTAGTTTTTTGAAAATTTTTAGACATTAAATAAATTTAATTATTTATGACATAATAATGATGCAGCGATGACATCATTATTTGACGATTTAAATAAAATAGAAAGATAATGTAAAATATATGAGCTACACATGTCCAAAACCAATTGGATGAGTGGATTTAGAACCCTTATCACCTTATCCACGAATTCTATCAATGTGGGACCTTTTAAAACCGAAACACATTTTCAAATAAAGTAATGTTTCTTTACTTTCCAAAAGTGCCCCTCCTCTCCCCTTATAAAAGGCCCCCACCTCTACGTCATTTCACACACTCTTCAAGCCTTTGGCTCGGCCAACCCCTGCCCATTTGCTCTCTCCACATCCCTCTCCTCATCCTAGAGGATTCCCTTTGGGCAGAATCCTTTCAAAGGAAGCCTTTTAGGCTCAAACCAAAAGGAGTTACACTTTTTAAGGTAATTCATTCTCTCATGTTCATTTGTTTTATTTTGCTTCTCCAACCCCCTAAACTCTTTTTATTTACTTCCTTTGTAACAACACCAGTATCTTAAATATACTAGGATGTTTTTATAAGATTTATTTGATCTACACTCTCACACAACTACATCAAATGGTTAAAGAACATACGGTTTCCGTGGATGGCGAAATTCTGCCTCCCGAAATGATGATTGTTCAACACTCATTTAACACCTTCAAAGGTGGCCATTATGATGTCACTATTTTTATATATGATATATAATATGTTTATGTTTTCCTTAAGCTTATGTTTTTTTCATTTTGGGCATACCTTTATGGTTCCCATTATGGGTAAACACGATATCTTCATTTTAGGAAGTGCGGACTACCGCCCCCTAAAAGTGATTTGATTCGTTAATACCATATGTGGGATGTGTAAAGGATAAAGTTAATGATATTATATATGTTATTATACTGGAATTATAATATACTCTTATATCATTATGATTCCATTCCATAAAATATGAAATAGAAATGGAAGTAGCGTTCATGCGTACGTACGGCTTACCGTCTCCATGAACGGTGCATTTCATTTCTTACCTCTAAATGTGATGTAATATTATAAATGCATGTATGTACTGGATATATATGACATATATGATATCTACATCATGAATACCATTCTGGATATAATGAACCTTTGACCAAATTAACTACATGTAAGTGTAAGAAGTCTATTTTTGACTTAAGAACCAAATACCGACAAAATGAACATTATTAACTTAAATGATTACATGATGTTCATAACATGGTATAAAAGGAATAATGAACTTGAAAAATATTCTTAAGCAATTAGAGATTAACTCAAGTTTATTATTCAGGAGATTAAAGAACGGTCGGGTCAAGTCGGATACGAGGTATGGGACTTCATCTCAATCTCCTTTCGTTGAGGCATATTTTATTTTATACACAACTTTCTTTTATATGGTGTATAAACCCATTTGAATTTTACGTTTATTCAAAAGGAATATTTTTTATACGAAGCGTTTACTAAATGAAAAAAGGGAATGTTTTTGTCGTACGTATGCGGCGATAACGACTTCTCTGCCGTCGTGACCGTTATTTGAGTTTCAGCTTCCTCTACAAGCCATACCTTCTTTTTAAAAGAAAAATAAATACCATGTTTTACTTTTCTTTTATTTTGGTATTGAAAATGGTTTTCATAATGTTTTTATATCAATGTGTTGTATTGATATCTCGTTATTGAAATGTGGAAATTTTATGTTTCCTTTATGCATGTTTTATGTGATCTGATTATGTTATGGTTCTTGGGCATTATTATGAAGACGGGTGGTTCCGTGATAAACTAAGGGCGGGTGAGCCCGTTATAGCTCTCCAATGCATTGGGTAACACGAAGGAGTGAAACGTTAAGGTTTCTCCGAAGAGATTTTAGGGAATATACTGTGATGGGTATTCCAAACGTAACCAAGAGGGTTACTCCCTACGTAAGAATGTTATGAATGCCTCAAGTTACCTTTATGTCTTATGATTTCTATGATTTATTCATGATTTTATGAGGTATGTTAAAGTGCCTATGTTTTATGGGTAAAGTATGATTTCATTCTTATGTATATATGAACTCATGTTTCCTTTCCATGTTTTTTTTATAACCCATAATGAGTTTTTATGCTCATCCCAAGTTTTTGAAATGTTTTTCACAGGTCAAGGGAAAGGTACATGATAAGATGATAGAGTCAAGGATGTGTCAAGAAATAATCTATGTTTTATTTTAAATGTGTTTCCATTGATGGGAATGAAGAATACTATCTTTATGTAACCACTTTGTTTATATGTGGAATGTAATGCAAGTTTTATGATCTAATTCTCTAAAACTCTAAACCCGAAAAGATCCTCAACGTGTAATCTTGTAATAACTCAAGATTAAGTAAGGTTTAAGGCTGGGGCCTTATAGTTGGTATCAGAGGTCGGTTTAGATAAATTTAGGAGTTAGAATTCTATTAAATGATTATCCAAAAATATTTTTTTTGGTCAAATTGAAGTGATATAGCATTTAAAGATTACCATGTTGCTTCATCTAAGACATGTTTGTTCAGAATGGTTTTCCGCAGAGGAAACAGGGAAGCTGTGCTAGGAAGGCATACAGAAGGAAATAACCTTCCGAATCAGCATCCAGAAATGGTCGGAATTGGAACTGAACAGTTTGTTGCAGTAATGGCGCAGTTGACTCAAGCGATAAATGGCGGTGGTATCCATACACGAGATCAGCCAGACCAACGGTAGAGGAACATGTCAGTGGTGGAACATTTCATGAGGCAACATCCCCCATCATTCAGAGGATCATCTGACCCTGTGCTAGCTGAAGGGTGGATTAAAGCACTGGAGAAGATTTTTGATGTCATGGGGTGTTCAGACAATCAAAAGGTTAGTCTTGCTATTTACCGTTTGGAGGGTGAAGCAGATCAGTGGTGGTCTATGGTTAAAAATATCAGGGACGCCGATGAGATTGATGCTCTTGACTGGGATGAATTCAAAAGTATGTTTCTTGAGAAGTATTTTCCTAAGGCTGTTCAACTTAGGATGGAAAAGCAATTCTTGGAATTGAGGCAAGAGGAAGACTCAGTGGCTGCCTATGAAGAAAGGTTCACTCGATTTGCAAGGTATGCTCCAAATTTTATCTGAGACCTTGATAGTAAAATCAATCATTTTTACTCAGGATTAAAGCCAAAATATCGAAGGGCATTAGCTTCTCGTGAGTTTAAAAGTTATGAAAATCTTGTTCGATGTGCTGAGAAGGTGGAAATGGAGTTTTCCGATGACCAAGTTTTCTATAACAACCAGCAGAAGAAGAGACCGAGGTGGCAGGAGAAAGGTAAGAATTCTTCAAAAAATTCTGATGGTAAGAGAACTAAGTTTCCAGTTTGTGATAAATGTGGCAAAAGGCATGCTGGGGAATGTCTTCTGAATTCTGGTAAGTGCTACTGATGTGGTAAGATGGGACATAAGGCTCGTGATTGCACTGAAAAGGATCAAGGTGAAGGTAAGAACAAATTTGATTTACAGTTAGTGAAATGTTATAAGTGCAATGAGATGGGTCACTATGCAAACGAGTGTCCGACAAGGAGCTTGAGTGATGGGAAGCAGTTAGACTACAAGCAGAAAGGGGTGGTGAAATCCTTTGCAACTACTTCAGCAGATGTCGGGCCATCAAATGAAGTTATATCAGGTACTTTGTTTGTTTTTTCAGATTATGCCAGTGTGTTGTTTGATTCGGGGTCTACACATTCTTTCATCTCTGAAACCTTTTCTAGTAAAATGGGAATACCATCTCAAGAAATGACTCCTGAACTTTTGGTAAAAACGCCTGGGGGAAGTGTCGAGGCAAAAAGAATTTATAAGAATCTTCCTATCCTTATCTGTGGAAAGAACCTACTTGCAAACCTTATTGTTCTACCTCTAGTAGAGTTTGATGTTATCTTGGGTATGGATTGGATCTCTATTTACCATGCTAAGATTGATTGTAGAGCTAAAGAAGTTTCTTTTCAGAAAGACTTTCAGTTTGTTTACAAGAATGAACCCTTACTTTTGATAACATATCAAGAGGCCGAGAAACTTGTGAAAGATGTAAATGAATGTTACCTTGCACACGTCGTTGAAAAAAAAGGAACTGTTCAGATTAATGATGTGCCAGTGGTAAATGAGTATCCTGATGTTTTTCTTGATGAGTTGCCTGGAATAATACCAGATCGGGAAGTTGAGTTTACTGTTGACTTAGTTCCTGATGCTAAGCCAATTTCAAAACCCCCTTATCGAATGGCACAAATTGAACTTTTAGAGTTGAAGGAGCAATTGCAAGATTTATTAGAGAAAGGTTTCATTAGACCTAGCACATCACCATGGGGTGCTCCTGTTTTATTTGTTAAAAAGAAAGATGGTTCTATGAGACTTTGCATTGATTATAGAGCCTTGAATAATATCACTGTTAAGAACAAATATCCTTTGCCTCATATCGATGATTTGTTTGATTAGCTCCAGGGGGCTCAGTTTTTTTCAAAGATTGACTTGAGATCGGGGTACCATCAGCTGAAGGTTAAGGAGGCAGATATTCCGAAGACCACGTTCCGTACGAGATATGGCCATTATGAATTTGTAGTAATGCCTTTTGGGCTAACCAATGCACCTGCTGTATTCATGGACTTAATGAATAGAATTTTCCATGAGTTCTTGGATAAGTTTGTGGTGGTTTTCATTGATGATATTTTGGTGTTTTCTAAAAGTAAAGAGGACCATGAAAAACATTTAAGAGTTATCTTGAAAACCTTAAAAGAAAAGAAACTGTATGGGAAATTCAGCAAGTGTGAGTTTTGGTTGCAACAAATTTCTTTCCTTGGTCACATTGTTTCTAAAGATGGAATAACTGTTGATCCTGCAAAAACAAAAGTTGTGGAAGAATGGCCAAGACCCACAAATGTAACCGAGATTCGTAGCTTCCTTGGTTTGGCGGGCTATTACCGAAGGTTTGTTAGAAATTTTTCACGGTTATCTAGTCCAATGACTAAGCTAACTCGGAAGGGTGTTAAGTTTATCTGGACAAAAGAATGTGATGATTGTTTTCAGGAATTGAAAAGAAGATTGGTGAATGCTCCAGTTTTGGCACTACCTTCCAGGAATGGTGAGTTTGTTATATACAGTGATGCTTCATTGAAAGGACTTGGTTGCGTCCTAATGCAGAATGATCAGGTAATTGCTTATGCTTCACGACAGTTGAAAACTCATGAGGTAAATTACCCTACACATGATTTGGAATTAGCTGCTGTTGTTTTTGCTTTAAAAATTTGGAGGCATCATTTGTATGGAGTAAAGTGTGAAATATATACCGATCACAAAAGTTTAAAGTATATATTCACTTAGAAAGAGTTAAACATGAGACAAAGGAGATGGCTGGAATTAATCAAGGATTATGATTGTACAATTCATTACCATCCGGGAAAAGCAAATAAGGTGGCTGATGCTTTGAGTCGAAAAAGTAATGCTTCATTAACAATGTTGCGGTTGGAACGTGATCCTTTGGTTAATGATTTGATGAAATTTGGCATAGAAGTTGTTGGTGCAGGAAGTCCTTCTGTTTTGTTTCAGGTATCAGTGAGATCATCTCTATCAGATAGAATCAAGCAAGCACAGAAGCAAGACAGTGAGTTTCAGAAAAACGTAGAGCTGGTTCAGAAAGGTAAGTTGCCTGAATTCAACATTGATAATGATTGCGTATTGAGATTTGGGAAGAGATTGTGTGTGCCTTGTGATTCACAGTTGAAGATAGAGTTGTTATGTGAAGCTCATAGTTCTCCGTTTTCAGTTCATCCAGGCAGTACTAATATGTATAGAGATATGCAGGAGTATTACTGGTGGGATGGAATGAAAAGAGATATTGCTGATTTTACTGTGAAGTGTTTGACATGTCAACAGGTTAAAGGAGAGCGGCAGTTACCAAAAGGGATGCTTCAGCCTTTACCAGTGCCAGAGTGGAAATGGGAGAATATATCCATGGACTTTGTTGTTGGATTACTGAAGACATCTCGAGGTAATAATGCAATCTGGGTTATTGTTGATCGCTTGACCAAATCTGCTCATTTCCTTGCTATACGAGATACTTTCTCTCTTGATCAACTTTCCCGTTTGTATGTTAAAGAGATAGTCAGGTTACATGGATTTCCTCTCTCCATTGTATCGGATCGTGATCCCAGGTTTACTTCTAACTTTTGGAAAGGCCTTCAGAAGTCGTTGGGTACTAAATTAAATTTTAGTACAGCTTTTCATCCTCAGTCAGATGGGCAGTCAGAACGAACAATTCAGACCTTGGAGGATATGCTACGAGCTTGTTCTATGGATTATCAGGGAAGTTGGGACCAACATCTTTCTTTGGTTGAATTTTCATATAATAACAGTTTCCATTCCAGTATACAGATGGCACCATTTCAGGCATTATATGGTAAGCGGTGTCGAACTCCAGCTTTCTGGGATGAAGTGGGTGAAAGGAAGTTGATGGGACCAGAATTGGTAGAAGAGATGGCAGAAAAAGTTTAGCTGATTCAGAAACACATGAGAACAGCTCAGAGCAGGCAGAAGAGTTATGCGGATAACCGGAGGAAGGATCTATCTTTCGAGGTAGGTGATCATGTTTTTCTCAAGGTTTCTCCTTGGAAAAGTGTGATGAGATTTGGTAAGAAAGGAAAGTTGAGTCCAAGGTTTATTGGACCATACGAAATTCTGGAAAGAGTTGGATTAGTTGCATACCGAGTGGCTTTACCTCCGAGTTTATCTCACGTACACAATGTTTTTCACGTTTCGATGTTGAGAAAGTATATGCCAGATCCATCACATGTTTTGAGTCCAGAGGTAGTTCAGCTGGAAGAGAACCTATCTTATGAGGAACAACCAGTCCAGATTCTTGACCACAGGGAGCAAGTGTTAAGGAATAAGGTGATTAAGAAGGTAAAGGTTTTGTGGAAAAACCACATGATTGAAGAGGCAACATGGGAATCTGAAAATGCAATGAGGGATAAGTACCCCCATTTATTCGATAAGTAAATAAATTGCGGGGATGCAATTTTCTAAAGGGGGGAAGGATGTAACATCCCAAGTAAGTAATGAATAATAGATATTTTTATCTATGTCTATTAATGATTAAGATAGTGTTATAGAGGCTTAAAATGAAAATAAATACAATCTTATGCATGGAATACACTAATATTCTTAAAAGATTGTTTTACTGCCTTTTGATGGCAAACCATTTTTGAATTTATATTTTGAAAATTTTATAAACTATGTTTGTCAAAATAAACTTATTCTTTATTATTGGTACATCAAAATTTACCTTGTGTGAATTTTTGGTATTTTTCTGACAATGTTCATTTTTTAATGAATAGTGAAAAATACTGCATTTTACATCAAAACTGTTTTTTAATCTAATTTATTTATATGATTAGATTATGTTTTGAATTGGTTTTGAAGTGAAATTAGGATATATGTTTACCATTTTATCCGATGGTGGTCATTGGAATCAATTTCACTTTGAAATTAGACTTAAACTGGTGTCAATCTTTTGATACTTATTGTTTTGTAAAAACACGCTATTTGCTCTGGCAGCGGGAATTAATTATTAAATTAATTAATGTGACTTATATGATTTGAATTTTGTAAAATAGACTTCATTTTTGAATTCGGAATATCAAATATAGCTTAGGGTGAATTTTTGGTAATTTTCTGAAAAACTTCAATTTTTGATGAATAGTGAAACCACTAAATGGTAATCAAGCAAACTGATTTTTCAGTTAAATGAAATTTTACCACTAATGTGTATTGAATTTTGAAAATCCGACATACATGGTTGTCATTAAGAAGTAAAATGTGGTTCAATGAGATTATAATAATTCTTTGGTGAATAGTAACTTATTAAGTTCTTAATCGCGATTAGTGGTAATTAGGGTAGTTTAAGGTATAAATAATGCTTTAATAATATGAAATGACCTAGACACTTGTCCCAACCTCATTGGTTGTGTCATGGCCGACCATGACATACCATGGGCCAACTTGGGGACCCCATGGATCCACTTTTTTTGGGAAATGACATAAATTACTTTTTATTTAATGTTAAAGTGAAAATGACACAAACATAATATGTTTTGCGAAAACAATTTTTAAGTGGGGTTATACAAGTCCAAATTTTGATTATAAATAGTCATTGTAAAGATACAAATATTTCCTATATCATAGTATTTGTTTTATAATTTTTAGAAATTAAATAAATTTAATTATTTATGACATAATAATGATACAGCGATGACATCATTATTTGACGATTTAAATAAAATAGAAAGATAATGTAAAATCTATGAACTACACATGTCCAAAACCAATTGGATGAGTGGATTTCGAACCCTTATCACATTATCCACGAATTCTATCAATGTGGGACCTTTTAAAACCGAAACACATTTTCAAATAAAGTAATGTTTCTTTACTTTCCAAAAGTGCCCCTCCTCTCCCCTTATAAAAGGCCCCCACCTCTACCTCATTTCACACACTCTTCAAGCCTTTTGCTCGGCCAACCCCTGCCCATTTGCTCTCTCCACATCCCTTTACTCATCCTAGAGGATTCCCTTTGGGCAGAATACTTTCAAAGGAATCCTTTAGGCTCAAACCAAAAGGAGTTACACTTTTTAAGGTAATTCATTCTCTCATGTTCATTTGTTTTATTTTGCTTCTCCAACCCCCTAAACTCTTTTTATTTACTTCCTTTGTAACAACACAAGTATCTTCAATATACTAGTATGTTGTTATAAGATTTATTTGATCTACACTCTCACACAACTACATCAAATGGTTAAAGAACATACGGTTTCCGTGGATGGCGAAATTCTGCCTCCCGAAACGATGATTGTTCAACACTCATTTAACACCTTCAAAGGTGGCCATTATGATGTCACTATTTTTATATATGATATATAATATGTTTATGTATTCCTTAAGCTTATGTTTTTTTCATTTTGGGCATACCTTTATGGTTCCCATTATGGGTAAACACGATATCTTCATTTTAGGAAGTGCGGACTATCGCCCCCTAAAAGTGATTTGATTCGTTAATACCATATGTGGGATGTGTAAAGGATAAAGTTAATGGTATTATATATGTTATTATACTGTAATTATAATATACTCTTATATCATTATGATTCCATTCCAGAAAATATGAAATAGAAATGGAAGTAGCGTTCATGCGTACGTACGGCTTACCGTCTCCATGAACGGTGCATTTCATTTATTACCTCTAAATGTGATGTAATATTATAAATGCATGTATGTACTAGATATATATGACATATATGATATATACATCCTGAATACCATTCTGTATATAATGAACCTTTGACCAAATTAACAACATGTAAGTGTAAGAAGTCTATTTTTGACTTAAGAACCAAATACCGACAAAATGAACATTATTAACTTAAATGATTACATGATGTTCATAGCATGGTATAAAAGGAATAATGAACATGAAAAAGATTCTTAAGCAAGTAGAGATTAACTCAAGTTTATTATTCAGGATATTAAAGAACGGTCGGGTCAAGTCGGATACGAGGTATGGGACTTCGTCTTAATCTCCTTTCGTTGAGGCATATTTTATTTTATACACAACTTTCTTTTATACGGTGTATAAACCCCTTTGACTTTTACGTTTATTCAAAAGGAATATTTTTTATATGAAGCGTTTACTAAACGACAAAAGGGAATGTTTTTGTCGTACGTATGCGGAGATAACTACTTCTCCGCCGTCGTGACCGTTATTTGAGTTTCGGATTCCTCTACAAGCCATACCTTCTTTTTAAATAAAAAATAAATACCATGTTTTACTTTTCTTTTATTTTGGTATTGAAAATGGTTTTCATAATGTTTTTATATCAATGTGTTGTATTGATATCTCGTGATTGAAATGTGGAAATTTTATGTTTCCTTTATGCATGTTTTATGTGATATGATTATGTTATGGTTTTTGGGCATTATTATGAAGACGGGTGGTTCCGTGATAAACTAAGGGCGGGTGAGCCTGTTATAGCTCCCCAATGCATTGGGTAACGCGAAGGAGTGAAACGTTAAGGTTTCTCCGAAGAGATTTTAGGGAATATACTGTGATGGGTATTCCAAATGTAACCAAGAGGGTTACTCCCTACGTAAGAATGTTATGAATTCCTCAAGTTACCTTTATGTCTTATGATTTCTATGATTTATTCATGATTTTATGAGGTATGTTAAAGTGACTATGTTTTATGGGTAAAGTATGATTTCATTCTTATTTATATATGAACTCATGTTTCCTTTCCATGTTTTTTTTATAACCCATACTGAGTTCTTATGCTCATCCCATGTTTTTGAAATGTTTTTCACAGGTCAAGGGAAAGGTACATGATAAGATGATAGAGTCAAGGATGTGTCAAGAAATAATCCATGTTTTATTTTAAATGTGTTTCCATTGATGGGAATTAAGAATACTATCTTTATGTAACCACTTTGTTTATATGTGTAATTTAATGAAAGTTTTATGATCTAATTCTCTAAAACTCTAAACCCGAAAAGATCCTCAACGTGTAATCTTCTAATAACTCAAGATTAAGTAAGGTTTAAGGCTGGGGCCTTATAGTATCCTAAAAAGTTTATTATATCATAACCTACAGAAAAGATAAAGGTTTCATAATCATAGAAAAACCTTTGAAAAGAAGAAGTATTTCAAAAGATTTTTATCATGGTACAATCTTTGAATGAGAAATAGGATTAATAAATACAATTCAAAAAAAAAATTAAACCATTAAGAGAAATAATTTGAATGGAATTATTTTATCATATCCCCAGTAAGTAATATGTAATACAAAAATATGTCATCATAGATAGAAATAATTTTAAAATATCATTTAAACATTTATTGAGGAAAATATCATTTCCAATTATGAAAAATATTTTTTAAAAATGTAAAATTTTAAAAAATATTTTCTTTAAAAATAAATATTGGCACTGAAATGTGTTCCATGAGAACAGTTGATGAAGAAGCAGCTAGTTAAGAAAAAATATGAGAAAAAATGGAGCCCAAGACCCCCTTGAAGTCTGCCTCATGAAACTCACAAATCTGCTAACCAAGAAGCGCCTTCACGACATCAAGAAGGGTTGACATAGTCCTCTGCGAGTCCAATGCCGCTTCATATTCCCATGAAGTATTGACAGTAGCATTTATGAGTTTGATAGAGCCATAATGTAACACCCCAAGATTTTGTGAATTATTATTTTTTAAAATTAAATTAATAATTTCTATATTTTTCATTTAACACAATACTAAATATATATTTTTTTATATAAAAACACTATGTTTTGATTATGTTATACACAAAACCAAGATAAAATTGCGCTACATGAAAAACTAGCTTTCCTTCTGGTATAAGCATCACTATTTTTGGCATTTGTCATGCACATTGTTGAGTTCCTTCGATAACTTGTGTTACACAAAAAACCATGTTTTATCAAACAATAGTATATTATTAAAATATTATTGTTTAATATGTAGTAAGATATAACCTAACTATTAAATTAGATGTTATTAATAAGTATTAAGTAACTTATTAAAATATAATTTTTATAATAATAATTCATTGGTTACCAATTAATTAGAAATGAAAATATATACCAATTGATTATAATGGAAGGAATTTTATACTCTCAAAGTTGTTTTATCTTAATAAAATAAATTAATTAAAATTTTGACGAATATTAATGAAAAATATATGTTATATATTCAATAAAATATTTTTATATTAATCTGATATATATTATAGATATAAGATAATAATAAACCTAATTTTATGAATAAACCCATAAAATTTTCAAAAGGAAAATTTTACCTCCTTTTATTTGAGAACCAATATTAAATGTAAATATTTAAAATTTTATAATTTTTATTTTAAAAAACAAAATTCTTATTTTAAATTGGTATATAAAAATTTAATTTGGTTTAATGTTTGGTATTTTTTGAGAAACATCATTTTTGGATGAATTGTGAAAAATACTACATTTTAGTTCAAAACTGCATATTCATCTACATTATTTATTTAGTTAAATTATATTTTAAATTAGTTTTAAATTATATTTAGTTAATTATAAATAAATAAAACCAATATATGTCATTATAATCAGTTTCACATTGAAATTAGACATAAAAACATTTTATACTTTGGAACATTTCACTCTAAAACCCCGTTTTTTTGTTTTATAAACATGATTAATTTTAAAAATATATTTTATAATTATATATAATTAATTTGGTAAAATATATTATATATTTGGAATCATAAGTTTAAAATTAGTTTTTATTTTCAATTTAATTTTTAGGTATAAAAACATTACCACGATAAAATAAATTATTTACCATGTTATAGGTAAAAAATCAAACAAGTTAAGGTTAAAAGGTTAAAGGCTTACAATACCTAAAAAATAAAACATTTAAAGGTCTTTTGAGGTGGGTATAGATCGTATTAATTCTCTAAAATATTAACTTCCATAAAAATTCATTCAATTTAATCTCACATCAAAATGGTTGGCTTTAAATATAAAATATTCATTATTTAATCATTTAAACCCGCCTGTCCTCAAGTATAAATAACACACCTCACAACCCCATTTTGACCCAAAACGTTTTTTAGATCCTAAAATATCATACCAAACCTCTAATACTCAGTCTCCGCATTTTCAAGTGCTTATCTTATCACCAACAGTCAGAATTTAAGGTCCTCAAGGGTCATTCAAGGAGGTGAGATTCATGAGGTAATTGTCCCAAATTACCTCTCTTAATTTATATTCTTATTCTACATTATCCCCACCCAATTCATCCATAAATGAATGATAAATACATAAAAATTTATATACTGGTTTTTTATTTTTCTAATTGAATATCAAATACCCATATTATTTATCATCTCCTTTTATTTACATAAATGAAATTGGTAACCATGTTATGATGGTTAATCACCTCCATGAATAATGTTCTTGTTCATTATTTAATTACCTCAGTCACGGATAGTATTGAAACTATTTTTATGGTTAAATGGGATTTTATTTTTTAAATTATAAACTATATCATATTTTTAAAATGTTATATTAAACATACATTCTTTCTTTCCATATTATGGAAATATGATAACATTGTTTATGGACGTGTGGACTACCACATCCTCAAAGTGATGTGATTTATTCACACATCACTTTGAATGTATTTAGGATTGTTTTAATAAAAATATATTATATTAATGAAATTTTAATTATAATTTAATTATATTTTATATATATACATATTTACATATATTTTATTTACTTTCTTTCAATACGACAAGAGAACGAAAATAGGGTCCATGCATACGTACGGCTTAACATCTCCATGAACAATGTTTTTAATTTATATTTAAATATTATTATAAATAATAATATATTAAATTTATAGGATATTTATATCATTTTATATATTTTTTAAATAATTAAACCATGAGAATTAATAATAACATGTCAAAACACGTACGATTAACAAATAAAATATCACCAGAAACGTAACTTAAACATGGATTTAATAATAAACGTGTAATATAATGTCTTAAGTATATAGTATATAGTATTATAAATACTAATATGGTTCTTTTATAGATGGATAATAAACATATACCTATTATACATTATGTTTATATGAGTACAAATAGATTCAACACATAAGGTAAGGGAATTTCGTCTCACTTTTTATTTCCTTAAGATACCTTATTTATTCAAAACCCAATTATTTTATGTGGTGTACATTATAAAAATTAATGTATTATATTAGTTTTATAATTTAATTTGTGGGTATTTAAATATCCATTTGAGTATATCGATTCCATGGTGTTTTACTATTCAAAAGTTACTAAATGAGGAAGGTAGTTTTGTCTCAATTCTTCTTTATTGAGACACATGTTTTTTTTTGAAACAATGTTATTTTAAGTGGTTTACATAATACAATTTGACATGTTATATAATAAATATCCTTCTTTACTGGATATTTTAATATTATTTTAATTTTCTTATTTCATGGGGATTATGATACAAATGTTTCAAAGTGGAATGGGACACTTTGAAAAGTTTGATGATTATTTTTCTCAAGAAATGTTTTTAAAAGATATCTTTAGATAATTTTCCTGGAAAATGAATCTAAATAAATCTTTTATGTTTTAAATTATTTTTAAAATATTAATTTATTTTTTTAAAAAGATATTTTCAAAGAAAAAATTATTCTAATTTTTTATGTTCTAAAATGCATTATTCAAAGAAAAATGGCTAATTTCACAATATCATTACATTCCAAGATTGTTTAAAAATAATTATTTACTAGAGTATATTTTTCATCAATGAAAATGTTTCTAAAAATTGTTTCGTAGAATATTTTTACAAATATTCTATAAAATTTTAAGGTCATTTTTACCAATGTATGTGTTTTTGTTGAACGGTTTAAAAGGAATTATTTTTATTTTTCATAACGAGCAACTTTTTGAATTTTTTTTGGAAAATGTACAAGAAGAATTTTTTTACTTATATGTAATGAATATATTTTTTCAATTTCATGATAATTTAATCCATTGCAGCTTCCCTTAAAATCATACAAAGATATTTTCATAGAAAATGATTTATTTTAAAATTTCATTGTATTTAAATTAAAGAAAAATATTTTATGTAAAAAAGGATATTTTCCTTAAGAATTGTCTTTAATAGTTATCAAAAAATTATATTCCACATAAGATGATTTTTTTGAATTTAATTATGTTTTACTGGGGATATACTTCAATTTTTTAATTCTTATTCTTTCCATGAATTGTTATGTTTATGATGGAAGGATATTTATAAAACCCATTTATTTTTTGTGGGTTTATTATTAATGATTTATTTTTATGAAACCGATTTCATTCTGTGGGTTATGATATGATAAATTGTTTATGTTCTTGTGGAAAACGTATATATGATTTCATTATGATATAGATGGGACCTATATCTCCCTCCAATTAATTATGTAATAATAAATATTTTATGATCTCAATATGTTACATGAGAGGGCCTATTAACACCAAGATAAGAGGGTACATAGGAGGGAATCCCATGACCAAAACAATAAGGTACACGTGAGGGTATCCCAAGCCCAAAATAAGAGGAAATATTAATCCCAAAACAAGGGGCAATACGGTTGTACATCCCAAGCCCGAAACAAGAAGGGACAAGGGAGGGCATCCCAAGCCCAAAGTAAGTACACAAGATATTATAAATAGAATAACATAGGGGTGAAGGTCTTGGTAGGTAGACATGACTTGTGATTTTATATTCTTATCTTTTAACAAAAAATTCCACGTATTATTACTATGTTATGTTTGAATGGATTTTGATATTTGTTTTATTATGATTGATGTCTTAAGAACAGCCACGATTTGTTCCCTGGTTTATGTTTATGATCTTTTATATGCAGGGTATGATCTTTAAATCTTAGGATCATGTTCTGATACCTCTATGTCCAAATTTATTCATACATGTCTCCCATAATTACCCTTACTGAGAATTTTAGGTAACCCCTTTTTATGTTCCCTTCTACAAGTTATAAAAAAAGGTTTTAAATTTGAGTGCTAAATTGAGTGATCATTGTGTAAAAAATTGAAGATATTCCTCTAGACTATAAGTTTTTGTTCCGTGTTTCCAAATTCACTAAACTAATATGGATTTTGATCATTTTTATATGTTATGTATTAATTATTCCGCAAAAGTGATGTAATTTCCACGTACAAAAATAGTTGTTTTCTATAGTTGGTAACATAGTAAAAGTATAGTCAACTTATGGAAACTATGATGATAAATTTTAGATAGATCACTAGTGATATTTATAAAGATATTTCTTGGTATGTATCTAAGGATAATCTTAAGGTTTCATAGATTTAAAATTAGTTATTATGATCATACAAGTTATTTTCCAATATTATATGGTTTTCCATTATGGTAAATGTTTCTCACACTATTCTTCCTGGTTTTATTAAATGTAGGGAACCATAAAGAACATGGTTAAAATTGAATGTTTTAGATGTTAAAATTATAGGACATTTGAAAATATATTTCCTTACTGGAAATATTATGAAGAGAATCAAGAAGGTGGTATGAGTATTGGTTATATTGTGGATTATAAATAGACTTCAAATTACATGTGAATGGTATGTGATGTTCTAGTATTATTATTTACATTAAACCTAATAATCTTGGTTATATTAAGGTTGAGTGACATTAATACATGATTAGAATTTAAGGAAAGACTATGATGATGGATCATGAGTAATGGTTTAAGAATAAAATTGGATTATTGATGTGTATATGGTTTAGACTTTAAAGATTATGTTATAATAATAATGAAATATATAAGTATTTTCAATATAACATTCTCATTAATTATTATAAAGGATATGTTTAATGGTTCTAAATAACTATAGAAGTAATTTATGGGTAAGGTGATATATTTGGAGAACACATGATTAAGGGAGAGATAGGCCTTATTATGTCCCTTATGTTAAGATAATGGAGTTTAGATAATGGTATTTTGGATATGAATAAGTCAATTGGAAGATACCAGTTTATTGGGAACAAATTTTGGATTTCTTGACATGGGGTGTATGATATCATGGATGATATATAAAATTTTTTAAACTTAAGTAATATGTCCAAAGAAACATGGAATAAGAAAACATGCATTTTTTAATAAGGACATTTGGTAAGTTGGGTTATTTTAATGTTTCAAGATAATATATGATTAAGGTAGTCACATGTATGGAATGTGACAACCAAGAGTAGCCCTATGATATATGAGAGATAAATGTCAAGATGATTTAGTGTAGTTTTGTATTTCCAGCTTTTGGAAGGATTATAAGGTAAACCATTTGTGTAATGGTTTGTGTTAAACATTGGATGAAGTTTTAGATTTTAAATTATTATCACACCATTTGAGGATTTATGAATATTTGATAACTTGTGCTATCCTTTTTTGTGATAAAGATAGATGGATTGATCTATCATTCAATTTATGGATCTCATAATCTGCTAACACTTCAAGAAAGATAAATTCAACTTCATTTATTAGAATAAGAGATATAGTGTAAATTGATCAAGGCACAATAAATGATGACTTTTTCCTGAAACCATGTAAGTATACCTTCTCATGAAAATTCTCCAATATTGGGAATAAGGATACTGATTTAAATGGTTTTCATGTTATAATATTTTTTATGATATCAATGACCTCTTATAAACTTATTTAGTTTATGTTTATGTGATTATTAACTTTAGCTAGATCGTCCACATTTGTGTGATTAGTAATATTGATCAATATCTATGATTATTTATACTTTTCCTCCATACTGAAACCCCCACCTACTTTATCCTATGTAGAAACTTATTTATCATTTACATTGGCTAACTATTATTTTCCTACATTTCCTTTTTAAAAAGAAGTTTTTATATTAGTTATTACCTTTTGAGTTTCTATGAAAGAAAATTTCATGTATAAATAATTAATAACATATATGAATTTTTATAGAGAAATTCATTTTATGGGGAGTAGAATGTAACACCCAAATATTTTACAAAATATGTTTTTCGAATTAGTTTAATCTTTTTTGTATTTTTCATTTCATACAATACTAAATATGGATTGTTTTTTTAAAATACACTATATTTGGATTGTGTTATATGAAACACTAAGATATTATTGTGTTACATGCAACAATATAATATCTTTTAGTATACGTAACACTAGTTTTGTCTTGTGTCACACACAATGTTGAGTTCCTTCGATAACTTGTGTTACACACAAGACCAAGTTTTTATCGAATAATAGTATATTATAAAAATATTATTATTTAAAATGTGGTAATATATTACATAGTTGTTAAATTATAGCTAATGAATAATATTAACTAAATTAATAAAATGTATGGTTTATAATTTTAATTCATTGGCTACTAATTAATTAGAAATGAAAATATTTACCAATTGATTATAAAGGAAATAGTTTTATGCTATCAACGTCATTTTGTCTTAATAAATTAAATTAAGTAAAATAATATAATGATATTAATGAAATATATGTTTTATATATTTAATAAAAAAAATTGATATTCATACAATATATTTTAAAGGCATGGGATAAGAAGAATCCAAATTTAATATATAAAACCCTATATTTTCAAAAGGGTAATTTTATTAACTTTTAATGGTGAACCCATTTTAAAAATTAATTGTAAAAATTTTAGAATAATTATAGTGTAAAAAGAACTTATTATTATAAATAAGGATATAAAAATTTACTTTGTATGAATTTTTGGTATTTTTCTAAGAAACGTCATTTTTGGATGAATTGTGAAAAATACTGCATTTTAGTTCAAAACTGCATTTTCATCTACATTATTTATGTAGTTAAATTATATTTTAAATTAGTTTTAAATTATAATTAGTTTAATAATAAATTATAAAACCTCATTTTTTCATTATAATCAATTTCTCATTAAAATTGGATATAATAACATTTTAATCTTCTGAATGTTTCACTTTAAAACCTCTATTATTTTTTTTGTTTGTGTGATTAATTTTAAATATAAACTTTTAATTTATTGAATTTAAATAATTAAAATGGATTAAATAATTTTAATAATAAGGAACAAATTTTATTTTAATTTCAATTCCATTTTAGGTATAAAAAATTACTATGGTAAACAATTATTTACCGCAGAATGGGTAAAAAATGAAACATTTTAAAGTTAAAATGTTGAAGGATTAAAAAACAGAAAAAAATTTAAAAGTGTTTTTATGTGTTAATTTTCCTTATCCATCCTCAAAAATTTTAATTTCCATTCAAATTCATTTAATTTAATGCAACCTCGAAGTTTTTGAGTTTAAATACACAATATTCATTATTTAATCACATAAACCCTCCTCTCCTTAAATACCACCCCCATGAAATAATTTTGACCCAATATGCCTTGTAGTTCCTAAAATATCAGATGAAACCAATACCAATCACTATACCCACCTAAAAGTGTTTATTTTCTCAAAATAATTCCAAATCCTAGGTCTTTAAGTGTCTCTCAAGGAGGTGATATTGAAGAGGTAATTTTCCCAAAGTACATCTCTTAATTTATTTTCCTTTTCAAATTTATCCTCACCATATTCATCCATAAATTCATGATAACTATAAAATAATTTAAATGATTTATTTATATGTTTCTAATAAAATCTCATATATCTATTTTATTTCTCATCTCCTCTTATTCAAATAAATGAAATTGTTAACCATGTTATGTCGGTTAATCGCCTCTATGAATAACGTATCTGTTCTTTTTTCCATTACCGCCTTCATGGATGGTATTAAAACTATTTTTTTGGTTAAATAATATTTTAATATTTATATTATAACCTATTTCATATTCTTTAAATTTTATATTAATCATACCCTCATGCTTTCCATATTTTGGATATATGATAACTATGTGTGTGTAAGTGTGGGAAATCGCCTCCTCAAAGCGATGTGATTCATTCACAATTCACATGTAACGTATTAAGGATTATTTTATTAAAAATATATCATACTCATAAAATATTATTTAAAATGAAATAATATTATATATATACACATATACAAATATTTCATTTACATTCAGTCCATCAATGCGACACAAAAAAAGGTTCATTCTTACGTACGGCCTACCACATCCATGAATTGTGATTTTTTTATATTTAAATATTATTATAAATCCTCAAATATTGAATATATAGGATATTTATATCATGTTTTATATTCTAGAAAAAATTAAATTATGATAATCAAGAATAACAAGTCAAAACAGTTGGATCGGGTTATACCAAATATACATAAGAGGGGGGTGAATTGTGTCTTTATCAATTTCATTACATAATAGTGATCTGTCCTTTTACCATTATATCAATGATTTTAGCAGCGAAAAATAAATTGTATATAAAACAAGTTGTATAGTGGTTCGGGGAACATAAATCCCCTAGTACACTTCACCAATGCTCTAATCCACGAGCTTGGTGATTTTTACCATCTGGTCCTCTTATCAATATATCGTTCCACAACTGAGTACAGGCAGTTGACACCATTAAAAACTAAGGAAAAAGAGAGCCTTTTGGTTCAAATGTAGATCCAAATACACAGCTTAGTATGAGAAGCTGATCACTCAAGATAAAATAGTAATTTATTGTTGAAAATTCTTTCCCAGTTGTTCTTCACAATTTCAATAGAATGCAAGAGGCAGTAGATGGATCATCGTCTTCAAAAATAACGATCTTCAAGTAAGAGTCATTATGAGTCGATCCAGTTGCCGTAGATATAGAAATATAATTCATAACTTCAGCAGTAGTAGATTCAAAATAGATCTTTAATGTCTAATGGGTCAATATTCTATCATGTTTCTTCTTCTTCAATAAACAGAGCTTTGTCTCTCATCATAATTGGCATATTTTTAGATCATGATAGTCCCTATTTTTCTCCTATTTTTATTCGTCATTGTTGTTCAAAAGATCTTATATATATAATATTTTTATATCACCTATATATTTTTAAAATATATATAATAACTATGATCACTTCTTTTGAAAATTTAGATAAAAAAATTAGCCTGCTGACTCGCGATATTCAGACATTTGAATTAACAGAGCACTCGTAACTCCCCTTGAAATTCAGCATGAAAATCACCTTTTAAATTGATTCTTTAAATTGTAGATAAAAGTATTTGAATTAGTCAAAGATGAGTTATTAAAAATAGATTTTAATCCATCTTAAAATTATCCAAATAATCCACTTGTAGACTATTTTATAATAATATCATCTTCAATTCTATGACACCAAACGTAAGGTTGAACTGTATAGCATGCATCTTTTGAACGTAAGGTAGATCACAAACGAAAGGTTGATCATCCATACTTTTCTTTTAAACATTAAAATGAATTATAAATGATCCATACTTTTATAATCTTCCAAACATAAGGTACATGATCCATACTTTTTATGAAATGTAAGGTTGTTCACAAAAGTAAGGTTGATGAACCATACTATTTGAGAAACAAATGTAATGTTTAAACCATACGTACAGTTCTTCTTCCATAATTTTCAATATCCCAACCGTATGGTTCCTCTTCCATAATTTTCCAATAATGTATGGTTGATTAACCATACATTTCTGATATCTCTTTAGAGTATACACCACACTCCATCCTTACGCTACGCTTATCAACGTAGGATATTAACAATGTTTCCATAACACGTTGAATTTATTTCTGAACTCTTTAACACTTATTTCAAACTGTATAAATACTTGAATATTCTTCCAAAAATAAGAATATATAAAATCTTTAATTCCTGAAATATACTTAAAGTAAAATCATTAGAAAAATATTAAGGGTATTTGTGAGCATCTAAATCATTAGAAGGAAATAGAGTATTGTTCTCAATAATATCCCCATTATTAATAATAAAATCATGTATTGTTGAAAAAAAACTTGCTCAACAATATCCCCCTTTTTGATGATCGTAAAAACCATAAAATAATAAATGAAATTAATTTCCAAAATTAATTACATATAGTTTATAATTTTTCTTAGATAAAACAATAGAAAATTTTAACAATTGAAAAAAATGTACTATGAAAAATAATAAAAATAAATTTCTCTCCCTTTTTCTAAATTGAAAAATAAAAATATCTCCCCTTAAAAAAATGTTGTGTTTATCCAAATTTGTCTCCCTTTTGTGATATCAAAAAGAATGAGAGAATATGAAATAGAACACACTATAATGTAGCACTGAACATAAGTAAATGCTATTTATATACTATTTGCCACTAAGTGAATCTGGAGTACTAGAATATCTAAAAAAAGATATTAAAACTAATAGAAACTCATAATATATAATGAAACAAAATTTTATTGAAAATATGTAACAGTTACAATGATGATGATCACAGGAATCAAGGTGTGGTAAGGGTATGAGATATGGTCTATCTGCTCTAGACTACGACCTTGATAACTATTAGTTGTTCCCTCAGCCTTCTCATCATTCCATATCCCAGCATGATAATAATATCTCTAGTCTCTTCATACATATGAAGATATTCTATCAAATTTACTCTGAAAAACTCATGCATCCTTTCTTCCTTATCCATAAATAGAGTCAACATCTCTGTGAACTAATTCATCACAGTTCTAATACTTGGTTCAATGAGGTCAACTGGTCTACTAGAAACTTTTGATTTTCTAACAACACTGAAACAAGTGGCACTATTACATTGAAGGTCCTACAATCTGGCATTCATATTCTCCATGACCACTGTAATAGCCTAAAATCTTCTCATTAAATCAGGTGAAGTTCCTAATGTACTAGCCTCACTGGTTTAGACAGATTCAAATTGTTTCTCCTTAAAAGATTGAAATTCCATTAAATCTGTTTTCATAACCATCTTAGATTTCCACTTTGCAACATCATTTAACATGTCCTGCTGAAAACTTTAAACATCTTTTTTAGAAATAGTACATTCTTTTAGCCTTTGAAGTTTTAAAATTTTCTTTTCTAATGCTCTCCATAGAGCAGCATTCTTCTTTTTAGCTTTAGTAAACTTTCTGTTCAGTTCCTCCATATCTATATTTACTGAATCAGAGGAACCCTGTGCTTGATTTTTAATTTCAGCTTCAACTTGATGCAACAAAACTAATGGCAAGGATTCAGCATCTGATTTTCATCATTTTATCCTTGTATTATTTTCTCAATAGATTTTTCCTCCGAGTCTTTCCCAGACTCATCAAAAGAAAAATTCTCATTCAGTACCTCAGTATGAATCTCATAGGCATTCTTTTCTTGGTTGTAAAGTGTTGGAGGTTTATTCTCATGAGAATAATCTGTGTGGTCTTCCTTTATCACTGGATTTTCCAAAACAATATTTTCTTGATCAACCTCGACATGATAAATTTGAGCTCGGGCCACTACTTCTCCTTCACCAGGCACTGTCTTAGTTGTATTTTTTGTTTGAACTTCTAGTTTTTTCACTTCTTGAGCCAAATTTTCTTTCTTTACAGGATTAGTAACCTTACCTTGAGAAACTTATCCCTATATCATTCCTTCAACTGTAGCCTCTCTCACAAACTTATAGCTTAGGAGATCACCAGGTGTGAAAAAAATTTGAAGTTGCAACAGGATTTTCAAAAGTATTAAGATCCCTAGTTCTTTTTAACTGAAGTACTTCCTGACTTATTTCTTGAAATACTTCCATAGCCTTAAAACTGAGTCTTCTTGATACAGTACTGATTCTTGATTCAGCTTGTCCTTCCTTTGATGTTTCTGGTTGGGCCTGAGCACTTTCTTTATCTTCATCAGCTCTAACAGGTAGTAGCTTCCCTCAAATAGTTCTCCAGAAAAATCCAATTTTTCTCAATGTATCAGCATTGAAGATGTTACTATGGTGGTATTTCTCCTCAGCATCCACCAATCTTATCATACCTGTCTTAAACAGAATTTTCAAGATAAACCTTCCAAAAGGATAAAAATTAATTCTTGCTTCTGGTTGGCAATAGTAATGCAGGTACCTTACCATGTACCTAGGAAAAATTATCCTGATATCACTCATCAGTAGAAACATAACATGCATATCTGGATACATAATATTTTCCATCTCAAACATTCTAGGAGTAATACCAGTTTTCAGAAACTTAAGAAATATTTTCTGATCTGGTTCCAAATCTTTCACAAACATCTTCTATATAGATGTATTTCCAAACAAAAAGGATATAATATCATCTAAATTATGTATAGAATCACTAATATTCTTTAATTCAAAATGAAAAAAAAAATCATGATGGCGGTTAAGAATTTAAGCAATCTCTATAGATGAGACTGAAAAATATTTGTCTTCTATTTTCACTATCAAGGAATTTCCATCTTCCCCAGAATAAAATGAATAGATTTAAAAAAATAACAAATCTCCACCTCATATACAAGCTCAGTTTTCTCACCATTAATTTTTTTCGATGTTTTGAAATCCAAGAGCATGTTTCAGTAATAGATTTGTCTGAAATAACTATTCCAGATCTATGACCTTTCCTTGCAAAATTTTCCTTCCTTTAGAGCGCTGCCTCTTGGAAGTGTTGGTCTCAGCCTCATTGGTTCTCTTGGTTTTGTCCATTTCTGTCGAATATATCTAAAGGATTGAAAAAGGATTATGGTTTTGAAGGTTCAGGTTTGGATAGACAAAGAACGGTAATGTTTCACAGGCTCAAAAGAGTTCTTGGTAGAGATGAAACGATTCAGAATTCAAAAGGGATCTGATAGCCTTGATTCCCGTGTCATCAATAATCATTACATATATATTAAAAACAAATAAAATTGTATGTGCACATATAAAAATAAATCTAACAAAATAAAATAAAATTCTGTTTGAAAAACAAATAACAAAGTTATTTTAAACATGTTTATTGGAAAAATAGAAATAGCATAATCAATATGAATATAGTTTTATTTAAAATTAAATAAAACTAGCTCCACCTTAATAAAATCAAACCTTAATGTCTATAGTGGTTTAGTAAAAATATTAGCTAATTGAATTTCAGTACTTACAAATTCTAAAAATATATCCTTTTTAAGAACACTGTCTCTTATAAAATGATGTATGATATCAATATGATTAGTCCTAGAATGATTAATATGATATTTTTTGAAATATTTATAGCACTAGTATTATCATATAAAATAGGAATACTATTAAAACTTAGTCCAAAATCCATATGAGTTATTTTCATCCATACAACTGGTTCACATCAACTCCCATCTGATATATATTCTGCCTCGGCTACGGACATGGCAACTGAGTGTTGTTTCGTACTTTCCCATGACACTAAGGATTTTCCTAAAAGGTGGCAGGTTCATGAGGTTCTTTTTATATCTAATCTACAAATTCCAATGTCTGCATCTGAATATAAAATTAAATTAAATTGAGACGTTTTGGGATAGAGAAGAGATTGAAAATTAATTCCTTTTAAATATCAAAAAATTATTTTAATATCAGTTAAATGAGATTCTTTAGGATTTGATTGAAATCATTCCCAAAGAGATACTGATAACATTATATCTGGTCTTCTAGTAGTAATATATAATAGAATACCAATCATACCTCTATATAACTTGTTGTCAACTAATTTTCTAGTTTCATCCAAATCAGGTTTTATATTAGTACACGTAGGAGTTGTATATGTCTTTATGTTTTAAAATAAAAATTTCTTTAGTAAATATGTAATGTATTTTCTTTGATTCAATAAATTTCCAAAATCGTTTTGAGAAATTTGAAGTCCTAAAAAAATTTAATTCTCCCATCATACTCATTTCAAATTCTTTTTGAATTAGAATTGAAATCTCAAGACAAAGATATTTATTTGTTGATTCAAAAATTACATCATCAACATAAATTTGAACCAATAAAATATTAGAATTTACAGTTTTCTTAAATAATGTTGGATTTTTCATTCCAACAGTAAAATCATTTTTCAAAAGAAAAGATCTTAATCTTTCATACCATGCTCTAGGTGCTTGTTTAATCCCACAAAGAGCTTTAGTATGTTTAAAAACAAAATTTGGTTTTTGTGAATTTTTAAAACCATGAGGTTTCTAAACATGAACTTCCTCCATTAAATAAACATTTGAAAAGGTATACTTAACATCCATCTGAAATAATTTAATGTTAATATGAGATGCATATGCTAAACGGACTCTAATGGCTTCTAATCTAGCTATAGGTGAAAAGGTCTCATCCTAATATATACCTTATTCAAGATTATATCGTTTAGCTACTAGTCTTGCTTTATTCCTATTTATTATTACTTGATCATCGTGTTTATTTATAAAGACCCATTTCATTCCTATAGGTGGATAATTCTGTGGTCTTTCAACTAATTTCCATACTTCATTTATTTTTAACTGATTTAGTTCTTCTTGTATTGTTATCATCCAATTTTCATCATCTAAAGCTTCTTTTATAGACTTGGGTTCTAATTGAGATAGAAAGGCATAAAACTCGGCATGATTTCCCATGTTCCTTCTAGTTTTAATTGCTGTTTCTAAGTCTCCTATTACAGTTTCTAAAGGGTGATTCTTTAGGGTCCATGATTGTCAAATAATATACTTATAGGTTCATCAGTGTCATGTTATTATATACTGGACGGAATTTTATTAATATCTTTTTCAAAATCATCTTTCTGGTTCTCAAGTCTCATGTTATCATTAGAGTTAGATTCATCAATTTGATCTATCCTTTTCTCAAAGATATCAGATTCATCAAATTTCACATGAATTGATTCTTCAACAATCTTTGAATTTTTATTAAAAACTCTATAATATTTGGAAGTAGTAGAATATCCTAAGAAAATGCATTCATAAAATTTTGGATCAAACATACCAAGATTTTCCTTGGTGTTTAAGGTGTAAACCTTGCATCCAAAAACTCTGATGTAATTTACCGTAGGTTTTCTATTATTCCAGAGTTCATAGGGTGTCTTTTACAAAATTTGTCTAATTAAAACTCTATTCATTATATAGAAGGTTGTACTTATAGATTATTTCCAAAAATAGGTAGGAAGACTGTATTTATTTAGAATAGTATTATCCATTTCTTTTATAGTCCTATTACTTCTTTAAAAATTTCCACTATGTTGAGGTGTTCTTTGTGATGAGAAGGTGTGTTTGATACCCATATTTGAGAAGAAGGAATTGAATTCCAGATTTTCAAATTCTTCACCATGATCACTTATTAATGAAATTATTTTAAATCTTTCTTCATTTTGAACAACTTTTCAAAAACATTCATATAATGTAAGAGATTAATTTTTAATTTTTAAAAAATATAATCCATGTAAGTCAAGATTAGTCATCAACTAAAACGTATACATAAAATTTACCAGCAAAGCTTGATACTCTTGAAGGTCCAAACAAATCAATATGGATAAGTTCTAGAGGTTTAGATATAGAAAATTTTTTAATAGATTTGAAGGATGATTTTTGCTACTTACCAAGTTGACATGCATCACAAAATCTATCACTTTAAAACTTGAGACTAGGAAGATCAGAAACAAATTTATTCTTGGATAACTTATGTAAAACATATATATTGCAATGTCCAAGTCTTATATGCCAGATCCAGGATTCATTTATCTTAGTAGTTAAGCAGTTTACTTGTTGTTTGCACAAGGAATTTAAATCCAGGGTATACACATTATTAGTTCTAGGTGCTATAAATTTAAGAATTTATTTTTGAAAATAGAACAACAATTTTTAGATAAATCAACATCATAACAATCATCATAGAGTTGAGAGATACTTATCAGATTGTGTTTCAATCCTTGTACATAAAGTACTTTATTGATTGAGAGAGATTCTGTATCTCCAACTGTTCCAATGCCAATTATATTGCCTTTGGTATTTTCACCAAAAGTGACTATTCCACCATCTCTTTGAGTTAGATTCTAAAATTTGATGAGTTTCCACTCATATGTTAGGAGCAGCAACTATCCATATACCATATTGAATTTTTTCTTCTATGACTTTCTTCCTGCGAAGGCATTTAAAAATATTTTTTTGGTACCCATATTCTATTGGGTCCAGTTGTGTTAGCTAGTAGAGATATGGGAATCCGGACTTTCTTTGTTTTTCGAAAATCAATAGAATGATATAAATTTTTTGAGACAAAGGCTTTCTTTATTCCACTTATTTGTTGTTTCCTTAAGTAACAATTCTTAGACAGATGACGTTTTGCACCACAATAGTTACAAATTACCTTTCTAGTACTTGGCACAAAGTAATTTTGTACATTTTAGGCTTTTCACCTTTATAGCCTATTCTATATCTTAAATTTTTATTTACATTCATTCCAATAATTTCATTCAGTGTATTTTATCATTTTGTAAAAATAAGAGTAGCACTTTTATATGTTTCTACTTTATTTATCAGTGTTTTTACCTTTAATTAATAATCTCTATATTTAGTGTTAATTGAATTATACTTATCAGTTAACTCCTTAAGTTTTTTCAGTATTTTATATCTATCATTTGAAACATCCTTGTGAATGTTCATTAAAGACTTATGATTCTTAAAAAGAGAATAAAATTTTTCTTAAATCATGTTGCAATAGGCTACAAGTTTTTAATTATAATGTCTTCTTTTAAAACTAGAGTCTACATTAGATTCAGAAGAGTAGTATGATTGTACCACATCTGTTTCTTCCATAAAGCACATGTTGGATTTCAGATTGACTTCTTCCTTCTCTGAGTCTGATTCTAAAGGGTTGTTGGAGTCTTTAGACACACTCCATGTAGCTTTAATTGCTTTCTAATCTTATTTCTCATAATCATTACTTTTGAAAATCTTCATCTTCTTGGATTTCTTTAATTGAGTACAGTCAGGTCTGATGTGCCCCATTTTCTTACACTCATAACATATGACTTCCTTTTCATCCTTTTTTAATGTTTTTCTAAAGCCTTTCTTCTTTTTGTAGAATTTACTAAACTTTCTGGCTAGCTGAGCAAGTTCTACACCAGAATTTGATGAATCAGAACATTCTAATTTCACCATTACTTCCTTTTTCTTTATCTTTTTTTTACTTTGTGATGACACTTTTAAGGTAGTATCATATTTCATGATAGAAACCTTATGCTCATTTTCTTAATCATGAATTTCAGATTCATACATCATACATGTTCCAATAAGATATCTCATGGTTAAGTCTTTGATAGGTGTTGATTGTCTGATTGCAGTAGAGTTTCCATTCCATTTAGTAGGTAGTACTCTCAGAACATTCAATGCTTGATCATCTTGTTTGATTGGTTCTCCCAAAGAAGTTATATTTTTTACAATTTCTATCAATCTACCATTCCTTTGAGTAATTCTTTCACCTTCATGCACTCTGAACATATCAAATTTATATTTAGCAGTAGCTTATCTCATTTTCCTGACATTTTCAGTTCTTTCATAAGCAACATTAATAGTTTTCCACATCTCATATGAAATCGGACTTTGAGATATTCTATTGAATTCATCAGGTCCTAGACCACATATAATTGCATTCATTGTCTTTGAGTTCATATCATATTCGGCTTCAGTAGATGCACTCCATGTCTCAGGTTTTTCAAGTATTTCATATGGAGTCAAAATCTTAAAATACACTCTATATCCAAGGTTTTTTAGATAAATTATCATTCGCAACTTCAAGCATCCATAATTTTCCCCATTGAAGTATGATGTTATGACCATAGACATTCCCTCTCTTGTATCAGTCATCATGCTTTGTGTATAATCCTCAATAACTTTTATCTTGTTAAGGCTTTATCAGAAAGATCTTCCTCTGATACCAATTGTTGGATCAAGTTATAACAAATATACACAAGAGGGGGGTGAATTGTTTCGTTTTCAATTTATTTGCATAATCGTGATATGTCCTTTTACCTTTATATTAATTATTTTAGCCGTGGAAAACAAACAGCACAGGGCGCAAGATGTATAGTGGTTCTCGGAATAGAAGGCCCATATTCCATTCCACCAATGCTCTACTCCACAAGCTTGGTGATTTTCACTATTTGGTCCTCTTATCAACAGACTGTTCCACAACTGAGTACAGGTAGTTGACAGCTTTACAAACTATGGCAAAACAGAGCCTTCTAGTTTAAACACAGAACCTAATACAAATTTTAGTACGATAAGTAGATCACTCGAGATAAAAGAGTAATCGATCGTTGAATTTTTTTCCCAGTTGTTCTTTACAATTGGAATAGAATGAAACTGAAAGTATATGGATCATCCTCTTCAAAAATAACGATCTTCATATAAGAGTCATTCTGAGTCAATCTAGTTGTTTTAGATATAGAAATATAATTCACAACTTCAACAGTAGTATATTCACAATCGATCTTTGATATCTAATGGGTGAATCTTCTGTCATGTTTCTTCTTGTTCAATAAACAGATATTTATCGCTCTTCATAATTGGCAGATCTATAGAAATTGATAGTCTCTGTTTTCTCTTTTTTATATTTGTCGTTGTTGTTCAGAAGTTCTTGTATATATAATTTTTGTATATAACATATATATTATTAAAATATATATAATAACGATGAGCACATCTTCTGTAAATTTATATAAAAAAATTCTCCTTCTAACTCATGATATTCAAACATTTGAATTAACAGAGCAGTCGTAACTCCCATTGAAATTCGGCATGAAAAGCTCCTTTTAAAATGATCCTTTGAATCGTAGATAAATGGATTTGAATCAGTCAAAGACACATTTTTTAAAACAGATTTTAATCCACCATAAAATTATCCTAATAATTCGCTTGTAGATTGTTGCATAATAATATCATCTTTAATTATAAAACGCCAAACGTAAGGTTGAACTGTATAGCATGCATGTTCTGAACGTAAGGCTGATCACAAATGTAAGGTTGATCATCCATTCTTTTCTTTTAAACATTCAAATGAAGGAAAAATGATCCATACTTTTATAATCTTCCAAACTTAAGGTATGTGATCCATACTTCGGATGAAACGTAATGTTGTTCACAAAAGTAAGGTTGATGAACCATACTTTTTGAGAAACAAATGTAACGTTTAAAACATATTTGCAGTTCTTCTTCCATAATTTTCAAAATCCCAAACGTAGGGTTCCTTCCTAACGTATGGTTCCTCTTCCATACATTTTCGATAACATATGTTTGATTAACCATACATTTTTAATATCTCTTTAGAGTATACACCGCACTCCATCCTTATGCTATGCTTCTCAACGTAGGATATGAACAGTATTTCCAGAACACGCTGAATTGATTTTTGAACTCTTTAACACTTGTTTTACGCTGTATAAATACTTGAATATTCTTCCAAAAATAAAAATATATAAAATATTTTATTCCCGAAATATACATAAAGTAAAATCATTAGAAAACTATTAAGGGTATTTGTGAGCATAAAAATAATCATAAAGAAATAGAATATTGTTCTCAAAAATACCTCCCTTATTAATAATAAATTCAGGTATTATTGAAAAGAACATTTGCCTAACAAAAACACGTACCATTAACAAATCAAATATCACCCAACATGTAACTTAAACATGGAGTTAATAATAAACGGGTAATATAGCGTCTTAAGTAAATCATATATGGTATTATAAATATGAATATTGTTCTTTTATATAATAATAATATAAATATACTTATCATACACAATGGTTTTATGAGTAATAATAGATTCAATACATAAGGTATTGGAATTTCATCTCACTTTTTATTTCTGTGAGATACATGTCTTATTCACCACTCATTTATTTTGAGTGGTGTAGATACTAACCCATGAATTTATTATATCAATTTTATAATTTAATTTATGTTTATTTAAAAATCTATTTTATGATATCTATTTCATGGGTTTTTACAGTTCAAAAGTTACAAAATGAGTAATACAGTTTTGTCTCAATTTTACTTCTTTGAGATACATATTTTTTTATGCACTTATATTCTTTTAACAATTGTATATACATACATTTCACATGTTATATCAGGAATATCCTTTTTCCTGATATTTTAATCTTCTTATAATGTTTTTATTTTATTTTTATTATGATACAAATGTTTCAATGTGGTTTGAGACACATTTAAATGTTTGAATATTATTTTCCTCAAGAAATATTTTTATAAGTTCTCATAACCTCATTTTCAAGGAAAATGATTCTAAAGAAATATTTTATAATTTAATGTGTTTTTTAAAATTATTTTATATTTTTTCAAATCTATTTTAGAAGAAAAAGGTTTTCAAAAAGGTTTTATGTTCTAAAAATCATTTTTCAAATTAAAAAAATTAATTTCACAATCTCATTACTTTTTGAGATTATTTATATTAATTATTTATTGTGGTATATTTATCTTAAGTGTCCATGTTTTTAAACAAATTATAGAATATTTTTAATATTATTCTATAATTTTTTAATTTCATTTTTACCAATGTATGATTTTTTATTAAATTTTTTGAATGGAATCTTTTTTCATTTTCCTAACAAGGTACTTTTTGACTTTTTTGAAAAAATTATGAGAATAATGTTTTTTAAATTATACATAATGAATGGATTCTTAAATTTTCATGACACCTTAATGTATTGAATCTTCCTTTACAAACTTACAATGTTATTTTGAAAAAAAAACTTTTAAAATTTCATGGAATTTAAAGTAATGAAAATGTTTTCAAGGAAGAAAAGATATTTTCTTGAAAAATTGTTTTCAAGATTTATCTCAAAATAATTTTCCATATAAGGTATCCTTTTTTATGTTACATATGTTTTACTGGGGATATAATTAAAATTTTAAATTCTTATTATTTCTATGAATTGTTATGTTAATGAGGGAATGATATTTATAAAATTCATTTCTTCTCTATGGGTTATGTTAAGATTTCATGATGTTTATGAAACCCATTTAATTCCAGGGGTTTTGATATGATAAATGACTTATGTTATTATGTCACACATATGTATGATTTCATTATGAGATGATTTTGACCTATATCTCACTAAAATTCATTAGATAATGATAAATGTTTGACGAGATCAATAGGATACATAAGAGGGAATCCAATGCCTGAAACAATTGGGTACACGGGAGGGCATACCAATCCCCAAACAAGATGGTTCATGGGAGGGAATACCTATCCCAAAACAAGAGTTAATATTAATCCTGAAATAAGAGGGTACACCAATGGACATACCAAGCCCCAAAAAAGAGAGTACATTAAAGGGTTTTTCAGGTAGGAAGTTGGTACAGAGGTTATTATCCCTATCTTACCATGTTGTGAAGGTCTTGTTTTCTATCCTTGACATATTATTTTATATTTTATATGTATTCAAAAAATTCCATGTATTATTCCTATGTTATGATTTTAAGGAATATGTTCTTCATTTCATTATGATTCAGGTCTTATGAACTACCAATATTAATTCCATGGTTCAATTTTATTATATTTGGTATGCATGGTATGATCTTCAAATGTTATGATCATGTTCTCATACCCATATGATTATGTTTATTCTTACATTTATCTCTTATTTACCCTTACTGAGCATCTGATATTACCCCTTTGTAGGTTTCCTTCACCCGGTTATAAGAAAAGGCATTATGTAGGATTACTAAATTGTATGATCTTTGTGGGAAATATTCAATATATTCCTCTAAACTTGAAGATTGTGTTTCATGTTTCCAATTGAATGAAACTAATACAGTCATTAGGAAATTGGTTTTGTAATGTATTAAATTTTCTGAAAATGTGATGTAATTCCCATGTACAAAATGTGTGGTTTTATATATGAACTCCTTTCCAAATCCTAAATTTATTTTATGTAACACTTATGATATTCTAAAGACCCCCATACCTATAAATACCCACCTCTTTCCACATTTTGGTGAATGGTGACCTCGAACATTTAGCTTCTAAATTTCTCCTAATTCACAATGCACCCGGCCATCATGAACCATACCAGAATTGATCATTCACGGAACTTGGGATTTATAAAAACCCATTTTTTGTTCTTGAAATCCACCAAACATTGGGGGGATTCATTTTAAAAAGGCCATTATCCTTCACAGAGGAATAAATCCCATAAGGGTTCTTGAGGCTTCGAGAATCATTAAGCCTTTGTGAAGTACTCCCTTCTAGAGCCATAACAGCATCCCAAAGAAGGGTCACCCTATTTCATGAAACATCCTCCTTTGAAAAACCCCTAACCTCAGCATAGAATATGAGCTTCATAGAGCACCTCTCGGTGGGGCTCTATGCTTTGAAAATCCCTTCTCTTATGTATCTTCATGTTGCCTCCCTTCTAATAACATCTCTTCATGAAGGTTGAGTTTCTAAAGCTACTGCATCAATCCCGTATTGGATCAACTATGCCTCAAGTCCCTTTGTGACCCATTCCACCCATTCCTATGTCCCACTACACTTCAAGTGAAGACTATTATTTCCACCTACCTTTTTATTGACAATATAGATATGCTACTTCATGTTGCTTCTCAATATAGGAATACTAACGTGGACCTCGTGATTGTCCACTCTTCCACACTGTTCCAACCTATCATTGTTGAAGGAATTCCCCCACTATGGGTAAATGATCTAAGGTTATCTAATCCCATGGGGTAAGGAGTGAGTCCACCACATCCGCGCTGCCTGATGTAAAACTTCCTATAACCAACATCATCAGCACATGATGTAAAATATAGCCTTACCCCATACAATGAACACATGATTCCCCATGTTCGATCATCATGGGTGCCACACTCTCCTACTTCAGAGTAAAAGACACCCAGAGAGGGGTACAAGCCACCCCCAGAAGAGTACAAGCCATCTATGGAGGGAATCATTAATGAGTAAGCACAAAATAAGCTATTCCACAAGTATAGGATTATATATATATGAATCATAGAAAATAAGATCCTCTACATATGGAATGAGATCCTATTCACATGGAATGACATCCTCAATGGTTATCTTCCAGGAATAATCCCCACACTCTCTCTCGTTGGTGAATATTTTATGAAACAAATGTCAGGCCTACTTCTTCCTCTTGTTTCTCACACCGAGCTATCACTACTGGAAATACAGACCTTCCCAATGGTTCTGAACCGTTGGGGAAGGCAGCAGAACCGTTGGTATATGTTATACCAACGATTCTGCAAACTATAGGGAAGTAAGCCGTTGGGAAAGGTTTTCCCAACAGTTTACTGTGAACCATTGGGATAGGGTGGGGAAATCCTAACCTATCCCAACAGTTGTGCCAAACCGTTGGGATAGTTTTTCCCAACATCTTGGCTTGAACCGTCGGGAAATCCCAAGGATTCCCCTCTTTCCCAACGGTTCAATAAACTGTTGGGAAAGGATTTTTACCAACGGTTCGTTGAACCATTGGTAAAAAAAAGGAACCAAGATGTTGTGCCAACTGTTTTGAACCATTGGCATAGCCTATGCTATGAAAATTGCACAACAGCCTGCAATTTTCACAGCAGGTCTGCAATTTTCACACTATGCCTCATTTTGTCCCCTCCCATTTTCAATCCAATTATTGTACCTACAATAAACTAACACATACATATACAATTATTGTACCTGCAATAACCAACTAACACGTACATATAGAGAAGAAATTCATACACATTTAACATATAATGCTAGAACTATAAACATCAATAATTAAAATAGAATTCATAACATAATTATAAACATACATAATTCATTTAGAAGTCAATTTAAAATTTAGATGAAAATTATATGTGTAATTGGAAAGTCAATTCATAATTTGATCGGTTTTTTGTATACAATATATTTTTACGAAAAATGATTTCCATTTTAAACAAAATACATACACTTGGAGTGATACCGGACACACCGCACCTAAGATTGAGGTGGGGTTGAATCGTACACGTCACATATGACCCATAGATCATTTTGCTAAATTATCGACACAATCCGAATGCGTTTGGTCGGGTTTCCGTATGCCAGTTGATGTTTTTCAATTAAAATGACGTTCTTTTGAAACAAAAGGCAGACACTTTGAGTGGTTCTGGCCACACCACATCTCAAATTGAGGCAGGGTTGATTCATACACATCACATATGACCCATGGATTGTTCTCTTAAAGTTTCAACGGAAACCGAATGTGTTTGGTTGGTTTTCCGTATGTACTTAAAATGTTGTCCATTTAAAACAAAAGAGAGCCACATAGAGTGATTCTAGTCACACCGTGTCTCCGATTAAGGCGAGGTAGACTTGTATATGTCACATATGACCCATGGATCGTTGTTCTAAAGTATCGACACAATATGAATGCGTCTGGTCAGTTTTCTGTATGTCAGTTGATGTTTTCCACCTAAAATGACGTCCTTTTGAAACAAAAGATAGACACTTTGAGTGGTGGTGGCCACAATGTGCCTCAGATTGAGGTGGGGTTGACTCTTACTCACCACATATGACCCATGAATCATTTTTCTAATGTATCGACACAATTCAAATGCGTTTGGTCGGTTTTCTGTATGCCAGTTGATGTTTTTCAATTAAAATGACGTCCTTTTGAAACAAAAGGCAGACACTTTGAGTGGTGCGGCCACACCGCGTCTCAGATGGAGTCGGGGTTGACTCGTACACGTCACATATGACCCATGAATCGTTCTCCTAATGTTTCAATGAAAACTGAATGTGTTTGGTCGGTTTTCCGTTTGTACTTAAAATGTTGTCCATTTTAAACAAAAGAGAGCCACTTAGAGTGATTATGGCCACACCGTGGCTCCGATTAAGGCGGGGTTGACTCTTACATGTCACATATGACCCATGTATCATTGTGCTAAATTATAGACACAATCCGAATGTGTTTGTTTGGTTTTCCGTATGCCAGTTGATGTTTTTCACTTAAAATGACGTCCTTTTGAAACAAAAGATAGACACTTTGAGTGGTGGCAGCCACACCGTAACTCATATTGAAGAGGGGTTGACTCGTACACCTCACATATGACCCATGGATCGTTGTGATAAAGTATCGACGCAATCTGAAGGCGTTTGGTTGGTTTTATGTATGCCAGTTGTTGTTTTTCAATTAAAATGACGTCCTTTTGAAACAAAAGGCAGACACATTGAGTGGTGTCGGCCACACCGCATCTCAGATTGAGGTGGGGGTGATTCATACACGTCACATATGACCCTTGAATCGTTCTCCAAAATTTTCAATGGATACTTAATGCGTTTGGTCAGTTTTCCGTATGTACTTAAAATGTTGTCCATTTTAAACAAAAGAGAGCCACTTAGAGTGATTCTAGCCACACTGTGCTTCAGATTAAGGGGGGGTTGACTCGTACACGTCACACATGACACATGGATCGTTGTGCTAAAGTATCGACACAATATGACCCATGTATTGTTGTGCTAATGTATCGACACAATCCGAATGTGTTTGGTCAGTTATCCGTATGTCAGTTGATGTTTTTCAATTAAAATGACGTCCTTTTGAAACAAATGGTAGAAACATTGAGTGGTGGCGGCCCCATCGCGCCTCAGATTTAGGTGGTGTTGACTCATACAAGTCACATATGACCCATGGATTGTTGTGATATTTTGTCGACCCAATCCGAATTAGTTTGGTCAGTTTTTCGTATGCCAGTTGATGTTTTTCAATTAAAATGACGTCCTTTGGAAACAAAAGGCATACACTTTGAGTGGTGCCAGCCACACCACGTCTCAAATTGAGGCGGGGTTGATTCTTACACATCACATATGACCAATGAATCATTCTCCTAATGTTTTAATGGAAAAATAATGCGTTTGGTCGGATTTCCGTATGTACTTAAAATGTTGTCCATTTTAAACAAAAGAGAGCCACTTAGAGTGATTCTGGCCACACCGTGCCTCCGATTAAAGTGGGGTTGACTCGCAGACGTCGCATATGACCCATGGATCGTTGTTCTAAAGTATCGACACAATCCGAATTCGTTTGGTTGATTTTCTGTATGGCATTTGATGTTTTTCACATAAAATGACATCATTTTGAAACAAAAGACAGACACTTTGAGTGGTGGCGGCCACACTGTGCCTCGGATTGAGGTAGGGTTGACACGTACAGGTCACATATGACCCATGTATCATTGTGCTAACGTATCGACACAATACGAATGCATTTGGTCAGTTTTCCATATTCCAGTTGATGTTTTTCAATTAAAATGAGGTCCTTTTGAAACAAAAGGCAGACATTTTGAGTGGTGTCGGCCACACCACGTATCAGATTGAGGTGAGGTTGATTCGTACACGTCACATATGACCCATGGATTGTTGTGCTAATGTATCGACCTAATCTGAATGCGTTTGGCCGGTTTTCTGTATGCCAGTTCATGTTTTTAAATTAAAATGATGTCCTTTTGAAACAGAAGGTGGACACTTTGAGTGGTGTCGGCCACACCACATCTCGAATTGAGGCGGGGTTTATTTTTACGCATCACATATGACCCATGAATAGTTCTCCTAAAGTTTCAACGGGAAACGAATGTTTTTGGTTGGTTTTCCATATGTAATTAAAATGTTGTCCATTTTAAACAAAAGAGAGCCACTTAGAGTGATTCTGGCTACATCGTGCCTCCGATTAAGACGGTGTTGACTCATACACGTCACATATGACCCATGGATTGTTTTCCTAAAGTATCGACACAATCCGAATGCGTTTGGTCGGTTTTCCATATGGCAGTTGATGTTTTTCACATAAAATGACATCCTTTTGAAACAAAAGACAGACACTTTGAGTGGTGGCGGCCACACCGCGCCATGGATTGAGGCGGGGTTGACACGTACACGTCACATATGACTCATGGATCATTTTCCTAAAGTATCAACATAATCCGAATGCGTTTTGTGGGTTTTCCATATTCCAGTTGATGTTTTTCAATTAAAATGATGTCCTTTTGAAACAAAAGGAAGACACTTTGAGTGGTGCCGGCCACACTGCATCTCATATTGAGGCGGGGTTGATTCGTACACGTCATATATGACCCATGAATCGTTCGCCAAAAGTTTCAATAGAAACCAAATGCGTTTGGTCGGTTTTCCGTATTTACTTAAAATGTTATCCATTTTAAACAAAAGTGAGCCATTTAGAGTGATTCTGGCCACAAAGTGCCTCAGATTAAGGCGGGTTTTACTCTTACATGTCACATATGACCCATGGATCATTGTTCTAAAGTATCAACAAAATCCGAATGCGTTTGGTCGGTTTTCTGTATGTCAGTTGATGTTTTCTACTTAAAATGACGTCCTTTGGAAACAAAAGACATACACATTGATTGGTGGCGAAAAAACTACACCTTGGATTGAGGCGGGGTTTACTCGTACACGTCACATATGACCCATGGATCGTTGTTCTAATGTATCGACACAATCCAAATGATTTTGGTCAGTTTTTTGTATGCCAGTTGATGTTTTTCAATTATAATGATGTCCTTTTGGAACAGAAGAATGACACTTTGAGTGGTGCTGGCCACACCGCATCTCAGATTGAGGCGTGGTTTATTCTTACACGTCACAAATGACCCATGAATCGTTCTCATAAAGTCTCAACAAAAACCAAATGCGTTTGTTCGGTTTTCTGTATGTACTTAAAATGTTGTCCATTTTAAACAAAAGACAGACACTTTGAGTGGTGGCGGCCACACCACGCCTCAGATTAAGGCAGGGTTGACTTATACACGTCACAAATGACCCGTGGATTGTTGTGCTAAAGTATCAACATAATCTGAATGCGTTTGGTTGGTTTTCCGTATGCCAGTTGATGTTATTCAATTAAAATGACGTCCTTTTGAAACAAAAGGTAGACACTTTGAGTGGTTCTAGCCACACCGCGTCTCAGATTGAGGTGAGGTTGATTCGTACATGTCACATATTACCCATGAATCGTTTTGTTAAAGTTTCAATAGAAACCGAATGCGTTTGGTCAGTTTTTCGTATGTACTTAAAATGTTGTCCATTTTAAGAAAAAGAGATCCATTTAGAGTGATTCCGGCCACACCGTGCCTCATATTAATGCAGGGTTGACTCGTACATATCACATATGACTCATGGATCGTTGTGCTAAAGTATCGACAAAATCTGAATGTGTTTGGTCGGTTTTCCATATGCTAGTTGATATTTTTCACTTAAAATGACATCCTATTGAAACAAAAGACAGACACCTTGAGTGGTGGCAGCCATACCACACCTCGGATTGAGGCGGGGTTGACTCATACATGTCACATATGACCCACGGATCGTTGAGCTAATGTATCAACACAATCAGAACGCATTTGGTCAGTTTTCCGTATGCCAATTGATGTTTTTCAATTAAAATGACGTCCTTTTGAAACAAAAGGCAGACACTTTGGGTAGTGGCGGCCACACCACACCTTGGATTGAGGTGGGGTTGATTTGTACACATCACATATGACCCATGGATCGTTCTCCTAAAGTTTCAATGGAAACCAAATGCGTTTGGTTAGTTTTCCGTACGTATATAAAATGTTGTACATTTTCTGAGAATCCTCATGTGTTTATTAGTGGAATAGTATTTACTTAAAATCTTATGGACATTTATATAAAACATTTTTATATATTTCTTAGTATGGATTAGATTTTAGTTTATCATGCTATGAAACATTTTGGTGCTAACAATGTCATGCCCAATGAATACATCTCTTTTATAACATACCAAGAATCTATGATATTGATTAGATGTGTAAATGTGATTTACATTGATTAGCATGATGAAAATAAGTAAAATATATATTATAGATTTTCTAGTATTAAATGAAATCACGGATGGTGGGGGGATGTACGGTGGGGTTGTCCGGGGGGCTGTCCGGTGGGTGTCTGTGGGGCTGTCTGGGGACCAAGGAGGAGGGTGGGGGGCTGTGTGGGGGGCTGTCCGGGGGGTGTTTGGGGGGTTTTCCGGGGTCCAAGGAAGAGGGTGGGGGGCTGTCTGGGAGACTGTTCGGGGGCTGTCCGGGGTCCAGGGAGGAGGGTGGGGGGGCTGTCCGGGGGGGCTATTCACGGAGCTGTCCGGGGGATGTTCGGGGGTGTTCGGGGGGTTGTCCGGGATCCAAGGAAGAGGGTGGGGGGGCTGTTCGGGGGGCTGTCTGGGGGGGCTGTCCGGTAGGGCAGTCTGGGGTCCAAGGAGGAGGGTGGGGGTTGTTCAGGGTCCTGGATGGAGGGGGGTTCCCAAACACACAACCACTAAAATACAACAACATCCATAAAAATAGATAATATAAAAAAATAACTCAACTCCAATACTATACTACGAGTCTAGATAAAACCAACAACTAGAATAGATTAAATATCAAATCTCGGTAATATCAGTCAAAAATGTAATGGATCAACTTGTCCCACATCACTGTCACCATCATCACCATCATCATCACCCTCGTCCTCATCCCCATCATCGTCCTCCCCCTCCTTGCCCTCGCCCTCCCCCTCCCCCTCGCCCTCTCCCTCCTCCTCGCCCTCGCCACCCGCCTCGCCCTCCTCCTCTCCCTCCTATTCTGAATCAGACTCCTCGCCATCACATCGTCATGCTGGACATCATCCTGACCACCACTAGAACTTCCACCTGGTGCACAATATATAGAACGTATCGATGAAATATACTCATCAAAAGCTAGGTTGTCCTCTACTGGAAGTGTTCGACGTAGAAGTTCAATAAATATCATAAATGCACTGTTTTCCCTAGCAGACTGTTCTGCCCTCTCTATGGCCCTTTTCTCAGCCTGTTCTGCTTGTGACTTAACTTGCTGCAGCTCGGTGGCACTACAGCTCGTACCTGAGGAAGGTCAATACCTCGTCGGGGCTATCCTAGGTCGGTAGCGTACTCTTCCAGGATGCTCCTCTCCCAACACTTGATGTAAGTGATCTGTTGGCCCAAAATTTTCTGGTTCTTGGTCATCGAGGGACTCTAAAGTAGCCTATTAGAAATATAAATATATCATTAAGTTAAAAAATAGATATTAAAATATAAAATCAACAGATTAAAACTTACAATCTGCTGCTGAGTCGCTTCGTTGACGACACTTCCATCCTTTTTCTGTCTACTCGAGCAAAATAGGTTTTCTTGAGGCACAGGTCCTTCAATATTTTTTATTTTCCTCTAAAATGACATTGAAAACTAAAGTTATATGAAAACTTTAGAAAACTATTAAATAATTGAGGAAACAAAAGAAAGTGTAAGTCGTAATAAAAACTTATAAACAATAGTCATACCTACTTCCTCTCATGATCAGGCATCGTAGTGCGTCCCAGTGTGTGGAGGTATTTTTTTGCATCAATTTTCTTTTTATTTTTTCCAGATGATTCCAAAATAAAATTCAAAAATGCAACAGATATTATTAATGGAAAACATGAATGTTATTATTTAAATACCTCAAATGTTATTCATACCTTAAACTGGGTACTCGTCCAATGAGTAATCATCTGACGATACTCCTCTATAGGACAATCATCCACCCCTGGTACCACCTCTAACTCAGTGCCAACTCTAGAAACCCATCCAATATAAAACTCATGCTTTTATTCTCTCCAAAGCTCGCCTAAATCCTTTAGACATTCCGTTCGTGCACCCTCACCTTCGGGAAAATTAAATCGAAGTTGAAATCAAAAAATTAATTCATATAAATACAAAAATAATTCATGGCATTAAATATAATAGATTTTTTTACCCATATCTCTACCCAAGCTCTATCCTTTACCTCATGTGGAAAATGTCTCCATGACAGCGGGCTGACGGGAATGATGTCAGAGTATTTGGCAAGCGTCGCCAAAAAACTCCGACATTGCTGCCCTGTTTTCTCAACCATTTGGTTTTCCTCATTATAATCCACCATAACCTATGTGTGGAGGTTCCTCATCGAACGCATGCATGTACACCCCCACCCACGCCTCCTGTCAGTATATGTATCTGTCATGAAAGAAAAACAAATATTTTATCAAAACATGTTATAATTAAAATAAATATTGCTATAAAAATTTATTTAGGGTTCCAAAAATATACCAGTGCTGGTCTGATCACTCAGCGCCACCGGATCCACAGAAACTGATGGAACACCCTTTGGTGGAATAGGAGTCGAAGAAGATGGAATATAGAAGCTCGGAGAGATAGAAGTAGAGGGAAAAGAAGATGAGACAACAGTATGACCGGATGCTGACTGGGGAGTGGGAATCATTATGTGATGTGAAAATGATGAGCCAGAAGATGAAGAAGGTAGAAAAAACATGGGAGGCCTAAATATCCCGTGTGTCCCTAACAACACACTGAGATCAGAATGTGGGAAGGATGACATGTCAATGGGAGTGAAAGGGTCTAGTCGGGCACGCGCAGCTGATCGTCCACCTCTGGTACGAACCCACCTCATACCACCAGCCTGAGTACTAGGACTAGTACTAGGATCCTCGTTGAATAACTGTCGACATATAAGTGGATCCTACAAAAATGTTTACAAAAAAATTAATTACATGACATTATATGTTCTTTAAATATATATATATATATATATATTTTAAATAAAGTACTCACTGTAGGAACTAATGGTGGAACTCCCATCTCTGCCATCTGACGATTGTTCTCCATCATTTTTTCCTTCATCTCTCTTCAATTGGCTGCATTTCATTCTTTTGAAAACAAATATGTAATTAATTAGAAAAAGGAAACCAATGTGTAAACAAAAAAACTAAATATATGAGGTAATAGGGGGATTCATTGATAATTTAGCTATCACTTGTTTTAGAAGAGCTTGAATGAATTTAATAAATCATACAAGGTGTAATGTTCACCAAGTTAGAAATATTGTTTGACTAGGTTTGAATACAGTGAAATTCGAAATTAGAAAATGCAATTAAAATAAAACAGAAACCAATAAACATTGAAAATTCACATAACAATCAAGTCAGCTAAAACATATTTGTGATCAATACTAAATCAATTTGAATATTACCAACCTTAACAACCCAACACAAGGTAAACCAAAAGAATTTAGAACATGTATGAATGATTCTATATATTTTCAACCACAACTTCAAGTTCACAATCAACTCTGACAATTGAGCTATTGGAGTCATTAAAAGAAATAAATTGATTGGTTCCAATGGAAATAGGGACAGTGTCAATTCCATCATCACCATCATCAAAAATATGTCATGGAATTACTTCAACTATGACACCAAATTCAGGTTGAAGTTGGTCTTTGACATAAAAAACTTGTTTAGCCATTGATTTCAACACATATGGTTCTTCGGTAGAAAGAGTGTGAGTCGTATTAATTACTCTAAATCCAAAATCATCAATAAATGTGCCATGTCTCATCATCGAATCAAACCAATGGCATTTCATCATTGTGACTCATCCATGAGAGTAATAATCCAATATTATTCTTTTCTTAATGACTCCATAATAACCCAAATTTTGAAATCATAGTCTACTATCTGATGCACTGGCATAAAAATCTGTTGTGGCAGTAACTATAAAATCATCATGTTGTGTTCTCATGTTCTTTGCTCATTCAGTGACAATAAATTTTTACCCATTGATAACAATTGATTTATAGTCACGAACCACGGTATTAGGACCAAAAGACAAAGCTCTTATTTCCTCAGAGACAGAGTCAGCAGAAAAACTCAATACCTGCAATATAAGTGACTATTAAACTTAATTAAATATTGAAATAATTAATTTAAAAATTAATATTTTTACCTTCGATTTTAACCAAGCAGAAAACTCTTTCCAATGAAAAGTCTCTCTCCTTCTCAAAGATAAATAATGACGCTTCTTATTTATCATTGTTTTATGTTCCCTGTAGATAAAAAATATTAATAGTTTAACAGATATATATGTAAGATATACATAATCAATTTAGTTACCTGATATAGTCATCGAACAAATCACATTTGAACAAAACTGTGTGATGTTCCATCTCCCTCTCTACATGGATTAATTTCTTAAATGTATATGATCTAGGAATTCCTCCTGTTTGAGGAAGTGATGGAAAACTGGGTTCAATTTGCTCATACTATTCTTCTTCATTTCTCATTGGTCTGTTCAATCTTGTAGTAAGATCAGACAAATACATCGAGTAGAAATCCATATATTCTTGAGCCAGGTAACCATTCACGATAGAACCTTCAAGATGATTTCTGTTTCGGACATAAGACATCAATGTGAACATATTTCTTTCAGTTGGATACATCCAACGAAAAGAAACAGGTCCTCCGAGAAGTTTTTTAGTGGGAATATGGACAGTCAGATACATCATGCATGTGAAAAATGATGGAGAAAATATTTTCTCCAACTCACACAAAATTAATGGGGCATCTGTCAACATTTTTTACAAGAAAGAATTGGACAACTTCTTAGCACAAGGATCTCTAAACAAATGGAACAACCGAATAACATCCGCCCTTACATTATTAGAAAAAAGATGATGGATTGCTATTGGAAGAAACGCATGCAGTAGAACGTGATAATCACGAGTCTTCAAAGATTTTAGCTTCCACTCTCTTCTGTTGACCCATTTAGATGTGTTGCTTGAATAGCCATCAGGAACTCTAATAGTCTGTAATACATCCAGAAGTTGTTTTTTTGTAGGTTTCATCACAAAAGAATCACATGGAAGTTTCCATTTATTTTCACTGATACGCAAAGGATGCAATTCTGCTCTGATGCCCCAATCCACCAAGTCACGCTGAGATCGTAAATCATCTTTTGTCTTCCCCTTGACATTTAGAAGAACCAAAAGAAACATTTTATATATATTCTTTTCAATATACATGACGTCTAATCAATGACGTAACAAATTGGTTGACCAATAAGGCAAATCGAAAAAGATACTCCTCTTCCTCCAATTGTAACAGGTTTCAGTGGAAGCATTATTTCTCTTTCCAGATTTCATTTGACCCTTCCCAAACGAAAAACTGAAATCTTTCCATTCATTAAGCACAACAGTTCCAGACATACGCTGAGGCGGATCATCGGTCTCTATGGTATTATCAAATCTTCGACGATTCAATCTATATAGATGATCCTTTGGAAAGAATCATTGATGTCCCAAAAAACTGAAACTACTACGATGTTTCAGTCTTCTGGATCGTGTATTCTTCATACAAACTAGACATGAAAGTTTTCCCTTCGTGATCCATCCAGATATCATTGCATAAGCTGGAAAATCATTGATCATCCATATAAGTGCAGCACGCAACTGAAATATGTCTTTCGAACATGCATCGTATGTGCACACAACCACATCCCAAAGAAGTTTCAACTCTTTTATTAAAGGTTTCATGTATACATCAATATCAATGTTGGGATAAAAAGGACCAGATATGAGTATACTCATGAAAGTGAAAGGTTTTTTCATACACAACCAAGGGGGAAGATTATAAATGTGTATAAAAACTGGCCATGTGTTGTGCGATGTAAGCATCTGCCCAAACAGATTAAAACTGTCGTATGAAAGACCTAGCCTCACATTATGTAGGCCAGCTGCAAAATCAGGATGTCGATCATCAAATCTCTACCATGCAAATCCATCTGCAGGATGAACCAACTCATCATTAGTCTTTTTTATCTCGGTATCATGCCATCTCATTTTTATTGATATGTCATCAGACAAAAAAAGATTATGGAGTCTGGGGATCAATGTAAAGTGCCAGATTACTTTCTATGGAACGCGGGATGGTGTTCCATCAGATTTTTGACTTCCAGCGGGATGTTCCACATTTTATACAATCATTTTGTTCAGCGGTTTCCTCCCAGAATAAACTGAAATCTTTCAGGCAAGCATGAATTTTGTTTCTTGAAAATCCAATTTCCTCAACTAACGTCCATGCCATATAGTGGTTTGAGGGAATATCTACATCATCTGGAAGTAAATACTTCAAGAGGGTAAGAATTTAACTGATTGATGTATTAGAAATCCCATACATAGTTTTCCCATGAAACAATCGGATTAAAAATTCCATATTTTTCATTTTATCGCATTTTCGATATACTGGAGTCCTGGCAGCATCATTCAATTTTTTCACCCTATCAATATCATCATTTTCACTAGATGCATCAGCTGTCATCATATCGAAGTATTCTTGAGTCAAAATCCTTTCTTTTTCATGATGAAAAATAAACAAAAACTGATCATCTAACAAATTCTACATTCCAGTCCTTTCATTTCAATCATCACCAATTTGAGATTTCATTTTCTCCCCATTGTGATACCACATAAAGTAGTTTTCGTGAAAACCATTTTTTGTTATGTGGTAGCTGACTTCTTCACGGCTCAACCAAGGTCTACCAACACAATTCGAACATGGGCAGTGTATGCGACCACTATCGGAAGCATTATGAAATGAAAAATCTATAAATCTCTCCAAATTGTTTTGAAAATCTCCTGAGATCCGATCGATTTCATACATCCAACTTCTGTCCATTCTGTAAAAGAATTTGTATAAGTCATTTTCTCATAAACAATTCAATAGGATTGAACTTTAATTGAAAATACATTTAAGTAAACGATAAAGGAATAAAATAATGAAGGTATCAACTACACATGTGAAAAAAACATACTAATGTGTTATTGAAAAAATGTAAAACCAACAAGAACTAAATGTGTTATCATATCACATCATGCCTCATCCCATAACCATATTAGTAGGGTATCATGAACATGAATAACATCAACCTTGTTCCATACTCCTACCCTACATGACCCCAACCACATTCCACATCTTATTATAGCCTTCTCACATCGCACCTCACCTGAAAACACTAGGGAAATCATAGTACATCTCACCTAAAGACACATAGAAAATCACATCGAATCATGCCTAAAAACACATGGTAAATCACTTATGAAGGAAGAGTAGAGAAGAAATGGTAGCTATCCAACCATATAACCACCATCCTAGATATTAGAAAAAATACCTATAACTCAAAACCTCTGATCGTTGGTAAGTTTATCCAACTCTAGTTGGGAATGTGTAGAAAAAACTTAAAATACATGATATATAGATAGCAAAAAAATACCCAACCTATGGGTTCACATTAACTACATAATCACACACTTCACTACTACCATACAACACATAAACCATCACAACCACTTTCACCACTATATGCAAAACACCACACCACCACCACACAAGACGCATAGCATTTCCCACTTTCATTTATAAGCCACTTCATTCACACTTACATTGTCCATTCATTTAATGTTAAATTAATTAAATACATTTACCAGACTTCCATTTCTATTCCATCACATTTATTCATTATCTTGTTTTTTTTGTTTTAACATCATAATTTATTCCATAGATAACAAGGAAACTAATAAAACCATCACAAAACAACTCACCATCTCACAATAACCATCGTCGCAATGTTACATCAACCAACCATCTCACCACAACAACCACATATCACAACAAAAATATTGCACATCATAAACCACCAAACAACCAAAACCACCTCACCACATGATACACCACAACCTCATCACACAACACCACCACATGGCACAACACCACCACACATCATCACTATCACACAACTTCACATGTCACATCCATGCCCACTAACCATCACATTACAACCCCACATATCACAAAGCTCAACTTGTCACCTCAATCACCATACAACAACCTAAAACATATAATGAATCACAACAAAAAACCTCTCATAGAAGCAACATACCCCAACTTCTACAATTTATTCAAGGTCTTTTATTACATTACCCCTTTATTTAGCATGGACATTATAACACAAATGATATTTCATGGGAACTAATTAATTAACAAAATATTTTCTCATTTCCCTATTTTTCACGGTGAAATAACATCAAAATACAAACATAAAACTAAAATATTAGATCAATAACAATAAAAACAGGGTATCATATGTGTATAAAGAATAAAATACCTGATTTTATATGGTTTTCACCTGATCAGATGGGGGAGTTCGCGAGAGGAGTAGAGCGCCAGATTGATTAGGGTTTTGTTGCGAATGGGAGAGAGCAGCGGCCCGACTATTTTTGGGGAAAACCTTTACCAACGGTTTTAAAAAATCGTTGGAAAAGGTTTGTTGAGGGTACCCTTCACCAACTGTTCAATTGAACCGTTGGAAAAGGGGTACCCTTTCCCAATGGTTTTTTAAGGGTAACTTAAACACCCCTTTACCAACGGGTCTAGTGAACCGCTGGGAAAGGGTTCCCTAAACCATATTTACTAGCGGTTTAACCAAACTGTTGGTAAAGAACCGTTGGTAAAAATGAATTTTCTAGTAGTGCATACTCATGTGGGATTGGAGGTTAGTATTAACCATTCCACCTATAAAAATCAACTAATAGGAATATCTACTTGAGTAATACCCAATATCTATCTTCTAATGAGAAGCATCCATGGGTATGATCCAACCACATGCTTCACTTCAATGGGCTTCCTCCTCAGGTGTAAGCCCCAATGCCCCTTTTCAATGTTTTTCAAAATTGATTCCCAATTAACTGGGATATGTTGGAAGCCTCCATGAGGTCCAAACACATTGTTCTACCCATTAAAAACATTCCATACACTTCCAATACTCAATCTGAATTCTTCCTGATTTTCTTCGGGCCACCACATCTTGGTAAGATCAGGCCACCCACCTAGGAATCCATCATGCATAATCCCCACACAATCCAACCAAGAGAAATCATCTTATGAAGGGAAGTATTTATGCATAATCCCCATAACTTCCTGGATAACTTCTCATTTTAAAGCACAAGAATCCTTACCACATGATGTTAAACTGAATGGATTGATATCGTAATATGACCCTAAACAGTGGCATTGAACTATGTGTTTTTGATCCCTGACATCAAAGAAATGTACGCAGGTTGACTCTTTGAGGTTCAATATTTACTGATGGTAATCCTTGGTTTCCCCATCCTAGGGATGTACATTATTGATCCACCTCTATGGTTGTCTAGATCAACCTTCATGGCATGACATATACCCTTATGGGATACAACTATTGGATCCTCTTCCAATAGAATTATGATCCATTCACATTCACAGAGTTAAATCGTCCCTTTATGGAACAAACCTCATGGGTCTTCCACTATATGAATTTTGATATAAACATTTGGTAAACCTTTAAGGTGATCCCCCTAGGGATGTACCTCCTTGACCCGACTCCTCAGGGTGTTCTGATAAGTCCCATTTCATCTCTAAAAGATGTTAAACATCTGATCTAATTGAATCTACTACCCCATTCTTGACATGGGATTCCTGAGGTGAATGACCTGGATAATATACACCTCTGTTATTAGATACCTCATGATCGACATGGGATTCCTTGGATTCCTCATCCAAAGATTCCTCCATGATATGCCATCCTATGGGGAAGAATACAGGTGAACAATGTTCCTAGCTTCCGCACATGAGGGCGATGCCAAACGTGATTACTCTCCTGACCGATGGATTATTCCCATTCCAGATTCATTGGAATGTTCATATATAAGTTTTATAATTGATCATTATCCATAAATAGGTAGCATCAGGATTTAATTCCATGAACATGACTTAACTATATGAGGAAGACCTAGACTGGGAAATGAATAGCAAAAAGGAATCCATGAAATGAGGAACCGACATCCCTTTATACCATTTTGATCAAGGATAATACATCTATATTGAATGTTATGGAATTCATCCACCTTTAGAAAAAGTTAATGTGGGGAAATAAATTTCCAAGTCGATGCGCGTTCAAAAACGCAAGGTGGTCACACCCCGGTGAATGCATCAAAAAAATGGCAAACCTAACATGAAATATTTATCTCAAAATGAGTACTAGAAGCATTCAAGACATCTTGAGATTATAATGTCATTGGATATAGATATTCGGTGCTAGGAACCACTTGGAAAATAGTGGTCAAGGTATGGAACTCACTTGAAATTGGGGCAATTAAATGTTGGGAAATCTGGTCTGATACATCATCAGCGTGGATCTCTCTATATGACCATGGAATATTAGAAGAAACTAGGGAATTAATCATTTCATTCCATGAACCTATACTAAAAGCTGAATATTCTAGCACTAAGGAGCCAAACTATATGAAATGAACAAATCAATGCACATAGATATAGGGATAGGACAAATGTCAACACAGTGATCCTGGATGAAACCACCTTCATCATGAAATCCACTAATCCGTCAAATTCTGAGATCCCATAACCCATATCACCCTAAGATATAATTTAGTGGAGGTTCATGGAAGCACACGTACATCAGTATGGGTAGAAGGGGGTCATTCCCACAAGGGAAATGGACCACCATGTCCTATAGTCTTTTGTGCCTCGCTGACATCGCCACCCCCAAAGGCCGCACAGGGAGCCACTCCTCCCCACACCAACAACAAACCGCTTCGGGAGCCTCTCTCTTGATAGATACTATGAATCTCTACCATATGATGAGCTGGTGGAGGATACCCGAGTCACCCTGGGTGTGATTACTACCCATAAGATGCCAAGGATAACTCCCAACAGGCCCCATCAATGCCAACAACGATCGATCCACCAGTCCAAAGAATGGGTGGACTATACCTCTACTCTGCTTGCCCCATTCCAGACCACCCAACATCAACTTTGAGCATAATATCAGAAGGATTCCCAAGAAGGGTCATCATCTTCTACAACTCCAATGGCTCTATCCACCACTGGAATGTTCTGATAGATCCCTTCCACTATAGCCTATGGAGAAATAAATTCTCATTTGGGATCAAGACCTTAGCTACCCTATTGGAATGTTGGGTTGAATCTATCAACTATTAGTGTCATCATCACTCATAATGGAATGGAAAGTGCCGATGTGGTTTAGTACGGAGATCCTCTCTACATAGTCACCAACTAAATCAGTGGTCCTCCTCACCATCACAATCAACATGGAGGCCCTCCATGTGTTCCCAACATTGTTCAAAGTGGAGGTCCTCCCACTTCATCGACATCTAGTGCAGAGGTCCTACCTGTACATATAGTTCCCAATATGGAGGTCCTCCCCATGTCACAAACATTCAGTATGAAGTTCCTCCTCATGCCATTCATAGATCATGTGGATTCCAAACACACACTAGAAATAATCAATATATAGTTCCTCTATGCTTCATTGATAGTCATTATGGAATTAATTCCCATATTATCACCACCAACCAACATGGAGGTCCTCCCCTTGTAACAACCAACCAAAGTGGAGGCCATCCCCACTACTCTAGAAGTCATTGTTGGGGTCCTTCATATGTTTTAACTTTCCCATGTGAATGTCCTCCTAACTCTAACATCAATTGATGTAGAGTTCATACCCACTCCATCGACAATCAACACTGAGGTTCACCTCGTGCCATTAATATCAGTCACCATAGATGTCATCCCCATGTTCCCACTGAAAATAGAATAGTTCATCCTTGTTAAATCAATAGATAGAGTAGTGGTCCTTCCCACTACTATATCAATTAAATTGGAGTTCCTACCCACTCAAATGACAACTGATGCATATGCCCTCCCCGCATCCCAACCAATCAAAGAGGTTGTATTCTCCATGCTATCACCCATCATCACAAAGGTACTACCCATTACAAAGAACTTTCTTGAAATGAAGAAAGATACCAATGAAGAAGGGAGAACCACTATCATGGAAGGAAATTTTCCAAGAAGTTCTATGTCATTTTTAATCTCGTTCTCTTATCATAGTCTGAGGCAGAATGTGATTTGATGATGTAACCTTCACCATAGTCATCTATATATGAGTCTAGGGAAAGATCCTGATAGGTGGAGTTAATCATCACATAATTTGAGATCCATATAATTTATCAGTCCCTCTTTGGGTACATATAGGTGGAGGAATATTGGGATCCCTTATAGGGTCTCATTGTATAGTTATCTCTATAATATCTAGTTTAATTCTCTACTTATACTTGAGATCACAGAGTGCTATTCTAGTGTTTGATAGATGATGTGAATCTTGTATACTCACTGATGACTACTGCTACCCACACACATGAGGTAGTGGTAAGAACCTGGTCCTATAGAGATTTAATGATGTGGCTTATACTGCACTTGAGAGACAACCCTGCATATAGCGATCAATTGACTTATACATCAACTCCTTCACCGGGAATCCCACCTCCACACTGATCCACATTAGTGTTTTTGGTAGTCTCTCATCAAACACCAACCTACTATTAGGATAACCAAGAGTAGGGACCCACTTATGACCAATAATGAATGTGGGATACTCTATTTGATGATCAGTTGTTACTAGTTTTATAGTCGAATGATACTTTCAACTTAGACATCCTAGAATCTCTCCCCGATGATCAGGTCATGTATTTTAGTTGGATTATCTAGATGATGATTTTTCTCATATGTGAACATTAGTTGGTCTACATAGGAATTCAAGATCATTTTTACGACATCGATCAATAATAATTCATAGATGAGTTGGTATCACTCCCAATGGATCTACACCTCGCATCACCCGACTATCATCAGATCCCCCAAAAGAGATGTGTCTAGAGTTTTGAAGTGGTCCATAGAATCATTGAATATGTTTCTCTACATGTGAAGATTCAGGGATGGGGAAAAAATGTTTCTCCCCACTTAAGTATTATCCCATATCAATCAAACATTCCCATAGATAACAAATATTTCCTATAGGTATAGTCCTGGTTAAAATTGGTTTCCATGATATATCAAAGTATAGGGACACTGGTGTATGGTATGAGAGAGAGAACCCACCCCCTAAAAAAGAATATTTTCAGGTGGACCCTCATACAAGAATCAATATTCACCTTGAAAGGAATACACTCAGCCTCAGATAACCCTCTACATCGTTTCTTATTAGTCAAAACATCATTAAAAAAAGGGGAATTCTTGATCCCTCTAATACATCTAATGTTACATAAAAGACAATGGTCAATCTCAAAATCATTGCTTTAATTAATAATTTCATGAACCAAAAGTGGATTATTGATCAGCTCATTAATGAGTGACTCCCAGATTATGGTTCCCCTCGATAGGATCATGTCCCTCCTCCAGTAGGTAAATACAGGCCTCCACAAGTCCTTCTTATCCAGATACTCCCAATTGAGTCTAGTGATCCCACACAACCAAGCATAGTAGAGGTTGGAGTTTATGGAAGGCGACCAAGATATGAATTGTCTAATTTTCCCATGTAGAATGATAACCTTCCTCGAGACACAGATTAATATGATCCATGGGTTTTTCCATGATCCTCCAAGATTTCCAATTGTGTAGATGAGATTATCAATTCATTTGTGGTTAGGTATCCTCATCAACATAGGAATCCACAACAAGATGATCAGATGACCAATCTCACTACTTGCCTTGAATCTTGGAAGATAGGGTGGGTGGACATTACATCTGATGATAGGATTTATTCAGAGTTGTTAGATGATATGTGAACACCCACAAAATTCAAGAATCCTACATTCTCCCCCTTTAATAAAATGGGAGACCCGCTACAATATCTGAACCACTTCATCACAAGGTGATGGCCCATGTTGTGCACCCCAGAGCAGCAGTAGGCCCCCGAGATCTAATGTTTTATTGAAACATTGGAAGTACCAATATTTTTCTAGTACAACAATTATCCCACTGGGTCCATCACTAGTTGGGAAGAACTTTGCAGGTAGTTTCTATTATAGTTCATCTCCACCACATGCAATACAGGTATTGTTGTCCTCTTCATGTGAAAGAATGTTTATGATGAGTGTGTCGTGGGAAATTTCCACCAATGGACAAGCCTTGCGTATTCATTCGATATGTTGATGACCCAATAGAATATTCTAATGATGTTTATGAGGATATTAAAGAACTAGGTGTTCCCTAGACTCATCACTCAGAACATCCCAAGTGTATTTCATGATGTATCTGACAAAGACTGATGCCTGGAGGAAGCCTTGTTGTAGTCCATGTAGGCCTACCAATTGCTTCTCCATAGCCCTACCATAAGAACTACAAATTTATATAATTCTGTTAAAGTATATGTGGATTCATCAGATTTGCTAAATCTATTTCCGTAGAGCCTCGCCCATCATATCCTCGTTGGGTGTAGTAGCCTCGTCATGATCAGCCTCACCCAATGCATAATCGGCAGAAACCTCTATATCAACCACATCCACCTAGATTATAGAATTTGGATCTTGAACCTCATTAGGATATAGAAACATTCTAGGGTTAGTCTTCAAGAGTACCCTTTCCAGATATGAGAAACTGAACTTATTCCTTTTAGGATTCCCAGGTTCCTAGTTATTCTTACAATTCCATGGAGAAGGGGATTCTGAAGCTTCTATAATTAATGAAGTCACATGAGGCCAAGATCATTGATTACCCAAACCACTTATCTTAACATATAATACACATAAATACAATCAAAAAAATTTATATCTTTGATTATTGGATTCAATACCAAGTGTAAAATTGCATGGTCAAGTTCGGTAATCTCCTAGCAAAGGTGGTACACATCTCTGCTGATCTTGAAGAAAATAGTGAAGGTTCCAATGAATGAAAACATGTTTCTAACTTTATGAATCATAATTATGATGACTAGTTGGCCCACAGAGTAGTGTCTCAACCCCATGGAATCATTCATACTCACTTAGGCTGTCCCAAACTTCCTAATGTCACAGTACGTTCTCTGGATACCACTTATGAATCCACTTCATAGACTTCTATGTATCAGATGAGTAAGATTCAATAACTCATGGGAAATCAAATCCCCCTTCTGTTTCTAAATACATCCCACAATCTTGAATAATTTATGCCCCCATATATGGTAATGGAACCCATATTATTTCCAACATTGGAAGACCCCTACTCCGATGATGATCAGAATTATGTCTCCACGAATACCATCAAGTTGGTGGAAACCTTTCGGGTCCCCAATGTTGATGAAAGTCAAGAATATTCCACAAGTACCTCTAAATGACACTGTGAAAAATGAGGTTGAAGGATTGAAATTCAATATAATTCCCATGCTAGTTCCTTAAGCTATGTCATGCATGTTATTGAGACTAGACAACATGTTCTGCATATAGATGAGAAGGAACAGTCCACCCAGCCTGCTCTGCTAGACTCACTGCCATATATGACTGTGTTAATCAGCCAAGAAGAAAAGTTGTATCATTATTTTGATCGGTCATGTAGAGATAAATATAATCCTCAAAGAGCCGATCGTTAGCCATCCATGCTTTTGGTTGAGTCTTCTATTGGAAAATAGGACATCACTAGTAGTGGCCAAAATCTGGTGGTTTGGTTACCGGTGCTCATCGTACATCCTACCAAATAGAAACCCCCTATTGGTAGGAATGAGTGTCTAGCACAGAAGTATGACATAAATAATCACCTTTATATAAATATTGTGATTATATGAAATCTCAAGGCCCTCCTCTTGTTTGAAGTGATGCACGAGCCCATCATAGAAGCCTTAAAACCCCCCTTCAATTCAAAATTGAAGTAGTGACCTTATAGACCATATACTCTGAGGAATTTAAGTGATCATAATTACATTCCATCATCACATTTTTCATAGAAGACAAGGGATTTCTCATGTAGTGGAACATACTCCCATTATACATCACAGGCATGTTAAATGTCCTAGGGATCTGTCACTGTCTGGTCAACAAAGGTTTTGAGATAAATCTCATCCAAACCTGGACCCTCTTTAAGTTGGGACTGATTGAAGTTGATCTGAGTCCCTCTTATAACAACTTTGCTTTTTATTACACACTTAGACATTATTTTTTACATAAAACCATAAATTGATACAACATAGAAGATTGAGAGGCCTAGTGTCTTTATGGCCTAGGAACATTACCTAATGACTTAAAACATGAAACACAACATATTATTGAAAAATTCCTTTACAAGACCATTACATTCCCTCATACGTAGCATTTCATGGGATAACCTGAGGACATACATAAGAAAGGGGTGAGCTATAAAGCCGAGTAAGTGAATAAACATGAAATAACATGAGGAATAAAATACATGTTAGTCAATAGGCATATCAATGGAGCATAAGAGAAATATTAATATAAATTCATGATAAAGCATGATAATCATAACATGGAGATTTGGTAACAACACTTAACATGGAATTAGCATGAGCCAGGGATCATTTCACGTGGAGCATGTGTAAACCCTCATTACACATGAAGCACAAGTAAACCCTCATTTCACTTGAATTATCATGATTAAATACCCATTTCACATGATGGATCATGATACTATATTTTACCCAATTCATTGGAGCGCTATTAGGGTGCACCCATAATAATCATTTCATATCATGCATAAGTGTGCCACATAGATCATACAACATGGAATCATTAACATCATAATTAATTCCATGAATAAGAGAAGTGGAATACATAAATGTAAGTCTTCAATCAACAGGTACATGTGTATAATGGTGAATACCCATTATAGAGGATTGAGTATGGCATTCACTACACAATGATTTTGATATGGAAATATTTGTGTAATGTTGGCAGCATAACGACGTAAATTTTTTTTAAAAGGGTTGATGAGATTGAAAGGGTTATCTCATAATTTATACATTACATGGACAATAATGGGATCACAATACATAATATACATGCATATGGAATCGAATTTAGATGAATAATTTAAAATAATTGCGTGAATGTAAATGAGGAGAGAGAAATTCCTTACTGAATTTCAGCATGGTAATGGGTGTACATGGAAGGAATTAATGAGAGATAAGAGGGGTATATAATCATCAAAATATTAATAGGGAAGTTTGGGGGAGGTTTGAAATCATACCCAAACTTTTTTAATTTAAAAAAAGGTCATAACAACATAATGAAGTGTTGACAAAAATTATAATGGATGAAATCCCTTACTTTGAAGTGTGATCCCAAAGGCTTATGAGGAGATTGAGAGAGGGTTCTTGGGAGCTTGGGAAGAATTGTGAGGATTCTAGAGAGAGGAGGGTAGAATTTGGACGAACACCAAAGTCTTTGAGTGAATAGAAAGTGGGAACATGTGTGGGTTTATATAGGAAAGGAGGGGAAATTATTTATTATTTAGGTTTGGGAGACCACACATTAAACTAATCAAAACCACAAACCAGCCTATTGTTTTTTCCAAAGGGGAGTGGAAAAAATATTATATAAGGACAATGTATGAACTTTTTAAAATAATAGGGTTGCTTATGTGGAGGTGAGTCACACTCTCAAGGAAATCAATTTAAAAAGCTAAAATGTTTTATAAGTCTTGGAGGGTCCACTAAAGCTTTGTAAAATAAATCAAACAAAACAAAAATCAAATTATTTTAATGGTAAAACATATATTGGACGAACATAAGGTCTATAGTATTTTATTACATCACAATTGGGTTTTTCTGATGTCATAAAACACATTATTTATTTAAACGGTATTTAATTTTTACCCAAAAATTCAACCATATCAGAAAATTATGAAAAATTCACCATTGGATAATTTAAATTTCCTGATTCCAAAAATAATAATCATGTATCTAAATAATTTTCTAAATATGGGAATTTTTACTTTTCAAATAAAAATAGATATTTATCTAAATTTGATGGGTTTTGACAAAAACGACTTTCAATCCAAAATAAATATTACAATTATGATCATAAAAAATTATAAGATAATTTACACATAATAAAAATTAATTTAACAATATTGTTTAAAAATACTATATAATCCAATAATCCATTAATTATTCAAAATAGACTTATTCGTTGAATATTAACTAAAAATACTCTTTGTGATTTAAAAACTATTTTCAACATAAAAATAATAAAATGAATGTATATTCTTTATTATATATATAAATAATGCACATAATCAAAGTTCTATGGTATTGTTACATAACCCCTTATAGCACCCATATAAGACCTTAGGGTAAGGTGTGCAATGCTGACAGACTCTTGGGGTGGCTCGGATAACAATGCTCGGGTGGTAATCTCTATCAACTTTCACTTCTCCCGTAGGCGGTTCAGTTCAAGGTTAACATGTTAAAGCTCAGCTTGGGTTTGGTCAAGAGTGAATTCCAATGATTCCACCTCCTTTTCTGAGCTCCGACAAATGGGATTCATGCGGGGCAAGTCTACTAGATGAGTTCATCACTTCCTTTGTAAGAGTAAATTGGATTTGTTAAAGCCCTAAATTTATACTTAACATGTGATCATTGTTCAATGTCTATATTAGAAATTGTAATAATTATTATAAGTATTTTCAAATACAAAAACAAAAAACCAAAGAAGTGCATATTTTATATAACCATTTTACATAACAATACATTTAATCATATCAAGAGGAATTTTTGTTAATGAATGTTTGGATCATTATAATCTTCTCTCCTGAAGAAACTTTTCCCACAAAATTTCCTTTTCCCACACTAAAACAGATGTGGGTAACTTTTCTTCATCACTTTTTCTAATTCCCACCTCGCTTCTTCAAACTTGTGGTTTCACCACAACACCTTGACGAGGGGCATTGTCTTTTTCGTATAACGTTTTCTCTATGATCTAAGATCTTCACTAGTTTTTCTTTGTAAGAATGATCATCCTTTAACTATACTACCTCTGAAGAGAGTACATGTGAAGGGTATGTTATGTACTTCCTTAAGAGGTATACATGAAATACATCATGTACTTTGGCCATAGTAGGGGGAAGTTCTTGTCTAGAGGACACAGTCCCGACACGATCTAGAATCTCGAAGGGGCCGATGTAACTAGGACTTAACTTTCCTTAATTTACAAACCTCAGGACCTTGTTAAATGGAGATATGTGTAAAAATACCATGTATCCAAATTTGAATTCATGTTCTCGTCGACGGTTGTCAGCATAACTCTTCTGTCAACATTGGGCTGCCTTGATATTCCCTTGAATGGTTTTCACCTTCTCCACCATTTCTTCGACCATTTCAGGTCCTAGCAACTTACGCTCACCGAATTCATCCCAACACGCAAGTGTTTTGAACCTTTTCCTATAAAGGGCTTCATATGGTTCCATTCAGATGCTCGAGTGGAAATTGTTATTGTAGGAGAGTTAAACCACTGGAAGATGTTGGTCCCATCATCCTTTTAAGTCCATAAAAATGATCTTAACATATCATTTAGTGTCAGAATAGTTCACTCAGATTGGCCATCAATTTGAGTATGATAGGTCGTATAGAAGTTCATTTCAGTTCTTAGATCATGTTAGAGACTTTTCCAGAATATCGAGTTGAATCTCGGATCACAATCTGATACAATAGATAGTGGTACTCCATGCATCCTTACCACTTCTTTGATGTAAATCCGTGCAAGTTGATCTAATTGAAGTCCTCTTGAATCACGATAAAGTGAATTGTCTTCGTAAGATGATCCACAATGACCCATATAGCATTGTTTCTTCTCGATGTCCTTGGAAGTCCAATGTCAAAGTCCATTATAATGTTGTACCACTTTAATGTTAGTATGGGTAGTGGTTGCATCATCCTCTTAGAATTTTTTCTCTCAGCCTTCACTTGCTGACATATCAGGCACATTGATGTATATTCAACAATCTCCCTTTTCATATTTTCCCACCAAAGGTTTTTTCCAAGATCTTGATACATCTTTGTGCTCTTCGGGTGAATAGAGAAGGTTGTGCTATGTACATAATTCAGAAGCTCCTCCTTTATCTCTGTATCAGATGGTACACATAACTGTGACCCAAATCTCAAAATTCCACCCTTGTCAACCACGAACTCTGAGGATTTCCCATTTCTAATATCTTCCACACTTTTAAAAGTTTCCACATCCTTTCTTTGAGCATCCTTGATTTTCTACATGAGGAACAGTTGAACAATCATTTGTGAATGGATCGATGATGTTCCCTTCTTTATGATTCCCATGTCCATCTTTATCAAATATATGATGATTGGATCCTTAAAAATTCTTATCAATGACATAATAACTGGATCCTTTCTACTTAGAGAATATTCCACCTTGTTTGCTTTCCCAAGTTGGTAATGGATTGAGCAGTCATAATCATTAATCATCTTTAACCATCTTTTTTGGCGCATATTCAACTATTTCTGTGTGAATATATACTTGAGGATTTTGTCATCTGTTTATATTTCACACATCTCCCCAAAGATGTAGTGCCACAAATTTTTTAAAGAGAATATCACAACATACAACACTAGATCATGTGTAGGATAATTCTACTAATGAACTTTCAATTGCCTTGAAGCCTAGTCAATGACATTTTCATTCGGCATCAACACACAAACTTGGCCCTTCTTCGAACAATCATTGAATACCACAAAACGTTCTAAACATGTGGGTAATGTGATCATGGGTATAGTTATAAGCCTCCTTTTCAACTCCTTGAATCTTTCATCGCATTCATCACTCCATGCATACTTTAATCCCTCCCGAGTTAGCTTGGTAAGAGGGGTGGAAAATCGTGAGAAATTTCTCACAAAGAGTCGATAATATCAAGCGAACCCCAATAAGCTACAAATATCATTTACCGATGTTGGAATAAGCCATACCTAAATTGAAGATGTCTTGGAGGGATCCATATATATCATATTTCTTGTCATGATTTGAACCAAGAATGATACCTCCTTCAACCAGAACTCACACTTGTTTTACTTCGCAAAGAGCTTCTCCTTTCACAAGGTCTCTAGTATAGTTCTGAGATTCTCCTCCGGATCCTCCTTGGTTTTGGAGTATATTAGAATATCATCTATAAATACTACCACAAATTTTTTGAGGTAATCTCTAAATACACTATTCTTCAAGTACATAAATATTTTTGGAGAATTAGTGAGTCTGAAAGGCATTACTATGAATTCATAGTACCAGTATCTTGTACGAAATGTAGTCTTGGGGATATCTTCCTTCTTCACACTTACATGATAATATAAGGACCACAAGTCCACCTTGGAAAATTTTTTCTCTCTATACAGCTTATGGAACAATTTATTAATTCATGGAAGAGGATGCTTGTTCTTTATCGTGATTTTTTTGAGCTCGGGATAATCAATGCAAAGAAGTATTGGCCCATATTTCTTCTTGATGAAGAGGGCTGGTTCACCCCATGGTAAAACACATGGGAGTATAAACCCTTTATCCATATTCTCCGGTAGTTGTTTCTTCAGATCCTCATGCTCCACAATAGTAATTCTATATGTATTCTTGGATATTTGCAATTCCCCAGGTATAGGGTCAATTGTGAAATAAAAATCTCCTTTAGGAGGAAGAACTAGAAATTCCTCAGGAAACACTTCAGCGAATTCCATCAAAAAAGGCATGTCTTCAAGGATAGTTTCTTCCTTAGACTCATGCATCTAAAATAGATACACATGATCATAAGGTAGAAATATCCTCTCTTGAGATGTTGGTTCTAAAGAAGATTCATCTTCCTCCTTACACTAGTATAGAATCAGGGTTCAATTCCCCATATGGAGAGTGATTTCCCTCTCACGGAAATTTATGTTGGATCAATATAGGGAAAACCAATCCATGCCAAGAATTGCATCAAATTCCACCAGAATGAGTATGATGAGGTTCTATGGGAATTTCAATCCACAAATTATGCCATGGGAGGAGTTATATTCATGGGATGCAATGATTCCACCATTTTCTGTACTCACCGAAATCTTTACATTCATGATTTGTGGGGGTGTTGGAATTGTTCTACTAATCTTTTGCGATAGAAAATAATGTGTAGAACCAAAATCAAAAAGTGTGTTTTCTATTCATGAATGAATAAATACCATACCTATCACCACTTTGTTGTTAGGGTTCACTTCGGAGCTAGGGATGGAAAAATATTTCCCTTGTTTCGTTAAAGGTTGTTGGTTGTCTCTGAAACCCCTTAGCATAGGGGACTGATTTGCAAGATTCCTTGGTTATTTATAGTTAGAGAAATTAACAACACGTTGAGAGTCAAACGGAGCATTCCTCTCCACTTTTGCAGCTATGGGTTTTTCTTGTTAGCAGTTAATAGCTAGGTTTCCTTCTCTTCCACACCTAAATCATTTCCTCATCACCTTTATGAAATTTCTAGGGTGCTTCTTTCCACACCATTGGAAAGTGGGGTGATGGATCTTATTAGCACCTTTGGATTTATCCATCGGACTACTAGAATTAAATTCCACTTTAGGCTTATTATCCCCATGATACCCCTAAGATTTTCTGATCACTATTTCGACCTTCAGGGAACATCACACAATTTCACCATAGCTGTCAAAGTCACAGATCATCAGCGCTTTCCATAGTCTAGGTTTCAACCCACCAAATAAGCATTCAACCTTGTATTTGAGGGTAACTAAAAAGTCATAGGTGTATCTTGAAAGCCCTATGAAGTTTAACTCATACGCTCTGATGGATTCATCATATTTTTTATTGAGGGAATACAAGTCCCTTTCCATCTTAAGCTTGAGGGTTCAAGGAAAATATTTATCGAAATTTTTTTTCCAGAAATCCTTCTCTTCCAACACCCCAATATCCTCCTTATGCTTCATATTTTTGAACAATTTCCACCATTGATCAACTTTACCCTTCATAAGATAATCAGTCAGAAGAAACTTCTCTTGTTTGGAACATTTAAGGATGGAGAATATTTTTTAAATGGAGTTGATCCATTGTTCATCAATTAAGGGATAAGATGATCCATTAAAATTAGGAGGCCTTTTTCGAATGAAGCTCTAGATAGAAACTTGTTATTTCTGGGGGGGTTGAACATTCCACTTGGCCCATGTCTCTATTAAAATCTTGAATTAACTGAGATAGTATTATTAAAACAATCGTGATTCCGGCTCCCATCAGATTGGGCATCACATTATAACAGTCATCACATTGATCTTTGCATTAGTTTTTATCCTGAGTCCTCATATTTCCAGCTATTGGCTGGAATAAAAGGAAATTTAGGGGTAACAAATAAAGGGTAATCCAAGGAAAAATAGATGTCTTATAAATAGCTTTGATTTCCTTAACTTATGAATCTATAGGCATTAGTCTATGTTATCCATGATCTAATTTCTAACATATTTTCTTAGGAGAATTTTTTTATTCCCTTAATAATGGTTCATAATAAGATTGTGAATTACAAAATACTATCCCCCAGCAGTGTCGTAACCAAGATTGCAGAAAGTCCCATTGTCGTGTATCAGGATACCCGGGTCAAGCCCAAAACTCTTTGTCGGAGTTTAAACTACTAAGTACATTTGTGCCAGAGCCGCCTCTACCTTCTCGTATCCAGACAGTTATTTATTTTCATGATAAGACACTTACTCAATAATCAACAAATTTTTAGGGATGTTTTTATTATACTTAGTCTTATCCATTTTTCTTTCACTTGGGTTTTCTAATCCTAATCCAAAAAATAACTAAACCAATCCTCTGATACCAACTATAACAACCCCGCTTTTTATTACACACATAGATGTCATTTGTTACATAAAAACTTAAATTGATACAACATAGATGATTGAGAGGTCTGGTGTCTTTGAAGGATAGTAACATTACATAACAACTTAAAACATGAAACACAACATCTTAATGAATACTTCCTTTACATGACCTCTACATTCCCTCATACTTAGCATTGCATGGGATAACGTGAGGACATACATAAGAAATGGGTGAGCTATAAATCCCAGTAAGGGAATAAACATAGAATATCATGAGTAATAAAAATAAATTTTAGTAAATAGGAATATCATTGGAGCCCAAGAGAAACGTGAACATGAAGGCATGATAAATCATGAAAATCATAACTTGGAGACATGGAAGCAACACATAACATGGAATTAGCATAATCCAAGGCTCATTACAAATGGAGCATGTGTAAACCCTCATTGAACATGATGAATGAGTAAAACCTCATTTCAATTTAATTATCATGATTAAAAACCCATTTCACATGATGTATCATGATATTATACTTTACACAATGAATTGGAGCGCTATTAGGGTGCACCCTTCATAATCATTTCATTTCATCCATAAGTTTTCCACATAGATCATACAACATGGATTCATTAACATCATAGTGCATTCCAGGAATAATATATGTGGAAGACATAAATTTAAGTCCTTGAGAAAAATATACATGTTCACAAAGGTGAATATCATTTATAGAGGAGTGAGTATGGTATTCACCACATAATGATTTTGGTATAGAAATTTTTATGTAATTTCGGCAGCATAACGACGTCAAATAGAAATTCATAAAATGGTTTAATGAGGGGTATCTAATAATTTATACATTAAATGGATTGTATGGGGGTCATGGGACATAATATACCAACATATGTAATGTAATTTAGATGCATAATATAAAATAATTTCTTGAATGTAAATGAGGAGAGATAAATTCCTTACGGAATTTCGGCATGGTAACGGTTGTACATGGAAAAAATTAATGAGAGAGAAAAGGGATATCTCATCATTCAAACATTAATAGGGAGTTATGGAGGGTTAGAAAACATACCTCAACATTTTTAATTGAAAATAAAATGGCATAACAACATAAAGAAAATTGGACACAAATGAGAAAGGAAGAAATCTCTTACATGGAAGTGTGATTCCAATGGCATGGGAGGGGCTTGAGAGAGGATTCTTGGGAGCTTTGGGTTCCATGGGAGGATTTTAGATAGATGAGGGTAGAATTTGGACGTACTCGAAAGGCTTTGAATTAATAGGAAGTGGGAGCTTGGGTGGTTTTATATAGGAAAGGAGGGGGGGTTCTTTATTATTTAGGTTTGGGAAACAACAAATTAAACTAATCAAAACCACAAACCATCCCACGGGTTTGTCACTTGTTTTTTTCCAAAGGGGAGTTGAAAAAATTTAATATAAGTCCAATGGCCTAAATTCTTAAAAAAATATGGTTTCTTATGTGGAGGTGAGTAACACTCTCAAGGAAATCAATTTAAAAAGCTAAAATGTTTAATAAATGTTGGAGGGTCCACTAAAGCTTTGTTAAATAAATCAAAAAAACATAAAATCAAATTATATTAATGTACAAACATATATTGTCTAAAAATAATGTTTATATAATTTTATTACATCATAATTGTGTCTTTATGTTATCATTAAACACATTATATATTTAAACGGTATTTTATTTTTACCCAAAAATTCAACTATCTCAGAAAATTATGAAAAAATCACTATTGGATAATTTCAATGACCTAATTCTAAAAATAATATTAATTTTATCTAAATAATTTTATAAATATGTGAATTTTTAATTATAAAATAAATACCGACATTTATAGAAAATTCATTGGTTTTTGAAAAAAATGGCTTTCAAAACATAATAAATATTACAATTATATTCCTAAAAAATTATACGATAATTTATAATTAATGAAAATTAATTTAATAATATTTTATTAAAATATTATTTAATTCAAAAATCCATTAATTTATAAAAATAGATTCTTTCGTTGAATATTATCTAAAAGTACTATTTAGGATTCAAAAACAATTTACAATGTAACAATAATAAAATGAATGTAGATTATTTATTATATAAAAAATTCACATAATAATAGTGCTAAGGTATTGTTACATAACCCCTTATAACACCCACACAAGACCTTAGGGTAAGGTGAACAATGGTGAGAGACTCTTGGGGTGACTCAGATTACATCTCTTGGGTGGTAATCTCTCTCAACTTCCACTTCCCCCGTAGGCGGTTTCGTTCAAGCATAAAATGTTAAAGCTCAGCTTGTAATTGGTCAAGAGAGAATCCCAATGATTCCACCTCCATTCCGAGCTCCAAAAAATGGGCTTCATACGGGGAAAGTCTATTGGATGAGGCCATGACTTCCTTTGTTTGAGTAAATTGGATTTGTTAATGCCCTATATTTATATTAATCATTTGAACATTGTTAAATGGATATATTAGAAATGGTAATAATTATTAACAGTATTTTTAAATCCAAAAACATAAAACTAAATAAGTTCATATTTTATATAATCATTTTACATAATAAGACATTTAATCATATGAAGAGGAATTTTCATTAATGAAAGTTTGAGTCGTTACAAGTCTAACATTAAAATTTATGGTTATGACAAGATCAAGAATATATTATGTGGTAGAATCCGATTTAAGGCCTAGTTTGGTGGATTTATAGAAAACATCGATTTCAAGGTTGTCTCATATGATACTACCTTCAACGCGTTGAATGGTAGGCTTTGGACTCATCTTCATGAAACAGTCCCCTCCTCGTATCACCAATGCCTTAATTACTCCATCAATGGTCAAATAGTTATGCTCCATTGAGATTCATCTCTTGTTGAATCCCATGACACCCACAATATGGATTTCGTAAATTACAATAGAAATTAAAAGATATATCAAACCAATAAGGTTTTTCCCACCAACATTGCAGACATCCCATGGACAGAATTGGATGATGCTTTTATCCTCCAAATTCACCTGTTGAAGGAATACCTCATACTCCTACAAAAGCTAGACTTTATTGATACCAGAATCCCTTACCATTATAAGATATCATGATTTTCACCCCATGGCTACAAATATATGTCATACACACCTATTCTGTCAAGCCAGGTTGAAAATATAGAAACCAACCTGCCATCATTTCTTTGATATCAATCATGGACCCTTTGGTCGAAGGCCTGATGGAATCAGATTGACAACCTCAATAACCATGGTTCCAGTATATAAAGTGTCTCCTAGTGAGGACTCCACATATACTCAAGCGGTATGAGTGTTCTCCAAGAATCAATCAGCCTCGATGAACCATCCCTTCCTACCAATTCCCCTACCCTGGGAAAGGAATATGATTTAGTAGAAGTTCCTCCCACATTTGAAGATGGAATATCCACCACTTTTAATGAGAAATTTTAATTGAACCTTTTTACAAAGATAGATCTAAGGCCAACACTAATCAGTGAAGCCATTTATATGGAGGAACAACATTCGTATGTGGACTTATTGGAACAACACCATGATTTACTTTAAACGATTTATAATGAGATGTTAGTACTAGACCTTTAGGTCATCATCCAACATCATGGTTTACCGTTGAGTCATTGGGGGTTCAATAAGCCACCTAGGAAAATTAAGCCTTCCCATGGTGATGTGGTCAAGGCCGAAGATGGTAAGCTTTTGAAACTAATCTTTATAATGAAATATCATTACCCCAAGTGGCTGTCCAAAATCTTTCTGATCAAGAAGAATAATGGTAAGATCATAGTATATATCGATTTTCAAGATCTCAAAAACCACTATCCAAAGGATGATTTTACCCTTCTAGGGAGGGTTATTGATAGATTCCATAGATGAATTCCAAGATAACTCCTTCATGGATGGATATTTTGTGTACAACAAAATTCGCATAGACCCTAATGATGAGTAGTATACCACAGTTATAGTTCCACAAGGACCTCTTTATATTAAGTAATTCTTTGTTACTTTGAAGAATGCAGGACCCACTTATCAGTGAGTGATGAACAAGATCTTAAATCCAATCATAGGGACCCTGGTGAAATGGTAGATGGATGATTCGGTGGTCAAATTATGCTATCTTCAGGATGATATTAGAGATCCTTAGATACTATTTTTCTTCCTCTACTCCTGAAATATGAAGATAAACTACTTCAAGTGTGCCTTCAGGGTTACCTATATTTTTTTATCAACATCAACATCAGATATAGAGGCATCAAGATCAAACCATAGAAAAAAAGTCCATCATCTAGATTATTCAACTGAGAAACATCCTGGAGCTCTAGCGCATTCAAGGCCACTAATCCTACATATGCCGATTCGTCATGAATTCATATGGAAAATTTAATCTGTTTTCCAAGATCATGAGGGAAGGTAACATATACTAGTGGGATGAAGAGTTCCAGACTTCAATTGAGGAAATCAAGACGTATCTTCTACAACCTCTGATTCAAATTCCACCAATTTTTGAGAAGCCTCTATTCCATTACATGACCTCAAAGGAATGATCACTCGGTGCCCTTATCTATCAGGAGAACAAAAACAGTAGATATAATAGTATATTCTATCTCAACCACATTCTCCTCAACACGGAGGCCAGATACTCTGTTACTGAGAATAGATTATTTGCACTGGTATTTTTAGTGAAGAAGTTAAAACATTATTTGCAGCATAATGAGATATAGATAGTTTCCATTGTGGAACTGCTAATGTATATCATGAATAATCCAATGATGAGAGGTCATCTATCAAGTTGGGAAGTGATCCTTTGGTAGTTCAACATTAGGTTTGTTTGATAGAAGGTTGTCAACGGTCAAGCATTGGAATACTTCCTAGTCACCCATACATACCCTGATGAAGATCCTTTGTATGTCAATTTCCAAGATGATGCTATCCCCTCAGGGGATAAAGTTGGGAAGTGTCGAATGATGAATTTTGATGGTTCCTCCAAGATCCCTATTGGTAGAAGGATCAATGGTCCCAAGATCAAGAGGTTGTTCATAGGGTTCAACTTCATAATGTATGCATATGTCGTTCTTATGTATTCATTCCTACTATTAGAGGTCTACACCAACAATGAGGTAGTGTATCATGTGATCATTACATGTCTCAAGCTGGATCTTGATATTGATTTTTTCTTCTGGTATGTGAAGGGATACTACGAATTAGTCATCAATAAAATGAATGGGGATTAGTTTATCAAAAATGTAGAACTCTTGAACTTTCTAGAGATCACTCACTAATAATGGTCCATTTCCCATATCATCCAGAGGTTAATCATGTTTCATGGTCAAAAAATGCTTGAGATGATGACTTGGATAGCCTAGTTGTGTCTTTTTCTGATCATGACTAGGATAATCTATTCATTGATGGGGCTCACCAAAGGGTCGTCACTCAAATTTTCCGAGATAATGATGACAACAAACATGTAAATCATATTACTTTTGGTGCACCCACATCGTTACCTCTAGATACCATCATGGAATAAGAATCCCTTGATTGGATGACTTCTTCCATGAAGTATCTATATCATGGTTTTCTCCTACTAGACAGATCTAACATGAGAAAATCCATAGGTGTATTGCATAGTTCACCATCCAAAGTGGGACCAAACATGATCATACTCTCTACAGATTTGTATTTTATGGAATTATCCTCCATTTTATTCAAAGAGATGAGATTCCCCAGGTTATGTAGAAAGTTTGTACCAGATATTGTGTTTCTCATTAGGCAAGGTTGAATCCCTCCCACCAGATTCAAAGAATGGTATTCTTCTATCCCACCATGGTTCATGAATGCATGGTGTTTTCCATGAGGTTCCATTCATGCCATACTCATGCCAGTTTTTTTGAATAGACCATTAGAGACCCTCCATACAAACATGTATTCTTATCCCTTTGTAGTATGGGGACTCGATGTTGTGGGACAGTACCCACCAGCAATAGCTCTCCAATGCCAGTTTATTCTAAATGTGATGGATTTCTTCTCAATGTGGGAGGAATTGATCCCTATTAAGGAAGTTAAGGCTCAATCGATGGTATAATTTTTTATCTCCCACATCTTCCACCAATTCGAAGTCCCTCACACCATTCTCACAGACGATGGAACCAAATTCCGGATAGCTAAGCTGATGAATCTTCAGGATAAGTTAATCATTTGGTCTAATAATACTCCTCACTAACATGAACATGAAAATGGATAGATTGAGGCATTAAATAAAACCATCTGCAACACTCTATAGAAGATGGTGGTCTAGATAAAAAAATGATTTGGCTATAAAATCTCTGTAATGCTATCTGGACTATCATAATTAGACTTATAATTCCACCCAATTGACTCAATATTCCATCGTGTACATAAAAGAAGAAGTCCTACACACCTAGAATTAGTTTCCATCACTCTAAGAAGATATCGATGACCAGAAAACACCATATGGAATAGAATAAGTCTGTCTAGCTGGATTAGAATCCCTTGAATAATATAAGATCCTATCCTTGATTAATCTATAGAGGAGCCAAAATTATACAATAATAGAATTCAATAATAAGGCTTTTTTCTACTGCTTCCACCCGGGGGACATGGTTCTAGCTCTTAGGATTCCAATGTTACCTTATAGAAACTTTCCAAATTTGGATCCCAAATGGGAATGACCTTACATAATCCATATGGTCTATCCCAATTGTGCATAATCATTGATCACTATGGGTAGAGAGTGCATCACTACCCTAACCAACACCCCATTTCTCAAGAATTACTTCATATAAGGTACCTATAGTATAAAAAATTTGACTCTAAAATATGCGCATGAAATATTGGAAACATGTGGTCTGGAATTGGGCCCCTTTAGCCCTCATTCCCATTGGATTTTTCACTCAGACGCACCAACTTACATATTTCACGAATCCCTTCCCCAATTTCCAAAATCATTGACCATACACTAAGATACTATAGACCAAGATTTAAGACCACAAACTGGTAGCCATCCCAGGGTCTAAACTCTATGAACTTAATCAAAGATCCTATGTCCAAACATTATATATTTAAACTTTGTGTGAGTTTTCACTAGGAATGTGTTGTGAGGAGTGGGCCTCTGAGGTCCTTCATTCACATCAGTTTGTTCCTCTTGCGCCATGTACACTAGTACCAAATGTATTTACCATATCATCTATTTCACATCGGTTATCCATAAACGACTTCAAAAATCTATGAATATTGAATTATCATGTTGGTTATACGTTGAACAACAGGAAAAAACTAGTATCCCACTTTATAACATTGTTTATACAATAATAGATTTTATAAAGAGCTTTTTCACATTGGTTATATTATAAAATCCATGATAAAAAATTTTCATAGCCTTATCAGGTCAGTTACAAGATACCATACATGATGAAGCCCATTTATCAAATTGGTTACTATATAACCAATATGATAAAATACTAAAAATATCATTATCATGTAGGTTATAATATAACATTCACGATAGATAATTTAAAATTTTATGAATTGTGATTTTGAATCATTTTGGTGTTATTCGATATCATGAATGAATACCTATTTCTCTCACATGAAGTTCTAATCATGTTTCATCGATATTATGGACTCCAATATCTGTATTCTATCTTCATTCATTTTCTAGTACTATCTGCCACATTGTTACAAATTTGATCGTCTCATATCTAAACTCTCAAGTAATTCTCAAACATCCATCATCGCTCGTGGATTCCCTAACTCTTTTTTTTCAATTACATTTATTCAAATCTTGCATTACCATCATTTTTCTGGATGTGACTATACTATGATTAAACATGTTGTTTCTAAATCTTATTACAGAATTGGAATACTACCTGGTGGATTAAAATAGTACTTCTATAGGTATTGACGTTAGAGTAATTTCTTATTTATCCACCTAGGGTTTCTTATGTTTTATAATTATTGGGTTATGATAAATGGTTTATTGGGTAGTCTTTACTTTAAACTTTTTATGGATTTTATCAGTTCCTCAATGATCATTTTTATTTTCAATGATATTTTATGTTAATAGTATGTGGTATGAAACCTTATTGTGGGTTTTCGGGTTATTCTTATGATTTGGGTACAACTTTTTTTGTAACATAGTAATAATTATTATAATAAATTTGGATAGTATGATTGGATTGTATTTCATTACTAATTTAATTTGATTAATCCGATCAATGTAAATGATATTTTTAATCTATGATATATTATTAAATCACACCTTAATATAGATAACTTTATTTTGGTTTAGTCTAATATAAATTTTTTAACCCTTAAATAATTATATTAATTTTTACCATTTATTTTTATTGTTAAGAAATATTACGGATCCATTTTACTGGTTGCCTCATATAATCATGGCTAACTTGGTTGGAGATGTATTATTGTATTTATTTTCATTTATCTGTTACATGTAGTATGAATGATTTTCCTTAACAAAGTATCATATAAATTTAAGTCTTTATAATGTTTTATATAATTATAGATGTGTCCCATTAATCATCTTACTTATGGAAATATATAATACATAGAACCAGTTGAGAGAAAAGTTTAGTGAATATTCATACGTTGTATATTTAGTTAATGATTAATATATCTACATTCCTTTTGTATAATTTCTATTATATATGAATGTCTAGGATTTATCATATAACACCTCATAAAGTAATTATAACTCTTCTAAAAACCATATTATATGTTATATAATTAATTAGAACCACTATAAAGTTCTCCTATGTGGTGATTAGTGGTTTACATCCTATTTAATATTGTATTATTGAACATTTATATAATTTTACTTCTTGAGCATGTAACCCTTCATCTACTCAGTTTATTATTACATTACATCCTACATGTTTTCAGTTTAGTATTTTATAATATATAATATTATGGATTGTTACATTGGGAAAGGAGTATCTTGATTTTGAAAATTATTCACAATAATGGGTAATCATTGTTTTCTAGCCATGATGATATGATGTTTTCTTTCTGAATATGTTATAGCAAGGGAAAGAAGTTTTTTATTCAATTTAAATAAATAGTTCATTAAACATTTGATTTAAAATGAGTTTTTTATTTTAAATGTAATATATATTTTGAAATAGTTCCTTTTTCTAAAGTAAAAAATTAATTATTTTATTGGTGACGAAATGTGTGCCTAAATATCAATGAAATTAATATCACTAAAGGGTCTGCATCATGAATTTATATTGAAAATACCTTAAGAACTGAAAATGGAATTAATCCATAAGAATTAACTCCTTAGAAACCACCGCAAATAAACAATAGAAGACCATATGATCCTGATAGATACATTTTTAACCACTATAGAGAAATGAAAGAAGCCTCTGGGAGTCTAACAGAGCGGATTTTGATCACAATGTTCCATTTCCTTTATGGAACATCCTAAGATCATCGCGACGTGTGGTGCCTATAAATATTCCCCCTCCCCCTCAAAGGATCGATACCCTAAACTTTCTCCTTTGGAGCTCTCGATTCATGAAGCACCCTTTTTTCTACGAACCAGTGAGAAAATGAATCACCCATGGTACCTGAGCATTGCGAACCAACTTTCCCTTTGCTCTAATTTTCCTCCGCTTCAAGTTGGGAATCCCTTCTCAAAGCCTTATAGAAATCTGGAAGGTAGGAGTCCCATTTTGGAAATCATGTCTTCATAGAGCGTTCAACCTTCACAAAACACCCTCCAAGAACTCGGTCGATCCATGCCTCGGTTGGGTCATCATGCATCATGAAGCTCATCCATTTGTATAGATCCATTTCCCCATGCTACGCAAAGCAATTTCCTTTGTGAATCCCCTTCTATTCACGAAGAACCATATCTTCATGAATCCCCTCTCTATAAGGACTTTTACTTCATGAACCCTTTTCCCTTGTGGCCCTCCAATCTTTTATGAAGTGATTTTAGGGTTCCTCGAGTGGTGTTTCATATAGAGTTGTCCTGACATATTCTCCTTTGCATATTCATGATAATAGATATTTCTTCATTGCATATCCATGCTAATGTAAGCCCTTAGAGTGAACATTCCTCAACCCCATTGTTTTCTGGCATTTATTTTTCCTTCCTTCCCCCAATTGTGGGTTAGTACAATTTATGTAAGTCCCATGGGTGAGGATTGATTCCTTATCATCCATGATGCAAAACGTTAATCTTAAAAACTCCCTCATCCCAAACACATGACATTAAAAGTGATTTTCCACATGTGTGGAAAGATGAGGTGGACTCAAAAAAGAATGATCATTAGCTCTCTCCTGCTCCTCTCTAACTTTGGGATTTGATTCCATTTTCACCTTATCCAGTCTTCATGTAATCCCTGACACAATATGATAGGAATTTCCCTATACAATGGTCATATCCTCCTTGTATATTGTATTACCATCATCGAGATTACCTCTTGGAGTAAGCCCCAAAATCAATCTCCCTGGGCTTCTAGCCATGCATAAGATCCACAACATCCCTCATGGCTACACTTTTCATTAAATAGTAGTCAATTCTGCTGTTAACTCTTGTTTCTCACTCCGAGAATTAATCATGTGGTCTTATAGTAAACGGTGACCTTGACATAATCTTTGGTACACAAACCACGCATAATCCTTAACAAGATTTTTGGCCACTAACCATGCCTAAACCCCATGACCCTCATCTTTTATAACATTAAAATGAACCCATATAAACTATTTGGACTTTGATTCTTGTCTCCAAGGATGGGTGCGTAGAAATAATCTCTAAGATTCAATACCTTCATTCCCCACAATCCATTTATTCCATTCATTTCACATTGGTTCACCTTAATCTCACATGACGTTATATTGTATGCTCTTTCAATCTATTTGGGTTCTGATTCCCAACCACTAGGATATTTAGGATGCCTCTCTATGGTCCAACCTCACACAATGGTAAACACAAGTTCTCCCTTTTAGGGATGTACCCTCTTGATGTTACATATTCCATTTTTGGGAACATCCCTTGAATCTGCCTCTCCAGGGTATTTTGATCCTCTAGAACAGCTAACCATGCATAATCCATGCACCTTGACATACCCCTACAAACAAGAGTACCCCTCTTTTGATGGTTATTTAACCATATGTATGCCCCATAATTTCTTTGGGTCACTATCCTTTGTGTGCACCCTGATCCCATGCTCTATATTGAACTATGTGGACTTTGATCCCCATATTCTACACTGGGTTTATAGGAAAACCCCGGAAGAAATATCCCAACACCATCATCTCCACATCGGTTCCATTTCACCATTAATTACCCCTCAACACTTCCTCTCTATCCACCCTAATTTTACCCGGGCCACCACATCTTGGTGAACTCACACAATTTATATGGGGCGGCTAACCATGGATAAGCCCCAACCATTTTCTCCATCACCATACCCTTATTAGGGTAAGGTCATTCATCCAATCGCAACATTTTGTGGCACCCGTGAAGATAACCATGTGTAATCCCCACATCATCCATTGAAACTACATGGATTTTGATACCTATATTCTAAACATCGTATGTAGAATGCATCTCAAAGGTTAAATCCTAGCCAATGGTAATATTTGGTGTCTCCTTTACTAGGACCCACCTTCTTTGATCTGACCTTTGCGGTGTTTTGATCATCCTTTACAGTATGAAACCTTTCCTTTTTGGCACATTCCGTCTAGGGTTCTTCCTCCTGGGAATTTTGATCCCCAAAACTGGTAAACCTTCCCAATGCTCCCTCCTAAGGATATTCCTAGCTAATTTGCATTCATAAGTGTTCTGATTAGTCTTATCTGTATTTTTTAGATGTTGAAATCGTGGAATTCCCCATGTTAAACAAGGGATGACAAGGAAATATTTATAGACATTGCTCTGGCATAATATCCCTATCATTTGATGTGGGATTCCTTAGGCTTCCATTCCCTCAAGAAGCCCTCTCATAAGGGTAAATTCAGGTGAACCATGGTTACAACATCCAGACATGGCAGCGATGCCCAAACGTGACTACTTCCCTGACGGAAGGTTGCTTCCCCAACATGAACCTTTGGAAGGTCCTTTTGGAAGCATCATAATTAAATGGTGTACAAAAAGAGATGGTTTCAATAATTAGATTACCAAACAACATCTTATTCAATAAAGGATACCCAAACTAAGTGATGAATTCTGAGGAGGAATCCTCCTATGGAGAAACCAAAATCCCATCATATCATTTTGATCAAGGAGCAGATATATCTGAAGGAGTGATGATTTTCACCCACCTATGGAAGTGGGAATGTGGGGGAAATTGATGTGATCATCTCCATTGACGATAACGTGAGGTGGTCGGCCCAAGAGAAAGCATCAAAAAGAAAAATGGTGAACCAAATATGAAGTCTTTATCCTTTACCCATGGGGATTAGTAGTGGTCGAGACATGTTATGATAAGAGTGTCACTGGATCCAGTCATCCCACACCAGGTCATGCCAATAAAATAGGGGGTCTAGAATGGAACTCACCCTAATTTGTGGTAGTGAATCATTTGTAATTCTGATTTGAAACATCATCAACATGGATATTTCTATCCATCCATGGAAGATTTAATGAATCTAGGGAACTGGGAACTAGTTTCTTAATATTTATACTAATAGAAGGATCTTCCTTATTTGTAGGACCCAAGCTATAGGAACTTAGTCACCTCAGGCTCGCAGACATTGGGGAATATGAAATGCCTATGCAGAAATTTGGCATGGCTCCACCTCCTCCATGAAAACATCTACAACTATGGAAACTAGAATCCCACGCCCTATCACACCCTTTGATATCATCCAGATTAGAGTTATAGATACTCTCATTCATTGATATGAATAGTAGGGGGTCTCCCAAACAAGGGCATGGCCTTCCTTGTTTTGTAGGATTTAATAACCTGCAACCACTGCTTCCCCAAAGGGCCATGCATGGAGCTACTACTCCCCAATCTAACATCCAACCGTTTTAGGATCCTCTCCCTGGAACATTCCTATGACTCCTTTCCCTATTCCAAATAGGTAAGGGATGCTCGAGTAATCCTAGATTTGACCATCACTTGAGATCTTCCAAGTAAGGCTCTCACCAGGCCATGTAAATGCCGCCAACCAGTCTCTCAAGCTTAGGAATAGGTGGCCTCTACCCCTACGTCGTCGGCCCCAATTTGGCTAACCAAACACCAATGTCGGGTACAAGCTCATAAATATTCCCATTAGGGGGTGACATATTTTATAGCTTTAGTGTCCCATGACACCACGGATTCATACTATCAGCTCCTTGTTATTAAATATCAGGGGAACTTCTATGACCTATCAAGATTGAGACCCAATACACCCATTAGGTAGTTTGGGATAACTCTTAAGGTCACTGGTATGAGTATCAGTTTTCCTGGGCCAACTCGTGATGTCCATTTCAATTACAGAGGTCTCCCCAAATCCTTGGTCACTAGGGTGGAGGCCCTCTCCACTTTGGAACCTAGGAGAGGAGTTCCCCCCATGCCGTCATCGCGAGTATGATTGGATATGCTCCTCGTCTTGTGGATGTTTAGTACTGAGGTCCTCCCCATGCACATGATCCTAGGTATGGATATTTTCCCCATATTTCAAGTTATCAATTCTAAGGTCCTACTCACCCTGTAACCCATTAGCATGGAGTTCCTCCCCATTTCATGTTTGATCAATATGAAGGCCCACCATATACCACCACTTCCAACCGGTGTAGTGGTCCTTCCCGTGCTTCAGGTGGCTAGCATGGAGGCCCTCCCCTTGTAATTACCAACTCCAAAATATGCCCTACCCACCCCAGAACTGCTAACTATAGAGTTCCTCCCTGTATATACTGCACTCATCTTGGGGGTCCTCCCCTTGTTCTGTTTCACATCTTCCCGGGTGCCCCTGGCACCCCAACTCACCCATGTGGAGGCTCTCCCCAAACTATCATTTAGCATGGAGTCCCTCCCCATGTCTTTATTATCACCCATAGTAGAGGTCCTTACCATTCTAACCACATCAAGAATGGGGATTTCCCCTATGTTTCTACCAGCTTCGGTAGAGGCCCTCTTTGCTGCATCACCACCCCGCATGGAGTTCCTCCCCATGTCAAAGATTTACCCTACCCTGAGGAACCATCCCAGAGAAAATGGTCGAACTATCACCACAAAAGGAATAATCATTCATATCATCATATCACTTTCAATAAAATTCACTTTTTAGACTCTAAATCAAAGTGTGATTTAAGGATGGAGCCTTTACCCCGATCCTCTATATCAGAGCCTAGGATAGGAATACGGTGTCTAAGATTCATTATTTTGGAATGTAAAATGCACTTGATCGCTGAATCCCTTCATAGATATATATAGGAGGAGGAATATTTTTCTCCCTTTTATGGTCTGTCCATGCAGTCCAATCTATCATTACTAGGATCATTCTCTACCTCTACAAGAGATCACTGACATTGGTTTTGGGGACAAATGGTTGATGAGCACCACCCATATTCTCCACCAGTGATCGCCACCCTGGATCATGAATTTATGATCAATACCCCATATTATAGTAATGTTGTGATGTATTTAGTATAGTCCTTGGGTGACAGCAGATTATACAATGGTTTGTTTACTCATGCACCGTACTCTCCACTGACAAGCCCGCCACCATTGTGATTTTTATCAGTACCATTACTAGTCCCTCATCCACCCCCAGTTTAATAATAGAGCAACCATGGGGTGAACCCCACTTCAAAAATTATGACTTTTTTTGGACTTTATCACAACATACCATCTTCCTGATATTCCCTATATAGTCGCTACTTCAGACTTCAACATTCTGGAGTTAGTTACCCAAGATGAAATCATGTGTTACTTCTGAACTCTGGGTGTGATGATCTTCTGTCTCTGTCATCATCAATTGGATTATCAAAAAATCCATGAGCATTATAATGAATCCAATAATCTATTACACCTATTTGATATAGCCACGCTTCCTATGTCTTATCACCCTGCGTCATCGGATCATCACTGGGATCTTCAGCAATGATGCATTCAAAGAATCGTTGTGATCCACTAGGTTATTGAGGAGGTGTCTCCACATGTATAGATCTATGGGTGGGGAAAATATGTTACCCTCCACTTCAGCCCATTCTTTGGATAACTAATCCCTCACGGTGATATCGAGGATAAAACACCAAGATTCATCGCTATAAACATGGTCGATCTCATTTAAAAGAAAACTGAGGTAGGACACATCAAATAGAACCTACCTCTAGGGATAGTACCACATCTATTTGATCCCCTAGGAACTATTACACATCATCAAATAAACATAGTTGGTCTTACACACCCCACTGAGTCTTTTTACCTTGGTCAGGACCCTAGTATAGGAGAAGAAAACACTAGGACTATTACGAAATTTGACCTGTCTAGTTCATTGTAGAAAATGGAGGATGATCCTTAGAAGGTTGAATTACTCCAGCAGATCACAGAACAGAAGAAAGTTATTAATGAGATCCGTGTTGAGCATGTTGTAGAGTGATGACTAGACTAGGTGGATCCTTGGTATGATCCAAACCATCCTCTACTAGGTTAGAAGGGGCAGGTATAGGTTTCCCTGGGTGAGATATTCCCTGTTCATATTGACAACCCTACATATCTCTAAATGAGAAATCCCAAAGCATATGAAATGTGGCCATGGTATGCATCACCAAATCTTCCCGAGCTGCACAATTTCTCTATAATCTATTACTCTAGAAACCCCTATAGCTTCTTCCTAGGTCATCCCTAGAGCATCTCTTCAGGTCAATCCACCTGCCACTCCATGATCCACTTCACCCCCTATCATGTTGAAGAAACTTCCAATGAAATGGTGTTCAAATATCCCCACTATGATAGGAATAATTGCCAAGATGACCTGATGTCTCATCTCATCTCTCTCCTTGAGGCCCTTGAAACCCAATAGGTGGAGATGTTTTCTGATAGAAAGCCATATCTGGCATGGGTGGATGACATGCCGGCACCCCTGGGATTTAGGAATCCTACCCTCTCTCCCTTCAACGGGACGAGTGACCCACTACTACATTTGGATCACATAATCTCTGGGTATGGACACATGTTGGGAACTCTAGTGCATAAAGAGGCCACCAAGCTTCGGTGTTTCGTACAGACACTAGAAGGGCCCGTGTTCACCTGGTACAGCCAGCTACACATTTGGTTCTTAGCTAGTTGGGAGGATCATTGTGGGTAGTTTTCATATCTGTATAGCTCCACCATATGGTATAATAGTGTCATTGACCTCATATAGTTCATGAAAAGGATGTATGAGCACATCATATGCCTTCTCTCTATGTGAATGGGACTCACATATTTACTCGATATGCCACTAACTCAAGAGAAACTATTAACAATGTGTGTGGTTAACTTCAAGACCGAACTATTTCTCCCTTTTATCACTCAAAACTTCCTAGGTGGATTTTGGGATTTCTTTAGTAAAACTCATTGTGTAGAGGAATCAATGTATCAATCCAAGAAGGAATGATCATTACCTCCCCAACCCTTATAATAAGAGATCTCAAGGGTGAGACAATTTCCATTACATAAATAGAGGCCCCCACGCCACTATATTTGCTTCTAGTAGATCCTCCTATGCAGCCTCACTGAGGGACCCAGCCTCAGGCTCAACATGAAGTTCATCATTGCCCGCCTCAAGGTAAGATGTTTCCATCGCATAATGGACCAATATCACTAGGAGTGTAATTTCGGCCCGGACCAGCACGGGCAGGGCCGGGCCAACCATGCAAAGAGTCAGGCCGCTGACCACTATTTAGGCCGGGTCGGGTGAGCCCGAACAACCCCATGAGGTGTCTTGATCCCGGCCTCAGGCCAGCCCAAACCATCGGGTCGGGCCGAGTTTTTTCGGGCCGATCTGGGCTTTTTCGAGTCAGGCTATGGTGGGATTTTATTATTTTCAAAATAATTGTCTATTTTAATTTTTTTATTTAAATAATTTTTAACATTTATTTAAAATGTTTCATTACATTTATTTTTAAATTCACGTTTTTTGTAAAAATGTTTATTTTATTTTTTATTAACATTTTACAGTGGGTGGATATGTTTATTTGTCTAAATAGATTTATATATTGTGAATATATATATATATATATATTATTTGCAAATTGTAAAAAAATAATGAGGGGTGCGCAGCTACCGTGGGTGAGTTTAAAGCCTTATTATTTAAACATTTTTCTAAAATTTATTTAAAACATTTTTTACATTTATATTTTTAACCAATTTATAATTTTTTAAGTGTTTATTAATATTTTTTATTTAAACATATTTATTTAAACCGTTGTTTAAAATCTATTTAAAATGTTTTTTCCATTTATTTTAAATTATTAATTTAAAAACTTTTTGAATTTTTTTAAACGCATGCTTTTTACAAGTATTTTTTTAAAACATTTTACTTTTTTCATATTTTAATGTAAAAATTATTTTTTAAGTGTTTGTTTTAAAAAAAATTAATTTAAATGTTTGTTTTAAAAAAAATTAAACATTTTTATTTAAACCTTTATTTAAAAAAAAAATTAAAACTTATTTTAAACGTTTTTTTACGTTAATTTGTAGAAGTTTAATTTAAAACGTTTTTTTTAACACATATTTTTTACATGTATTTTTTTAAACATTTAACACGTTTTATGTAATTCATGTTACAGAGGGTGGATATGTTATTTTTTCTTAATATATTTATACATATCTATAAATTTATATATATTATATACAAATTAAAAAAAATTAATGAGTTATTCGGGGGTGCGTAGTAGTGGGTGGTGGGTTTAAAGTGTTGTTACTTAAACTTTTTATCATTAATTTAAAACATTTTTTACATTTATTTTTGAAAATTATTTATGAAAAGTTTTTTTAAGAGTTTTTTTAATTTAAAACATTTTTATAGACGTTTTTTAATTTTTTTGCAGGGTAGGCCCAACCCGGCCCGGTCTGGACTGAAATTACACCCTTTGCGGGTTCACAGTAGTGGGTGAGTTAATTATTTTCTATATAGATTTATATATGTATATATACTATATATAATATATGCAAGTTTTATCATATTAAAAAAAATTAATGAGGTTGGGGGTGTACAAATATCATTTGGTGACTAGTTATTTTTTTTGTTAATATATAATTAGTTATTATATATATATATATATAATATGAGAAAATAGTAAAAAAATAATTAGAGGTTGGGGGGTGCGCTGCAGTGGGTGGGTTAATTTTTTTTCTAAATAAATTAATATATAATATATCCAAGTGGCAACATATTTAAAAAAATTAATGAGGTTGGGGGACGTTCATAGACATCATTAGGTGAGTGTGTTATTTTTTTGTTAATATAAAATAAGTTATTATATAATATTAAATCATTGCACACACACACATATATATTATTAATGGATTTTTAAAAGCCACACTTAATTGATATATATTATTGATAGCTTTACATATAATATTAATGGCTTTCTTTATATATATATATTATCATATCATTGATATATATATATATATATATATTATTAGAAGATTTGTTTTTATATATACAAATATATAATATGCATGTTTCATCATATTTAAAAAAAATTAGTGAGGTTGGGGTGTGCGTGAAAATCATTGGGTGAGTGTGTTATTTTTTTATTAATATATAATAAGTTATTGTGAACAATGAAGAGGTTTTGGAGGGTACTCCTCCAGCATTTGAAGAAGTTGACTCAGCCACTATCAATGAGTTTTTATATGTGAATCTTGGTACCGAAGAAGACCCAAGACCAATAATGATCAACAAAACCATGCCTACTAAAGAGAAACTGCATTATGTGGATTTCTTGAATTAGAATTGGGGTGTATTTTCCTAGAGCTATGAAAAGAAACTGGGACTGGATCCCCATGTCGATTCCCACCTCCTTGGTCTCCCAGTAAGTCATCATGGGTTCAAACATCCTCCCAGAAAGATGTACCCTTCTCATGACACCATGTTCACGGCTGATGTTGATAAGCTTAGTAAATCCCTCTTCATTAAGGAAGTCTGGTACCCCATATAGTTGGACAATATCATTCCCCTAAAGAAGAAGAATGAATAGATCAGGGTATTCATTGACTTTATAGCTATTAATTATCACTGTTAGAAGGGTTATTTTCCTAATCACGTGATAGAGATATTCATCTACGATACTACCGAATTCGAAGCTCTATCCATTATGGATGGGTATTATGGGTATCATCAATTCAAAATGTTCCCCAAAGACGAATATTCCACCACCTTTAGAGTACTATGAGGTACCTTTTGTTACCAATAAATGTCTTTCAGTATAATTAATGCAATAGAAACCTACAATCATGATATTCACTGCATATTCAGACCGATTCTTGGGAAATTATTGGAATGCAACATGGATGATTTGGTGGTAAAATTCCACCAGCGTGAGGACCATCTCAGAGATATTGAGAATGTGTTTGACTTCCTCCACACCCACCATTTGAAGATGAACCCCTTGAAGTGTGTCTTCAAGACAACCTTTGGAATGTGTCTCAGATTTTTTTTGTAAAATATAGTGGCATTAAGATCGATCCATATAAGATCAAGCCCATCGATCAGATGCCTCCTTCGAAAAAAATTTGGGAACTCTTAGTATTTCAAGGCCACTTACCCAACATACACTAATTCATTGTAGACTTGGATAGAAACTGTAATCCATTTTCCTGGATCATGAAGAAAGGTGTTTTTTACTAGTGGGATGAAGAATGTCAGAACTATTTTGAGGAAATTAATCAGTACCGACTCCAGCCTCTGGTTTTCATGCCACACATCTCTGGTAAGATGAAGGTACATTACATGACCACCCAAAAATAGTACTTTGGCACCCTCATCACTCATAAGAATAAAAAATGGATACATAATATTTTATACTATCTCAATTGTGTTCTCTTTGACACTGAGACCATATATTCCTCTATCAAGAAGAGATGCCTTGCACTGGTTTTTTCGGTGCAGAAGTTGAGACACTACCTACAGCACCATAAGAAACTGCGGAAGTCCTATGCTGATCCACTAAAGTATAATATGAACATACCTATGATGATAGGTTATCTAGATCATTGGGAATTGATCCTACATCAGTTTGAAATCAGGTTCGTTCTGCATAGAGATATCAAGGGTCAGACATTATCTAATTATTTGGCCACCCATCCAACCCATATAGTGCTGTCTATAGATATGGAATTCCTAGATGATTACATCCTCTATGTCTTTTTGGTTGTTTAATGTTGTCATATAAACCTTTATGATGCTTCATGGAGCCCCACCGGTAGAAGGGTAAATGACCCAGACATCACCGAGTATGCCTGGGAATCATCTTCATTATGCCCACACAGGTGGTCTTTCACTGTAGTTTCTTATTGTTAGAAGGTTTTACCAACAATGAAGAAGATTATAAGGATATTATCACAAGTCTTGATTTTTTCCCTGAGATTTATGTTCCCCACCTACATGTGTAGGGGGAATCCGATATAGTCATTATGAAAATAAATGGTGACTATGTCGCCAGAAATCTAGAGCTTGTTTCATTGTTAGAGAATTATCTCCAGATGATGGTCCAAATACCCTATTGTATTAAGTTCAGTTACATATTGAGTCCAAAAAATGGTCAATTTGATTCCTTGTCCTACCTTTTCGTGTCTCTTGTAGAGCTTGTCCAAAATGACCTATTTATTCTTATGGTGCATCGAAGAGTCATCAGCCATGTCACTCTGGATGATGATGACAGTCATCATGTAGGTCATATTATCACTGGTGCCTCCATATCAGGACCTCCAAACCTCCCTATAATATTAGAAGAAACCCATGTTTTTATGAATCCCTTTATTGAGGACTTCCCATGATGAAATCTCCCGACAGACAGAGCCTAACATGGGTGAACCCGTCAGCTTGGAGGTAAATTCACCCTCCAGAGTTGTCACAGCCTTGAATGGATCCTTTATAAACATGTTTTCGATCAAGTTCTCCTCCACTTATTTCAATAAGGCAAGATATCCTATGTCATATAAGAATTCCATACTGGTTTCTACAGAGCTCATCAGGCTAGGTTGAAACATTCCCACCAGATCTAATGGTTGGGATAATTTTGTACCACCATGGTCCATGATTGTATCGAGTTCTCTAAGAGGTGTCACACATTTCAAATACATTAAAACTTTGTTCATAGTCCACTATAACCCATCCACACTACGAAGTACTCTTTTCTCTTTTTGGTCTAGGGGCTGGATGTCATGGGACCATACCCACCAGCAACAACTCTCCAGTGCATGTTCATTTTTAATTCCATAGATTTCTTCTCCAAATGGGAAGAGTAAATTCTTCTCAAAGAATTCAAGGACCATTTTATCATTGATTTCATGAGCTCCGACATCATCCACTAATTCATAGTCCCTCACTCCTTCCTCGCCGATAATGACACCCTATTTCGGGCAGATAAGATAAATAAATTGTATGATATGTAGAATATTAGGGCCAATAAAACTTCTCACTATAATTCATAGGAAAATGGATAGATCAAGGAATTAATCAAGAACCTATCTAATATTTTTCAAAATATGGTTGGTCAAAATAAGATTATCTAGTCAGAGAATCTATGTAACTCTATCAGGTTTTATCTGATGATGACTTGTAATTCTATCCAGGTGACTCCATATTCCCTAGTGTATGAAGAAGAGGTATTCCTACACATATATATTTAGTTAAAATCACTTCTCACGTCATTCTATAATCATTATTAATCAGAAAAGATAGATAATGTCTGTCTGGATGAGCTAGAATCCCTCAATGACAATCGTCTCTGAGACCTACACAATCTGGAGAGGCACCAGAACAAGAGATCCAGGGATTTCAATAGGAATGTTCATCTTCGGTCCTTATTTTAGGGTTACATGGTATTGGACCTAATAACATTGATGATTCCTAGTAGGAAACCACTCAAGTTAAATCCCAAGTGTCAGGGACCTTATATCAATCACACGGTTTACCCCAACGGTGCATACTCTTTTATCATCATTGATGGAGAATGTATCACTTGTCCCAACAATGATAAATTCCTCAAGAAATACTTCACATGAGGATCTATCCCATCCCATATGATGTTAAACTACTCTTTCTAGGCTTCAGGACGTAAAACAACCCAGCATCATCATTCATCGTGAAGATAAACTGCATCAAATGTCCTACATGATGTTAAAATGCAACGCCCATTTTCTATTAGCTCTTCTTAAATGATGTTTAACTGTGACCATCATCCTTATCGCATAACGTTAAACAAAATGAAATTCTATAAATGAATGTTTCTTTATTCCTTCCCTCATGGGATACATAGGAATTCCCATCCATTTTTTTTTTGCATGTCCTGCCCCATGTTTCTCCATTTTCACCCTTAATGGATGAGGTTTCCTCATGGTTTTATAGTGTGGTATGAGACCTCTTTGGTCCTCATTCACATCGGGTTTGCAATATCCACAAATTCCACCTCCCTTAAGAATATTTATTATTCCACCATCATCCTTACCTTTATGATGTTAAACTACACAACATTTCAGAACTACATGTGGCTTGATTTTTTCCCTTATAGGATTTGTATGAGTGCCTATACATTTTTTCTTTGGGTCCTGCCCCAGGTACCACTAATATTGTCATCTTTTGGCCTCTCAACTTAGGTTTCTTGAGATCATGTGGTGTGGTGTAGACTTCTATTGTCCTCAATCACATCTGGTTTACAAATACCTCATCATGTATCCCTCGTCATGGATATTCTCATTTACCCATCGTCCTTACCGCATGATATTAAACTACATAGAACCTTCAAGAATTGAATTTTGAATGATTTTTTTCTCGTAGGATACATATCAATGACCAAATTTTTTTTCTATGTCTAGCTATAATGGGAAAAATTTATTTCATCTTTTTGGCCACTTTGTCTATATATATCATGGGATTGCGTGGTGTATTATGAGACCACCTTGTCCCTCATTCGCATCATATTTTTAATATTTGCACCTTGTACATCCCCTGCAAGCATCCCTTGCATTCATCCTTACCACATGATGTTAATTTGAACAACACCTCATAGAATATTTATTTATTTATTCCCAACCTTATGGGATATGTAGGAACACCCAAACATTATAAATTCATGTCCATCCTCGGGTTCTCTGATTTCCCTTCTGGCCCCTTGGCCAGAATTCTCTTTTTGGGTTGTGAATGGTGTGGTGTGAGTCCTCCTTGGTCCTCATTCATGTTGGGTTACTTTACCATGCCATATACATTTTCCCCTCTAGGATACCTCTCCAACATTCATCCTTACCACATGACATTAAAATGAATGGAATTACAGAACTATGTGTGTCTTGTTTCCCATCCTTATGGGATACATAGGAACACCAAGACTTTTTCTCTTCAGGCCCAGCCCCGGGTTCATCAACCCACTTTTCCTCCTTCCTTTACTCACCTTTTTGAGTCATTTTTCCTTGATTGAGTCCCTCAACCTCTGTTATGCCTCACCAATGTGCTCATATGTGATGTTTTCTAGGGCACAGAGTTTTGGAGTCTACATGGACATGATTTAATTATATTTCCATGATTCACATGTCCCCTTGTTTGGGTATATGTTACCTTTCATATATGAAAGGACCCCAAAATAATATGGATGCTTGGACTTATGGATTGCCTACCTATTTTGGAAAACATCTTGGAGGATCTTGAAAGAAATTTTGAACCGTGTTTCACATTTTGAATACGGTCATTAGCTGACCTTGAAGTATTTGTTCACATCCCAATCTACTCTATATGGATATTGTGTCTCGAACATGTTCAGTAGTTATCATTCACCATTATGCCACCCTCGTTGTGTACCATATATTAGATCTTGTGATTCACATCATTCTTCACATCCTCATGTCTAGATGGATTTTTTAAATTCTTGGTTTTATCCCTCCATTCACCATTGCGCTTTGAGTGGGAGGATTGGTGTCTTGTGGCCATTCTTGACTCTGCATCTAAATTCCCTTTGTCATGTTCTTTAATGTGCCATAAAATCTTCACTGTCCCTTATTTACCACATTGAACATGGATCACGTAGGATTAGGGTTCTTGGTATGATTTTTAGTTACATGGAAGAATTGTACCACATTACAGTTGGAAACCTATTACCTTAAACGCGGAGTTCGTGTTTTGAGTTCCAAGATTCATAAACATAAACTATATGCATGTTTACTCAGGAATGTTTGGTGTGGTGTGGATATTTAGGGTCCTCAATTTTATCATGTTGTTTTATGATGCCACAATACACATTTCCACCTTGAAATCCTCACCTTATGGAATGAGATATATGACCATAAACTAAGATCTCCATCATCCGTATTGTATGATGTTAAACTATGCCTTCTACATCTAAGTGGTTTTATGATAAACTACACAAAACAATGATTTATTCATGTGATAAGACGATTTCTTTTTTGGCATCATCCATCTACCATTATTTCTTCAAGAACTATGTGTGGCATTATTCTCACCCTAGTGGGAAATGTAGTGACACCCGAACATGTTTTTCCCAAGTCTATCCATAGAGTTACAAACATTTTCGCCCCCTTTTTCCTAGTTTTATCCCATATGTTTGCGATGTGGTATGGATCCTACTTAGTCCTAATTCATGTCTGGTTTACCATAAACCACACCATGTACCTCCCTTGAGAGAAAATTTCCTCTCCTCCATCCTTACCATATGATATTAAACTACATAGGTACATTCAAACATTACAAATCCCCTTCATTTTTGTCCCATCATATTTCACATCTAAAAGGACCTACAAATGGTACGGATTCTCAGCCATTTGGATTGCCTGATATTTTGGGCCTAGATCTCGGAGGATCTTGAATGGAATTTTGAGCCTGGTTCTGCATTTTAAATACTGTTAGTAGTAGAACCTCACTTGTATGTTCCCATATTATGCTACACGACATGGATAATTTGTCTCAAACATGGTCAACAGTTTTCCTATATCTTTATGCCACCCCAATTGTGTCCCTTGTATCTGGTGTAGTGATTCATAATATCATTCCCTCATGTTCCTCCATACATTCAAATATGTTGAGTAGGAATGTCCTTATAGTTGGGATTTTATCACCCAACATTTCTCTTTCACTATTATGCACTCTCATGTGATAAGGAAAACCTAATACCACCCATATTTTCCCATACTGATCATAGATTCTATGAGATTAAGAGTTTTAGTAAGGTAATACCCACACATAGGATTGCACAACCTCGTAGTACAAGTTCTATGACTATAATCTATGACCTATCTCATCCCACTTAACATTAAACTATTGTGTCCTTATCTAATGATGTTAAAGTGCATTGATTGATCTTGTCATATGACCTCAAACTAATACATCATCGTCCTAGTTACATGATGAAAAAAGACACAATATTGTCACATTCTCACTTGAGAGGGAATAGACCTTGGAACTGGTCACCACAATGTCACATGTTAAGACCAACATATGGCTTGATTCCCCTAGGGACACCCATACTTTTCGTCATGGGTTTCTTTCTCCAAAAAAACAACAAACACTATCATCAAATGAACAAGAAAGATATATCAAATTCCTCTTTTTCTCTACAGATGAGTCAGATCTACGTAGTTATATTCTATTAACTATGTGTAGCATGATTCTTGACCCCACATGATACATATAAACATTTGTACATCTTCTCCTAGGGTCCAGCTGGTGAATTAAAAACTCAAGGTTTCAGCATTTCTCGGCCTTGGATCCCCTTTTGAGGGTGGGTGGTTTAGTGTGGACTCATTGATCAATCATTCACATAGGATTATGTACCATTCCACACATTTCTCCTTTTGGGTGTCCATTCTCTCAATGTATGACATTAAATGACAACTTTACCCTAATCAAGTTCAGGATTCCCCATGATAATTATGGGATGCCTCGTCTTCCTCGCTAGAGAGGATTTCCCCTCCCAAAGTTGGTATTTCACCATGCCATGTTTCAAGAACTAATTTAATCTTTATTTCCATCCTTATGGGATACGTAGTGATTCTCGAGGATTCACCTTGGGCCCAGCCATGGGTTCATCAATTTTCTTGGTCCTTTGGCCCCAATTACAGTCCTTTGGATCCAATTATGGTCCAAACTCTATGAACATAGACTAGTATCTTCAGGTCCATATAGAATGACTTTAATCTATTGGCCACGTTCCATGCAGTATGACCTTAAACTACCTGCAACATCCCAGTAACATGACGTTAAACTATGGGATGCATCCTGATTACACGACGTTAAACTGTACCATGGATCATTCCCACCATATGATGTTAAACTACATGCACATCATCATTATAGTCCTTATTTAAAACTATAAGTCATCATATTTCCTCACCAGATAGGTTCCACTTGGAGGGTAGGTTTGATCTTTTTTAAGACCACTATGCTCACAATAACATGATTTTACCATGAGGGCATAATTTTAAGAGTGTTAGAATACATTAAAAAATTACATCAATCCATATCCACATTTTAAAGACCCTATTTTGGATCACCATCACCTCTCACATATGAAGGAACCCTCTACTGGTATGTATGCTCAGCCTCATGGCTCACCTACCACTTTTGGCCATTGTTCGTGAATACATCGATTGAAATTTCAAGTCAGGCCTCGTGTTTTCAAACTTGGTTAGCAATTTTCCCTAATTTGTTTATTCCCATTTTAGGCTATAGTGATACGGATACTATGTCTCGATCATGGTCAATAGTTATCCTCTATCATCATCCCACCCTCAATGCATTCCAAATTTTGGTTATTGTGATTCACAATTCTCATTCCCCTTTTTTTGGATTGATTCTAACACCCTTGATGTCCCCCCCCCCCCGTGAATTAGCACACATTGGTAAGCGAAACCTGTATAATATGAAAACCCTATTCTCTAGTCATATCCTAGTCTATCAATCCAAAAACTCCAAGTGGTCAGTCATACCCCAAGTGTTCGATGGTTAGATGGTGCTCTCGTATCCAAAGTGTACATTTACATGATCATCTATTATTTCTCACACCACGAAAGACCCATGTGAGGTTAATAATTTATCTTTAGTTGTTTCACAGATATGATTGAGGTGTAATAACTAATAAAAGAAAATAATATTTCTATACATTCTACTTATGTGAGAAGATAAGCATAAAACGTGTTTTTGAATTTGAAAAAAAAAACATCCCTAGGGATTGTCCCATTCGATGGAGCGTCTTAGGTTTACCACCCTTTGGATGGTGGAATGTATGATTTTTTTCATATTATACACTCCCTTCCTTCTTCGTTGAAGATGGGGTATAGTTCATCAGTCCTAATATGTACTCGATCTTACTCATACAGGATATCAGCCACATCATGAGATGGTTTCCTCAGATACACTTTATCTTCCACAAACTAAGCCCATAGTTATTATATGAGTTCAGATTGGGTGATGATTAAAGAGGATACCTCATTCATATGCATTTCTAATCATTAGATCTCCTATTTGTCCTTATAAATCTTTTGAATGCTGAAAGACTTCCTCCACTACTAGGTGATACTCAAATCACAATTTCTCTGCCATACCTTATTAGTAAGGTAATCCCAAATGAGAAGGTGTAGACTTCATGCATCCACCCCTCTAGTACATAGGTCGTGCAACCGAGAATGATGTTTCCACATTCAGCTTATACATTCTTCCTGTGGGACATCATTAATGAAGCTCTTGATCACTTACCATGATCAGCGATGGACATACCGACTATCCTCCAAATTAGAATCAGTTTCATTCATCTCCTCTAGGTTACTAGGTTTGTATTTTGGGAATGCATCTAGGAGTTCAGTAGAAAGATCCTCCTATGGAATTACATCAAATGAGTTGGGTTCCATATCATGTGGTAAATCTTCAATAATTGATTCCACCTCAATAGGTCCAGGTTCTACTTTGAAAGAAGTTCATCCCACATTTGTGATTGCCATGGTCTGGTCATCCCAGGCATCCAATTACATGTTGATCAGCATTACCCTCATGAAATTGTCTCTAGGAAAACCGACTATCCTCATTAACATTATGACTAATTTTTGAACAAATTTTCAGGTAGAGATAATTTCAGTCGGCCTAATCAAGAGGACGCTAGTTATAACTCTATAAGTCATAATAATTAAAAAGGATTAATATTTGATCATGTTTCAAAGTTGTTACCATAGAGAACATAGTATGTGACCCCCTGTATATGGTTGGGAACTCTAATGATTCTGGAATGGCCGCCCTAATTTTCAAAACCCTGTTGAAGCCCTTACTCACCATTTCTCCTGATGTATGTCCCAAAGATTTTCCCTATACATTCATTTCCATGATGGAAGGGGTCCTTTATATGTGGTAACCTAAGTAAGTAGCAGAAAGGAATGGTTTAGATTTTACCTCAAGAGTTTTAGTGAATTCTCCCAGCTCTAAGGCCGCAACTGAACCTTCCTCTAATGGGATCCCCTATCACCATATTCTCCCCAGGACCCCTCTTATTCTTTATGAAAGAGAAATCACTCCCTCTTCCCACCAACAAATGGTTTTGTTAGGTATTATTGTTCAAATAGTAATTTACCCTAATTTTTTGTTGGATGCTGGTTTCCCCAAAATGAACATTGTATTCTGGATCACCTATATATTTCCCTCCTCTGCCTGAGATAATAAAAAACTGACCCTATCATGGCCAATATTAAGAAGATATTTCCCAAACTGATTAAGATGATACCATATCTTGAAAGGACTAAGGAATTTTCTATTAACATCCCATGTTTCTCAAGCCTCTGTGTAGACAACAACCTTAGGTATGTCCACATAGCATAAATTTTTACCAGGAGCTTGGGAAGGTATTCTATGGAACCATCTTTGTGGCCTTCCTCCCACCTCTACCCAGTTAGAGACACTGTATCTGCAACCTTCCTACCTCATCCACTCCCACCCAAAGTTGGACTTGGAATCACTAGTCTTTCCAATTCCACAACTCCCCCTCTGCTATGTGCACTAGTTCTTCAACCATGATGTGTTCTTTCCATTATATGACCCCAAGCCTAGGGTTTAGGGGTCAACCCATCATCAACATGGATATTCCGTTGCTTCAGCATCTCCCCCAGGTAAGATATCTCCCATATTTTTTTCATACTCTAAAACCAGATCGTAAGTAGAAGTAGGTGGAGGCATCTAATTATGTATCTTCCTATATTCTATTGTGAACATGATCCACACTTGCCTCATCACACATGGATGGTCATCATGGTGTACACCAAGTTAAAATTTTGGGGTTAACCTCTATATTCACCCAAACTACCTCACAAAGCAATATGGGGAATATGGCTCGCAAATAGTCTTGCGGTCTACCCGTACCACCATAACTCCACCTCAGTAGGCCATGAGATATGACTAATGTTTATTAGTTCCCTGACTATCATTGTTGAATACCCCGGTTGGCGGAAACAATGGATGTAACTTGAATTTTTCCACCTTCTAAACTCTGTTCAACACCACCGGTGAAGCCATATTTATATAAAAACACCACTCTATGTTCATAATATCTGGTCAAAAGTATAACCTGAGAGGGGAAATGGGGTTTGGATATTCTTAAACCCTCATGTGCACTACCATCCATCCATATAGAAAATTCATCACCCCACATACTCATTGTGTTTTTTTCCCCTCACTGATGTTCCACAACACCTTGTACAGATTGGCCAATTTGGGATTCCAATATTGACATGCTGCCCCATAGCTAGTTGACCACCACGATAAATGTGCTCGGTCCTTCACCCATGTGTGCATCCATGACCAGTAACATCAAACAACAAATGAGTGAAAAAATAAACCCATCATACCTAACCACTGGTCGATTCTCAGTGACAAAATTATTCCCCCACATATTCCATTGGTTGTACTCTAAAATTCACCAGTGGGAACCTTCATTACCATGTTCAGCCCCCCTTGGATAGGTGGGGGGCCTTGTTGGTGGTTTATTAGGTGCCTCTTCTCCATCAGCAGGATGTTTTAGTGGGGACTTTAGGAAACATCCAAACCACTATTTGAAATTGGCATCCCTCAATATCTTCTGATCATCACATGGAACCAGGTCCCTCGTCATCCTCTACAATAGTTTATTATACTCTATATCCTCCCACTTATTCCCCATAGGGAGGAATTCAACATACACTACCCCAATGATGGGAATCCCTAAAATTTGGTGGAGGTCCCAGAGGTTTATGCCAAACTCCCCTTGGTAAAAATAGAAAGTCTTGGTCCTTGAGAACAACCTACTCAGAAACTTTGGAATCAGGTTCTTTGGTAGGTAGATGTGTAATTATTAAGCCAATTAATCCTCATACAGACCTACTTACCTTATCCCTTCCTTGAATTCATCGCATGATGTGCAGTCCCAATAGAACCAGGACCATTCATCAGTGAAATTTACACCCTACCGCAAGTCCCAACATTCAGTCCACCATTTCAATGGGTTCCCTAAGCCATCCTTAATAATGATATGGTATTTTGGTGGAGATACATCGGGTTGCATCACCATCCCATTGAAATTATTGACATGGTTGTGAAGTAATTCAGTTACAATAGGTGTATGGTCCTTCCAGGTATGGCTATCGATAGCCATAAACCACTTATATTGGCATGGTGTTCCCCTGAACCAATAAGACAGTTCGTCCCTTATCTTTTTAGGTATAAGAAAATAATTCCTTAGATCGAAGTTGTATAAATGAAATCTCTTTCAAATATGGTAATTCTTCAGCGCTTCCATCATTAACTCCACCAGAGACTCGTGATCATAATGACTCTGCAAAAATTCATCAAGCTCAAGATTTTTTTTCCTGTCTTCACTCCAAGAAGAATCTTTAAGGACCTCCTGAGAAGCTTATTGGTTGGCCATTTTGCACAAATACATTAGTTTTATTTTATTTTTATTCTATATTCGGGAAGCACTTTTTTGAATCAGTCTTTCAAATATTGAATCACAAATTACATGGTCATGGAACCTCTAAGGACTCGATGCATTCGAAAATAAACCAAGTATTTGATGCACTATTTCTCTAAGAATCATTCGTGTACCAACGATTTATGAAATGTGGTTCGCCAATAGCATTCGTAGGGTGTTCTGTATCTTTGACATTAGAGAGTTCAAACAAAATATCACAAACACAAGATTCTGAAAAAGGGGGCCCTCACACTGAATTCATAGGAGATGGATTCACGAGATTATTAGTTCCCTCGGATTCCCCAAGTATCATAGTGATCTCACCTCATGCTCTGTGCACCCTCATAATTAGTTAGCATTTTGATCTATATATTTTTGGTGATCTACCCTCATATTCTGACTCTTTATTCCTCTGTAACTCCCATTCTAGGGGTGGGGTGGAGTACAAATCAATGACTAAATGGAAAATATTTAAAAATAACTAAAGGTCATGCCTTCTAAAACTCCATAGAGAATATATTCATCATCAGGAACTTCATTAAGATAGAATAACTAACTCCTCTAATACCACTGCAATGAAATTATGGAAGCCTCTTCAATCCCATAAAATATGATTGTGACCACCATAGAGAAATGATGGAAGCCTCTGCAAGTCCGATGGAGCGAACTCTGATCATGAAGTTCCATTTCTTTCATGGATCTCCCTTGGAGTTTCACGTCTCTAGGTGCCTATAAATATGTGCCTCCCCCCCCCCCACACACCCCTTTAGAGTATCAATACACTAACCATTTTCCTTATGATATCTCGATTCTCAAAGTGCCCATTTCTTTGAGAAGTAATGAAAAAATGCAATACCCATGGTACCTAAGAAATACGAACAAGCTTTCCTTTAGCTACAATTTTACTCCACATCTAGTGGGGATGCCTTTCGCTAATCACTATATCCATCACAATGGTATGATTACCTTTTGGGAAATCAGGTCTTCATGGAACATTCATCCTTTTCAAAGAACCCTCCAAGCACATGTGGACTCCATGCCACGGTTGGGTCATCATGCTTTGTGAAGCTCCTCCCTCCATAGAGATCCTTTTTTCCATGGTTCACGAATCACTTTACTTTATGAAGCTCCTTCCCTCCACAATGCACTAGAGCTTCATCAAACCCCTCTCTTTGAGGCCTTCTAATTCACGAACACTTCTCTTGTGCGGCCCTCCATGCTAGTACGATTTGATTTCATGGTTCCTTGAATGGTGTTTCATATAGATTTTCCCTACCTTATGCTCCTTAACATAGGCATGATAATGGTTATTTCTTATTTTCATAGACATGATAACATGATCCCTTTAAGATTCCATTCGTCCACCCCCATTGTTTCTGTCATTGTTTCTGCCTTCTTTACCCCAATTTTGGGTTGGTGAAAGTTATTTATGTCCCAGGGGATAGGATCGATTCATCATCATATGAGATATTGGATGCTAAACTTCCAAGCACCATCATCCCTGACACATGATGTTAAACTATGAGTTTCCACATGCATGGAAAGATGGGGTAGACTCGAAGGGGAATGATAATTAGCAATATCATGCTCCTATATCCCTTTGGGATTTGTCACCATGTGAGCCTCATGTAGTCTTCATGCAAGCCCCGACACAATCAGATGGGATGTTCTCTGTATGATAGTTATATCCTCCTCTTAAATCATATCACCCTCCATAGGATTCCCTCATGGGGTAAGTCCCAGTATCCATCTCTCTGAGTAGCTAGCCATGCGTAATCCCTACACCATTCCTTGTGGCTAGACCTTTCATGACAAGACCATCAGGTCTACTATTACATATTTTTTCTCACATTGAGCATGACACATGTGGGATTAGAGTAAACGGTGACCCTGGCATCCTTTTTGGGACACTAACCATGTGTAATCCCCATCACAAATTGAGGATACTAACCATGAATAATTCCCATTCCCTTAACCCCATAGGATGATGAACTGCACCCATCTAAACTACGTGGACTTTGATCATTGTATCCTATGTATGGTATGTAGGAAGCATATCTAAGGTTCAATCCCTTCATTTTAAAGAATACAGCAATTTTGTGTGTTTTATGATGGTTAAAATTTGTCTCGTATGAGGTTAAATTATATTCCTTATTGAAATTTGATGGTATTGATTCCAAACCACTGTGATACTTAGGAAGACTCTATGAGGTCCAACCTCAACCCATGGTAATCTATGGCGCTCTCTTCTAGAGATGTACCCTCCTGATGTGACATCTTCCCATTTTTGGACACATCTCTTGAATCCACCACTCTAGAGTGTTTTGATCCACCTTGGTAGATAGAAATGCATAAGACCCCCACTTTTCTATGCTTCTCCAACATAGACTTCCCCCTTGTGATTGTCCACTATCCATACAAAAGCCCTTGCATGTCTCTGGGTCTCTATCCTTTGTGTGAAACTCAATACCATCCTCCTTCCTGAAATACATGAACATTGATCCCTTTATTCTACATAGGGTATGCAGGAAACCTCCTTGAGATTCAACACCAATACTATTATCTCCACATCAGTTTCATTTCACCCATATTCACCCCATAACTCTTCCCCTATATCCACCATAATTTTACCCAAGCCACCATATCCTGGTGAACTCATTCCCCTTATATCACCATATAACCATGAATAATCACCATCCATTTACTCCATCACCTTTCCCTTATCATGGTAAGGTCATCCATCTCATTTATTCTTTTAGCGGCACCTGGGAAACTAACCATGTGTAATCCTCACATCACCACTTCGAACTACAAGGGTTTGGATCTTGATATTCTAAACAAGGTATGTCCTATGCCTCTTTGAGGTTATATCCCAGCCAATGTTAAACCATGGTGTCCCATTCTTCTGGACCCACCTTTTATAATCCTCCCTTTTCGGTGTTTCGATATGCCTTCATGGTGTGAAACCTTCCCTTTTTGGGACATGTAATCTAGGGTTTGTCCTCATGGGCGTTTTGATCCCCCCCATCTGGTAAACCTTCTAGGTGCTCCCTACAAGGGATGTTCCAACATGATTCACATTCATAAGTGTTCTAATCAGTCCGATCCATCTCTTTTAGATGTTAAACGTGTGGCATCCCCCGTGTTTAATAATGGAAGTTGAGGAAAAATTAGGAGACATGCCGATGGAATAAGAATACATGCATCTGACATGGGATGCACCAGGCTTCCGCACCCTCGAGAATCCCTCCAATAAAGGAAAATTCAGGTGTACCGAGGGTCTAGTGTCGAGACAATCCATCGATGCCCAATGTGACTACTTCCCTGACTGAAAGTTTCTGCCATGACTTGACCCTTTTGAATGTCATAGCTAAAGTATCATCCATAAAGATACGATGTTAGGAATGGGATTCACAAAAAATGTATTAATCATTAAGGTAGACTCGTACTAGGAAAAAAATTGCGAGGAGGAACCCATGGAAGGGGAGAACAACATCCCATCATCCAATTTCGATTAAGGAGAATACATCTCTAAAAAAGTGATGTATACTGACTGCCTTTTAAAAGAGAGAATTCAGGGAAATATACGTGATCGTCACCATCGACGAGGACGTTAGGTGGAACACCCTGGAGAATGTGATGGAACTTGATAATTTGAATTAAACTATAATGTGAAATGATTTTTTTGTAAAAGAAAGTATTTTTGAAAAACTATTGTGACATATTGTTTTTAAAAGTGCATGCGGGGCATGGGTGAATTGGTTAAAGGTAGTGGCGTCATAACCCCAAGGTTCTGGGTTCAAGTCCTCAGAAGGAAACACACACTATATAATAACAAAACTCTTATGGGACCCTCTACCCCATTGGGAACTAGCCTAAGCCCAAGGGTTGGCCACCTTGGGCCTTGCTGGGGATGTGTGGCGCGTGGGTGGGGAGGCCAACCCAATACCACAATACCCAACAACACCTTTTTACAATGAGCCTATACCCAAGTGGAAAAGGCTCCTGCTTGGGATCCAAAAGACCCAGGATCAAATCTGTGCAGGGATAAAATTCTGGGTATTGTAGTAGCATAGTAGCAGGTACTGTAGCAGCGGCAGACTGTAGCAGTGGCATCACTGTAGCGGCAGAGGCACTATAGCTGGGGACTGTAGCAGTGGCGGTACTATAGTAGGTACTGTAGCAGTCTGGGTAATGTAGTAGTACTATTCACCAAAGGGCCATTTGGGCCAAAAATTGAGCTTTCGGGCCTTGTATTCAGACCACTTGGTCTTCAGCTTTCGGGCTATGTAATGGGTCTCCCTCTACATATTTTGAATGAGCTCTTTGCTTTAAATAATAAATGAGGATTCATCCCCAAACTTTAAAAAAAATATTGTTTTAAAAGTAATTTGTTGTTAATGAAGGTTTTTTAATATAAATTATATTTAGTTGTATTTGGGACTTGAAATGTAAGGGGTTTGAATTTTTATTTGTCAATTATATTTAAACTTATATTAAGTTTTTGGCCATAAGTTATAATTATACTTTTCAAATATGAATATTTAAAAAAATCCATGTTTTTTTACTTTCCAATTATAACATCATTGCTATAAATTTAAACATGGTTTGAATTGAATAATTTATTCTCACTTTTATAACAACAATATTATTTAGACATGATATTTAATTTTTTATTTGTTATAGATAATAATGATTTAATGTTGGAATTTGGATCCTCAAATAAGTGATGAATATGAGGAAGTTTTTGATGATTTTTTATAATTTTATAAATGAAATATTCCAAACAACGACATTTTTCTCTATCCATTCCAGAAATATTTAAATATAATGAAGTTGAAAAGCTGAGAGATAAAAGATAATTTATTTTTTCATGGTTTTAATCTGAGTTATAGCCCTTGGATTTGGTATAGTGAAACTCAGAATAATTTTTGATCTATTGGTAATGATTCTTTGTAAGATGATAACTCTAGTGAAATTGAATAAATTATTATTAGTATTTAAGTAGAGGAAGTTGAGAACGAACCGAAAATTGAGTGACTATATAGTGATTCTGAAATACCATTGTATTCGGGTTTTACAGAATTTACAGTTTTATCGTTACTGTTAATATTGATTGACTTTAAGAAAAAGATGTTTGGAGTGACATCAATTTGACTCATTTTCTATAATTGTTGAATGATATTGTTTCTAAAGAAAATATTATTATTTATTGAAATTATAATGTCATGAAAATATAATACACAATGGGATTAGGTTAAAAAAATTCCTTCCTGAATAGTGTTGTATTACATAAGAAGGACTATGAATTTCTATCAATGTCACCTAAATGTGCGACGTCACAGTATAAGTTGAGAGAAAAATTACATATTGATTTAGTAGTTACAGAGACCATTGAAAATTAATTTTGGGATATTCTTATAATTATTCATTTTACAAATTTCTTCTCAAGTGAACATGATTCAAAAAGGATAATATTGAATGAAGATGAACATATATGTGATGGAAAATTATGGCATCCAACTGATTGTCCACAGTGGAATAAAATTTATTAACAGTTTCTTATATTTGGAAATGAAGATAGAAATATTATACATAGACTGTGCATGGGTGGAATGAATCCGAATCAAAGCCTTAATAGTATACATAGTTAATGGAATGTTTTATTAGTAATTTACTACTTATCACATAAATTTTGTTTAAATCACAAATATCTTTTGTTAATTTTAATGATATCTGGACCAAAACATCCCAGAATTGATATTTATGAGTTCTCTTCACCATTAATTAATGATTTGAAACTCCTACGGGAGGAAGGTATTAGGGTGTATGATTAGAAAATTGAATATTTTAAATTTCATAAAATGATAATGTTCACTATAAATGAATTCCCAACATATGAAAATTTTCTAGATACAGTGTTCAAGGGAATAAATTATGTCCAATTTTCAAACAAAAAAGATCATATTATCCACACTGTCATGTGAGAAAAATAGTATAAATGGGTCATAGAGAGTTTTTTCTATGGATAACACTTATAGAACATTAATAAAATGTATTAAACGGATCACAATAATTTGAAATTTTGTCCAAAACACTATCCACTGATCAATATTTTGAAAGGGTGTAAAAAACTGATGTGAATTCGAAAAGGCACATAAATATGGTAATGATAGAAATATTTGGAATAAATGGTCAAAACTGTCTGAGATACCATGTTGGACATATCATGAGGTTGAATATAACATTGATCTCATGTATGTGTAAAATAATATATGTGACATCTACATTGGAATATTATTTTATTTCAAAGGAATTAATTAACATGGATTGAAGGCAAGATTGGACTTACTCTCAATGGGAAACAATTTGGAGTTAGCTCCCAATCTTGATGAAATATGAACATTTCTAACCCCAAATTATCATAAACTATCCAAGACAATGAAAATTAACTTTCTTTAGTGTTTTGATGATATCAAATTGTCGTAGAGTTAATCGTCAAATTTAATTTTTTTCTTTAATGGATTTTAAGCTGATAGGTATGAAATCTCATGATTTTCATGCAATGATGAAACAACTCTAATCGGTTTCATTAAAAGGAATATTTACAATCCATTTAAAAATGACTATCATGATGGTGTGTTGTTTTTTCAATTCAACTAGTAATATGGTGATTGATCTCAATGTTTTGAGAAATTTGGAAAACGAAGTAATTTCTATACTTTTTCAAATGAAAATTTATTTTCCCCAACATTTTTTCAATATCATGGTTCTTTTAGTGGATCATTTGGGGTTATAAATAAATCATTTCAGACCTATATATCTATGTTAAATGTATCCTTTTGAAAGGTATATTAGATATTTAAGGGGTGTCTTAAGAATCCATATCGACCTGAAGCCTCCATTGTTGAGAAGTATATTTATGAGGAGGTTGTGGAGTTTTGTGAATGATACTTTTTTATAATGGAGAAAATTGGTTTTTCACCATCTCTCCATGAACAAGTATATTATAGGGGAAATGGGATTTCTATATTGAAATTGAAATCGTTGAAAGGATAATTGATAAATAATATACTTTTATACATCTTGAATAACATAGATGATGATCAAAACTATATAACCTTTCATATTAATGTGTTGAAACAATGTTATCTAAGGAAGAATGATTTTTGGATTTAAATGAGTATAAAAAACGTTTTTCCATGGTTTAAAGAGATAGTGCTTAGTAGATAAAATACATTAGAAACATTTAGATAGTTAGTGGATGGTCCAAGATTATATTTTATGACATATTCCAGGTACAAAATTAATGGATATAAATTTTACATAAAAGATCATTACAATAGAAGTTATGTTTCAATAGTAGTTTATTAGTGTTGGTAGAAAAAATTCATTTTTCGAGTGATAATGGAAAGAAAGCAATTTTTTCATCAAGTTCATATTATAGATTCATTGAATAAATATGGGAGGTTTATTACACTAAATTTCATGTTCATTTTTTAATTTAAAATGGTTTATCAGTAACAACAATATCAGACATGATGAATTTGGAATGAAACTTGTTAATATGAATAGACTAGAATACATGAATTATCCTTTTATAATGAAAATATGTGAAAAATATTTTCTATTTTCTTGATCAATCTGATATGAATTGGTCTGTTTTTGACAAGTAAAAAATAATATGTTGATGATGATAAACGTGGCCAAGATGCTGATTTTTTGAGATATGCACTTCTGTGTAATGATTAAAAGATAATATTGATGAGTACATAATAGATATGGTTTGTTCAATACGTAATAATCATGATGAAGGAATTTGGGAAAATAATTCTTTAGTATATTCCTAATATTATATGTAACATATGTTTATTTATCATTTAAATTTTATATTTCATAAAATCTTAGAAATTTTAATTTTATTTTCTTTATTAAAACATGTATTATAACTATTAAGTTAAATTTATTATTTATATTAGTTCAGTTTTTATTAGTTTACCACATTTACCCTTACAAAACTTATCTATTACTTAATTTTTTTTGAAAACAAATTAGTTTAAATCTAATATTTTAAATAAAATCTAATAAATTTTATAAGTGTATATTAAAAAAATATTCTATTTTTTAATAAATTATTTATTAGGTTGGAACACGTTTACTATTCACACACCATTTTTTTATTTGTTTTCATTAATTTATATAACATTTCTTATCACATTAATGTTGTTACCATTTTGGTTAACTATAATAAATATGAACAAAAATGTGTTATGATTAATTTAGCTTACGTTTTTGTTTGATAAATTTTCATTTTTTATTTAAATTAGAATTGTAATATTTGAATTTTTATATTTGGGTACTAATTTTTGGTTATATTGATTTTTATAATAATGAAAGATCAATCAACTGATTCCCCACATACTTATAGTGATGATCGTACTCATACATCTACAGAGGCATGTTCACAAGCTCCACTTGATGAGCCCCATCACTCTTTATAAGATAAATCTTCTCCCATAAGTCCAAATAATATTTTGAGGGTTGGTAAACGTGGAAGTACATATTTAACAAAATTATCATTTTCTTGTAGACAGGACCAGAGGATACCGGTAGACTCTTATGACAATGATATTACAATACGTCCTAATTCAAAACAATTCATCAGTTTTATAATAGTACATGATAATATAAAATTAGGTATTTTGATTGATGATGGGATAAGTGTTAAAAAATTGACACTATCTCACTTATGGGAGACTTTTTTTGTAATATTTGATTTTATTATTTTAGTTTTCATGAAATTTTTATAGTAATATATTTTCCCCCCTAGTTGTCAAATGACATATGATATAACTGACACTAGAGGAGTCCTCATGAAATTTTTATCAATGGATACTTGGAGATGAATGGATTTCAAATTAACCCTAACAATATATTTCATTTTGGGTAACAAGAAACATAATAATCCACGTGATATATATCCATTTATATATGAATTTACATGGAATAAATTTTTTAAAAGTAGAATATAAGAATAATTTTTCAAGTGAAATGTTACCTTTTAGATTTTTTTATATTAATAGTCTTATTAATTATTAATGAATTATTTCATTATTTATAATTTAAAAAAATCAAGGAGATCTTATTAGAAGATCCAATCTAGAAATGTATGACATAATAAATTATCACCAAGAGGGAATACGTTATTGGAAGAACAAATTATGGATGAAAATTTTAAAAACATAGAGCTATGTCTCCAAGATCTATAGAGGTTTTTCCTCCATCCCTCTGCCCCTAGCTATACATGAAAAATAGAAGAGGGATCAGATGACAAAAAATTACCATATCTTACAGAAGATTCAAGGGTTGTATCTGAGAGGATTTTAATATGTTTACTTATATTTATTTATTTATGTAAATTCTGTTATTTATATATTTTTTTTTATTATATAAATTTTCAACTAATTAATATAGGATTCTATTGAGTAGAAGAGAAAAAATGGGGTCCTTTTAGCTGAGTGTAGGTGGGATATTTTAGAAACAACATTCGGAAAACCCGAACACCTATGTTGTTTATGTAGATACCTAGTGGTTGAATTGGTAAAAAATTAATCTACATGTTCATCATCTTCTACAACGGAAGGTGTTTATAAAAAATAGGTTCTTTGAAGGCTCAAGTTTAGGATATTAATGTGATGATAGAGGATATGATCAGAGTTTCAGTACAGTCAATGTTTTTAGACATGAAAATCCAGTTTTATATTACAAATCACACTCCTCCACCTCCACTAGCATCTCGCACTCATCCACCTCCACCTACAAACCCTACTCTTTATCCATCTCCTACAACCCCTCCTCCACACATTCCCTGATTATTGTGAGTTAATTTATAATGATATACAACATCATGTTGTCACATATGGGTTGATATTTTATGATGGATATACAATTCATCATCAACAGATAGAGATAGAGTGACATTGGGTTAATTTAAATGATATTATAGATATTTCAGTTGGAGTATCATTACCTACAGATGAGGTGAGTATTGTTGGACAATGTATTAACCAATTTTAGTTTGTGAATCAAGACTCTTGTGACATATTAACACCAAGGTATATGTATATTTTATCTTTTATTACATTATTGTATTAATTTTGTTTTATAATTTTAATTTTTATATATTTATCAATTTTTTGATAGGAATATGTTAAAGTTAAAGAAATATTGTATAGAACTAAAAATACAAAGTGTTATGACTTCATATAAAATTTCTAGTAGTATTGATAGATTTTCAACTTTCTCAAAGTTGTTTTTGGGTGGTTATAAGATTACACTTTAAGATGATTTTTGTGGGAGTGAAAAGACTTCAGGGATTTTGAGATATGTTATCATGGAGCTTGTAACTAGATATCAGATGAGAATCAAAACGATTCATGTTTTTTCAATGTATATCTTAACATAAATATTTGAGTAAATTAAATTTATTTGAAATTTATACTTATGTTTTTTTTGTATTAGGTATAATTATATAATGCGTATCAAGGATGAAAATATAGAAGTATATAGATTTGGGGACCCACATTTTATTTCACCTATGGTGATGATAATGACTCAAGTAGAATTAGTAGTTTATATTGCTGAATGATTTCAAAATAATACTATTATTTAGTGTTGGATATTTCCCTATCTTCAAGTGTATGAAACATATATCTCACAATGTGTAATATGTCTTTTACCATAATAACCAATGACATTAAATTTTATTTTATATTGGTGGCTATTGTATGTTAAGTATTTTTTTCAAAGGGATATGACACTTTACTGGTTACACTCTATCCATAGCGAAGTGAGAAAAAAATTTAACGATTTATTGGACATGTAAGTTTGAATTTATTAATACTTGTTTATATTATAATGAATTTTATATTTATCTCATTCATATTATTTTATAAAAAGGTATGGAATTTAATTTAAGGGACCATAAATTAAAAATAGCACCAAGAGCAGATATTTAAAAACAAAAGGTGAATTTTCATTTTAATTAGTAAATTTTGGATATATTACTTAATAATGTTATTTTCAATTTAAAACCCCATTTAAATAGTGTTTTTAGAAACAAAAAGGTGTAAAATAATGCAGATATTATGTGTTATGATTTATTTATGGAATAATTTTAATTAGGACAGTTAGGAAGTCCCATCTCGTTGGATTTCTTATAAACTTTTTCTTAATATTTAATTCATTCTATTCATAATACAAGTTAAATGTTTTCATTTTTATTTTTATATTTTTAATTAACTTCATCTTTATATTTCAAAGGATATCAGACACTTATAATTATATTGGGAAAATCATTTTACATGTGTTGATGGATATTAGATTGTTTTTACTATATATTGTAAATTTGATTGTTGTACTTGTAAATTTGTACGTCTAGTTGTTTTACTGCTACTTCTGCATGTCTTATGCTTGTTTTTTGTTTTTTTCGGTTATGGAGAGGACGTTTGAAAATAAATATTTTAAAAAAACTTCTTCACATTGGTTTTTTGATAACATACATGAAAACTCTTTTATCGCCAATTTTTTACGTCGGTTATTGAATAACCAATGTAAATCCCCATTTTACATTAGTTTTTAACATTGGTTGTCAAATATCATATGTGAAAAACCATGTTCCATGTTGGTTATAAGGTAACAGACGTCAAAACTCATTCTAAATGGGTTTATCACATCTGATATAAAATAACAAATATGAAAACCAATTCGATAATTCATTCCCAATATTAATTTTTTATGAAACATTGAAGACATATTTGCAATATAGACTATAATAATGGTACATAAAACCCGATCTGAAAAAGAAAAGGAAATTAATGTGAAAAGTAATTTCTTGCACTAGTTGAATATCTGTTTTTGGATACCCCTATGGTCCAAACCTTATGACCTTAAACTAAGATCCCCCCATGGTCCATGCAACATGACCTTAAACTATTGGAAAAATTCCAAACATTATGAAATTAAATTATATATATCCCCTATAGTATGATATGTACAACATTAAACTACATAGAACCAGAGTGCCAGGAATATTATGTTAAACTAGACATCTGGCCAAAGATATAAAACCATAAATTAAAAGATCACGTCTAGGAAACATGACATTAAACTATGTGAAAGTCTTTGTTTGGAGGGTATTGTATGGATTGGGCCCCTTGTTCCTCATGACATTAGGTTATATTTATCACTTAATACACATATACAATGACCCAACACAAGATTCCTAGAGATGGTGCATTATTTTATTACATTGGCCAGATCACAATAAATCAAATCCTAAAGGACTGATCAATTTAGTAGTCGTGTAAAAATTAGATAAAAACATATGTTTTAAATTACATCATGAAAAAAAACATAATATCTCAATTTAAAACACTTATATCTTTTATACTATCGCTCTAGTTCATTCATAATATACCTATTCAAAACCTGGGGAAGAATGAAATATAAGAAAGGGGCAATCTCAGATTCTTAATAATGATAAACAATATAGTAGAAGCTATCATAAATAAGAATAAACATTTAAGGAAGTGTATAAAATTGAAACACAATCCTTTTAAACATAATATTGAGAATAATATGGTAAGAATTAATCAAATAATTCTGTTTAATCATTAACATGGATATTCAACTAGCTGAATAATCACAATTGATATCAATAACAAATCTCATAATTAGGGAATGCCTAATTCCATACATCATAACCATACCATTTAGGCATCATTTCAAGGTCATACTTAAACGGTTAAAAGCCCAAACTGGTTTTTCTCATTAGACCTATCGATGCATAGAGGGGATATAGAAGTCCTTTATCATTACATACAAAGTACAATGCATTCCTCTTATAAAAGGGGTAAAACATAACAAACATGAACATTTTTATTAAAAATAGCATATGAATTCTTATTACATTTTCCATAAACCATTAATGTTGTAAAAAAAAGAACATCCATAGTCAAACTATTCATAGACCACTCAATACAATATGATAGGTGGTATCATAAGAAATCATCCTCAATTAAACATAAGATCCAATAAAGGATGTTGACATAGATGAAAATTATCTTCATAAAATCATTGGAAACTTCTTTAGATAAATACCCCTTTTATTGAAAATAGTTATTTAAAATTCCATAAATGTTTGAGAATAAAATATTTTCATTTAAAAATAATAATTTAACCTTGTGAATAATTCTTAAAAACGTTAAAGAATCCCGACGAAATAAAAATCCACCCAAACTGTATAATTTAAAAAAACATTCTTCTCATACTTTGTCGAAAAAGACAGACAACAAAGCTCATAATAAAAAATACAAAAATATTATTTTTTATAAAATAAAACAAGGATAAAAATTTATATAATTTTTTAAAATAATATAAAGAATGTTTTGAAATAAATTTTTATGAAACATAGACATGGATGATAAATATTTCCCAGTAAATTCTTATGTAAAATCAATCTCGAATAATAAAGAGATTGTGAAATTAATCCTTACCTCATACTCTCCTTTATTCAAGGGTATATTAACCTCATTTATAATGGTTAAATAATAATATTTTGTTATACCAAAATATAATCATTATTTATGATATTACATATGATTCTATTATATCACATTCCCAATAATATTTCAGTATTACCATTGTTTCGTGTGTTAACTGCTTCGTTTTCTGATGTTTTTTTATTTTTTAAGTCATGTTTCTTATAAATAGGATATATTTAATTCATAAAAATAATTATATTATGTTCAAAAATATTTTTTTTAATAATATTATAAATTTTATAATCATTCTTGAATGGTTAACCTGGAGAATTAATCTCATCACGTCATGGAGATTGGAGGTCGTACATACGCACCATCGATTGTATTATTCCATTAATGGTTAAATGGTATGAAATTGGATGGTATAATAATTTTTTATAATAATAATCATGTAATATTCAATATTTATATCCATTATATTGTAGATATATCTATCCAAATAATTTAGTGTTTAATAACAAATTACACCACGACGTGGAGACGGTAAGTCATTAGCACACACTTGGGGTGATATTTTTATTCTTAGGATTGATAAAAGAAGAAATATGGTTCCCACATAATAATAATAAAATCTATTAATGTGGATTACACTGAATTTATTACTTTATAATGGAAAAACATATTAGTAATAAGTATAATGATAAAATAAATAAAATTAAATCGGTAATAAAATTACCATGTTTTCAAGTTTCTCTTTTTGACTTACACAAAAATATTTCTTAGGTTGGATTTATGCTCAATGTATAGACTCTATGATGAATTGAAGGCATGTTTAAAAATAAATGGGTAGGTTTTGGCTAATCCAATGGTATTTAGAGGAGTGAATAAAAGAGCATGAGAGGTGCCCATTTATATGAGAAGGGAGTATCACTTTTGGAAACTCTAAAACTAATAATTTATTATAAATTGATTTTCGAATTCAAATAGATCCAAAGTAATTTATTTAGAGTATAATATGTGTATGGTTCTAAATACCTTCAACCAAATATATTTAAATGTTTTTAGGTCACAATATTAACCTTATCCATTGGATTTAACCCATAGTTAAACAGTTTAACTCTTACTATGACTACTTGTCTATTTATATTATAGGATTAATATATTTATTATAAAAATAAATAATAACCTCAATTCAATAATTTATGACATATTTAACATTATCATAGTTATTTGGACAAAATTTTGTTTTTTTATGAATTTCATATCAGTTAATAAAATATTATTTAATTTAAAATCTCATTTTTTTCTATTTTGACACTATTTATTACAAGATTTTTTTAAAATTTGTAAAAACAGAATCACATCGAAAAAAAATTCTTTAAACATTTTTAACATGATCGTGTTTTCAAAAAAAATTATGGATGTCATCAAATATTCTGAATTATATTTATTTTAATACTATAAATATCATTTAATTGAGTCCTCCTTTATTAAATCAATTACTACATCATTATTGTGTCAAAATTTATTATACGTATTTATGTTTTAAAATTATAAATAAATTTATATTATGTATATAATAATTTTATCTTTCTAAATAAAATTTATATTCGATCATGTCACTTATATAACCTTATATTAAAAATGGTATAGTTATTAAAATTTATATTTGACATTTTTAACTCTTCTTTACATTAATTATAATAAATGTCATAATCTAATACAAGTGTCTTAAAAAGAAACATATTTTTTATTGTAATGTTTATTTTAGTAAAAAAAACTAATCCAGTGAAAGTAAGATAAATTTTAGGGTAATGTTATAAAAATATTATATTATTTTTTTACCATTATTTACCTGATTAAATCTTAACTAAGGTAAATAAAAAAATTACTAAAGTTAATATTCCCAAAAAAATTAAGTTTATTCTATTAGATAAAACATTTTATACTAATTAAAACCACATATGTTCATTTTTTATAAATCTATTCACAAAAATATAAAGATTACTTTTAAGGAAAATCCTGCAGATGTGGCGAGGAGGCAAGTAAAAGAGACATTCAATGTTTGATAAATGTTTATATCTAATTATTTCATAAAATGATTTCAGTGACCTATATTCAGTTAATATATGTATTATTTATCTATTTTGACTTTATAATAAATTATAATTAATATAATTATTTAAATTAAAAGGTTGGGTTTTAACAATAATTCAGTATTTCTCATTATTCATCAAAAATTGAAACTTTTCCTCAAAAAATACAAAAAAGTCACCCTAAGATAATTTAAATATTCCAAATTCTAAAATGAATCGTATTTTAAGAAAATATATAATTTTCATAAATTGGTTAATAATATTCCTAACTTATTTTTAAGCATCTAGTTTGATAGATCATGGTGTGCTCGAACTCCTTGTTACGTGCAACACAAGCTTTTGATTTTATTTAAAAAGAAACATATCATGTAATCTTGGGGTGTTACATTTTCCCCACCTTCAATAATTTCATCCTTCAAATTTCTAGAATATCACATCATAAAAACATTTGGGTGGTTCGTCATCATTAATTCCTCAGGATCCCACGTCGTCTCTTCCATTTTATTGATTTCTCCAAAAACATTTACCAATATAGTTTCCTGATACCTCAACACAGGTTCCCTAGTATCAATAATATTAATAGCATATTCACAATAAGATAGATCGGGTTCAAGTTCTATTTCTTATAATGTGAGTAAATGCGTTGTGTCTGGAATATATTTCCTTAACATGGATACATGGAACATATAATGAACATTTGAAATAATTTACGACATTGATAGTGTTTCGAAAATATCATTATATGTTTCCTCTCGATATGTTTTAGGTATGATTGTGTTTGTGGACAAATCCAGATGACTGCGGATGAGTATAGTTGTTGTATGCCAAAAGCATATTTTTAAGGTGGAATAGTTTTCCAGTGTTTTCCAAAATAAATTCCTAAAATCCAGATTATTTGTTTGGTAATGTAATGTTTTATTCATAGGACTTAATGGTGTGAAGAAAGGAAAAAAGAAATCAGAAAAGGAAGAGAAACGCGGAGCCATGGACACAGACCACCTACCATGTCCAAGAATGGTTCACGGTCGCATACCAGGTAGTGGGAAGAGTACGGGGGAGCGGTTCGTGAAAGTAGAAATAGTTTGTGGCGAAGGGAATGTGGTATGTGGAAGGTGTGATGGTTCACGGTATGGTAGAAGACAATGACACCAGATATGAGAAAAAGCAATATGAGGACCGCCGTGGAAACATGGTTTGCAAAATGGGTGTGGTTTGTGACAGGAGAATCAGTATGTCATGGAGGTTGTGCTGAATGAAAGATTTGGTAAATCTTGGATTAGATGATTTTGGCGATATCTTTGCCTATATAATAAGCAGTAATACCACTGATTGGAAGATAGAGTGAATATCATTATTGGACATCTCTTGGCTCTGAGAATTTGCCAAGGTCCAAAGGAAGTTCGGGAGGGAGAATTGAATAAAGGCTAAAGTGGTTTGCAAGGAAGAAATACCACTGATGGTTTTTGCAGGAGACTATATCCCTCAAAGGACATGGTATGTGGGTGAATAAGGGATGGTACATAGGTGGTTTTTGAAGGCAGTACCCGAACATAGAATAGTTTGTGAAAATAGGGTGTTTCACAGAGGAGGTTCGTGGAGTCGGTTCGCAGAGTCGAAACGTGATAGCGAAGGCAATGGGAGTCCATAGATGAAGGGAGGTTCGCAAAAGTAGAAACAGTACACGAAGGAGGTGTTCCACATACCATACTCGGTACACAGTATTCATAGGAACAAGTTGGTTTGAAATTTTCACAAGTAATCTTGAAAAAGCTTCAATTTAGTTTGTGAATATATTTTCTGGTATATAAAAATACCCACGAATGTGGATTACATCTGCGGGTGAAAAAGGAACTTCAACAATGCATCTGCCTTAGATTTGAGGATGCAGTAATTTATGAAAATGAAGGTACCTACATGTCCATAAACTATATTCGACCTACAAGACTATAATCATTGATTGGATTCCTTTCCAAGAGCAGTGTGTGAAAGAATAAGAAGATGGTGACCCTTTCCACCAATAATGAGACAGAGAAAGGGGAATCGGGAGTGACCCGTTGTAATAGAGTGAGAATACCCTAAACCTTATAATGGCAGTGATCCTAGGAATAAAATATCTAGCTCCAACATTGTACTCATTATAATCAGTGAGCCTTATTGAATTTGGTTCATCAGTACACCATTGTTGTATGCTCCTTAGATGTTGCTCAGTGAGGGTGAACCAAGTAAACATTACTATGTCACCTGAATGATTTAAATTATATTAATTCTTTCTAATGATAACGAGAGATAAAAGTGTTTTTTTTAACGATTAAACAATATCTTAAGAGGAATATATATTAATATTTCATACCTGGCTTCACCCCCCCCCCCCCCTTAGGGTATTCGACCTCGTAGACATAACAATTGGTATTAGAGGGAAAGGTTGAAAGTCAGTTATTCTCTCTCAGAAGAAGAAATGGAGGTATTTAATCATTAAGGAATTCTGATCATCGATGGAAACAATGTTCTACTATGGATAAATCAGATGCACCACTACTTCCAATTAGTAGGGATGGATGTCTTCTAGCAGCTCTGCAAGGAATATCATCTGACATTAATAGTGGTGTTTTATCAGAATATGAAAGATGGGAATAGGATGATGATGCTAAAGGGATCAATGATTTAGGTGGATCTTTATCAAATGATATTTATATGAAGGTAATTTCCTGTAAACCATAAAATACTATGTCGAAAAATCTGTTGAATATTTATGAAGGTGACACAAAACTCCAAGAAGAAAAGTTGAAGGTTCTGTGGAACATGTTTGAGGGTCTCAGAATGAACCCCATGGAGACTGCTGATGCATTCTTCGATAGGGTAAATGTTATTTTGGAAGACATGCAGGGTCTTGTTGAAGTTGTTGAAGATAAAAATATTGTCAAATGTATCTTGATGAAACATCCACCACTGTTCAATCCTAATTTTTCTGTGTTTGAATAGAAAGACCTGAATGAGTTGACACTAGATAACCAACATCGTACCCTTATTGCATATCAAATTAGAAGAAATGATAACAATATGGTGGAAAAGGGTATATCCATAGAACTTACATTCAAGTCCATGAAAATCTCTCTATTGAAGATAGTCTTGAGGAGGAAAATGTGGATAATTCTATATAATTTCTCTCCTCAATCATGGAAAGGGGAAAGGGATGTTCAAAGGTAATCTACCATTTTCATTCTTTTGATGCGGAAGGATTAGGAATTTTTAAATATAATCTTCTAATATGTTTTCTGATGACAATGAAGACAACGATGAAATTCCACAAAAAATGTATTCATCAAAAGTGAAAGATAGTAGTAGTACTAAAAAATGTTCTTCAAAAAGAAGAATCTTCTTTCCAAATAAGATGAAAGTTCCGAAGAATCCAAGGCAGAAGAGGTGGTGGACAGCAAAGATCCTAAAGTAGATGCTTTGGTGGCAGTTGTCAAAAATACTTTAATAAGAGAAGAAAGTGACAATGAATAATGATAAATTGATGGAATATTTGATTTTCAAGATGAATTAGAAGCTTCTCTTGAAGAGGTAGATATTCTAAGATCCAAAACATAGAAAGGTAAAAAATTTGATCATGATACAAAACTCTATATGTAGCAGCAGGAAGAAGTGAATTCTAAGATGAATATAGAAATTGAAAGTTTTATGTTTTCAATGCCATAAATCACAAAAAACATGGTTGAGTACAAACTCAAAATTTAAAAACATAAAATAGGAGTCGATAGTTTTACTAAAATAAGAAAAGATAAAATCAAACGTATCAAATAACTAGAATGGGAATTTTTTGGTTGGCAACAAAAATTTAATGATCATGAAAAACTGTTAACTCTCAGTTCGATATTAGGAAAGAAGATCATACCAGAAAGAGAGAAATGAGATTTGAGCAGAGTGGTCCAGAAAAAGATAAGAAACTACCAATTCTGAATGACAAGTCTAGTATGGGGACTGATCTAAGATAGAAATTAGTTATGGATTATGTCATACCCCAAGCACCCACTCTAGGATTGAAGATTTATTTGAGTATGATGAAGAATCAAAATATTCAGAGAACCCAAGGCACAACTAGTGGTGAATCATTTCTATATAGGAATGTATCTCACATAAGATATTTTTGTTATGGTAAGATGGACACTCTCAAAATATATGTTCCATTGAAAAGTGGTACCAATGGAAACTATAACACCCCAACCCTAGAAGCCCAGATTTTGAGCATTATTATGTATCATTGGCATGATCACAAAATATCAAGTCCCGAAAGACCGATTAGTTTAGTAGCCTTGGAAGTACTAGATACATTCATATGGTTTACATTGCATCATAAAATGGAAAACTACAACAAAATTGTTTCCACAGAAAACACTGTGATCCCATAGACTATCCCTACAGGTTAGTCATAATATACTTCTTCACATCCTGGGAAAAATAAAACATAGAAAGGGGTGACCTCAGATGCTCAGTAAGGAAAACAATATAGTGGAAAATTTCATAAATAATCATAAACCTTTTAGGCAATGAATAAGACTAAAACAATAACCTTTTAACACTGAACTTAAACATAATATGGAAAAGATAAAATCAAAATAATTCCATTTACTTACTCACATGGATATTCAACTAGTCGAATAATTACATGCAATATCAATAGCCACATTCATAATGATGGAATGCATAATGCAAGACTTTCATAACCACATAGTCAAGGCCTTGTGCCAGGACTAAAAATAAGATTTTGTCAAGGCCTTATGCCAAGACACTAGTCTGTCTCGTGAGACTTACCAATGCATTGATTAGTTATTGTGGGCTCCACCCGTCACTTACTAATTCCAATGCATTCCTTATATTAAATGTTTGAAACATAACATAAACATTCATATTAAAACTAGCATACGGAATTTCAATACATTATCCACAAACCATGAATGGTATAAAAATAGCACATCTACAGTCAAACATAACTCATTAAATACAATATGGAAGATTTCATTATAATAGATTAACCTCAATCGAGAATAATGAATTATATTGACATATATGAAAATAATCATTAAAAATATTTGAGAGAAATATCCCCCTTTTTTCTTGAAAACATTTAAAAGTATCACTATTTATCAAAAAGCCATTTAAAATAGGTTTTTGAATCAAATTGTCTCATACCACTTTGAAAATTTTAAAAAGAAATTTAATTTTATGATATTAATTTCTATATAAATAAATCCTTAAAACCATTTTTAAAACAATTTCATTAATTAGAAATATTTAGAAGAATAAATATTAAAAACATTTAAAATGATATTTTAGTAAGAGTTCTAAACCAAAAGAGAAAGAAACTTGAATAAAAATAATTGAGGTAATCAAAACATTATAAAATCATGAGAATAAAGGGATTCATGATATACTATGTCAATGTAAATTATATTCTCCATATAAAAGTGAATTGGCATGTAACAACAAAGAAGTCTCAATGGAATGTAAATTGAGATGAAATCTCGTATTAAGACTGTATCCTTAGGTTAAGGATAAATCAATGACATAATTATGTGTGAAAAATATAAATACACTTAATATGACTGGATATTCGGTTTAAATCAATCAGGGGACATTCACACATATTCTTTTAAATTCAACACCAATGACTTGGATGTTTAACTCAATGAATGGAAATTGAGTTAAGATTACTCTTATCAAGTTCATATGAATGACTTGAGAAATTATCAATGGAGTGATTACGTGTATCAAAGGTATATCCACATAAAGGGGAGTGTAAATTACTTCATAAATAATAAATAGTGATTCCACACATAATCTTGGAGTAAAATAATCAATGAACTATGCGTAAATCCTACTGAGTGGAAATTGAAATTTGAAATTCCCTTACCAATTTGGTAACTTATGAAACATACAACCCATGAAAGAAGGATAAAATAATGAAGATTTAAATACTCATAAATTAAAGTATAATACACCAATAATACAATCATTTATAGTATATATGACACACAAAAGGAATCAGTGGCCAATATAGCATAAATCTCACGGGAAAAAAAAGTGAGATAAAAAACCCTTACTTCATTGTAATCAATCGAGTCGTATGACCAAAAGTTAATAACCACAAAATAGATCACATAATACCATTAATATAAATATAATCATGATAATATATATAATATGTATGTACACAATACACCACATGCAATAAATAAGTGGTGAATAATGGAAATCTCACGGAATTAAAAGTGTGATAAGAAACCCCTTACCTTGTACTTTTACATGGTCGAAGGTAGGTTAAACTCCTGTATAAGGGTGAAATAATGGATATTAATTTAAAAAAGAATCATATACATTAATATTATATCATATATGATCTTTCAACATTGCTTTGTTAATAATATTTTAGTATTATCGTCATTTCGGGTGTTAACTGATTCATTTTCCTTTTAATTTTGTGTTATGTAAGTAATGTTTGTTATGAATAGGATGAATCTAATTCATATTCAGAATTATATTAAGTCTTCAAACATTATTTTTAATCATCTAATAAAAATTAGTCTTGAATGGATACGATGGGGAATGAATCTCATCGCGTTCGTGGAGATGGTAATCTGTACGTACGCACGAGCGACACTATCATTCTTTTTATATTTAAATAATATATAATAGGATGATATATCATATATAAAGAATCATTATCAGGTTATATTTATTATTTACATCAATTAAACATCATTATTATACCTATCAAAATAATAATGTATTGAATAACAATTACACCGCGACGTGGAGACGGTAAGCTGTACGTACACACGTATGGTGACATGTCATTCAAAGGATGGATATAATAAAGAAAATGGTTGTACCATATTTATAATAACATCTAAGTATATAGATGTTACTGGAGTTATTATTTTATATTGGAAACAACAAAGAAATAGGGAGTTGAAGAAGAAAAGAACTTGAAAGAGGTGATGAAATATTTACCTCTTCTTCAGGTTCATCCTTTTTTATTTGATAAAGAGGGCTTCTTAGGTTGGATTTATGACAAAATGAAGGCCTCTATTATGAATTTAGGATAGTTTAGAGGGTATTTGGGCATGGTTCGGCCGAGCCAAATGGCATTTAACATGTGAATTAGAGAGAAGGGGGAGTGCCCTTTTATAAGAGGGGTGAGGGGTACCTTAGGAAAAGCTAGAACTATTATTTTATAATAAAATTATTTTAGGTTTCTAATAGCCCAAAAATAAATTATTTAAATGATAAGGTAGGGATGGGTCGAAAACCACTCAACCAATAGATTTTAGACAAGTTTGGGTCACTATATTAACCTTATCTTTTAGATTTAACTCTTAGTTATATAGTTTGACTTTTACCATGTCTCTTTGTATTTTTATATTATATGGTTGATAAACATACCATAAACATCCAAGAGAACCCCAATAGGTTCATTAATGACACATATAATATTATATGGCCATTTGTCGAAACCTTAGACTTTTATGAATATTATATCAACCAATAATATAGTATTTGTTTTAAAAACTCAATTATGTCAATTTTGACATTATTTTATATTTTTTAAAGTCATAACAGCATTATTACTTCGTAAAATTTTCATTAAATCAACCTAAATATGTCATATTCATCTATAAAATTCATGTATGTCATAAAAACATTGAAATTATATTTATTTTAGTATTTATAATACAGTTTTTTTTATTACTTCTTTAATAAGGTAATTACTGCATTATCATTGTGTCATAAATATATTTAAATATTTAATGTCTAAAAATTATAAATAAAATAAAATTACATAGTTAATCTTTTTATCTTTCTAATTAATATTTTTAGTCTAAATGATTACTTATATAACCCCGTGTAAAAATTGATTTACTAAAAGATATTTGTTTATGTCATTTTGGCATTAATTTAAGTTAATTAAAATAAAGTGTCATTATCATTCATAAGTGGCTCCATGGGGTCCCAAGATAGACCAAAGGATTCCCATGGTCGGATATGATGCATCCAATAAGGTTAGGACAAGTTTTGAGTTAATTTTATATTATTATAATATTCTTTTTACTTTGAATTACCCTATTTACCTTTAACCGCGATAAATAAAATTCAAACGTTACTATTCACAAAAAATTATTTTCATCTTATTGAACCACATTTTTTTACTGATATTAATCGTGTCTTTAATATTTTTGAAATTCCACTCACAAAAGTGGTAAAATTATGTTTTATGCGAATTTGAAAATGCTCTAAGGAGGTGGGTAAAAGACGGTAAAAAGTTAAATAAAATTTTATACATCAAATTTAACTATAAAATGATTCAAATGAATTACATTAAACATGTATAGGTATTATATATCTATTTTTACTTAAAATAAATTTAAACAAAATAAATAATTATTTAAATAAAAAATTCAGTTTTAAACTATAACGTAGTGTTTTCACTATTCATCAAAAATTGAATGTTTTCAGAAAAATAACAAAAATTTACCCGAGGATAGTGTTGATATTATGAATTAAAAAATTAACTCTATTTTACCAAATTCAAAACATAGAAGTTTCATTAACTAATTTAAAATTAATTCCTGTTGTCAAAATCGAAAATCTTGTTTTTAAAAAGTAGAAACTATCAAAAGATTGACACGTGTTTATGCCAAATTTAAATGTGAAATTACTTATAATCACCTACATTGAATTAAATGGTAAAAATATAATCTAATTATACTTATAAACCTTTAAAATTCATAATTTAACACTATAAACTATTTCTATTAAGAATTTTATTTTCAATGAAAATTTAGTATTTTTCAGTATTCATCAAAATATAAAAGTTATTAGAAAAGTACCAAAAATTTATCCAAAATAAATGTTTATGTCCCAATTCTAAATATGAATTTAATTTCATTAAATGTAATAGATAAAATTTTCAAATATTGGTTTTAAAAAGAGTTTTCCATTAAAATGTGGTAAAATTGTATTTTTTTGAAAAATAATTCTTTTATCTGGAAAATGAATTTGTTCTTATATTATGTATAAGAAACACATAATATGGATTCTAAAATTATATGGAGTATATAAAATTCAAAATGAAGTTAATACTATTCATAACCTCTTTTGAACGGCTAGTTTGGTAAGTCCTGGTGCACTCAAACATGGTGTTGCGTATAGCACAAGCTATTAAATTACATTAAAGAAAATAACTTACTATGAAATCTAGTGGTGTAAAATTCTTCCCCCCTTTTGGATATTGCATCCTCACAATTTTAAAATTGGTATTGGGAACTTCATTGAAAGTCCCACATCAGAAAAAGTGTCAATAAAACTTATTTTTTTAAAATAAAGAAAGATAAGTACTAAGGTCACCCGAGATAACCCACAATAGGATTCCATGTAGGAAAACATGGATTTGGATGATAAAATAAGTGTCAAGTTCTGCTGGAGAGTGATAGAAAACATGATTTGGAGAAAATTAAAAACAAGAAAACCACAAACATGTGATGAGATAAACGTTCATTAGTTTCCAAGTATAAAAAGTAATCGGATAACATTTTTTTGTTTTATTTTCCATTTCATAAAGTTGAGGAATTTATTTATGTGATTGACTAAGAACATAAAGTGATATACTTACTTTTTAAGTAGAGCTTCATACTTTAAAAAATTTCTACCACTAACTCATCTTTTTTTTCAAACGATGAGTATTCAAGATGACTTGGTCAAACTTGAAGCACTAGAATCAACTTCTAGAGAATCAAATAATCCACAAAGGATAAAATTTATATATTTACCTTGTCATTAAAGATTAACCAAAACCAATATGGTTAGTACAAAATCATATGATCCCCAAAAAGGATAATCCTTTATAAAAATAAATACTTATCTTAATTTCAAAAATTAAACCAACAATACCCAAAGTTTAATAAATACCATTCAATAAACAATTGTCCTTAAAATCCATCAATATAATCCAAACTAAAATTGAAACCCAAAACATAGAAGAATTTGATTACATAGTCTTCCACGTTAAATTGTATTTCCAAATAACATAGACTACTCTTAAAGTCACATACTTAAAAGTAATTAACCTAATCATATATTCTCTATGGTAGGTTAATAATTTCTATAAATAACCCAAATCGCTATAAATCCAAAATATATATGTTGTTGATCATATTTTTGGAAAACTGATTCAGAATGAACACAATATCTCTTACACCTATCAACATTGCACTCTGTTTCTCATTTCATCCATCATTCCCACCTTTTACATCATATTTAATGTTACTATGACTTCCTTGGAATCCAGCCATTGACTAACACAAGAAATCATAGTGTGAGTCATAAAATCATTTAGAGAATATCATAACACCTTATTTTCAGTCTAAAACACCTTAGGATTAACGACGGTTATTTATCCTCATCTTATATTAAAATAATTCAAATAGGATTGTAAATAAAATGTGAATTATCCTAATCATATCCCCCGGGATTTTCATAACCAAAAGTGCAGCAACCTGTTTCTGTTCAATTCTATCTCAAAGCGGTGTTTTCGGGTTTTACCCCTTAGTACATCTATGCCAGAGCTACCTCTACCAGCTCGTATCCAGATAGAGATTTGTTTCTTGGAAAACTCACAAATTCTCTACAATACAAAAATTCTAGGAAGTTCTTCTATACTAATCCTCAAATCCTATCCTAGGGAAATGTGCACTAATTAGAGATTATCTAAATCTAGTTTCCAAGGTTTGTACTAAACTTCCCTTGATACCAACTGTAATGCCCTGACCCTAGAAGCCCAGAGTCGGTGCATTATTATATATCATTGGCATGATCACAAAAGATAAAGTCTTGAAAGAAAAATTAGTTTAGTAGCTTTGGATGTACTAGATACATTCATAAGGTTTAAATTACATCATAAAATGCAAAACTACAACAACATTGTTTCCATAGACAACACTGGGATCCCATAGACTATACCTACAGGTCAGTCATAATAAACTTCTTCACATCCTAGAAAAAATTAAATCATAGAAAGGGGTGAGCTCAGATACACAATAAGGATAACAATATAGTGGAAACTTTCATAAATAAGCATAAACATTTAGGGAAATTTATAATACTAAAACAAAAGCCTTTTAAACCTGAACATCACCATAATATAGAAAAGATAACATCAAAATAATGTCATTTAATTACTCACATGAATATTCTATTAGTCGAATAATCACATGTAATATCAATAGCCACTTTCATAATGCTGGAATGCATAATTACAGACTTTCATAACCACATAGTCAAGGCCTTGTTCCAAGACTACAAATAAGATTTTGTCAAGGCCTTTTACTAAGACACTATTTTGTCTCTTGATACCTACCGATGTATCGAGGAGCTATATAGGGATTGTCTCATCACTTACTAAGTCCAACTCATTCCTCAAATGAAAAGTTTGAAACATAACATAAACATACTTATTAAAACTAGCAAACAAAATGTCAATACTTCATCAACAAACAATGAATGGTATAAAAATAGCACATCCATAGTCAAACATAACTCATTTAATACAATATGGAAGATTGTATTATAATATATTAATCTTAATCATGAATAATGAAGGATATTTACATAGATGAAAATAATCATCAAAACTATTTGAGGGAAATATCCCCCTTTTTCTTGAAAACATTTAAAATTATCACTATTTATCCAGAAGCCATTTAAAATTGGCTTTTGAATAAAAGTGTCCCATACCACTTTGAAAATTTTAAAAGGAATTTTTATTTTATGATATTAATTTCCATATAAATAAATACTTAAAACCATTTTGAAAAAAAGGACATTAATGAGAAAGATTAATAAGGATAAATCTTTAAAACATTTAAAATGATATTTTAGTAAGAGTTCATAACCAAAAGAGAGAGACACTTGAATAAATATAATTGAGGTAATAAAAACTTTATAATATAATGATAATAAAGGGATTCATGATATACTATGTCAAAGTACATTATATACACCATATAAAAGTGAATTGGCGTATAACAACAAAGAAGTCTCAATGGAATGTAAATTGATATGAAATCACTTATAAAGATTGTATCCTTATGTTAAGGATAAATCAACGACATAATTATGTGTGACAAATATAAATACACTCAATATGACTGGATATTAAGTCCAAATCAATCAGGGGACATTCACACATATTCTTTTAAAATCAACACCAATGACTTGGATGTTTAACTCAATGAATGGAAATTGAGTTAATATTACTCTTATCATGTTCATATCAATGACTTGAGAAATTTTCAATGGAGTGATTATGTGTATCAAAATTATATCCACACAAAGTGGAGTTTAAATTACTACATAAATAATAAATAGTGATTCCACACACAATATTGGAGTAAAATAATCAATGAAGTATGCATAAAGCCTACTAAATGGAAATTGAAATTTTAAATTCCCTTACCGATTTGGTAACTTATGAAACATACAACGCATGAAAGAAGGATCATATAATGTATATTTAAATACTCATAAATTAAATTATATTACACCAAGAATACAATCATGGACATTACATACGCCACACAAAAGGAAATAGTGGCCAATATAGCATGAATCTCACAGAAATAAAAAGTGAGATGAAAAACACTTAATTCATTGTAATCAATCGAGTCGTATGACCAAAAGTTAATAAACACCAAATGGATCATAGAATAACATGATTATAAATAGAATAATGATAATATATATCAAATTCAAGTACACAGTACACCAAATGCAATAAATAAGTGAAAAACAATGGAAATCTCACGAAATTAAAAGTGAGATAAGAAACCCCTCACCTTGTACTTTTCCTTGGTCGAGGGTAGTTTAACCTCCAGTATAATGGTAAAATAATTTTTATAAATTTATAAAATAATAATATACATTACTATGATATCATATATGATCTTTTAACATTGCTTTGTTAATAATATTTTAGTATTATCGTCATTTCAGGTGTCAACTGATGCATTTTCATTTATATTATCTGTTATGTAAGTAATTATTGTTATGGATAGGATGTATATTATTCATATTAATAATGATATTAAGGCTTTAAAAATTATTTTTAATAATCTAATAAAAATTAATCTTGAATGGAAACGATGGGGAATGAATCTCATCGCGTTCATGGAGACGGTAATCTGTACGTACGCACGAGCGACAATATCATTTTTTTATATATAAATAATATACAATTGGATGATATATCATATATAAAGAATAATTATCATGTCATATTTATTATTTACATCAATTAAACATCATTATTATACCGATCCAAATAATAATGTATTGAATAACAATTACTCCACGACGTGGAGACGGTAAGTCGTACGTACGCACGTATGGGGACATGTCATTCAAAGGATGGATAGAATAATGAATATGGTTGTACCATATTTATAATAATATCACTGTATATAGAAGATAATGGAGTATTTATTTTAGATTGGAAACAACAAAGAAAGAGGGAATGGAAGAAGAAAAGAACTTGAAAGAGGTGATGAAATATTTACCTCTTCTTCGGGTTCTTCCTTTTGATTGGATCAAAAGGGCTCCGTAGGTTTTCTTTATCACTAATGGAAGGCCTCTAGGATGAATGAAGGACAGTTGATAGGGTATTTAGGTAGGGGTTTGACTATCCAAATGGATTTGAAGGTGTGAATTAGAGAGAATGGGGAGTGCCCTATTATAAGAGGGGTGAGGGGTAACTTAGGAAAGGCTAGAAATATTATTTTATAATAAAATCATTTTCAGTTTCTAATGGCCTAAAAATGAATTATTTATAGGATAAGGTGGTTATGGTTCGAACACCACTCAACCAATAGGTTTTATAAAAGATTGGGTCACTATATTAACCTTATAGTTTAGATTTAACTCTTAGTTAAATAGTGTGACTTTTACCATGTCTCTTTGTATTTTTATATTATATGGTTAATAAACATACCATAAACATCCCAGAGAACCCCAATAGGGTAATTAATTAAACATATAATATTATTTAGTCCCTTTGGCCGAAGATTATACTTTTAGGAATATCAACCAATAATATTGTATTTGTTTTAAAAACTCAATTTTGTCAATTTTGACATTATTTAATAATTTATTTTTGATAAAGTCATAAAAGCATTATTAATTCGAAAAAAATTAATTAAATCAACTTTAATATGTCATATTCACCTATAAAATTCGTGTATGTCATAAAAAATTGAATTTATATTTATTTTAGTATTTATAATACAATTTATTTGATTCATTATTTAATAAGTTAATTACTGCATTATCATTGTGTCATAAATAAATTTAATTATTTAATTCTAAAAATTATAAATAAAATATAATTATGTAGGAAATCATATTATCATTTCGATTAATATTTATTGTTTAAAATATTACTTATATAACCCCATGTAAAAATTGATTTACTACACATATATTTGTTTGTGTCATTTTTGCCTTAATTTAAGTTAATTAAAATAAAGTGTCATTATTATTCATAAGTGGCTCAATGGGGTACCAAAATTGACCCAATTATTCCCATGGTCGGCCATGAATCATCCAATATGGTTAGGACATGTGTTAAGGTAGTTTTGTATTATTATAATATTCGTTTTACCCTGAATTACCCTATTTACCTTTAACTGCACTAAATAAAAGTCAAAAGTTACTATTCACCAAAAATTATTTTCATCTTATTGAACTATATTTTTTTACGTATATCAACCATGTCTCTCTGATTTTTGAAATTCCACTCTTAGAAGCGGTAAAATTAAGTTTTATGTGAATTTACAAATGCTCCTAGGAGGTGGGTAAAAGATGGTAAAATGTTCAATAAAATTCTATACATCCAATTTTATTATAAAATGACTCCAATAAATTACATTGAACTTTTATAGGTATTATATATATATATATATTTAATTAAAATAAATTTAAATAAAATAAATTATTATTTAAATAAAAAGTCGGTTCTAAACTATAACGTAGTGTTTTTCACTATTCATCAAAAATTTAATGTTTTCAGAAAAATACCAAAAAATTTCCATAAGATAATTATGTTATTCCAAATTCAAAAATGAATTCTATTTTAACAAATTCAAAACATAGAAGATTAATTAATTAATTTAAAATTAATTCCTATTGTCAAAACCGAAAAGTGGGTTTTTAAAAAGTAAAAACTATTAAAAGATTGGCATGTGTTTATGTCAAAATTAATTTTGAAATTAATTATAATCAACTAAATTGTATTAAATGGTAAAAATATAATATAATTATACTTCCAAACCATTCAAATACATAATTTAACACTATAAATAATTTTTATTAAAAATGTTGTTTTCAATTATAATTTAGTATTTTTCAGTATTCATCAAACCATAAAAGTTATTAGAAAAGTAAAAAATATTTATCCAAAATAAATGTTTTTGTCCCGATTCTAAAGAAGAATTTAATTTCATTAAATTGAATATATAAATGCGTCAAATATTCTTTTTAAAAAGAGTTTTCCATTAAATTTTGGTAAAATTTCATTTTTTTGAAAATTACTTCCTTTATCTGAAAAAAATCAATTTTTTCTTATATTATGTCTAAGAAACACATAATGTGGATTATAAAATTATATGGAGTATATAAAATTAAAAATTCTGTTAATATTATTCATACCCACTTTTGAACGGCTAGTTTGGTAAGTCATGGTGCACTCAAAAACGGTGTTGCATATAGCGCAAGCTATTGAATTACTTTCAAGAAAATAACATACTATAAAATCATTGGGTGTTACAGAAATAAGTCCAATAAATCTGGTCGTACGGAGATAAAAATTACAAGTCATCATTTGATGGTCATTGTTTTCGGTGTAAAGGACTCATACATATAGCACGATATTGCACATCAACAATACAGAGGAATGTGCCGAGCCAGACTGAATTTGGTCATTAGAAGCAGCCAAATGTATCATCAAGAGATATGAAAATTAAAAATCGATTTTCAACTCTGCAAGTTAATTCTAGTCCATCAAATACTAAGGAAGATCAGTATTATCATTCCATGTCAGATATAAAGTCAAATACTTGGGTAAAAAAGAAATGGTCTGAGTAGGTGGTGGGTGCAGAAAATGTGTTCAATGCATTAGATCTCACGGGGATATGGATCATTGAAAGTGGATGCACTTACCGTGTGATGGAAAATAAGGATATAGTAATCAGAATCAGATAAGATAGAGAAGGTATCATAATATTTTTTAAAATTTAGGGCTTGATAATTATTGGTTCAGGAAAAGCCATGTTTAGAGGAAAAGACACGAGACAAGCAGATGCCTTGGTTATTGAGGGGTTCAGTCACTACTTTCTTAGTGTAAGTCAATTGTGTTACTATGGTCATTACATAGGTTTTTTCAAGAAATTATATATCATAAAGGAAAATAATGGAGCTATTGTGTTTTAAAGAAAGCGTAAAAAAGGGAATCTCAACCATGTGAATGGATAAAAAGATATGTTCACTCTTTCTAAGGATAAGGAAAACAAGGTATTTCATAAGCATCTTGGCCACCTAAGTCAAACATCCTTGGAATATTTGGTGAAATGTGATTTTATCAAAATATCCCTAGGTTATCGCATGATCGTACTCATACGTATGATGCCTATCAACAAGGGAAGATCATTCGAAAGACATTTAATCCAAAGGAGAAAAAGTAAACAAGATTGCTTGAGTTGGTGCATATTGATGTTTGTGGGAGAATCTCTACAAGGGATACTGATGCGAGGAGATATTATGTTCAATTTCATGATGACTATAGTAGAGTGTCTTGGGTTTAAATAATCACCAACAAATTTGAATTTTTTGGTTGTATTAAAAGATACCGACAAGAATGTGAAAAGATGCTTGGCTAGAAAATCCTCATGATTCAAATAGATAATGGAACATAGTTCACAAATATATGAGTGGAGTATTATCTCATGAAACATGGGATAAGGCATCAAGTGTAATCATTAAGAACTCCAAAGCAGAATGGATTAGTTGAGAGAAGAAATCAGATTTTCAAAATCATGGGCAGAAAAAATTATCATTGAGAAAGATCTTCTAGAGAAATTTTGGAAAGAAGCACCGATGACAGTAGTCTAGAAATCAAATAGAGCATTAGTTTGTTTTAAAAAGTTGAAGACTCCATACAAGTTGTCGTATGGAAAGAATCTATCATTAACTTACTTTCGAGTCTTCGGAAGTAAATTCTACATTCTCAATAAGGAGAAACACGTTAATTTTGAATCCCGTGGGGATGAATGGATATTTCTTGGCTACTCCAAGAAAATAAAAGAATAGAAATGCTTCAATAAGCGACTAGTTAATATAGTTTAAAGTCATGATGTGACTATATTGGATAATGAACAGAATCATTAGAAAATACATGATCAGACTTAGGAGGATAGTGATGACGAGATGAGCAGGTCAGAAGATGCTCCATCTATAGAGGTTGATTCAGAAGAAGACTCGTATGGTGAGAATAAATCTGTGGCTTCCCAAAGACTAGTGAGAAAAGGTGAAATTGATAGGCAGAACATAATTGGTGATCAGAAAACACCAATACAGACAAGTAGGATGAAGTCTCTATAGAAATCATCATACTTATCCCAAGTGGATCCTAAATGCGCTGATGAATCATCTAGATATGAGAATTGGGTTTTGGCAATGAATGATAAGCTTGACCAAATTGATAAGAATCATACGGAGGAGATTGTTTCGAGACCAGAAGACAAGAATGTTATAGGGGGGATAGGGGTATTTTGTAATAAAATTAAAGAATATGGTGTTGTGATCTGAAACAAATCATGACTTGTGTGAAAATGGCACTCCAAGATAGAGGGTATAGACATCGATAAATCATTTTCACCTATTATGAGGCTGGAAGAAATCATATTATTCCTGGGAATATCTGTGAAAAAAGTTCAATGCTTTACATATGGACATAATCTCAACATTTATGAATGGAGTACTAGAAGAATAATACTATATTGAGAAACCTGATGGTTTTCTCATTTAGAAAGATGAGAATAGTGTTTTTTGGATAAAGAAGGCCTTATATGGTTTGAATCAAGCACCAAGAACATGGAATTCAAGGCTTTATCAGTTTCAAAAGAAGCTCAGTTTTTTGCATGGTGGAGATTATAACAATTTGTATTTCAACAATGATAGTAGTGAAAGGATTATGGTGCTAGTTTATATCAATAAGTTAATCTTTGGAGGATCAGATGAATCACAATGCCAACAATTTTCTTAATTCATGAAAAGGGAGTTCAAGATTTCGATAATTGGTGGGATCATGTTTTCCCTTGGCTTACAGGTGACTCAAGGAAGGAATCAACCTTTTATTTATCAAACTAAATATACCAAGGAGGTTTTGAGATGATTTGGAATGGATAATTTCAAAGAGATGAAGTCTCTAGTTGTTACCTAGTTTAAATTTTCAAAGGATGATGAAGGCAAGGCAGTTAATAAAACATAATATAGAAAAATCATTGGGAGCTTATTGTACCTGATAGAGGAAAGGCTTGATATTGTATTTTCCACATGCCAAGCAGCGAGATATCAGAGCAATCCACATGATTTATGTGAAAATAATACATTGATATATCAAGGGAACTGTGGATTTTGGTTTAATGTATAATGAAAAATCCTATCTAGAGTAATTGGGATATACAGATGCAGATTAGGATGGATAAACAGATGATAGGAAATCAATGTCTCGAGGTACATTTTATCGTGGAGGATTTTTTATTTCTTGATTGAGAAAGAAACAATATTTCAATTCACTGAGCACCGTAGAAGCTGAATATATTGCAGCTACTCACTCCTGCACGTAGCTATTGTGGATAAATCATGTAACACCCCAAGCTTCTACGGTATGCTTCTCTTTGAATAATGTGATAGCGTGTGTTGTACGCAACATCGAGTTCTAACACACCAAAACCAATCAAACTAGCCATTATGAATAGTAATACCTACCTTTTGAAATTATATATATTTTATATTTCAAAATGGACTTCATTTTTTGATTCGGAATATCAAAATTATCCTAAGTTGAATTTTTGGTATTTTTCTGAGAACTTCCAATTTTTATGAAAAGTGAAAAATACTTAAAAACAACTTTTTTAATCAAAATAATTTATAGTGATAAATTATATTATTTAGTGGTTTTAAAGTATAATTAGAATATATTTTTACCATTTTATCCAATGGTGTTCATTATAATTAATTTCACTTTGAAATTGGACATAAACAATTGTCAATCTTTTGATATATATTGTTTCTTAAAAACACGCTATTTGTTATGAAAACGGGAATTAATTATAAAATTAATTAATGAAACTTTTATGTTTAGAATTTTGTAAAATAGATATCATTTTTGAATTCTGAATATCAATTATAGCTTAGGGTGAAATTTTGGCATTGTTCTGAAAAACTTCAATTTTTGATGAATAGTGAAACTACTAAGTGGTAGTTAAAAAACTGAATTTTTCGTAAAACTTAATTTTACCACTTATGTGATTGGAATTTCAAAAATCCGAGACACACGATCAATATCAAGGAGTAAAATGTGGTTTAATGAGATGCAAATAATTTTTTGTGAATAGTAACTTTTTACTTTTATTTACCACGGTTAAAAGTAAATAGGGTAATTAAGGGTAAAAATGATATTAATATTACCCTAACACATGTCCTAATTCTATTGGACAAGTGTATCTCAACAAAAAACAACCTTAGGAATAAAATATTATCATTTAGGTCCAATTGGATTATATTAGGATATTTATTATTATTTAATTCAAAGAAGAGTTAAAAGAGTTAAAATCAAAATTTATTTACTAAAACATTTTTAATATTGGGTTATAAATAAGATAAATTCGATTGTAAATATTCATTAGAAAGATAAACCGATTTCCTACATAATTTTATTTTATTTATAATTTTTAGATATTAAATAATTTAATATATGCATGACACAATTATGATGCAGTAATTACCATAATAGTGAAAAAGTAAAATAATTGATATTATAAATACCCAAATAAATATAATTTGAGACTTTTAATGAATTAAACTAATTTTATAGGATAATAGGACATATTAGGATTGATTCAATTGACTTTTTTCGAAGTAATCATTCTGTTATGAGTTTTACAAAAATCAATTATTGAATAGAGTCAAAATTGACATAAAAGAGTTTTTTAAAACAAATATTATATTATTAATTGATATTAAATTCCTAAAAATCTAAGTTTCGGCCAAGAGACTTATATCATGATAGGTGTATCATTAATGGACCACTTGGGGGTCGCTGGGATGTATATAGTAAGTTTATTAACCATATAATATAAAAATACAAAGAGACATTGTTAAAGTGAAACTAATTAACTAAGAGTTAATACTTAATGATAAGGTTAATATAGTAACCCAAACCTATCTAAATTCTATTTGTTGAGTGGTTTTAGACCTATACCCACCTTAACCTTTAAATAATCTACTTTGGATCCATTAGAAACCGAATATGAATTTATTATAAAATAATATTTCTAGCTTTTCCAAAGGTGCCCCTCACCCCTCTTATAAAAGAGAACTCATCCTTCTCATTAATTAACACCTTCAAAGCCTTTTGGTTCGTCCAAAACCTGCCCAAATACTCTCTAAACTTCCCTAACTTCATCCTAGAGGCCTTCCATTAGTCATAAATCCAGCCTAAAATCCCTTTTGATCAAATCAAAAGGAAGAACCCGAAGAAGAGGAAATGATTTCACCACCCTTTTCCAAGTTCCTTTCTTCTTCCAATTCTTCCTTCTTTATTATTACCATTATAAAATAATAACTCTAGTATCTTATATATACTGTGATGTTATTATAAATATTTTACAACCATATTCAGTATTCTATCCATCCTTTGAATAACATGTCACCATACGTGCGTACGTACGACTTATCGTCTCCACGTTGTGGTGTAATTGTTATTAAATAAATTATTATTTGGATGGGTATAATAATGATGTGTAACTAATGTAAATAATAAATATAAAATGATAATGATTCTGTATATATGATATAATATCCAATTATATATTATTTTAATATCAAAATAATGATATTGTCGCTCGTGCGTACGTACGGACTACTGTCTCCACGAACGTGATGAGATTCATTCTCCATCGTATCCATTCAAGTATAATTCTCATTTGATGATTAATAATAGTATCTAAGGACTTGATATCATTCTGTATATGATTAAGATACAACCTATCCATTAAAAACATGGCTTACGTAACAGAACATATAAAAGAAAACGAGTCAATTAACTCCCGAAACAACAATAATACTAAGATATTATTAACAAATCAATTTTAAAAGATCATATATGATATCATATTAATATATATGATTATTTTATAATTTAATAACAATTATTTAACCATTATACAGGAGTTTAACCTACCCCCAACCAAGTAAAAGTACAAGTTAAGGGTTTATTTCGCAATCACTTCATTATCCGAGATTGTTTATACGTAATAATCTACTGGGATCTCTTTATCATCCACATCCATGTTTCTTAAAAATGTATTTCAAAACATTTTCACTATTTACAAGAATATGGGTTAAAGTCATTTATACCCTTGTTTGACTTTTTATAAGTGGTTTATAAAGGAATATTTCTGTCGTTTTCCAAACAAGGTGCTTTTTTAACCTTTTCGACAGAATTAAGGTAAGAATGTTTTTTTAACTTATACGGCGGGTGTGGATATTTTCCACTGTTATAAAATCTTCGAAGCTTCACTTACAATCTTATAAGAATATTTTAAAAGAAAATGTTTTATTTTAGAAATATATTACTCTTAAATTATTTCAAAAAAAAAGAAAAATTTCTCTAAAAAGAGTTTTGATTTCATCTATGTCAACATCTTTTGATGGATTTTACGCTTATTTGAAGTTGATTTATTATGAAACAAAAATTCTATATTGTATTGAATGTTTTGTGATATGTTTGAATGTGGATGTGTTATACCATTCATGGTTTATGGATGAAGTATTTACATTTCGTATTCTAGTTTTAATACGAATGTTTATGTTATGTTTAAAAATTTTCATATGGGAATGCATTGGACTTAATATGTGACGGGTGGAGCCCGCTATAGCTCCTTGATGAATCAGTAGGTATCATGAGACAAACTAGTGTCTTGGAACAAGGCCTTGACAAAATATTATTTGTAGTCTTGGCACGAGGCCTTGGCTATGTGGTTATGATAGTCTGGCATTATGCATTCCATCATTATTAAAGTGGTTATTGACATTGCTTGTGATTATTCAATTAGTAGAATATACATGTGAATAAGTAAATGGAATTATTTCATTTTAGTTTTTCTATACTATGTTGAAGGTCACGTTTAAACGTCTTTTGTTTTAATTATACATTTCCTTAAATGTTTATTCTTATTTATGAAAATTTCTGCTATATTGTTATCCTTACTGGGCATTTGAACTTATCCCTTTCAATGTTTTATTTTTCCCAGGATGTGAAGAAGTAATTTTTGAATGACCTACAGGGATAGTATGTGGGGATATGAGTGTGGACTATGAAGAAAAGATGTTGTTGTAGTTTTCATTTTTATGATTTAATATAAGACTTATGAATATATCTAGTGTTTCCAAGGCTACTAAACCAATCGGTCTTTCGATATTTGATCTTTCTTGTGATCATGCCAATGTTATGTTATAATGCACCGACTCTGGGTAACTGGGGTCGGGGCATTACATTTGGTATTAGAGGAAGTTTAGTATAAACCTTGGAATCTAGATTTAGATAAACTCTGATTAGAGCACGTAGACCTAAGTTGAACTTTGAGGATTAGTATAAAAGAACTTCCTAGAATTTTGGTATTGTAGAGAGTTTGTGAGTTTTCCGAGAAATACATCCATGTCTGGATACAAGAAGGTAGAGGCAGCTCTGGCACAGATGTACCTAGGGGTAAAACCCGAAAACACCTCTTTAAGCTAGACTCGAACGGGAACTGGTGCATGACAATGGGCCTTGCTGCACTCTTGGTTACGACACTCCTGGGGGATATGCATAGGATAACTCTCATTTTCTTTAAAAATCATTATGAAAGGATTATGAGTATATACTTCCTCAAAGAAAACATTTTTATGATTATGGATTATATTCATAAATAGTTCAATTTATCTTAAGTGTTTTATAAGTATGGAATTATGTATTTTGATTCATAAACCGATCTAGTTTATTCCATTGTTTAGAAATGGGGCCTAGTGGAAGAAATGGAAACCGTATCAATGCACGCACTCCATGTAGGGATTTTCCTCCTGCTCAATATAATTATAGTGGAGATGGTGATGAAACTGGTGCTGATCAGCTAATCACCATACTGGGACAACTCACTCAGGTTATGAATAATAACCTTACCCGTATGGAGTACCCTGATCCGAATCGTGGAGGATCAATGTTAGATCGCTTAATGAGGCATCAACCACCGACATTCAATGGGAGTACAAATCCATTAGTAGCTGAGCAATGGATATGTTCCCTAGAGAAAATATTTCAGGCTTTGGGGAGTAGTGAAAGGGAAAAAGTTATCATGGCATTTTACCGCCTAACTGGAGATGCTGATCAATGGTGTTCATTGATTCAAAACATGAAGTAAGATGATGAAGTATCAAATATGGAATGGAGAGAGTTCAAAGATAAATTTTTAGAAAAATACTTTCCTCGTGACCATTGAGCAGATATGGAAAGGCAATTTCTGAGTCTGAGACAAAAGGAGGATGAGAATGTTGCAAAGTATGAGGCTAACATTAAAAGGTTAGAAAGGTATGATGGAGATTATATACGTAACCCAAGAAGTAATATTGATCGTTTCTTTTATGGGTTAAAACCATTTCTCCGTCGAGCATTAGTCTCACAATCCTTCTCGTCGTACGAAGACATTGTCTCATGTGCTGTCAAAATAGAAAAGGAATTCTCTAAGTCTTATGACTTTAAAGCAAAGCAAGAGAAGAAGAGATCTTTTGATCAATCTAGGAATGGAAATAAGGGGAAGAAGGGAAAGGTTGAATATCCATCCTGTGGTAAATGTGGGAAGAAACACCCCGGTACTTGCTTGAACGGAATGGGTGTCTGTTACAAGTGTGGTGAAAAAGGCCACCATGCTCGTGAATGCAAAGGGAAGAAGGTAGCTACCAATGTTCAATGCTACAATTGCAGGGAGATGGGACATTATGCAAATGAATGTCCTAAGCGTCTGGGGAACTTACCTCAGAAAAGGCCAAGGGATCAAGGCCAAGCTTATGCTATCACTACTGCTGAGGTAGAATCTCCGAAAGACATGGTGGCAGGTAATTTAATGGTTTCCTCAAGTTTAGAAAATGTATTATTTGATTCTGGATCATCACATTGTTTCATATCTTCCCAGTTTTCTATGAAAATTAGATATTTTCAATTTGATTTTACAAGGGAGTTGTCAGTTAAAACTATTAAGGGAAGTATCATTGCAACAAAGTTTTGTGAATCAGTCCCCATTAGAGCACATAAATGTTCTTTATCTTCTGATCTAATTGTCATACCTATGATTTAGTTTGATATAATCCTCAGTATGGATTGGCTTTGGATTATGATGCGAAGATTTATTGTAAGAAGAAGGAGGTTACGATTTTTGATGATGACGATAAGGAACACCTTATCTTTAGAGCAGAATTGTCACCACCTAATTCTTATCTAGATCCACCCCCAGTAGCTCAGCTAAATTGAATTATTGGGGAGGAAGAGAATTAAATGACTATGGGTGAGGAAAGTAATTTTCAAGTAGAGGATTTACCTATTGTGAAATAATGTGTAGATGTGTTTCTAGAAGATTTACCTGGACATCCTCCAGAAGGAGAAGTTGATTTTTCCATTGATTTAATTCTTGGATCAAGGCCTATATCGAAGAACAATTATAGAATGGCCACTGTTGAATTAGTTGAACTAAATAAACAACTAGAGGAATTGAGTAATAAGGGATTTATTCGCCCTAGTGTTTCTCCATGGGGTTCCCCTGTTCTTTTTGTTAAAAAGAAAGAAGGATCTATGGGGTTATGTATCGACTACAGGGAGATCAATGCTATAACAATAAAGAACAAGTATCCCCTACCTCGCATTGATGATTTATTTGACCAACTTCATGGAGCGCAATACTTTTCAAAGATTGAACTTCGATCTGGATACCATTAGTTGTGTGTAAAGAAGGAAGACATTCCGAAGACAGCATTTCTAACCAGGTATGGGCATTACGAGTTTACTGTAATGCCTTTTGGATTGACTAATGAACCCACTGTATTCATGGATCTGATGAATATAGTTTCCAAGGAATATCTCGATGAATTTGTGGTGGTATTTATTGATGATATCTTGGTATAAACTAAAAGCTACGAGGATCATGAAAGTCACTTGTGCATTATCCTGAATACTCTGAGAAGACATGAATTATATGGGATGTGTAGTAAGTGTGAATTCTGGCTTCATGATATTTCTTTTCTTGGCCATATTGTCTCTAAAGATGGAATCTTTGTTGATCCATCTAAGACCAAGGAAATCCAAGAATGGCCAACATTTACGAGTATAACTGAGGTACACAGTTTTATTGGTTTGGCAGGTTATTATCGACGTTTCTTCCAGAATTTTGCCCGATTGGAAAATCCATTAACAAAGCTCACACCTAAAGGGGTTAAATTTGTTTGGAGAAAAGAGTGTGAAGAATGTTTCGATGAACTAAATAGAAGATTAGTCAATGCTCCTATATTGACTCTACCATCGGGGAATGATGGGTTCGTTATTTATAGTGATGCATCGAAGAAAGGACTTGGTTGTGTCCTTATGCAGAATGATAGTGTTATTGCCTATGCATCACGACAGTTGAAAATTCATGAGAAAAACTATCCTACTCATGATCTTGAGTTGGAATCTGTGATCTTTGCTTTGAAGATATGGAGGCACTACCTCTATGGTGAAAAATGTGATATTTATACTAATCACAAGAGTTTGAAGTATATTTTCTCACAAAAATAACTTAACATGAGGCAAAGGAGATGGCTTGAATTACTCAAGGATTGTGATTGTACGATACACTACCAACTGGGGAAAGAAAACAAGGTGGCAGATGCTTTGAGCAGAAAAGATCATGGAGTTTTGAACAATATGAGAATTGAAAAGGATCCAATTTTCATGGATCTAGTGAAGATGGACATGGGAATAACCAGGGAAGGTGAAACATCAATGATTTTTCAAATGGTTTCCAAACCATCTTTATTAGTAAGGATTAAGAGTTCTCAGACCGATTATGAAGAATTGTGAATGATGGGAGATTGAGAGACTTTGTGTATGAAGATGGAATTTTGAAATTTGGGAAGAGACTTTGTGTTTTTGATATACCTGATAAAAAGGGAATTGCTGGATGATGCTCATAGTTCCAATTTCTCTATACACCCTGGGAGCACCAAAATGTATAGAGATTTGAAGGAATATTTTTGGTGGGACAACATGAAGAGGGAGATTGTTGATTTTGTGTCAAGATGTATGGTTTTTCAACAAGTGAAAGCTGGAAGGCAACAGCCTGGAGGAGTCAAGCAACCTCTTCCCATACCGGAGTGGAAATGGGACAATATTATGATGGACTTTGTCATGGGGCAACCAAATACTCCTAGAAGGAACGATGCAATATGGGTCATTGTTGATCGTCTTACCAAGTCAGCACATTTTATTGCTATAAGAGAAGATCTACCACTACAACGTCTAGCAAGACTATATATTAATGATGTTGTGAGACTTCATGGAGTACCCCTATCGATTTTGTCTGATCGTGATCCCCGTTTTACTTCAAGATTCTGGAAAAGTCTTCAGAAAGCCTTGGATACTGAACTTCATTTGAGCACTGCCTACCACCCTCAAATAGATGGACAATCAGAACGAACTATTCAAACCTTAGAAGACATGTTGAGATCCTGCGGACTTGACTTTCAGGGTATGTGGGATCAATATTTACCTCTAGTAGAATTTTCCTATAACAATAGCTTCCATTCGAGTATTCATATGGCACCATATGAAGCGTTATATGGAAAGAGATGTCGCACACCAACCTGTTGGGATGACCTTATTGAAAGAAAACTTGTAGGCCCAAAACTGAAGGAGTAAACGACGGAAAAGGTGAAGGTAATCCAAAATCACATCAAAGAAGCTCAAAGTAGGCAGAAGAGCTAGGCCGATAATCAAAGGAAGGATTTGGAATTTCAAATCGGTGATCATGTTTTCCTGAAGGTATCTCCATGGAAGGGAGTCATACATTTTGGTAAGAAAGTTAAATTGAGTCCTAGGTACATCAGACCTTTTGAAATTCTAGAACGAATTGGGGTTGTAGCTTACTGATTGGCAATGCCGCCAAGTCTCTCCAAAGTTCACGATGTGTTCCACATATCTCTATTGAGGAAATACATGTCTGTCCCAACGCATGTACTCACCTATGAGGAATTAGAACTGGAACCCGATCTATCTTATTGCGAAGAGCCCGTTAGGATTCTTGATACGAGAGAACAAGTACTGAGAAACCGGACGACTCGTCTGGTAAAAGTCTTGTTGAGAAACTATAAGATGGAAGAGGCAACGTGGGAATCCTAGGAACTTATGATGAAGAACCACCCGAGTCTTTTCCTGCGGTAGTATTCTAGAAATTTCGAGGAAAAAATTATTTGAAGGAGGGGAGAATGTAACACCCCAAACATCTACGGTACGCTTCTCTATGAATAATGTGATAGCGTGTGTTGTACGCAACATCGAGTTCTAACCCACCACAACCAATCAAACTAGCCGTTATGAATAGTAATACCTACCTTTTGAAATTATGTATATTTTATATTTCAAAATGGACTTCATTTTTGGATTCGGAATATCGAAATTATCCTAAGTTGAATTTTTGGTATTTTTCTGAGAACTTCCAATTTTTATAAATAGTGAAAAATACTTAAAAACAACTTTTTTAATCAAAATAATTTATAGTGATAAATTATATTATTTAGTGGTTTTAAAGTATAATTATAATATATTTTTACCATTTTATCCAATGGTGTTCATTATAATTAATTTCACTTTTAAATTGGAGGTAAACAATTGTCAATCTTTTGATATATATTGTTTCTTAAAAACACGTTATTTGTTGTGATAGTGGGAATTAATTATAAAATAAATTAATGCAACTTTTATGTTTGGAATTTTTTAAAATAGAAATAATTTTTGAATTTTTGTAATATCAATTATTTCTTAGGGTGAAATTTTGTCATTGTTCTGAAAAACATTAATTTTTGATGAATAGTGAAACTACTAAGTGGTAGTTAAAAAACTGAATTTTTCATAAAACTTAATTTTACCGCTTCTATGAATGGAATTTTGAAAATACGAGAGACACGGTTAATATCAAGGAGTAAAATTTGGTTCAATGAGATGAAAATAATTTTTGGTGAATAATAACTTTTTACTTTTATTAACCACGGTTAAAAGTAAATAGGGAAATTAAGGGTAAAAATGATATTAATATTACCCTAACACATGTCATAATTCTATTGTACAAGTGTATATCGACCAAAAACATCCTTATAAATAACATATTATCATTTATCTCCACTTGGATTAGATTAAGACATTTATTATTATTTAATTCAAAGAAGATTTAAAAGAGTTAAAATCAATGTTTATTTACTAAAACATTTGTAATATAGGGTTATACATAAGATAAATTAGATTTTAAACATTCATTAGAAATATAAACATATTTCCTACATAATGAAATTTTATTTATAATTTTTAGATATTAAATAAGTTAATTTATTTATGACACAATGATGATGCAGTAATTACCATAATAGTGAAAAATTAAATAATTGATATTATAAATACCCAAATAAATATAATTGGAGTAATCAATTAAACTAATTTTCTATGATAATATGACATATTAGGAGTGATTTAATTGACTTTTTGTGAAGTAATAATTCTTTTATAATTTTTACAAAAATCAATTGTTGAATAGTGTCAAAATTGACCAAAAAGAGTTTTTTAAAACAAATATTATATTATTAATAGATATTAAATTCCTAAAAATCTAAGGATCAGCCAATAGACTTATATCATGATAGGTGTATCATTATTGGACCACTTGGGGGTCTCTTGGTTTTATATAGTAAGTTTATTAACCATATAATATAAAAATACCAAGAGACATTGTAAAAGTGAAACTAATTAACTAAGAGTTAATACTTAATGATAAGGTTAATATAGTAACCCAAACCTATCTAAATTCTATTGGTTGAGTGGTTTTCGACCTATCCCCACCTTAACTTTTAAATAATCCACTTTGGAGTAATTAGAAACCGAATATGAATTTATTTTAAAATAATATTTCTAGCTTTTCCAAAGGTGCCCCTCACCCCTCTTATAAAAGGGCACTCCTCCTTCTGATTAATTCACACCATTAAAGCCTTTTGGTTCGAACAACCTCTACCCAAATACTCTCTAAACTTCCATAACTTCATCCTACAGGCCTTACTTTAGTCATAAATCAAACCTAAGATCCCTTTTGATCAAATAAAAAAGAAGAACCCAAAGAAGAGGTAATGATTTCACCACCCTTTTCCAAGTTCCTTTCTTCTTCCACTTCTTCCTTCTTTGTTATTACCGTTCTAAAATAATAACTCTAGTATATTATGTATACTATGATGTTATTATAAATATGTTACAACCATATTCAGTATTTTATCCATACTTTTAATAACATGTCACCATATGTGCGTACGTACGGTTTACCGCCTCCACGTCGTGGTGTAATTGTTATTCAATAAATTATTTTTTGGATGGGTATAATATTGATGTGTAAATCATATAAATAATAAATATAACATTATAATGATTCTCTATATATGATATACCATCCAATTATATATTATTTTAATATCAAAAGAATGATATTGTCGCTCGTGCGTACGTACGGACTACCGTCTCCACGAACGCGATGAGATTCATTATCCATCATATCCATTCAAGTATAATTCTCATTTGATGATTAATAATAGTATCTAAGGACTTGATATAATTATGGATATGATTAAGATGAAACCTATCCATGATAAACATGGCTTACGTAACAAAACATATAAAAGAAAATGAGTAAGTTAACACCTGAAACAACGATAATACTAAGATATTATTAACAAATCAATGTTAAAAGATCATATATGATATCATATTAATATATATGATTCTTGTATAATTTAATAACAATTATTTCACCATTATACAGGATGTTAACCTACCCCCAACCAAGGAAATGTAAAAGGTAAGGGTTTATTTCGCAATCTCTTCATTATCCGAGGTTGTTTATACGTAATAATCTACTGGTATCTCTTTATCATCCACATCCATGTTTCTTAAAAATGTATTTCAAAACATTTTTAATATTAACAATAATATGGGTTAAAGTAATTTATACCCTTTTTTTACTTTTTATAAGTGGTTTATAAAGGAATCTTTCCGTCGTTTTTCAAACAAGGTGTTTTTTAACCTTTTCGACAGAATTAAGGTAAGAATGTTTTTTTAACTTATACGACGGATGTGGCTATTTTCCGCCATTATAAAATCTTTGAAGCTTACCTTACAATATTATAAGAATATTTTCAAAGAAAATATTTTATTTTAGAAATATATGACGCTTCAATGATTTCAAAATAAAAGAGATATTTCTCTAAAAATAGTTTTGATTTCATCTATGTCAACATCCTTTGATGGATTTTACGCTTATTTGAAGTTGATTTATTACGAAACAAAACTTCTATATTGTATTGAAGGTTTTGTGATATGTTTGACTGTGGATGTGTTATACGATTCATGGTTTATGGATGAAGTATTTACATTTCGTATGCTAGTTTTAATATGAATGTTTATGTTATGTTTAAACCTTTTCATATGGGAATTCATTGGACTTAATATGTGACGAGTGGAGCCCACTATAGCTCCTCGATGCATCGGTAGGTCTCATGAGACAAACTAGTGTCTTGGCATAAGGCCTTGAACAAATATTATTTGTAGTCTTGGCATGAGGCCTTGGCTATGTGGTTATGATAGTTTGGCATTATGAATTCCATCATTATGAAAGTGGTTATTGATATTGCATGTGATTATTCAATTAGTAGAATATCCATGTGAATAAGTAAATGGAATTATTTCATTTTATTTTTTCCATACTATGTTGAATTTCAAGTTTAAAAGGCTTTTTTTTAGTTATACATTGCCTTAAATGTTTATTCTTATTTATGAAAGTTTCCGCTATATTGTTATCCTTACTGGGCATTTGAGCTCACCCCTTTCAATGTTTTATTTTTCCCAGGATGTGAAGAAGTAATTTATGAATGACCTGCAGGGATAGTATATGGGGATATGAGTGTGGACTATAAAGAAAAGATGTTGTTGTAGTTTTCATTTTTATGATGTAATGTAAGACTTATGAATATATCTAGTGTTTCCAAGGCTATTAAACCCATCGGTCTTTCGAGATTTGATCTTTATTGTGATCATGCCAATGTTATGTAATAATGCACCGACTCTGGGTAACTGGGGTTGGGGCGTTACAAAGCACCAGCTTGAGGATATGGGAGTTGAAGTAAAATATTTGATCCGAATTCATTGTGATAATTGAAGTGCTATAAATCTTAGAAAAAATCCAGTCCATCACTCAAGGACAGAGCATAATAAAATAAAATATCATTTTATTAAGGTGAAAGTGGAGAAAGGGTTTGTGGAGTTGGAGTATGTTCCAAAAGAACAACAAGATATAGATATTATTACAAAGGCCTTACCCAAATAAGTATTTTAAAGGCATCTACTTACTCTAGGAGTCCAGTCTAGTCCCTGTATATAAAAAAATTTGGATATGGGACCCCCTCTCCCTAAGGTATGGTGTGTTTTCTCAAACGTACTGATATGTGTTCTTTACCCTATTACGAACAAACATCAATTGACCTTCAGGTTCATTGACAAAGTGGGAGAAAGTATAACTATTATAGGGGAAGAAAAGACATGAGGAGAAGCTGTTAGGTGTAGAAGTTAGATATGGGGAGTTGAAGTTGAGATGACGTTGTTTTGAGGCGTTGTAGTGTAGGGGGAGTATTAAATCTGACGACGTTAGATGAGATCAATCAATGATAACATATCATGAAAACTATGGTTTGTGATGAAAGAACGTGATTTGTTTCATGATTTGGTGGTAGGAATGAGGTGATTCATTGATGAACATTGCATTATACTCTTGTTTCTCACACTGAGCATGGTTCATGTGGGCTTAGAGTATGTGTTGAGTAAATATGTGATCGCTATCTTAATCGCATGAAGAAAATTCTCTTTAAATAAGGACAGAGAGTTAACAAAATATCAAAGTGTGAAGAACTATTATGAGAAGTGTTTTCAACAAACCCAAATGGGGATATTATTGGTAAAATATATTAATGTATCATCTTGGTATATTTTTGGTATGATTATGTTTTTAGACAAATCCAGATGACTGTGGATGATTATTGTTGGTGTTCTCTGAAATAAGGTTTTTAAGGTGGCACAGTTTCCCAGTATTTGGAAATTTTTTGTCCCTCAAAATCGATAATTTTTGTTTGGAAATGAATGGTTTTTATGACAAACCTTATCTTTATTAAACATTTAAATATGATTTATTACCTAGACTTAACTTGATAAAACATAGAATATTGAGAGTTATAGTGTCTTTGGGGCCTAGGATCATTACATGACAACTTAAAACATGTAATACAACATCTTTATTGAAAACATTAATTACATGACCACTACATTCCCTCATACTTAACATTTCATGAGATAGCCAGAGGACATGCATAAGAAAAGGGTGAGCTATAAAGTCCAGTAAGGGAATAAACATAGAATAACATGAGGAAAAAAATACATGTTATACAATAGGAATATCAATAGAGCACAAGATAAACATGAACATAAAGGAATGATAAAGCATGATAATCATAACATTGAAATGTGGAAACAACACTTGACATGGAATTAGCATGAGCCAAGGATCATTTCACATGGAGCTTGAGTAAATCCTCATTGCACGTGAAGCTTGAGTAAAACCAAATTGCACTTGAATTATCATGATTCAACACTCATTTCACATGAAGTATCATGATACTATACTTTATCCAATGCATTGGAGCGCAATTAGGGCGCACCCTTCTTAAACATTTAATTTCATGCATAATTTTTCCACAAGATCATAGAACAAAAATTCATAAAAATCATAATTTATTCAACGATTATGTAATGTGGAATTAATACATGATACTATAACATATATAGGTAAATATTCGTAAATGTTAATACCCTTGATAGAGAAATGGTCATGGTATTCACTACATAATGACTTTGGCTTGAAAAACGTGGTGCAATTTCAGCAGCATAACAATGTGATATAAGAATTCATAAAAAATGGTTGATGAGAGAGAAAGGTTTGTCTCATAATATTTACATGAAATGGAATGTAATGGGTCATGTAGATACATGTCCTAATAGTTTTAATGGAATTTAGATTCATGATACAAAAGAATTTCATGAATGTAAATGAGGAGAGAGAAATTCCTTTCGTAATTTCGGCATAGTAACGGCTGTACATGGGGGGAATTTTATGAGAGATAAAGGGGTATCCCATCATTAAAACATAAAGAGGGAAGTATGGGGAGTTTAGAAACAACACCCCAACAATTATAATTTAAATTAAAATGGTATAACAACTTAAAGTGAATTAGAAAAAAATGAGAAAGGAGGAAAACCCTTACATGTAAGTGTGCTTCCAAAGGCTTGGGGGAGGCTTGAGAGAGGCTTCTTAGGAGCTTGAGATTCCTTGGGAGGATTATAGAGAGAGGAGGGAAGATGTTGGACGAACTCCAAAGGCTATTAGTGAAGAGGAAGTGGGATTTTGGGTGGGTTTATATAGTAATGGAGAGGGAATTCTTTATTATTTAGGTTTGGGACACCTCACATTAAACTAATCTGAACCACAAACCGGAACAAGTTTTTTGACCATGTTTTTTTCCAAAGGGAAGTGGAAAACAATATTTTATATGGAAAATGGCCTAAAATATTTAAATAGTACGGTTTCTTATGTGGAGGGTAGTCACACTATCAAGTAAAACAATTTAAAAAGACAAAATGTTCTATAAGTCTTGAAGGGTCCACTAAAGCATTGTAAAATAAATCAAAAAAAGCCAAAATCACATTAATCTAATGTTAAAACACTTATTGTCTTAACATAATGTCTTATAGTATTTTATTACATCACTATTGGGTCATTATGATGTCATAAAACACATTATATATTTAAATGGTATTTAATTTTTACCAAAAAAATCGATTGTCTCATAAAATTATGAAAAATTCACCATTGGATAATTTTGATGTCGTGATTCCAAAAATAATATTCATTTTATCTAAATACTTTTCTAAATATGTGAATTTTCACTTTTAAAATTGAAGCCCTCATTTATAAAAAAAATCATGGGTTTTGACAAAAACAGATTTCAAACCTTAATAAAAATTAAAATTGCATACATAAAATTATGCAATAATTTATATTTAAGAAAATTTAATTTAATAATAATGTTTTATTAAAATATTATTTAATTCAAAAATCTATTAATTCATCAAAATATATTTCTTAGTTGATTATTAACTAAAAATACTATTTTCACTTCAAAAACTATTTACAAAGTAACAATAATAAAATGAAAGTATATTATTTATTATATACAAAAATAATGTACATAATAATAGTGCTAGGGTCTTGTTACATAACCCCTTTAAACACCTGCATAAGACCTTAGGGTAAGGTGTACGATGGTGACAGACTCTTGGGGTGTCTCATATAACATTGCTCGGTTTGTAATCTCTATAAACTTCCACTTCTCTCATAGGTGATTCCGTTCAAGATTTACATATTCAAACTCAGTTTGGGCTTGGTCAAGAGAGAATCCCAAAGATGCAACCTCCTTTATGAGATCTGACAAATGGTCTTCGTATGGGGAAAGTCTATTGGATGATCCCATCACTACCTTTTTTGAGTAAATTGGATTTGTTAAAGCCTTATATTTATACTAATGATGTGATCATTGTTCAATAACTATATTAGCAACGATCACAACTCTTAACGGTATTTAAAAAAACAAAAGACATAAATCCAAATAAGCTCACATTTTATATAAACATTTTACATAATAAGAAATTTAATTATATAAAGTGGAATTTCCATTAATGAATGTTTGGGTTGTCACAATCTTCCCCCTTTAAGAAATTTCACCCTTGGAATTTCCTTTTACCACACTACAACAGATGTGGGTAACTGTGCTTCATCATTTCCTCCAATTCCTATGTCGCTTCTTCAAACATGTGGTTTCTCCACAACACCTTGATGAGGGGTGTTGTCTTATTTCATAGAACTTTTCTCTATGATCTATGATCTTCACTGGCTGCTCATCATAAGAAAGATCATCCTCTAATTGTACCACCTCTGAAGAGAGTACATGTGAAGGGTTTTTGTATGTACTTCCTTAAGAAAGATACAAGAAAGACATCATGTACTTTTCCCATAGTAGGTGGAAGTGGTAGTCGATAAGACATAGCTCCAAACCGATCAAGAATCATGAAGGTTCCGATGTACCTAGGACCATACTTCCCTATCATTCCAAACCTCATGACCTTCTTCCATGAGTATATGCGTAGAAATACGATGTCTCTAACTTTAAACTCAAGGTCTTGTCGATAGTTATCTGCATAACTATTCTATTGAATCTAGGGTACCTTGATATGCTATAGAATGGTTTTAACCTTCTCCACCATTTCATCAACCATTTATGGTCCTAACAGCTTATGCTCACCGACTTCGTCCCAACACGCTGTTGTTTTGCACCTTTCCCCATAAAGGGATTCATATGGTTCCATTTGGATGCTCGACTGTAAACTATTATTATTAAAGAATTAAACTAGAGGAATATCTTGATCTGATCCTTCTTTAACGTCAATTGATCATGATCTCAACATGTTATCATGTTTTTGGATAGTCCGCTTAGATTGGCCATCAGTTTGAGGATGATAAACTATACTGAAGTTCAGCTCAGTATCCAGAGCATGTTGAAGATTCTTCCAAAACATAGAGGTGAATTTTGGATCTCAATCAAGTACAATATATACTGGTACTCCATGTAGCCTTACAAATTCCATGATATATATATGTGCCAGTTGATCCAATGAGAAATCCTCCCAAATTACAATGAAGTGTGCAGACTTTGTAAGATGATCCACAACAACCCAGATTGCATTTTTGCCTTTGGATGTCTTCAGAAGACCAGTGACAATGTCCATGGTGATATTCTTCCATTTCCATGCTAGTATGGGTAATGGTTGCATCATCCCCTTAGACTTATATCCCTCATCCATCACTCACTGACACACCATGAAATTTTCTGTATATTCAGCGATCTCATTCTTCATGTTATCTCACCAATAATGCTCTCGGAGATCTCGATACATCTTTTTGATTCCTGGGTGAATATAGAAATCAGAACTATTGGAATCATCCAAAAGTTCCTTCTTCAGCTCCAGATATGATGGAACATATAGTCTTTTCCCAAATCTCACAATTCCTTCTTCATTAACATTGAACTTAGAGGATTTCCCTCTTCTGATAGCTTCCACACTCTTATGAATTCCCACATAATCCTTTTGAGCATCCTTTAACCTTTCCAAAAGAGACATTTGAGAAATCATTCGTGAAAGGATTTATGATATTCCCTTATTTATGATTCCTATGTCCGTCATCATCAAATCTAAGAATATTGGAGCCTTCTCAATTCTCATCAATGATAGAATTATTGGGTCCTTTCTACTTAGAGAATCTTCCACCTTGTTCACTTTGGTAGGGTGGTAATGGATTGAGAATTCATAGTCTTTGATCAGATCTAACCATCTTCATTGGCTCAAGTTCAACTCTTTCTATGTGAATATATACTTTAGCGTTTCATGGTCTATAAATATTTTACACTTCTCCCTAAAGAGAAAATGTCGCCAAATTTTCTAAGCGAAGATCACTACAGCCAACTCGAGGTCATGTGTTGGACAGTTCTACTCATGAAATTTCAATTTCCTTGAAGCATAGGCAATGAATTTGTCATTTTGCATCAACACACATCCCAGGTCCTTCTTCAAAGGATCACTGAATACCACAAAAAGTTCTCCACTTGTGGGTAAAGTGAGCACAGGCGCAGTGATAAACCTCCTTTTCAACTCCTTGATGCTTTATTCACATTCATCACTCCAAGAAAACTTTACTCCCTTCCAATTTAGCTTGGTAAGAGGGTTGGAAATCGTGATAAATATCTCACAAATCGTCGATAATATCTAGCTAACCCCAAGAATCTACAGATATCTGTTACCAATGTTGGCCTCAACCATCCTTCAATTGCATCTGTTTTGGAGGGATCGACAGATATCCCATAGCTTGTGATGATATGGCCCAATAATGAGGCCTCCTTCAACAATAACTCACACTTTTTGTACTTTTCATAGAGCTTTCCTTTTTCAAGGTCTCTAGTACAGTTCTTAGATTCCCCTCATGATCCTCCTTGGTTTTGGATTATATTAGAATATCATCTATAAAGACTACCAAATATTTGTCAAGGTAATCTCTAAAAACTCTATTCATCAAGTCTATGAATATTGTTGGAGCATTGGTGAGTCCTAAAGGCATTAATATGAATTCATAGTGCCCGTGTCTTGTATGAAAATAAGTCTTGGTGATATCTTTCTTCTTCACCCTTACTTGATAATATCCTGACCGAAAATCCACCTTATAGAAGTATTATGCACCACACAGCTGATAGAACAAGTCATAAATTCATAGGAGAGGATACTAGTTCTTTATCATGATTTTGTTAAGCTCGTGATAATTGATGCAAAGGCGCATTGACCCATCCTTCTTCTTGATGAAGAGGACTGGGGCACCCCATGGTGAAGAACTTGGGTGTATAAACCCTTTATCTAGATTCTTTTATAGTTGATTCTTCAACTACTCAATATACACAACATCCATTCTATATGAATTCTTGGATATTGGAAACGCCCTAGGTATAAGATAAATTGAGAATTAAACATCTCTTCTAGGAGGAAGACTAGGAAATTCCTCGGGAAACACTTCAACGAATTTCCTCACAATAGGCATGTCTTCAAGGATGGTTGCTTCCTTGGACATAGTCATCTGAGCCATATATGCATGATCATAGGGCATTAATATCCATGCTCTAGATGATGGAGCTAATGATGATTCATCTTCCTTCTTGCACTTGTATTGAATCGGGGGTCGATTCTCTAAATGGAGAGTGATTTTCCTCTCACAACAATTTATGTTGTCTTTTTATAGGGAAATCCAATCCATGCCACGAATTGAATCAAATTACACTATAGTTAGTATGATGAGGTTCATCGAGAAGTTTAATCCATAGATTATGGTAGGGGAGGAGTTATATTAATGGGATGCAATGATTTCCCCATTTTTCATAGTCACCGACATCTTCACTTCTATGATTTGTGGTGGTGCTGGGATTGTTCTACTAAACATTCAAGATATAAAATAATGCGTAGAACTATAGACTATATACCTACATTTATCTTTTTGATTCAGGTTCTACTCATTTACTTTATCCATAATAAACTTAGGGAAGGTAACTATTAAAAACATAAAGGGGATTCTGAAGACGAAAAAATGATAACTTATAAATTACACATATTTCCTTAACTTATGAATTCCTAGGATTCAATCTATGTTATCCATGATCTACCTCCCAACATATATTCTTATGGGTTTTTTTAATTCCCTTAATAAGGTATCATATTAAGCTTTTGAAATTACCAAAGCATATCCCCCAAGAGTGTTGTAACCAAGAGTGTAGCATGGCTCGTTGTCATGTACCAGGATACCCCGGGTCAAGCCTGAAACTCCTTTTTAGAGTTTTCACTCCTAGGAAAATCTGTGCCAGATCCACCTCTACCTGCTCGTATCCAGACAGGGACTTATTTTCTTGATAAACCACTTACTCAATAGTCACCAAAACATAGAGATGTTTTTATTATACATAGTCTTCTATCTAATGTTTTACTAGGGTTTTCTAATCCTAATCCCAAAAATAACTAAAATTGTCCTCTAATACCAACTATGACAACCCCGCTCTTTATTACACACTTAAATATTATTTATTACATAAACTAAACTTGATACAATATAAAAGATCGAGAGTTATAGTGCCATTGGTGCTTAGGATTATTACCTAACAACTTAAACCATGAAATAAAACAACTTTATTGAAAAATTACTTTACATGACCAGTACATTCCCTTGTACTTATCATTGCATGGGATAACCTGAGGACATGCATAGAAAAAGGGTGATCTATAAGGCCCAGTAAGGGAATAAACATGGAATAACATGAGGAAAACAATACATGTTAGAAAATAGGAATATAAATAGTGCACAATAGAAACATGGACATAAAGGCATGATAAATCATGATAATAATAACATGGAAATGTGAAAACAACACTTAACATGGAATTAACATGAGCCATGGCTCATTTCACATGGAGCATGAGTAAATCCTCATTGCACATGAAGCACAAGTAAAACCTATTTGAACTTGAATTACCATGATTCAACACTCATTGCACATGAATTATCATGATACTATACTTTACCCAATGCATTGGAGAGTTATCAGGGCACACCCTTCTTAAACATTTCATTTCATGCAGAAGTGTGCCACAAGATCATACAACATGAATTCATAAAACATCATAATTTATTCCAAAATTAATAAATTTTGAATTAATACATAAATCTATAACATAAATAGGTAAATGTGTATAATGGTGAACACCCTTTATATAGAAATTTCCATGGTATTCACTACACAATGACTTTGGCTTGGAAAAACATGGTGCAATTTCAGCAGCATAACGATGTGATATATGAATTCACAAAAAATAGTTGATGAGAAAGAACTAGGTGTCTCCTTATATGTACATGAAATTGAGAGTAAGGGGTTCATATATATACATGTCCGAACAACTGTAATGTAATTTAGATTCATGATACAAATTAATTTCTTGAATGTAAATGAGGAGAAAGAAATTTCTTTTCGAATTTCAACATAGTAACGGCTGTACATGGGAAGAATTTTATGAGATAGAAAGGGGTCTCCAATTATTAAAACATAAATATTGAAGTATAGGGGAGGTTATAAATCATAACCCATCAATTATAATGGATATTAAAATGTCATAACAACTTAAAGAGAATTGGACAAAAATGAGAAAGGAGGAAAACCCTTACTTGGAAGTGTGCTTCCAAAGGCTTGGGATAGGCTTTAGAGAGGCATCTTGGGAGCTTGGGGCACCTCATGAGGATTATAGACAGAAGAGGTTAGAGGTTGGATTAATTCCAAATGCATTGAGTGAAGAGGAAGTGGGAGCTTGGGTGGGTTTTTATAGGAAAGGAGAGGGAATTCTTTATTATTTAGGTTTGGGACAACTCACATTAAACTAATCCGAACTTCAAAACAGCCCATGGTTTTTGCCCATGGTTTTTTCCAAATGGAATTGGAAAACAATATTTTATAAGAAAAATGGCCTAACCTATTAAAAAAATGGTGTTGCTTTTGTGGAGGTGATTCACACTCTGAAGGAAAACAAATTAAAAAGACAAAATGTTTTATAAGACTTGAAGGGTCCACTAATGCTTTGTAAAATAAACCAAAAAAAAACGAAAATCACATAATTTTAATTTTAAAACATATATTTTCCGAACAAAATGTTTATATTATTTTATTACATCACTATTGGGTCATTACTATGTCATAAAACAAATTATATATTTAAACGGTATTTAATTTTTACCCAAAAATTCGACTATCGCAGAAAATTATGAAAAATTCACCATTGGATAATTTCAATATCCTGATTCCAAAAATAATATTCATTTTATGTAAATAATTTTCTAAATATGTGAATTTTTACTTTTAAAGTATAATTTTCCATTTATTAAAAAATCATGGGTTTTGACAAAAACAGCTTTCAAACCTTAATAAAAATTACAATTGCATTCATAAAATTATATGATCTTTTATATTTAATAAAAAATAATTTATTAATAATATTTTATTAAAATATTATTTTATTCAAAAATCCATGAATTCATTAAAATAGATTTATTAGTTTAATATTAACTAAAAATACTATTTGCGCTTCAAAAAACTATTTACAAAGTAACAATAACAAAATGAAAGTATATTCTTTATTATATACATAAATAATGTACATAATCATAGTTCTAGGGTCTTGTTACATAACCACTTAAAACACCTTTATTAGACCTTAGGGTAAGGTGCGTGATGGTGACAGACTATTGGGGTGGCTCGGATAACATTTCTCGTGTGGTAATCTCTATCAACCTCTACTTCTCTCGTAGGCGATTCCGTTCGAGCTTAACATATTCAAGCTCGGCTTGGGATTCGTCAAGAGCAAAGCCCAAAGACACAAAATCCTTTCCAATCTCTGAAAAATGGGTTTCGTATGGGGAAAGTCTACTGGATGAGGCCATTGCTTCCTTTGTCTGAGTAAATTGGATTTGTTAAAGCCCTATATTTATACTAATCATGTGATCATTGTTCAACGGCTATATTAGAAACAGGAACAATTCTTAAATGTATTTTTTTTTAAATCCAAAGACATAAATCCAAAGAAGTTCACAATTTATATATACATTTTACATAATAAGACATTTAATTATATCAAGAGGAATTTCCATTAATGAAAGTTTGGGTTGTTATACTTTTCTTCATAGGACTCAATAGTGTGAATAACGATGAACGAAATCTAAAATGGATGTGAAACATGGAGCTTGTGACATGGACCACATGCCATATTTGTGAAAGAATAGAAATTTGAATCCCGGGACATGGACTACATCCCATGTCCGGGAGGGTTTCACGGTCGCATAACAGGCAGTGGGAACGGTACGCGGGAGCGGTTCACAAAACCAGAAAGGGTTCATGGCGGCAGTTTGAGGTGAAGGGAATTAGGTATGTAGAATGTGTTATGTTTCATGGTATGGTAGAATATAATGGCATTGTGTTGGAGAAAAGGAAGAATGAGGACCACCGTGGAAAAATGGTTTTTAGAATGGGTGTGGTTTGCAACCGGAGGATCAGTATGCGGTGGAGGCTGTATCAAATTAAATATTTGTTAAATATTGGATTAGTGGATTTTATATATATCTTTACCTATATAAGAAATTTGAATCCCACCAATTATAAGAGAGAATTAATGTCATTACAGAACATCTATTTTCTTCAATAATTTGGAAAATTATAAAGGAAATTCATGAGGGAGAATTCTGTGATGGATGATGAGATTTACGCTAAATAATTTATGCTGATGTTTTTTACTAGAAATTGTATCCTGAAAAGGGCGCAATATGTCTAGGAACAAGGAACAATATGTTGGTGGTTTGCGCAGGTATCCTTTGAATATATAATATTTTTCAGACATAGGGTATTTCGCAGAGGAGGTTCGTAGTGTCATTTCGGGGAGTCAGTACGTGGATTCGGTACACGATAGTGAAGGCAGAGGTAGTACGTGAATGAAGGGAGGTTTGCGAAAGCCAAAGTGGTATGAGTATGTGGTGTTCCACATACCATACTCAGAAAAAAGTGTGTTTAGAAACAAGGTGGTTCACAATTTTCACAAGAAAGATTTCAAAATATTAAAATTAGTTTGCGAAAGTATTTTCCGATATCTAATAGTACCCGGGAAGGTGGATTTCATATGTTGGTGAAAAAGGAACTTTAACAGAGCATCTACCTAAATTTGAGGATGCATGAATTCATGAAAATGGAGGGACCTAATTGTACATAAACTATGTTTGACCCACATGTATGTAAACTATTAGTTTATTTGTTTTCTAAGAGCAGTGAGTGAAGAAAGAGGAAAAGAGTGACCATTTCCACCTAAAGTGAGCCAAAGAAAGAGGCATAGGAATTCAACCTTAGGAATTTAGTGATAACACCCTAAACCTTATAAAATCAGTGATCCTAGGCATAAAATATCTTTCCTGGTCTTTGTAATCATTATTGGTTGTGAGCCTTAGTGAATTTGGTACATCAGTACCCTATTGTTGTATACTCTTTGGAGGTAACCCAGTTGGGGTGAACCATGTTAAAATTTTCACGTATCGTAAAAGATTTAAATTATGTTCATGATTTACAATACAAATGGGAGAGAATATAGTTTTCTTAATGATGATACAAGATATTAAGAGGAAAAATAGTAATATAGCATACCCGGATTCCCCCCACCTCTCAGGGCATTCGACCTAGTGGACCTAAAATCTAAAATGAAATCTATAGCTCCAATTCATTCCAGAATTTCAAAAGGTCTGATGTTCCTTGGGATCGGTTTACTTTTCATTCCAAATTAAATAACACCCTTCCATGGAAATACCTTAAAAAATATGATCTCCTACTTGAAATTAAAAAATCATTCTTCACTTATTGTCATAAATCCTTTTCCAACTTTGAGGTATTTGGATATGGTTTTGAATAGTCATAACTTTTCAATTGTTTCCTCCACAATTTAGGTTCCTACAAGATTTCTTTCACCAACTTCCTCCCAACAAGTTGGTGTACTATATCTCCTTCCGTATAACACTTCATATGATGCCATTTGAATACTTTAGTGGAATCTATTTTTATAGGAATATTCAACCATATGTAAATACTGACCCCACATACCTTGAAAGTAATGTAAGAAAGATCTCAACACATATTCTAATGTTTTGATAGTCCTTTATTATTTCCCATCAGTTTGAGGGTGGTATGTAGTGCTCAAATGAAGCTCGGTATCTAGATCCTTCTGAAGACATTTCTAGAACATTGATGTAAAATAAGGATCTTGATAAAACACAATCGATAGAGGATCACCATGAAGTCTTACAAAATCATTAATATAGATTCTTACTAAGATTTAAAGAGGTATGAATTCTATTATAGAAATAAAATGTGATGCTTTGGTAAGGAGATAAATAATAACCCTAATTGCATCATTACTTATTGTATTTATTTGTAATCTAGTGAGAACATCCATTATATTTTCATCCCATTTTCAACAGGTATAGGAAGTGGTTGCATGATTCTTTTTGGATGTTATGTCTCTGCCTTCGCTGTTTTGGAAAATTAGACATATTGACACATAGTCAGCAATTTTATTCTTCATGTTGTCCCACCAAAAATATTCCATCAAATCTCTATACATATTAGTGCTACCAGGGTGTATCAAAAAATTGGATATATGAGAAACATCCAATAATTACCTTTTTAGACCAGGTATAGAGGGAACATAAATACTCATCCAAAATTTCCAAATGTCATCTTCATATAATAAGTCAATCAATCTCCTACCATTCATGACATTAATTTCATTTTGAAAATACTCATCATCATACTGAGAACTTTTTAACCTTTCTAGTAAATATGGTTTGGAAACCATTTAAAAAATTAGTAATGTTTCACCTTCAATGATCATTATAATATCCATATTTACTATATCTAAGAACATAGAATCCTTTTCAACTATAATTTTGTTTAGAACACCATGGCCCTTCCTTCCCTAAGCATCTACCAACTTATTTTCCCTCCCTAGGTGGTATTGTATTGTGAAATAATATTCCTTGAGTATTTTAATCCATATCCTTTGTCTCTAGTTGAGCTCTTTCTATGAGAAAATATATTTCAAACTCTTTTGGTCAGTATATATCTCAAAGCATTCACCGTAGAGATAGTATCTTCATATCTTCAGATAAAATATTACTGAAACTAACTCAAGATCATGATTCGGGTATATTTTTTCATGAATTTCTAATTTCTGTGATGAATAATCAATAACTCTGTCATTATATATAAGAAAATAACTATGTCCTTACCTTGATTCATCAATATAAAACAAAAACCCATCAATTCCATATAGTAAAGTGAAGTTAAGATAATTTACTATTATTATCTTCAATTCTTCAAAACATTCTTCACACTCTTTTATCCAAATGAATTTTACCCATTTACATTTGATCATGGTTAACGGGTTATCCAATCAAGAAATATTCTATAGAAAACACCTATTGTAACATATTAATCCAATAAAAATAAATACCTCAGTTATACTATTTGGTGAAAGTAATTCATGGATTGAATTTGTCTTTATAGGATCAAAAACTATTCCATCATTCAATATAATAGGGAAAATAAAAAATTTCCTGAAGTCAGAATTCAAAATTACTAAATTTCCTATATAGACCATTTCTTATAAGAGTATTAATAACAATCCTCAAGTGGTTCTCAAGGTATTTATATATTTTGGATTATACCAAGATAAAATTAATAAATACCATGAAAAAATCATCATGATATTCTTTGAAAACTGTTCGTTAAATCCATGAAAATAGAGGGTGAATTAGTCTGTACAAATAGAATTTTTGTACACTTGTTATGTGTATACCTGGTTCGAAATACTAACCTTGGAATATCTTTTTTCTTTATACACAATTGATGGTATCAATAATAAAGGTTAATATTTGAAAAATATTGATCTCCATGAAGTTGATAAAAAAACCATCAATGTAAGGCATATGATACTTATTATTTATTGTAATAGAATTGATTTCTCTATAGTTAATCCAAATCCTCATTGATCTATATTTATTCATAACAAAATGAACTAGGTCAGCCCATGGATAAACACTAGGCTGGATAAATCCCTTATTACACAAATCCTCTAGTTATTTATTCTTCTCTCTTAATTCTACAGTGTCCATTCTATAGGGATTCATTGATATGGATCTTACATAATGGATTATGTCATTACAAAACTCGACTTCCCTCTCTATAGGATATCGAGGTAAGTCCTCTGGAAACACTTCAATGTATTCTTGTAAAATAGGTAAATAATAAATTTGAAAATTAGTATGTTTTATCTCCTCTTATTCCCCAATAATTTCATTTTGAAGAGCTACATGAGGTTGATCTAACATCATTATCTTTCATAGGATGAAAATACCTACATGTATTGTGTGTGTTAATATGATTTCCATTTCCTCCACTAGGCTCCATTTCTAAACAATGGAATTCACTAGATTTGGTTATTAATCGTAATGCGTAATTTTAAAATATGTAACATAATTTCAAAATTTTATACATATATCTCATAATCATAAACATCATTTTTTGGGGATATATATTATTTTAAATTATTCAATATGGTCCACATATAAAATTTAAAGTATCCTAAGTATATCCCCCGGGAGTGTCAAACCAGGTGTGTTGTAAGGCTCATTTTCATGTACTAGTTTACCCTGAGTCAAGCCTGGAACACCATGTCAGAGTTATTATTACTAGGTACATCTACGCTAGAACTACATCCAGTTATAGTATCCTTACAGGGATGCATTTTTAGGAATACCCACATAATATCTATATTAATTTTTTTAGGATGTTCTTATATATTTATCCTCAAATTCTATCTTATGGTAATGTTCCCTAATCAATGATTATCTAAATATAGTTTCCAAGGTTTGTACTAAACTTCCTATAATAAAAAATTTAACACCCCAACCCTCGATGCTCAGAGTTAGTGCATTATTTTATTAAATTTTCATGATCACACAAAATCAAATCCCAAAGAGCTGACAAGTTTAGTTTCCTCGGAAAACCTAGATACAAACATATGTTTTATGTTACATCCTGAAATGAAAAAAAAGTATATCCATTGAAAAAACTCATAACCCTTAGAATATCCTTGCATGTTAGTCATAATATACCTCTTCACATACTAGAGAAAAAAGAAAAATAAGAAATGGGTGAGCATAGATGCTCATTCAGGATAAACAATATATTGGAAGCCATCATATATAAGTATGAACTTTTTAGGCAATGTATAAAACTAAAACAAAATAATTTTGAACATAATATTAATCATAATATGTAAATAGTTAATCAAATAATTCCATTTAAAAATTATCATGTACAATATACTAGCCAAATAATCATATGTAATATTAATAACTAATATCATAATGACGGAATCCATAATATCACACATCATAACCAAGTCGTCAAGGTCTCATGCCAGGACCATACATAAACGGGTAAAAACTGAAACTAGTTTGTCTAATGATACCTACCGATGCAGCTAGGGGATATGTGGGCCATGACCATCACATACTAAGTCAAATTAATTCCTCTTATGAAAGGGGTAAAACATAACCATCAAAAACATTCATATTAAAAATATCATAATAAATCTCAATACATTATCTATAAATGATGAATGGTATAAAAATAGCACATAAAAATTAAAACTATTCATAAACCCTTCAATACAATATTATAGGTTGTATAATATGAAATTAACCTCACATAAACATATTTTCCAATAAATATTGTTTTTGTAGATGAAAAGGTTCATAATAAAATCATTGGAAACTTCTTTTGGGAAATACCCCTTTTATTGAAAATATTTATTTAAAATAACATAAAATTTAAAAAGAAAATATTTTCATTAAAATAAATTTTGTAAGATTTTAATGGATGCTTCCAAACATTATAGAATCATGATGGAATAGAAATACATTCATGTTGAAGAAGATAAAAACATTTTTCTTTTACTTTATCAAAAAAGTAAAACAAACCATGTCATAAGGAAAAGGACAAAAAGATTCCTTTTTATAAAATTTAAAATGCGAAAACATATCTTTAATAAATTTTAAAATATTAGAAAGAATTTTTTGAAATACATTTTTAAGAAACATGAACATGGATGATAAATATGTCCCATTAAATTTTTACGTAAAAGCAATCTCGGATAATGAAGAGATTATGAAATTAATCCTTACCTCATACTCTCATTTAATCGAGTGTATGATAACCTCCTATAAAATTGTTAAATAATTTTATTAACTTATAACAGAACTATATCCATTATTTATGATATTATATAATATTATCTTGTACTATCTTCATAATAATGTTTCAGTATTATCATTTTTTCGGGTCTTAACTGCTTCATTTTCCTATGCATGTTTTCTTATGTAAGTCATGTTTCTTATGAAATTGATATATTTTATTCATATCCATAATGATATAATGTTCATAAATACTATTTTTACTCATATTATATTATTTTAATCATTCTTGAATCATTAAGATGTAGAATAAATTTCATCACGTCGTGGAGACGGTTGGTGTACGTACGCACGAGCAATAATATCAGTCTCTTAATGGTTAAATTGTATGGAATTAGATGGTATATTAATTATATAGAATAATTATAATATCATATTCACTATTTATATCCATTATAATAATCATTATACCCATCCAAATAATGTAGTGTTGAATAAAAAATTACACCATGTCATGGAGTTGGTAAGTCGTACGCACGCACACATTGTGATATTATTATTCGTAGGATGAATAAAATTAAAAATATGGTTGTTTGATAATCATAAAAACAGAAAAAATGTATATTATTATATATTTATTACTTTAGTATGGAAAGAAAATAATAATATTAAGTACAAGAAGAAAATAAATTGAATTGAATGGGTAAAACAATTACCTCTTTTTCGAGTGTCTCCTTTTTATTTGCACAAAAGGACAGATTAGGTTGGATTTATGACCAAAGTATGGAATCTAGGATGAATTTATTTAATTATTAAGGATGAATTTGTAGGGATTGTCCAATTAAAATAGATTTATAGGTGCTAATAAAATAGGAGGAGAGATTCTAATTTATATGAGGGGGGATAGGCACTTTTGAAAACTCCAAAACTATTATTTTCATATTAATTTTTTTTGAATTATTATATCTCTAAAGTTATTTATTTCTATGATAATATTATTATGGGTTTTAATCCTATAATCCAATGAATTTTAGACATGTTTAGGTTGCAATATTATCCTTATCTTTTTTCTTTAACCATTAGTTAAATAGTTTCACTCTTATTGTGACTACTTGTCTTCTTATATTATAAAGTTAATATAATGACAATAAGAATCTAAGAGAACCTAAATTGGATCATTTATTAAATATATAACATTTTCCTAATTATTTAGATGATATATATATATTTTTATATTTTATATTATTTAAGAAAATATTGTTTAATTTAAAATCTCATTTTTTCAATTTTGACACTATTTATTACATGAATTTTAAAAAAAATAATTAAAACTTTATTACATAAAAAACTAAATTAAATCATCCCTAAAATAAAAAATTCATCCAAAAAAATCTAGGATGACATCAACTATTTGAAATTATATTTATTTTAATACTATTAATCTCATTTAATTGATTCTTCCTTTAATAAATCTATTTCAGCATCATTATTGTGTTGCCATTTAACTAATTTATTTATTTTACAAAATTATAAAAAAACTAATATGTATATAAACACATTATATTTATAACTAATATTTATAATATATCGTATCACTTATATATTTCATATTAAAAATTATACAGTTATTAAAACATGAATATGAAATTTTTAACTCTTCATTAAATAAACCATAATAAATTTCATAATCTAACACAAGTGGATTAAATGGATCATCTTTTCTGAATAAATTTTATTTTGGTAAAAAACACTTATCCAATGAAATTAGGACATGTTTTTTTGGTAATTTTATGATAATATTATTTAATTTTATTTAACATTAATTACCCAATTAACTCTTTACCCTCGTAAAAAAATAAAACTTTACTATAGTTAATATTTACCAAAATATTAATCCCATCCTATTAGTTCAAAAATTTTATAATAATCACAACCATTTATTTTTGTTTTTTAAATTCAATTCTCATAAACAAAAAAACTACATTTAATTCTAATCCTACAGATGTGGTGAGAATATAGGTAAGAGAGACGTTCAATAGTTCAATAAATAATTATATATAATTATATTATAAAAATGAAAAAAAAGTAAATTGGATTGATATATTTATTTTTAATCTATTGTGACATTAAAATCAATTTAAATTAAAATAATAATTTAATTAAAAAAGTTTTTTTTAACAAAAATGTAGTATTTTTCACTATTTATCGAAAATTCAATCTTGTAAGAAAAATACCAAAAAATCACCCTAAGATAATTTTGATATTCTGGAATCAAAAGTGAAATATATTATGAAAAATAAATTTTTTAAATTTCATAATGTGGTCAATACTATTCCTATATTCTTTTTAAATGACTAGTTTGATACATGTTTTTAAATTTATTAATGTGTTCAATACTATTCATATCCCTTTCAGAACAATTTCCACCTTCCCCAAAGTGGCACAACATTGAACTGCCTGAAAATTATCATTATAGCTGCATGACAAGAAACTGCACAACACCATAATGTTCTCACCTAATAATATTTATCCCATTCAATTCATCATCGACCATGCCATATTCAAGGACTTTGTATAGATTGATTCATGTACTCATAGGATACAGAGAGACATGTGGATTTTTACATCCTATTCTAAACACCTCAGAAAAAATACCCCTCTATGTGTTCGGGTTGGACTTACATATGTATATTTCCATCAAGAACTATGTACAGTTTGATTCATTCCATTAAATGATACGTAGTGATACTTGAGACTCACATATCTTGGAACATATATAAATAAATTATCCCTCCTTCACCCTTAGTCACCTTTTATGGAATGTTGTTCCCCATTGGCCCTCGTCCGAATAGGGTATTTCATATATCTATTCCATTTAGGTTCCTAGAGTTCCGTTCCAAAATTTATCCTCAGAAATACATGGCATTGAACTCAGGAAGACTCATCCCTCATTCACATCAGTTCTATCAATCTTCCATGCTATATATATTTGTTCGATGATTCCATCGTCAAAAGTCTATTACCTTAAACTAAGAAAATCATGGTCTGAATTACATGACCTTAAACTGATGACCCTATGGTCTAAGAAACACGACTATAAATTTTCCACTCCAAATCCAAGAATTATGACATTAAAAATATAAAATTCTCCTTAGGGATGTGTATAAGATGATTCATTGGGACCACCATAGTCCTCATTCACATTGGGTTTGTTATGCAATTGTGTTATGCATATCCCATTTAGAGTTCTTACCCCTTGGTCCAAGATTCATGACCTTCAACTGATAGCCACCCTATGGTACATGAGACATGAATTTTAAAACTAATCACAGGGATCTGAATTCTATTACCATAAAATATGATTTAACGTCCTCAATAAACATCATTAAACTACAATCCTGATGCCTCATGATAATCGTGGGATGACTTAGCTCCCTTCTAAGAGTGGATTCCCCCCATCAGTGTCGGTATCTCAACACACTGCATTCTAGAACTATGTGTGGATTTATTCACATCCTTATAGGATAAATATTGATTTCCAAACACTTTCTCTTTGGTTCCAACTACAATTTCATGAAATCTTCATCAATTTATCCTCAACTACAGCCTAATAATCATGAATTTAATCTGCATGCGAGTCACCTAAAGAATTTTTTTGTGTGGTGTCGGGTCCCCATGGAACCTCATTCACATCGGATGTATTATTAAAATACACTACACATTTATAATTTATACACTCCTCATTTGTCCAAACACCAGGAACTTAAACTTGGATCCCGAAGTCCAAACAACATGACTCTAAACTATCATTCATGTTCCATGCAATATGAATTTAAAATATTTTCAAAAATCTAATTTGAACCTCACTTTCTAATATATTTATTCTACACTTTGGGTACTTCTAGATTTAGATTTGAATAGTATTTCAAATCTAGATAGACCCCTTAATAGTTGTGGTTTCATTCCATTTTAGATCACCTCCAGATTTTGTACAATACCCTAATGGATCTCTGGTAGAAAATAGTGGATCATGTGTTTCGAACTTGGACAATGGTTGATCCTACTTTTTCTCACCCCACTCATGACTGGTATGGTAGTGGTACCTATGATTATATAATTCTCAATAGTTGATCCCCACTCTCCAATCACCCCCTTTATCCAAATATTTAAAGTCTCAAATTACTTCCTTTTCACTCTCCCTATATCATAGTGGAGTTTCAAACCCATGGTGTCACCCCTAATGTGTGATTCCACATATCAAAGAGACCCACTTACAATTTATCTTTTCCAACATCGACCACAATTCACGTGGGCTTAGGAGTTATGGTAGGGTGTTTACCTATGTGTTCTAGTTGCACAAAGTAACTCATGGTCTAAACTATAAAAACTTAAACTAGGAGTCTATGACTGGGCATGAAATTGAACTATATATGAACCCTATTTTGGCTCATTCACACTGGGTCTATTTCCTTCTTTCCATAGAAATACTTATGGAATACCCATTTCCAAGGCCCATAAAACACGACATTAACCTATTTTCCTTGGTCAAGGCTATATTATGATAAATTATGTGAGGCTTCCTAGAAAAATGACATTAAACTAAAGAAAACAACATGATCACATGGTGTTAAATGACACCATGTGTCATCCCCATCATATGATGTTAAATGACATGTTTTTCTTCATCATTTAAATGATGTGAAACTACAAGTCATCCCATGACCTCCTCTGAAATTCTTTCATCCTTAGTACTAGTCATCTACCACATCATTCATTTTTTCAAAGGACACCCATAATATCAGATCGATCTCCCCTGGAATATAGGTTTGATCTTTGTTCAGACCATTATGCTTACACCAATGTGTTCTAAGACATTGTAGTGTAATTATGAGAGTGTTGAAATACATTTGAACAATTCATCACTCTAATCCTATACTTCTCATTACCCTAGTTTGAATCCCCATACTATTCCATGTTTTATGGGACCCCCTATCAATTTGGTCATATTCCATTTTTGCACACCTACCGTGCTAGGTCAATATCTCGGAATACATCAGACGACATTCTGAGACAGGTTATGTGTTTTGAACATGCTCAGTGGTTGACCATCATTTGTTTGTCCCCATACTAGGATAATGGTATGGATTCTCTATTTTTAACATGTTCATAATTTATCATCTATATGCATTCCACTCTCCACATGTTCCAAATTATGGGCATTGTGATCCACACTTCTCATTCCCCTTTATTTGGGTAGATTTCAAAGCCCATGACATTATCATGTTCATGCATGAGCACATGTTGCAAAATAAATTTGGATATTTTAAGAGCCATGTTCTGTATCCTCATCCTCTCTAAGCCTGGACACTTTCATGGGTCAATAAACAATAGTAGACCCTGGGTGTTCAGTGAATTTCTAGAACTCTCATACAAATAGAAACCACATGGATGTCCCTTTTTTCACACCGGGTACGACCCACTTAAGATTAGGGGTTTTTTTAGATATATTTTCTCTAAAATATGATAAAGATAGGACAAAACAGTGAGGAAAAAAATTATCATAAAAATGAAACAATTGTGTTTAAAAGGGTCATCTACATGCTGTAGCCTCTCTCTTGACAAAATGTGCCTCTACATATCTTCCTTAGTAATTGAGTGCTTAATCTTGGTCATCTTCAACTATGTGATATAATATTACTTTTTATGCGCTTATAGGTCATCCTTATCCTCTTTTTCTTTTAAGTGAAAATCATGGTCCCTAATATGCTTTTGGTCTTTCTTCACTCAGCATTCAGTCTTCGAAGTCTTGATCTCATCTTAATTGACCTCAATGACTGCCAGTGGAGACCTCAGACTTCTACTGGTCAAAACATGAGTATAAAAGACCATTGAAATCTCTTATTCCAACCCCTCTAGATGGGTGATATCTTCCTCATCCTTCATAAGTTCCTAGGATCCATCATCCTTGTGTTTTCTCCAAGATTGGTCAAGATTCTTCCCTTTCGTGCATGACCACTCGATATAGAAGTCTTGGGCCAGTGCATGAAAATTGTTGGAATCCATCCCACTGGTCCCTAGAATGTCCAACCAATGGTGAAGAGATCCCACCCATTATTGGAGTTCGACAATCCCAATACGATTGATGAAATTCTACACATTCCTCTATGCCTTTCAGCAAACAGTCTGGTTGTCCTCAATGATTACTGTGAAAAAATCAACAAAATACATAGGTGGTAATGGATCATGGGGAGGAATGATTACCAATATATTAAAAGTTTGGTTCTCTAATTGTATATCCTCAAGCATGAGTGGATATATGACCATCCTAGGGAATAATTCCTCATTAGTATCTTTACTTGTTATAGAATATTACGCTTCATTTTGAGGCATCATGGGGGTGGAAGACATCATCCCACTTGTATTGGTTGTTCTCACTGGTGGAATGACCACAACTTTAGGCCCTTCAATTTCCAATGGTCGATATTACGGGACATGAGTTCCAAATACAACCTCCCCAGTTTCTTCATCCGTTGACATATTTTTTGATTCCCTCAAAATAGTTTCATCTAAAATAGCAATTAATAGTAATTCTTCTACAATAGGTTCCTTTCTCTATGTATTCTTAATCATTCCCAGTCATGGGCCATGTTTCACCCCCTATAAAAACATTGGATCCAGTGTCCACTTTCGGTGGAACCTATTTTCTTTGATCATACACCACTATTTCTTCAGTTGGACTTTTTTTAGGCCTTGACTTGACCCCCTCCACCGAGGGCACAGTCTCATAACTTCTCTCTAGTGGAACCTATGTGGTTGGTTCAACCTCTACAGCCTCCCAGGACATCTCTACTTTGAATGTAGCCTCTTCCATCCCCACCTTGGTCCCTGATGTCTCAACAATAGGAACCAATGGATGATCATCCATGAATTCGACGTTAGGAAGGGTCCGCACACTCACCCTTTAATGGGTTGTGGTCCCCTCACCTTCTTATTGAGTTCATTCATATACTTCCCCTTCTTCAATACCTATCAATCCCTATATAAATCAAGAAATTACTAGGTAATGATATTAAATATTGAGAAAAGTTCAAAGAGAATTAAATGGTTAGCAGTTTTACCAAGTCGATGGAAACATGCAAGTCTAGATCATATCTGGTAGGAATCAATCCCCCTGAAGTCCACCAATTATTTTCATTTGATTGTAGCCACACGAATCGCAAGGGTTTCCAGAGGGGAGGATATTCCCAACAACATCATCACTTGATTGGTCAAGGGACGCACAGTACCATGATAGTAGACTAGGTCTTTTAGGTCTTCCATGTATCAAATTTATTTGGAAAGAAGAGTATGGAAACCTTCCATTTCTTGTCCCATCCTGATGGGGAATACACCATTGGTGATGAGATACTGACTCACCCCACGATGGGTGGTAATCTGTTTGTTCATTCCCGAGGCCTCCCATAAATTAGGATACACAACTAAATTGGGAACATTCGGGTAAAATAAAAAAATTTGTAGCCCTTGACTTTTTACTCATGTAATATCTTTAGAGGACCTATTTATTTCATACTATCTGTTTTACAGGATCCTTAGGCATGGAACCATTACTCTATTTGAAGATTCTACTTCTTTGGGATAGTGATCTATTGGACCCACTGCTATTTTCATTCCCACTAGACCAGATTTTCCTCCATGATTCTATCTATCCACCATTAATCCCTATCCCCATGGTGGAAGGGCCACCCCTTCATTAGCTTTTATAGCCCTCTCTCTCAGTATTGTCCCTGAATATGTGTTTTCCCAAATCTTCATATATTCATGTGTAAGATATTATATAGCATTGAGCAGTAGAAGCTCATTCCAAATCTTTCCATATTCACACATGATCTTTATCCAAAGAATCCTTATCACAGAAGGGTGGAACTAATGATGCACCTTTGAGTACACTTTCAGATTTAGCCTTTGCAGGCACCTGAATTGCCTTCAGAATTAGTGTGGATTGTACAGCTCAAAAACTATCTCACATTCAACCCTTCCTTCCAATACTCCACCTTGAAAGTCCAGGATCTATGATAAATATTCCTCAATCCCCATACAATCGTTGATCACTACCCCCATTGGTATGGAAAATGTTTTAAAAGGTGAACTAATCTGCCAACCTAACCATGTTCACCACTTTTTTCAGACCCAACCTGAGTGGAAAAATTCCCAGGATGTTAAAAATTATCGACCAAAGGTTTTTCTATGGGAGGGTAATGAAGGACCCCAGAACACCCTGAGAGGGGAGGGGTGAATCAGGGTGTCAACATTTTCTTTTTAATGTTTTGGATCTTGTTCCCACATTTCTAGGAACTTGTTAAATCAGTCAAACAAAATAATGTAAGGAGATGACCCAACACTTTTACTTGGTTCACTACAAAGAGATACGTCCAAGGAACATATGACAACAATGTGTCAATCATACCTAAATCCACTAATGTTTACTTGTTTGAGGATTATAGGATTTGGTCACAGTCACTTTGTGGCAAGCACACTACCTTTACAAAGGTTCATGGATTGCTCACTGCGTCCCTCAGATCACTTCCCTCGACTCCCCCTTACTCACTAGCTTGACAAAAGTCAAAATTAGTTTATCGACTTGAAGGTCACTTCAATAGTTTTTCATTGAAGTCTTTTTCTCTATTCATCAAGAGAAACTTAATGCATTGAAGTCATGAATTGATGCACTTGAAAGCACTGAACCACTGAACTGGATATTCAGAACACGTATTCATCCTACACTAACAATTGTGTGAAACATACACCATGTGCACACAAGGTCTTTCTTTTTCATGAAATATTCTATTTTCAAGTGGAAAATATTTCATGAAACTACAAACTTTATGCACAACTTTAACTTTTTCATGCAACTTTAACTTTTGCATGCAACTTTAAATTTTCCTCGTAGCTTTAGCTTTTTCCGCACAACTCCTTTTTTGCGCAAATTTTATGCTCATCAGAACTCAGATATTCTCTAAGTTTGTAGTTGTACTGAATGAGTGGGTCAACTATTACATATAGGCATCACTAACCCCTGCACGAAAAACCCACCATGTCACGCAAAACCCTTCATTTTGAGGGAAATTATTTTCACGCAAGAACCATTTTATTCTCACAACTCCCATTTCGTCACACAGCCCATGCCTTTGCCATTTTTCATCATTCTGATCCCGAAACATTCCTTGTGTGAATGTTTCCATAACACCTAGAATATTTCATGAAACTTACTTTTCCAAACACACTTTTCTCCATTTTCTAATTTTTAGGCCTGAAAATTTGGAAAACATTGGGAAAAGATTCCACCTTCAATATTATTTTTCACATGAACTGTATGATCCCTTTCCTTGAAAACATTCTTAACGTCCAATAAGGATTGAAAAAACAACACAACATCCCCCATTTCTGTCATAGATCGGTCGTGGTTGTAACAATCTCCCCATTTCGGTTTGTTGGGAAATCACCGGATAAATTCAGAAGAGATCCAGCCATAAGAAAAAACTGAAACTGAAGAATCAACTCAGCCAACACTCTATGTCTATGTGATAAATGATCGATTTAGAAAACAAGAGGGGAAGCTTGAATTGGGTTCTTGTGTTTTGGAATTCTTAAAGATGCCCAAGATATTTTATTACTATGTCACAGAAGCATTACATGCCCTGAATGTATTCCTTCTCCTCCTATCACCGAATTATCATCGTGTCACAGAAGCATTACATGTCCCATGTATTCCTCGTCCTCCTGACACTGAATTCTAATCGTGTCACAGAATCATTACATTTCCATCCCATGTATTGAATTTATTCCTTCTCCCCCATTTAAAATACACCCAAATACCAGTATTCGTTCATTTTATAGCTCAAAAACAACCCCAAGATAGTATCTCCCCCCTAAACCAACATTACATCCACAAACAGATTAAATACATTTAACATAACTACAAAGATGGGTATTTCATAACCTCCTTATGAAATAAGATGTGTCTGAACACTGAGGTTCAACCGATGTCTCTCAAACACAGCCACTGATAGTGGCATGGTCAGGATATCAGCCACTTACTCATAAATTCCCACATGATCTATTTTAATCAGGCCATGTTCAATATTTTCCTTGATAAAATGATATCTTATTTCAAAATGTTTTGTAGGATAATGATGAACATGATTTTTTGTATGATCAATTGTGCTCTTGTTATCACAATAAATCATCATTGGTTGTCTCATCTCATCACCAATATCTATCCTTTTTTCATCCATCCATAGTAGTTGAGTTCATGCCTTTATAGAGAAGATATGATCAACTTCAGTGGTACTAAGATAAGTACTTTCTTGATTCTTGATCGACCATACAACACATTTCTGCTCAATATAGAATGCTCCACCACTGGTGGACTTCCTGTCCACTACATATCCATCCAAGTCAGCAATAAAAAACACTGATAATTCATTGTCCCTTCCTGCAGCAAAGTATAACACATAATTATGAGTGCCTTTAATGTAACTCATGATTCTTTTTAAATCTATCATATGTTCTTCCTTTGGATTACTCTGAAATAGGGATGTTAAGAAGGTTACAAAGAGTATATCAGGTCGTGTTGCCATTAGATATAGTAATCTTCCAATAATCCTCCTCTACATGGTGGGATCTACCGAGGTCCCATCCTCATGCTTTCCAAGTTTGGTTCCAACCACAATCAGAGTTAACATTGTGTGGGATTCATGAATATTAAATCCCCTCAGCATCTCTCTTTCATACTTTTCCTAAGAAATGAAAGTGTAATCCTTCTTTTGAATCACCTACAACCCCATGAAATATGTGATCTCCCCAATCATAGACATTTTAAATTCTGATTTCATGTGATTGGAAAATTCATCCATTGATTTCATCCTACTACCATCAAATATAATTTCATCAATGTAAACTACATCCATGAACTAATATTTCAGAGAATTATTCACATAGAAATTGTGATCTACTCCTCATCTTTTGAATTCCAGCTTCTTAATATTATAATATAGCCGTAAATACCATGCTTGTGGTTTCTCCTTCAAACCAAAGAGGGAATTCTTTAGTTTAAAAACATTTTTGTCATCACTACCAAGTGAGAAAACCCACTGTTTGTTTGATGCAAAATTCTTATTTGAGATCACCATTCAATAATGATGTCTTGACATCCATTTGATATTATTTATATCCTCTTTGGATTGCCTTGGAAATAAAAATCTCGATATACTCTAGTATAAAAATTTTATCAAATGTTTTTTCAATATCAAAACCTTCAATCACTGAATATAATTTACACACCAATCGTGCCTTGTTTCTGATAACACTTCGATGCTCAAAACCTTGTTCTTGAAAATACACTTCATACCAATCACATTGTGACCATTGGTTCTCGTAACTAGATCCCATTTATGATTCCTGTCAATGTGATCTAACTATTCATTCATGGCTTTCGCCCATGATTTATCCTTTGTAGATTCTTCAAATGATGATGGTTCCACAACTGAAAGAAATGTAGATTGTGTGTTTTTACTCATTCGCCTTGTTTGTGTGGGTGTAGTCCAATCCCAAATAATTTTCTATTGATCAATTCATCCTCTTCGATTCCTCCTTTAAGATTCAACCAAATTCTCTCCATCTATGGTTTCCTCTTCAAATTCTTCTTCTGAGTCAACATCTTGATGTGGCTCATGAGAATTATGTACACATTCCTCTATTTATGTATTTTCATTTTCTCCATGTTCATTTTGTTCCTCACCTTCTATCACATCATCATATGAATTCCTCAAAGCATTTGCAGTTTCTTATTCAATGACCATAACATCACTACTTTCTACAATCTTTCCCATGTGGTTGTTAAAACACTTATCAACTTTGTTGTTCATTGAGTACCAAAGTAAAATTCCATCATCTGCATTGTCACCATACTTCCCTTCATTTCCTTCTTTGTTTCTGATGTAATATTTACTTCCAAAAACAAGAAATTATTTCATAGATAGATTCCTTCCATTCCCAAATTTATATGGTGTCTTCATATCACACATATAAATCCATATTCGATTTTGAATATGCAATGTAGCTTGAATAGCTTCTTTCCAGTAATGTTGTGGAATACAACTCTCAATCAGCATAGTTCTTGACATATTGTTCACCAATAGATTCTTATTCTCAACAACTCCATTTTGATGTGGAGTTCTCACAGCATCTACCTAATGTTGTATCCCATTATTCTCCATGTAATTTACAAATTCAATGGACGTGTATTCCCCTCTATTTCCATATTGCAGTAGTTTGATTGTTCATCCAGTATCATTCTCAGTGATTCAACGATATGACATTATGCAATCAAGAACATGTTTTTTCCTGTGTAAAACCATTACACATTCCATTATACTTTAATCATCTTTGCAAATGAAGAAGTACCGTTTTTCCATGAGTTTTGAAAATATTTATGAGGCCACATACATCTGTATGAATAAGATGAAGAAGATGAGATTCCCTTTTATTTTTAGGATGATATGAACTGCATGCCATCTTCCCCCGAATGCAAGCATCACAAGACTTTTCACATTCACACTTTAAGTTGTGAATGTTTATGAAAATATTCAGTTTTGATATTTTTTCATGTATTTTTTATTAATGTTCCCTAATCATCGATGCCATAGGTTATTTTCTTACTCAATATTCATATAGAAAATGTTTTCTTTACTATCAACCTGATATAGGATTCCTTCTATTATAAATCCATTTATAAGTAAATTTCCAATCTTTCCCTTGATAGTGAAACCTTTGTGATTAAAAGTAACTATAAGTCTTGAGTCGCAGGTTTAAATCACATTGAGGAGATTATGACCTTGGCCATCCACATAATGGACATTAGTTTTATTTAGCTCTAGATTATCTAGTTTAGTACTTCCACTACCTTTGATTTTCATCGATCCATCATTACCAAACGGTACTGTTCCATCAACACTCTTCATGACATCTATTAACAGGCATACATTACTTGTCATATGAGACTAACAACTTCTATCCAAAATCCAGGTTTTGTTGCTTTTTGTTTCTTTGAGGACTACCTCTACAAGGTTGCATTTTTCAATTTTCTTCATTTCTTTCCATGATATATTGGATTGAGTGTAGGACATTGATGGCCTTTCAATTATCTATTCAATGTGAAAGTGTTCTTCATGGATAAAATATTATTCCAGAGGAGAAAACCTATTTGTAAGAGCAAAAATATCTTATTGATGAGCTTTCGACTATCTCGGACTCCGGTATGAGGTTTCTATGTCCCTCCTCTGCCTACAATCAATAGCCTTAAGACCAAAGTTAGAACAATGAAAACAATATCCACAAGAAATTTTATCTTCTAAAAGAATTAGGATATGAATTTTTTCTTCTTTTTTGAACTCCCATCTCTTCTCCATTCAAATAACTTCGTTCTTTTTCATAATAACACATGGTATGGACCAGATATCCACAAAACTGACACTTCATGAGTGGAAATGTCTTCTCACTTCTATTAATTCTCATTCCTTCTTCCATGGGATAATAGTTTCACTTCCTCTTGTTCATAGGATTTTGAAGATAGTCTTCTGTTCTTATTTCATATTTAATTGGGAGGTTCTTTTTCATCACTTAAGGTGAATTTTCCTCATGACCCTCTTTCATATTTCTTTTATTTTGTTCACCTTTATTTGTAGAATTTGATGATTCAGCCTCACAACCGATTCCACTATTTCCCATTTAACAAGGTCTTTTATCAATCAAAATATTTTCAACTGCATTAGAACCACATTTTTCTCTCCCCAATAGCTCATAAACTAAGAACCTTAAAAACTATATTTTCTTCCGTGATTCATTTTCAATTGATTCACTCGCAATCTTACTCTTAAGAGTAACAACTTCTTCTTTAAGACCCTTAGTTGTCTTGGACTTTTTTCCCATTCAGGAGGTGTGGTCATTAATGAACTTTTCATGATCTTCAATTATCAACTTCATATTCACTACATCATCAGTACATTCATGGATTTTATACACTAATTTCAAAAACTGTTCTAGTTGTTCAATTTCAGCTACGAGCTGATCAATATATTCAGATTATTATTCTACAATTTATTTCCACTTATTGCAACTCTTACATTTAATATTAAGCTTACAAACAACATACATTACTTTAAACTCAGTATTGGAATTATTTTTCAACTGATTGCCTCCACCGTTATCTTCTGATGGTTCTGATTTTTCAACAGTGGCCATAATGGCTGCATGATTTCGAGTTTTAAATTTTGGTTCTCCTTCTTCATAGAATTCATTATCATCATCTTCCCCTTCGTAGACAAAACTATTCTTTGGTACTTTTTTCTAGATATAAATTATCCCTTATATAAAAACCTTTTCCAAGACTTCTCAATGATATCGGCTTCGCTATCTTCATCATCGATCTTTCTTAACCACTGAGAGGTAATGTGCCCAACTTTTCCACAATGAAAGAAAGCTAGAGGAAACATCCCTATGAATTTACCTTTTCACTTCTGGGACTTCCTGGATGTGAGATAAATAAATTATATTTCCTCATCTTCTTCACCACTACTATATTTTAAAAATTTCAGTTTCTCCCTGGCATTGAACTCCATTTCCTTTCTCACTCGAGTCGTAGCATCTTCTGGTTTGACACTCATTTCATATTCCACAAAGATTCTTAGCAGATCATCTTGAGAAAGTTTGGAATGATATCTTTCCTCAATGGAATAAAACTTCTCATTGTACACTGGTCGAAGTCTTATCAATATTTTCTTCACAATGTCAATATCTTTTATTTCATCACTTAGACCACGAATTATTCCAACCACTTCAGTAATTTTATTGAAGGAGTAGTCTTCATTATCATCAGGATGTATCTTTATATCATCAAACCTACTGTGAATGAATTGTAGTTTCACCTCCTTCACTTTTATATCTCCTTCATAAATATTTTCATGCTTATCCCACTTGTACTTTTATGAGGTGAAACTCATCACCTCTAAATATATGTAATCAGAAAGGGCTACGGTGAGAGAATTCTGTTCTTTCGCATCTACATCAAGAATGTTATCGTCTGCATTAGTCATAGCCAGCCCTATTGGATCAGTAACTTGTATTCCTTGCACAGTGGAAAATATGACTTCCATTAAATGGGATATTATGTTACATCTCATTTTGTTCTTCCAAATATTAAAATTATATTCATCATAGAGGGGGACTCCCTTGACACTAGATGAATTCCTCTTGACAATATAAGATAGATAAAACACATATAACCTCACTATGATAGAACATGAAGAACCGAAGAACACCTTGAGATGGGAAGGGTGAATCAGGGTGAAAACATTTTCATTTTAAAGTTGTGGATATTATTTCCACATTTGTAAGAAGTTGTTAAATCTGTTAAACAAAAGAAATGAGGCAGATGACACGACACTTTAACTTGGTTCACCAAAATGTGTTATGTCCAAGGAGCGTACACTAACAGTGTGTCAGTCATACCTAAATCAACTAATATTTACTAGTTTTAGGATTAAAATATTCGGTCAGAGTCACTATTTTCTAGGCACACTTCCTTTACAAAGGTTCAAGGATAGCTCATTGTGTCCCTGAGATCACTTCCCTCGACTCCCCCTTGCTCACTGCCTAGAGAGAAGTTAATCTCAGTTTATCTAATTGAAGGTCACTTCAACAGATTTTCATTAAATTCATTGTCTCTATTCAGAATTATACACATCTTGCATCAAAGTCCTAAATTGATGCACTTGAAAGAACTGAACCACTAAACCGGATATTCAGAACATATATTTAGCCTACACTAAGAATTGTGTGCAACACCTACCATGTGCGTGCAATATCTTACCTTTCCACATAATATTATTTTTTCACATGGATAATAATTTTTACAACTACACCCTTTTCATGAAAATTTAACTTTTGAATGAAACTTTATCTTTTTCACGCAACATTAACTTTCTATGCAGCTTTAGCTTTTCCACCAACTCCCTTTTCGTGCATGTTTTACACACATCAAAACTCATGTTTTCTCAAAGTCTACTGTCATATTGGATGATGGGGCCACCACTTATTTAAAGGCATCACTGGCCTCACATGTATAACCCACCGTGTCTTAAAAAAAACCCTCATTCTGTACGCAATTCTTTTCACGCAGGAATCGTTTTCCGCGCACAACTTCATATTTATCGCGCAGCTCATGCCTTTGAAATTTTTTAGTGTTCTGGTCATGAAACAGTCCTTGCACACATGTTTCCGTAACACCTACACTATTGCGTGAAACTTCCTTTTCCAAAAAAACATTTCTCTATTTTCTGATTTTCATGCCCAATAATTTGGAAAACACTGGGAAAAGACGCCACCTTCAATGATGTTGTCTGCTTGAACGTTATGATCCCTTTCTTGGAAAAAAATATTTACTTCTAATGAGGATTGACAACAAGCACAAAACATACTCCATTTCTTTTATAGAAAAGTCATGGTTCCAATAGGTAAATCTAGATCAGTTAGTCATACCCCCCCCCCCCATGTGTCTAACCACCCAATTATACAAAAAAGTGGAAATTCCTGCACACACACAATAGTGTATTCCCTTCACTCATGTGTCGAAGTACGTTGTACATCGTTTACATCACTAGGATTCTAAGGTTGACATGTTTCCTCGTCACCAGCATCACCTCTATTATAAAAATGATTTGACGCATACCCATGTTCACATCCCTCACTAGGAGAATCCAACTACATATTATTGTCATCATGAATCCTGTTATCATGCCTATGGGTTGATTCTCTCTCTTGATTTTGTATCCCCACAAATACCACTAGATCACTTTCAAGATATTCTATTAGGAGTTCTCTATTCCCAAATAGTATCCCTTGGGTAATGTATGTGGCCTCTTCGGAAACATCATTGTTGGTTCCTGCCACCCATTGGGAATATTCACCAGTTCATTCAAAAAATATCTGAACCATCGTATGAAGAGAACATCTCTCATCCCAAGATTCTATTCATTGGTGACCTAAACCAGATCTAATAGCACCTTCACAAAATATGATATTTGATCCTAGTCACCCCACACATTCTTTTTGGGGGTATATTGGTCATACATCAACCCCAATATCAGTATTCTGGAGATCTGATGAAGGTTCTAAAGGTTGATTCCAACATCCTCATGATGTAGATAGAATGTGTTGGTCTCTGATGAAAATCTACATAGCAGCTCATGCATGATCTCCTTCGGTTGGTAAACATAGATCCGAGAAGACAATGTTGCTTCATAGATTCCTACCTACTTCCGATCTTCCCCAAATTCAGTTCATGACGTTCACACCCAGTAGGCCTAAGACCATTCAACTAACATTCTTTCACCTAGACATAGATCCCAACTGTACTTCCATCTCTTCTATGGATCCCCTATGCCTACCATGAGGAATGCCTGATATTGTAGCAAGGATGCCTCATCTTCTATATTCTCCCCATAAATTTTATTGATGTGGTTGTATAGATAGTCTATTATAATGTGTGTGTGTTCGGTCTAGGTATTTCCTATAGTAGCCATGTACCATTTGTACTACCTAGTTATGCCTATGAAAAAGTAGGATGGTTCAACGTTTCTCACCTCTGATATGAAGAAATTATCTCTCAGTATGAATCCATATAATGACAGAAACTTTCAAAAATTATATTCCCTCTATGCCTCCGATAATATTTTTATCAATGATTCGTGGTCTGTGGTGCTTCAGACGCACTCCTCGATCATGAATTTTTTCTCCATTTCTTCCCTTTGAGTAGAATCTATAAGTACTTCTTATGTGACTTCCTAAGTATTAATTAAGTTCAAGAAGTACGTTTTTTATTATTGAAGTTTAAAGAGGTCACTCACAGATCATGTTTGTAATTCCAGTTCACAAGGAACTAGTTCATGGAGATCTGTTTGTAGAGTCCTAATCACTAAGTTGCATTTTTGTAGAAATCCAAGGAGTTTGGTTCACTAAAATAGCATTCAAAAAGTGTGTTTGTATATATGAAGTGATTCCACAAAATGGAGAGTGGAATAATCTTCACACAGATGTTTCTTTCTTTTTGAGAGCCACCCTTTTATTATTTATAGACACATGGCCCACCCAGTCTTCGTAATGATTTTTTTTTGCTTCCATCATGTATCAATTTCATGAGAGATCATCATAAATAACTTTAATGAAAGGGATCATATTGTCAATTTTTTGGGATTTTCCATCAGACTCTAACCATTATTTTTCCCATCAACTCCTATTCTGAGGGAGGGGGTTTTTTTACCCTAAAATGAATGGAATGATAATCATTGATGACAAAGCAGCCAGTTCGGAGAAAATATAGGCCAAAATGTCCCATAGTACTTTGTTGAAGTCTTCTTCTCAAAGCATGACTGCTTCACAAAGAAATTGTAGTTCCCGAAAAATAAGTTCCTCAATGACTATGAGAAGGGTTGATGTTGTCCTCCATGAGTTTAACACCACTTCACGGCTACTTGAATCATTTATTATTTCCTTTTTGAGTATGATGGAGCCTCACCCCTTCATAAACCCCATGTTTCCATTGCGAATAGCTTCTGAGATTCATGAGACCCTCTTTCCTACAAATACCCACCTTATTCTAACTTTTGGAGAATGGTGACCCCAACCTTTTAGCATCCAAATTGATCCTAATTCAGAAAGAACTGGGTCATCACAAACAAGACCAAAATGGATCATCTAACAGGCTTGGGATTCAGGATAATATCTTTTTTTTCTATAAGTCCTACATCCATGATGGGGATTCCTTTTGGGAAGGCCACTTCCCTTCACAATGAAAGAAGGCCCTTAGGGGTACATGATGCTTTGAGAAGAATTAAGCCTTCACAAAGAACTCCTTTCTTAAGACTGGACTTCATCCTGATGTAGGGTCACTCTATTCTGTGAAGCCTCCTCCTTTGATATGCCTCTGAACTCCAAGAAACACCAGAGCTTAGTGATGCACCACTCTGCGAGGGTATATTCTTCACGAACCCCTTTTCATCAGCCTATCCATGACTCCTCCCTTATAGTAACACCTATTTACAAATATTAAGTGACCAAATACACTAAATCCATCAATGTTTGGGTCAGACACAACTCTAGTCCATATGTCACCCAGGCCACCCATTCTGGTGGCCCACTCCACATCAAGTGAAGCTCGAGATTCACACCTTCCTTTTCATCATAGCATCAGTATGAGACCAACTATTTCTTATCATTATAGAAGTGATAATGTGGACCTCATGATAAACCAATCCACCACACCTTTCCAACCTAGAATTTCCAAATCCATACCCCGCATAGGGGTGGATGTTCTACGGTTATGTAAGCATAATTGGTATGGAGTGAGTCACCCACATCTACGCTGCATGACACAAACCTTACAAGAACCAATTTCCTCAGTGAATGATATAAAATAATAACTTTATCATGTGTAATTAATATGGGATTACCCATGTATGATCTTCAGGGGATTCTAACCTATCTCACCATGGATTACATGCCACCCTTAGAGGGATACAAGACACCCCTTGAGGAGTACAATCCACACATAGAGGCCATATTTCATGTGTAATACCCACAAACCCTCTTACATAAGTATAGAATGATCTATATATGATTCACATGGAATTATATCCTCCTTATATAAAATGAAATCCTCTATGGTAAGATTCCATGTGTAAGCCCCACACTATCTCTTGTTGGCGTATCTTTCATGAAACGAATGTCATTTCTACTACTTCCTCTTGTTTCTCACACCGAGCATGACTCCCATGGGATTATGGGTTAGTAGAAACCATGATACTCATCCACCTGAACCTAGGGGTATCCCTATTAGTGTAATCCCTATTCTCCATATTCTAATGGGAAACTTCCAAGCACAGGCTCCAACCACATGCTCCACTTCAATGGTCCTCCTCCTAAGGTGCAATACCTAATTCCCCTTTATGAACTATTTGGGATTTGATTACCAATTAACATGGTTATGTAAGAATACTATATGAGGTCAAAACCCAAATTTCCATCAATTCCATCCAATCCAAACACTCCATCCACATCCACACCGATTTTCCTCAGGTCTCAGCATCTCGCTAAGATCATGTTACCCACCTGGGAGGCTCTCATGCATAAACCCATAACCATACAATGCAAATAAATCCTATTGAAAAGGGTAGATTCAATGTGTAATACCCATACTATCCCTTTTTCATTTCTCCTATAGTGGAATGAGAATCCTTATCACATAATGTTAAGTTGTATGGACTGGTCACATCATATAACCTTAAACTGTGGCATCTAACTACGTGGTTTTTTATCCATATACTCTAAAGAGGTTGCATATGATGTCTCTTTATTGTTAAATCCCCACAAATAATAAAATTTGGTGCCTTCTTAAAAGGGTTTCACCTCCATGATCCACCTACATGTGTGTTTAGAGCAACCTCCACGATGTGACATCTTCCCTTCATGGGACACAACTCTTGGATCTGCCTCCAATAGCATTTTGGTCCATATGCCTTCATAGTGTGACATATTCCATTTATGGGACACACCTCCTAGGTATTACTCTATGGGAGTTCTTATCTATCCATTTGGTAAACCTTTCATGTCCTCCCCCTAGGTAGGTACCTCCTTGATCCGCCTCCGTGGGGCATTTTGATTAGTCTCATTCTATCTCTACAAGATATTAAACTCCCAACCTAACTCAATCTACTACCTCGTTATAAATATGTGATTACTATGGTATAAACCATATATGATATCCACATGTGGTTTTAGTTACCCGATGGTATAAATGGGATGACTAGGGTGAGATCCAAGGAATATATACACCTCCTGTGTTAGATACCTCATGACAAACATGGGATACCATGTGTTCTGCACCCAAATATCCCCCCATGATATTCTCTCCTATGAGGATGAATATAGGTGACCAATGTTCCTAGCTTCCAAACAATCCAGTGATGCCCAACATGACTACTCTATAGACTAAAGTTTGGTTCCATGTTATGACCCATTATAATGTCCAAATAGAAGTAGAATAATTAACTGGCATCCACAAAGATGTGGCATCAGGAATGAGTTCCATTAACATGACTTAACTCTATGAAAGAGACCCAGACATGGTGAAAAGTTCGAAAGAAGAATCCACATAAGGAGTAATTGACATACTAGCATCTTGTTTTGATCATGTAGAATACATCACCATTGAAAGTGATGAAATTCTCTATCTATTAGAAAAAGGGGATGTGGGAAAAAATTGCAACACCATCTCACATTCAAACAGGTGAGGTAATGACTCCCTAATGAAAGCACCGGAAAAAATAAACTTGAAATAAAAAATAATAATTGGTTAATTTTCATGAGGGCGAAGAATTTATTCCATGTCATATATATTAAAATGAATCTTCCTTTCACATTTTCTATAAAATTCAAACATGCATTATTTTGGAAAATGATATGAAGATTACGTTCAAAGAAATATATAAAGGTTAAAAATGGGAAATAATTTAATTTAAAAAATCAATAGAATATATTAAATCATATTTAAAAAATAATTTTATAAAAAAATATTTTCAATGAAAATATATATTTCACCAAAAAGAGAAATGAAGTCAAACTTTCATAAAAACATTTTATAAATTATCTTTAGAACCAAACAGTTGAAAAATGGAACCATTACATCAATATATCATGAATAACCATATGATAAGAAAATTAATGATATGTATTGAGATATGGATCATAATATGTAATCAGTGGAGTCATAATCTTAAATTATCCAGATAAATAATGAGAGTATAACAACAAAATTCAATTACTTTGGTAAATTTGAATCATGATCCCCATTAGATAATAAAATTATATTAAGCTCAAAATATAATCAAATTAATTATATTAATGATATAACATGTACAAGGGGTATTATATATACCTTGTAAAATAATATATGTGCATAACAAAACATGTGTCTTAAATAATGAAAATTGACACAAAATTCCCTTACCAATTTGGTAACTTTTGAACCCAAAACCCCCTGAAAGTGATATACTAAATTGGATATGTAAAAATAATAATTATTAGTATAAGAAAAATTAAATAAATACATTTTAAGTATACATGCCACATACAAATGTAGGGGAAAAACATGTCATGTGTCTCATAGAAGATAAATGCGAGACATGAATCTCTTACCTTGATTCTTGATTCTCGTTGTATTTATTCAAACCTCATGTATAATAAATATAAATTTCTTATAAATATACCACATAACCATATTAATATATATAATACCACATATTATTTACTTATTACTCTATATTTATCTTATTTTAACAATTACATGTTAAAGTTATGTTTCAAGTAATAACTGATTTATTTTTCATAAATTTTTTGATTCATTATATTTTTTGTTCACTTACCTTATTCATGATTTTATAATATAAATAATGATAAAAATAATATAAATATCATATATATTCAGTATATATATTTATTTATAATAATATATAAAATATAGAAATAGGAAATGAAAAACACCATTCATGGAGATACTAGGTCATACGTACACATGAACATCATTTCAATTTTATTGTCAGATTGAAATAAACAAACATATATATTATATTATCATTATAGAATAATATTTAGTTCATAGATATCACATTTGTTACTAAAATAATCCATAATAAATTCCATGTAATATGTGAATGAATTACATCGCTTCGTGAGTTAGTAGTCCTCCGTATACACAAACGTCATTACCGTATTCCCATAAAATGGAAAGAATGAAAATATTTTTGATACAAAAAATAACAAAATAATTAATATCATATAAAAATATTATGTCCATCATTATTCATATCCTTGATATGTGTTAATGGAAATACAAGCGACATCTGTTCATGAGGCGGTAGTATGTTGTACACATGTACGATTGGTAAACCATTTTATTGAAGTGTGTGTTGTAGGTAATACCATTAACATAAAAACTTATCTGCATATTTAAGATACATAGGTTATTATATAATCATGATATAAAACAATGGAATTTTTTTAGGATGAAATAACACAAAAACATTCATTGATGAACGTTACCTCTTTTTGATGTATCCCCTTTGGGATTGCACCAAATACCTTCCTTGGTTGTCTTTATGTACAAAGTAAGGATTATAGGATTATGTGGGGGATGTGGGGAATATATTTGGAAAGGTATTGAAAGATTAAAATGTCTTGATATTTGTGAATAGGGTTGCTTTTATAAGGTAGGTGAGTGGGAAAATGGTAAATTTTTTAAAGAGATAATTCTAACAAAAATTTTCCTTTGAAAAAATGTAAAAAATGAATAAAACTAGAACCATATACATGATAAAGTCTCAATACGTCAATAAAATGGTTTTGAAAAAGTTTTAGGCCATTTTTAAACATTATTTTTTATGTTTATCCACTAATTAATGTTGTTTTTACCTTATTCATTGTAATTAATTTTTAATTGATTTCACTAATTAATTTGGTCAAAACATTATTTGAACATATTATAAATTGTAAAATATTATAATCAAAAAAAATTAAATAATTTTCCCGAATTATAATCACATGAGTAGAAAAATATAATTTAAAATTAATCCTACAAACATTTTTAGAAAGTGGGGTTTTGAAGTGAAAAGATAAAAAATTATCAAATATTCTATATTCAATTTTGTTATGAAATTAATTATAATGAAATTTATTGGATTAATAAATGTATAATGAAATTAAATATATTTTAAAATCAATTTCAAATACATTTTATCTTTATAAATAAATTAGATGAAAATGAATTTTTCAATTAAATTTCATTATTTTTCACTATTCATCAAAAATGGCACTTTTCATAAAAATACATAAACATAACCCTAATATAATTTTGATATTATAATTTCAAGAATAATGTTTATTTTATGAAATTCATTTTCTAAAATTGTCTAAAATAAATTTTATTATTGTTCAAAAAAGACATAAAAATCATATTTTTGTGAAAATGTGATTTTTGAAACATATAAGAACATTACTAAAAATTATTTATTTTAATATCAATATTTTTTCATTATGTAGAACCATTATAATTAAAATTTAAAAAATAGTTATTGAAATTCATTTGTATAATTCTACGGGATAGTTTACTATGGTTATGTATAAATAACTATGTTTATAATATGTCTAGAATTTGTTAAAACTATGTATCGTGTGTCATGCAAGATAACTACGTTTTTCATGTAGTGAAATTTAATAAAAGGTTTCATGTAACACAATATTTAATTTGTGTAGTGTGTAATGTAATCCATTAATTAAATTAAATTTTTTCCCAAAACAAAGTTCATAAAAAAGAGGGGAGTTACATTTTGCTCCTTTTAAAATACATTTTTCCCTTAAAATTAATCACTCTGATACAAAAAATATGGATAATTTTGTCTCATCATATACTAATGATCCTAGATAGGTTCCTCACACTTGTGGATTTTCCTAAAAACTTTTACCAGGTGTGTGGTCTTATTTCTCAAGAATTATCTGTACGATCCATAATCTCCACTGGTTGTTCCTTGTTAGAATGATCTATCTCTATCGGTATGACCTAGGAGTTCAATACATGTGAAGGTTCAGGTATTTACTTCCTCAAGAGAGGTACATGGAACACATCGGGTACATGAGATAGGTTTTTTTGGAATATCCAAGTGATAGGCTAGTATCTCGATATGAACAAGAATTTCAAATGGACTGATATACCTAGGGCTTAGTTTCCATTTCATATCTAATATCGTAACATTAATACATGGATAAATTATTAGAAACACCTTGTAACACACATTAAATTCCAAACCTTGTCAGGGATTATCATAATAATTTTTTCCCAAATTTGAGCTTCCTTGATAAGGTTTTGAATGGATATACCCATCTATACCATCTATTCATCTATCTCAGGTCCCAATAGCTTTATTTATCCAACTTCATTACACCATCTTGGTGGTATAAATTTCTTTCCATATAGGTCTTCATAAGAATTCATCTGAATGCTTCTGTTTATGATTTTTTTATAAGGAAACTCAACTAGATAAAGGCATTGATCGGACACCTTTTAAATCCAAAGAATAATATTGCAACATATCCTTTATGTTTTTAATTTTTCATTTAGACTGAACATATTTATGAGGTTGATATGAAGTTCAAAAACTCATTTATGTATCAATTCCTTACCAAATACTTTTCCAGAACTTTAAGGTAATCCTCAGATCGCAATCAGATAAAATGAAATGTGGTACTCCATGAAACCTTTCTACTTCCTTAATGTATATCCTAGAAATATGAGTTGGAAAAAATTATTCTCGGAATGTGATGAATTGTGATAATTTAATATAGTGATCGACTACCACTATTATAGAATTATTACCATTAGATTTTTTGGGGAGTCCAGTAAAAAAAATATGTAGTGATGTTCTCAAATTTCCATTCTGGTATGGGCAGTGGATATAATATCCCCTTATACTTTTATCTTTTATCCTTAACTTTTTGGGATACCAAGTATAGATATACAAACTCTGTGATATATCTCTTATTTTTTTCCCACCAGAATAATTATTTCAAATATCTATACAACATAATACTTCCTAGATGAATAGAGATTGAAAAACTATGATATTACTCTATCAAATCCTTATTAAATTCTGGAATGTTAGGGACACATACATGGTTCCAGAACCATATCATCACATCTTGATAAAGGTTAAATTCTTAAAAAATTCTAAGCTTCATTTGTACCTCTTATTCTTCCTTCTAGGCCTCTTTAATCTTCTCATGGATAGAAAGTTGAATATTCAATTAAGAAATATAATATTTTCCCCCATCCTTAAATATTTAAAGATATATATTTTGAAAATAATTTAATATTATATCTTTTGTGATCCTCATCGTAGACATGATTGCATGATTTTTCGACTCAAAGCATCATCCAACTTGTTCAAATTCCCATGGTGGTAATTTCTTGATCATAATCATTAATCATCTCTAACCATATTATTTGGTTCATGTTCAAATCCTTATGAGTGAATGTATATTTTAATTTATTTTATCCATATATATATCACACTTTTTTTAATTTATATAATTAATCCATATATTTAATTCAAAAAAAATATCACAACTAACTCGAAATCACAACTTGGGACATGTTTCACAAGAATCATAAATTTTAAAGAGGAATAATTTATAACCATGAAATTCTTCATAATAATTTATCCCAACCCATTATTGGATTCATCACTATAGATTACAAACCCTTCTCCACTACAAGGTAATTTAAGCACATGTTCTATGACTAAGATTATCTAAAGTTCCTTAGATTTTCCTCATATTCATATTTCTAAAGGAACTTTTCTCCCTTATGAGGCAACATTTTCAAAGGATTAGATAGTCATGAGAAATTATCCACAAATTATTGATAATTTCTATCTAATCCAAGAAAACTATGGATCTTAGTTATCATGGTTATTCTTCTCAAGCATTTAATAACCTCTGTCATTGATGGACAAATAGATATACCCTCTCTTGAGATTATGTGACCCAAAAGTGAAACAGTTTGTATCCAAAATTCAAACATTGAAAAAATTTCATATAGTTTCTCTTTCAATAGGGTCCTTAGTATAGTTCTCAATTGGTTTTCATGGACTTCCCTAGTCTTTTAATAGATAATAATATCATCTATAAAGACTACAAAAAATTAAACAATGTAATCTATAAAGACTATATTCATTAAATACATGAAGATAGAAGGGGAATTATTAAGATCGAAAGGAATCACTATATATTAATAATGTTCATACCTTTTACATAATTTTATCTTGGGTATATCCTCTATCTTTCCCATCAATTCATAATATCTATAATTAATTTAAATCTCAAGAATGTATTGAGCTCCACATAGTTGACCAAACAAGTCATCGATATGGGGAATATGATAATTGTTCTTAATTTTGATCGTTCTCATCACCCAATAATCAATATAGAGTTTCTTCAATACGTATTTATTTTTCATTGAAATAACATGTACACCCTATGTTGACACACTTGGTTGAATGAAACTCTTATCATGGTTTTCTAGGAGTTGTGACAGGCCATTGGGAGTCATTAATTCCTTATTGGGATATTGAGATTTAATAATTTATAAAACTCATACAACCTAACTAAAAATTTAGTATTTGGAAAGGATGAGTGTCAAATCCATACGTATTATTTAAATGTTCTTTGTTAATTAAATAAACCGAAATTGATTAATTATTTTTATAAAGGGAAAGAATGTTTAGCAAAGTATGGGTTTTAATTAATGAGAGAACACATTCCAGATTCAATGATTTCTAGGTTTCCACACTAGGTATTAAATTGATTATGCGTTCATTTATATTTTCTCTTAGAATTGTTTTATTATTGATCCTTGGTGTTGGTACTCTACCTTAATAATGTGATTTCATCATTGGAAAGGTCATATAGTAACTTTAATAAAAAAACAAGGCAATAAAAAACCCTATTTAAACATAACGAACACATATTTCATAATGGTCATACACAAAATTTCCCAATTAATTTATTTCATGAAATAATACTCTTTGATCCATGTCACTTATAAGATTATACATGATAAAAATCCTTAATTACAAATACTCCTATAATCATTTCACTTGGAATAATGAAAATTACTCACTCTTCTTAGGAATAATGAGAACAAGAAGCATCGATACCTGAAGAAGAATGGAGGAGAAGAGGAGTGGTAAAGTAGGACTTCGGTGGTGTTCATGTGGTCTTGTAGTTTCCTTCTCAATCCCATTGTTCACAGATAACTCATTTAAAGTAGAAAGTGGAATATTTTTATAATCCATTCCATCAAACCATCAGGCAAAAAATGTATTTTTATGTTTCTTTATGTTTTCATGATGTGTAAGTTTACACGATGTGCAATCCACACCAATAGCATATTTTCTTATATTTTTCTATCATGATATTTCACATCAGGTATAGTGTACATGATGTGTAATTAACTTTCACAATGTATATTAAATTCATGACTTTTCTTGAGAGGTAGTATATTTTCTAGAATCTCAAATCATATAATGAAATACAAGATGTATAAATGGGTTTTTCCATTTCAATAGCTCCCTCCATCATCACGTGTCTTTTCTTTTGGGATCAAAAATATGGTGACGCGCTGTTTAAGATCCCATTTTCATCCATTTATTATCCTTTTCCAAATGTTTTCTTTTCTTGAAACACCTCAAAAAACAAGTCAAATTGTCTAAAATTTGGAAATAATAATTGAATAAATATAGAAATTAATTTATTAAAATACCAAAAAACACATACTTGAAAAAAACTTATCTTGTTATTCTTCAATTTTTATAACTCAATTTGGGACATTCTATAGGGAGTATCTGAAATTAGTTTGGAATAAGGTATAAATTCAATTGAGAAATAAACTTCACATTTTGGTGGAAGTTTATGAACCTCTTCTAAAAAATAATTAAAAAATAATCAATCAATGGGAATATCATCGATGTAGAGTTTTTCCCCAATCATTTGGGATAAAAACCCCTTATGAATGGAAATTAGGACTCATAAACATGATGTAATCCCTATCGAAAGTTCACACCTATCATCACATTGATAAATGATCATAGGTTGGTTGGGAATATCAAACATAACTTCCCTTCATAGACAATTGTTGTGGGATTTATGAATATAAATACAATCCATACCTATAATTACCTTAAATTAATCGAGGGGAAGAATTACAATATTTACGAGAAGCATATTCCAAAAAACATTTACCAGATAGAAATATTTTTCATGATATGCGGTTATCATACCATTAAGGGGTTTCACTCATTATTACACATCTAATTGTTTGAGTGGAATATTTATATCCTTAGAAAATTATTTAGATGTAAAATAACGGGTAGATCCAAATCCAAATAAGACATTCGTAATTCTATAGTGGATGGTAAGTATACCTTTAACCAAATCGTTATCGCAATCCTCATCATAAATAGTTATCCCTGGAGAATTCCCATTTTCCCTTTGATTAGTAGGTTTTCATAGATCATAATCATTATACCTCAATACTGGTCATTGATTAGCATAATTCTCATTTTCCATACACTATAATCACTAAAGTGGGGGTGGTGAGTTTTGTGCAGCTTTCTCTCTATTTTCATCATTAGATAACTTCTTCCCATCACTTTAGAAATAAATTTCTCGACGACCTATACATAAAAACATAAAACATTTATTAGTCCCCCTATGTAAATATCCTTAATTTTCCTTTTCACACATAAATCATAAAGGAACACATGCCTTATTATCCCAATGCTTCTTAGATCATCATTTGATCATCTTCTTCCCTTTCTTATCAAAAACCATGGGATCGATACGTATCTATAACATTAATTTCCACATTTATTTCACATAAAATAATCTCTTCATTAATATTCAATCCCCTTATACTTAATTCCCTTAAGAGACTTGGTATTAATCCACTAAATAATAGATCAACCATACTTTCAGTTTGGATGATAATAACAGAAGAATAGCTCACATGTCTTATGAAAATAGCTTCATAGGTATAAATAGATTCATCATAATTTTAACATTACTCAAAGAAATATCTCCTAATATATGTAAGAATAATTTGAGGAAATTACTTATTAAAAAATAAGTTCTTGATCTCTCCCTAATCCATGTAGTCATTTTTTTCCTATTTCCATATATTCTTGATAACAATCCACCAATGATGCACTTTACCTTCCAAATGGTAGAATTCCAAAATGACTTTTCAATATTTCAAACATTGGATAATAGAAAATATCTTTTTAGTGGTATTGGTCCATTGATCAATAAGTACTGGATTAGAAGACTCTTTGAAATAATGGGTACATTTTCTAATGAAGGACTCAACAAAATGTTGTTCTTTCATTTTATCATTTTGAAGTCATGTATGATTAATAGCTTGAGAATGTTTTGTGAACATAGTAATTATATTTGTTCATTCCAAATCACACAACATTTTGGTTCTTAGGATTAAAATCATTTCATTTTCTATCGCACTCATCATTAATGTGGTTCCTTTGAATTCTATTCAATGACTAAAACCAAAAAACATAATGTAAGAAACAATAATCATAGTAACAAAACACATAATCATGAAAATCAATTATAAGATGTCAAAATTATGAAACCTTACTTAATTTATGACACCTTAGGTTTATCCTACTTCATTCATATCCATAAATCCTTCAAGATGGTTCGTAAATAGTTTTTTAATTTCCAAACTGTATCCCCTGGAGATTCAAACAAGATGTTTATATAGGCATGTTGTCATGCACTAGTTCTCGATCGAGTCTATCTCAATAAAACGTTTCTGGGGTTTTTTATCCTAGGTAAATATGTTCTATATCAACATACACTTGTATTATCAAGATATATATGTATCTATAGAAAACCACTTGGCAAATCCTTTACCAAAATTATAGGATATTTTCTCGTACTATGACTCATCAATAAAATTATCCTTATAAATGTCCATCAAGATTTCACCATGGTTTTATCATAATTATTAAAAAAGTTTAACTAATAATATAAATCGATACCAACTATAATGACCTACGCTTAACATATAAATACATTATTTCACTTTTGCAGAATATTTCTTACATTGCACCAATACATGCCTGAGGACCATAATAGTTTAGTTCCTTTGGGGGCTTGAAAACATAAACAGTGGTTCATATATGAGTTATGTCATATCCCACTATTATATTCAAAAATATTAACCATATAATAAATATAATATATAATACATATCTTTATAACTTGGTGAATGGAAATATAAGAAAGGGTTATCTTAGATTCTAAGTATGGATAAACAAGGGTGATACGTCAGCATAACATGAGCATAAGGGAAACAAATGAAAAGAAAATCATGCATATCTATGATCAAAATCTTGAATCATGGAAAAGATATTTGTAATTCATAAGACATAAATCATTAGAAAATCAAACAACATTATCCATGAGAGAATAATACATAGAATATTTGGCATAAACATTAAAAAAGAAAATCATATCTATATTAGTCAAGGGTCACATCCAAGACCATCATATTATAAAAAGTCTTTTAGTAAACATACATCACTCTCCATTACATCCATGTATTACATAAATGGGTTCACATCCCATTCTAGTTCAGTATTACTGAACTAACTTCACATCCCATTCCATCTATGTATTACTAAACTTACATCACTCCCCATTATATTCTTATCTATCTTCTAGGGTATAAATCCTTACCCAATGCACTGAAAGGAGATATATGTCCCACCCACACATAATTAAACCATAAATATGTGTTCTAATAAATCATAAATATTCATCATATCATAAACTATTAAATTAAATTAGTATCATAAACAATTCATCATATCATATCCTATGGAAAAGAGATAGTCTTCATAATCATAACATAATATGTGAAAAGAACGTATTTTTCATAAACATTTAATCTTGGTAAAACATGTGGAAGAGAAATGGGTTTCATAAATATCATTAAATAAAACATAAAGCATTCAGATAAATAATATGAATGGTATTCATGGATCATATCCCCTTTAATGAATTTTTAATACCAACAGATGTCTCTTAGATGGAAAATAATTATGAAATATCATTTAAAAAATTTCTTGAGGAAAATATCTTTTCTTATTAGGAAAAATCTTTTTAAAACATAAATAATTAAAAAAATTATTTTCAAAAAAAACTTGAAAAATATAAATGAATCATAAAATAAGTGATCATTCAAGGTGGAGGAGAATCATTTCCATATTATGCACATTAAAATTAAGGTTCCTTAAATATTTTCTGTAAAATCCAAACAAGCATTGTTTTATTAAATTTTATGAAGATTAATTTAATTATATTTATAAAAGTCAAACATGGGTAAAAAATTATTTAATAAGTCACTACAATATATTAAATAATTTTTTTAAAACATTTTTATAAAATATGTTTTAAAAAAAACAAATTTTAGACCAAATAGATTAATAAAGTAAATTCTTCTTAATAATATTTTCTCAGTTATATTAAGAAAAAAAGAGTGGTAAAATGGTACCATTACGTGAAGATATCATGAATAACCAGATTAGAGGGAATTACATGAGAATTATTTATAGATGGATCATGTGATTTCATCAATGTAAGTGTAATCATAAAAATTCTGATAAATGATGAGCTTGTAGAAATAAACTCTTACCACTTTGGTAACATTGAATCATGATCCCCAAAAGAGAAAAACATTAAATGAATCATAAAATGTCATTAAAATAATTATATTCATGATCTAATATGTAAAATGGGAAATATCTATACAATGTAAAATAATATAGACTCATAACCTAACACGTGTCTCAAAGAAGGAAAATTGAGACAACATTAAATTACTAATTTGGTAACTTTTGAACTATAAAACCAAAAAAGATATATTATTAAATGGATATTTAAATACCAATAATTCCTAGTATAATAATAATAAAATAAATCAATTGTTATTATATACACCATATTCCAGAAATAAGTGCTGAACATGGCATGTGTCTCATAGAAAACAAAAGTGAGATAGAAATCCCTTTCCTTAAGGGTTGACTCACATTGTACTAGTTCAAAACTCATGTATAATAAATATAATTTTATTATAAATTTATAAAAGAACCATATTTTTATATATAATTTGATATATTATTTACTTATGACTTAATATTACTCATATTTTAACAATTCCATGTTAAATTTATGTTTCGGGTAACAACTGCTTTGTTTTTCATTAGTGTTTTCATTTGTTATACTTTTGGTTCCATTATGGACATGGGTAATTTCATTTATATGGTAATGGTAGATACATAGGATAAATTACATGATGTTTATTTTTTCATTTATGGGCTTGAGGGACCATTTCGGTGGCAATTCCTATATTTTCATAGGTATTCCTGGGAAACACGTGTGGTCTTTGATGTGCTGCATTGCCCTCTAGGTCATCTAAACCCCTAACTTAGTCATCATTTCATAACATACAGAATTATAACCATGATAAATATATAATATATATTTATTACATATATATATTTATAATAATCTATAAAATATAGAAATAGGAAATGAAATATACTGTTCATGGAGACAGTAGGTGAAATGTATGCATGAATGTTGTTTCCATTTTCTTGTTGGATTGAAAGAAAAAAAATTATATGATATGTTATCATAAAATAATAATTTCTATATAATATATACCAAATATGTTTATTAAAATCATCCTTAACACACTCTATGTAAAGCGTGAACGAATCACCTCACTTTGCGAGCCGATAGTCTGTCATACACGCAAACAACATTATTGTATTCCCATAAAATAAAAATCCTAAAAGTATGCATGGTATAAAAATTAAAAAATCATAATAAAATAATAAATATCATATATTTATATATATTATGTACATAATTGTTCACACCATTGATTGGTGGTAATGTAAAAACGAATTACATCGGCTTGCGAGACGGTAGTCCTCCGTACACAAGAATGGTGATTTTGTAATACAAGTTATGGTATTATGTGTAGTTATAGGTCATACAATTAACATAAAAACATATATGTATATTTAATACCCTTATTTTATTATATAATTGCAATATAAAAATAATTTAATGGGTTTGAGGTAGAAAAAAAAAATTGATGAATGTTACCAATTCTTTGGGTATCATGTTTTTTTTGCTCAAAATACTTTGGTTGGATTTATACCAAAATTAGGGATTCTAGGGTACATTTAGGTAATTTTAGATAATATTTGGAGAGATATTTTATGAGAAAATGATATTTATAGTTGTGAATTGAGTGGGATAGTGGTGTATTTTTATAAGAGAGGTGAGTGGGAAACTTGTAAATTTTTTAAAGAGAGAATTTCACTTTCATTTTTCATATTCCAAAAGAGTAAACAATGTATAAAGTTTAATCCATGGGTATGATAAAGTAAAAATATTTCCATAAAATAGGTTTTCACATGTTTTGGGTCATTTTTACACCTTATTTTCAATGTTTAACCACTAAGTAATGTAGTTTCTACCTTAATCGTTCTAATTAACTTTAAATTGTTTTCACTAATCACTTTGGGAAAGAATTATTTTCACATTATTTTCACATTATAAATTATTATATTTCCAAATATGAAATCTATTTTTCAAAATTCTGATCACAGAAGTTCAAAATATTAATTTGACATTAATACGACAAACATGTCGATAAAGTTGGGCTTTAATGCAAAAAAGGACAAAAGTTTACAATGTTTTTATATTCAATTTTGATATGAAATTAATTATATTCACATACATTGGATTAGTAGATGTATTATTGATGTAAATATTCATTAAAAAAATTAAATATTTAATTTAACATTATAAATAAATCAAACAAAAATGCAGTTTTCAATTAAAATTCATTATTTTTTACTATTCATCAAAAAATAAATCTTCTCATAAATATAATAAACATTTAACCTATGATAATTTTTAAATTATGAATTAAAAAATTAATATTATTTTATCAAATTAAATTTCAAAAAGGGTCATAAATTAATATTATTATTTTTCATACAAGTCATAAAATCATATTTTTGTGAAAATTGTATTTTCAAAACATATAAATACTTTACTGAAATTTTTTAATATTATTGTCAATATGATTCATTTATGTAAAAAATATATTTAAAATTTAAAATTTATTTTTTACTATTAATTTTTCTATGTATAACATCTAGGTTAAAAAGAACATATATAAATAACTATATTAATAATATATCAAGGTTTTGTTAAAATTCTTTGTCATTTTACATGCAAGCTAACCGAGTGTTGTGTGTGGTGAAAGATAACAATAGGTTTCATGTAAAGAATACTAAGTTGGTTTGTTATTCAATACAATCTATCAATGAAATTTGATTTATTCATAAAAAATTTCAAAAAGCTGATATGTTACATTCTACAACATTAAAATGAATTTCACCCACGGAATTCGTCCATCGAATAAAAACAAATGAGGATACTTCTACCTAATAATAACCTCAAGTTACCATTTTTCTTCCTCAATATAGTGGTTTTACAAAAAAACTATGACCAGTTGAGTGGTCTTGTTTTGTAGATATTTCTATGTAGGATCCAGAATCACCGCCATTTTTTCCTCATAAGAAAGATCATTCTCCAACAATTTGACCTCTGAGTTCAGTACATGTGAAGTGTCAAGTATGTACTTCTTCATGAGATATACATGGAACACATCATGGAGTTGATAGAGGTTTGGTGGAAGAACCAAGAGATATGATACCATCCCAATACAAATGATAATTTCAAAGGGACCGATATACCTAGGGTTTAGTTTCCCTATATTGTAGAATCTCATAACATTATTACATGGATAAATTATTAGAAAAACATAGTCACCAAAATTAAATTATAGATCATTTTAGTGAGTATCAGCATAAATTGATTCCTACTTTTGAGCTAACTTGATATGATGTTGAATGGATCTAACCTTCTCTTCCATTTCTTCAATTATCTCAGGTCTCAATAGATTTCTTTATCTAACTTCATTCCTTTATGTTGTATGACTACATTTACTTATATATAAGGACCCATAAATACCTATATGAATATAGAGTGAAATATATTGTTTTAATAAAACATAACTAGAGGAGGTTGTTGATCCCAACCACCATTGAAATCCAAAGAATAAGATTCGAACATATCCCTTAGGGTTTGAATTGTTCCTTCATACAGACCATCTATATAAGGGTGATAATAAATGATTAAACTCAATTTCATATCAAGGGTCTGCTGAATACTTCACCGGAACTTTGATGTAAACCCTAGATCCTGATTATATGTAATGGAATGTTGTACTACATGAAACCTTACCACTTCATTATTATATATCCTATTAAGATCATCCAGAGTGAATACTTATCTGATATAGATGAAGTGTGATGACATAGTAAGGTGATCTACCACCACCCATATAGCATTATTCCCTTTAGAGTTTTTGGGGTGTCCAATGAAAAAATCCATAGTGATGTTCTCCCATTTTGATTCTGGTATGAGAAATGGATGCAACAACTACCTAGAATTTTGTCTTTTGTCCTTAACTTGTTGACATAACAAGAACTCAGATAAAAAGTCCACAATATCTATATTTATGTCATCCCATTACAATAATTCTTTCAAATATATATACAACCTCATAAATCCCAGATTAATAAATAATTAAGAACTATGATCTTCCTATAATGACTCTTTCTTTAATTCTGGTATGGGAGGAACACGTACACGGTTCTTGAAACCTATCATCCCATCATGATCATGGTTAAAATTAGGAACATTTTAACCTTATTTTTCAACTCTACATCTTCTTACTATGACTCTTTAAAATTCATATGGATAAATGGATGAAAATTCAATTAAGAAAGATAATATTTTCCCCTTTCCTTAAGGATTTCCATATTCTACCTTTTCCAATCTATAAATAGTGGATATTTTGTGATCATCATCATGGATGATTTAGCATGATCCTTTTAAATGAAAGTATCAACAACCTTGTTCTATTTCCTAGGGTGGGAATGTCATGAAAAATCACAATATTTAGTCATTTCTGACCATCTTCTATGAAAAATCTTCATATACTTTAATGTAAATATATTTTTAAACTTTTTTTATTAATATATATATCACATTTTTTCATAGAGATAATTCCCCCATATCTTTAATAAAAATATTTTTGCAGTTATCTCCAAATCATGAGTTGGGTAATATTTCTCATGAACCATCAATTCTCATCAGGTATAAGCTATAACCATTCAATTCTACAAAATAATTTATCATAATCCTTTTCCTGGGTTAATCACATCAAATAACAAACCCTTCGCCATAATAGGGTGAAAGAAGTATAGGTGCACTGACTGACCTTCTCATCAATTTATTGAAACTTTACTCACATTTATCTATTCGTAGGAACATTTATCCATTATATGTCAACATGGTAATAGGATTACATAATCGTGAGAAATTCTCCACAAACTGTCAATAATATTTAGATAAACCATGAATACAATGGATCTCAGTCACCATGGTTGGTCTGGGCCAACATCAAATAGCCTCAATCATTGATGGATATTCTGATACACCATCTGTTGTGATTATGTGACCTAAAAATAAAAACTTTTGTATCCAAAACTCATACATTGTTTTTTTTTCATACAGTTTCTCTTTCCTTAAGGACTTTAGTACAATTCTAAAGTGGTTATCATTCTCTTGCTTTCTCTTTGAATATATAAGAATGTCCTCTATAAATACTACCACAAACTGGTCAAGGTAATCTCTTATGACTTTATTCATTAAATCAATGATGATTATAGGAGAATTTGTAAGACTTAAAGACATCCCTATATATTCAAAGTGTCCATACCATGTACGACATGTCGTATTAGGTATATACTTCATATTGACCCTCAATTGATGATACCCAAAATGATGTTCAATCTTGTAAATGTATTGAGCTCCATGGAGATTATAAAATAAGTTATCGTTGTGGGGAAGAGGATAATTTTTATTAATTGTGATCTTGCTCATATCCCATGAATCAATCCAAAGTCTCCTAAATACATCATTATTTTCAAAAAATGAATAGGTGCACCACAAGGGTTCACAGTTGGATAGATGAATCCCTTATCAAGGTTTTCCTGGAGTTTTTTCTTCAATTCCTGAAACTCAATTGGGTTAATTATATAGGGATTCATTAAAAAATGGTGTGGCTCTATGTATTAATTCTATTGAGAACATAACATCACATTTTCGTGGAAGGCATGGAAATTATTTGGAAAAACATCATCAAATTCTCGAATAACAGGAATATCATGTATGTCGAGTTATTTCCTAACCTTTTCAGATAAAAAACTCTTATTAATGGGAATTAAGACCCACACACTAAATGTAATCTCTATTGGAAGTTCATACTTATCACGACATTGAAATATTCCCATTGGTTGGTTTGGAATATCAAACATAACTTCCCTTACTTGAAATTTAATAATGTATTTACGCATATAAATCCAATACATGATTAGGATGACATCAAATTCAATCATAGGAATAATGTCATGATTTGTGGGAAGCACATTCCCACCAATGTAAACCTGAGAGGAATCATAGACATGATAGGAAATCAACATACCATCAGGGGTTTTCACATCTAATTTCACATCTAATTTCTTGGGTTTAATATTTATACCCTTATAAATTTATTTAGATATAAAATAATGGGTTGATCCACAGTCCTATAATACATTATTAGTTCTAGAGTGGATGGTATGTGTACCTTTCACCATGTTGTTATAACCCAAATCATCAGAAAAAGTGATCATGTGTGATTTCCCCTTGTCCCTCTACTTAAGAGGTTTTTGAATGTTATCATCATCATTAACCTTTCGGTTTAGGAACTGGTTAGTATAATTCCCATTATTCTTACACTTGAAGCACTGAAGTTAGGGATGTGCATTTTTTGAAACTTTCTCTCTATTTTAATCGTTAGCTAACTTCTTCCCATCACATCAGCAATTAATTTACCGATGACCTTCCCTTCTATAGTTAAAAAACTTAGTAGTCCCTCTAAAGAAAAATTTCTCCATATTTCAACCCACACAGAGAGAATAAAGGAAAACTCATATTCTTATCAACATAGTATTGATATTTTCCTTTAAATTCCATCTTCTTTTTCTTGTGAAAAACATGAGATTTATACATAACTCTATCTTCTATTTCAACCTTGATTTCAAATAGAATAATATCTTAATATCCACTGAATTACCTTTTGGTTAAATCCCTTAAAATAGATGGTTTTAAGCCACTAAAAGATCTATCACCCATCCATTTAGGTTGGATGATAATACTTGATGTGTACCTCACAATTCTTGTAAAATTAGCATCAAAGGTACCAATGGATTCATCATCCTTTTTCTTAATCTTGAGTAACTCTTTCTCTTCATTTTTTATGAATAAAATGAGGAAATATCTTATTGAAAAATACTTTTTTGAACTCTTCCCATTCCATGGATTCAATTTATTTCGGTTTCCTAATATTATTGATAAGATTCCACCATTGATCTACTTCACCTTCATAACCATATAACAACAAAATGAACTTTTCAAGATCCAAAAATGGGAGAATGGAAAATATATTTTTAGTGGTATTCATCCATTGTTCAGAAACTAGTGGATCATAAGACCCCATGAATGAAGTTAGATTTTTCCTCATGAAGGACTCAATAGAATGTTGTTCCCTCCTTTTCTCATTTGGAATCCTAGCATGATTTATAACTTGAGAAACTTATGTGATCATATAAATGAGATTTTGAATTCAATATCCCATAAAATTTGGGTTCTTATAAAGAAAGTAATTTCATTTCCCTTTACATTCAACATTAAATTGGTTCTTTTGGGTTCCATCCATTGACTAAATCGAATAATAATAATGTAAGAAACAATAATCATAGTGGTAAACAACATAATTATGAAAATTAATTATATTATATCTAAATTATGACACCTTATTTAATCTCTAACACATTTGGTTTATCCTAGGTCCTTCATATCCATCATATATTTAAATCCTTCATGACTTTTCCTAATGATTTTTTTAATTTCCAAGGCATATCCCCTGAGAGTGTCAAACTAGGTTTGTATCAAGGTTCATTGTTGTGCACCAGTTCCCGATCAATTCTATCTCAATATGGGGTTTTTGGTGTTTTTATCCCTAGGTACATCAATTCTGGAGAAACATCTACTTGTAGTATCCAAACATTAATATATTTCTAGGAAACTGCTAACCCTATACTTTACCAAAATTTGAATACATTTTCCTATAATTTGACACATCCTTAGAATTATCCATATACATGTCCCCAGGGATCTCACCATGGTTTTCCCATCTAAGTTTCAGAAGGTTAACTAAAACTATCCTATGATACCAACTACAAGGAATAAATCTTAATATACATAATTATTTCATTATTTTTATGGAATATTTATTATAATACACCGACACATGAATGGGGACCATAATATTTTAGTGACATTGTAATAATGGAAACATAAACACTGGTCCATATGTGAGCTACATCATCACCCATTATGTAATTCACAACTTGTGACAACTGGGTCCTGGTGATAGCACAGACACCCCGCCTTAACCTGGCCATCGGGTCCTGGCCCACCAGGGGCCACCAGTTGCCTCTCAGACATGTGGGGCCCACCCTAGGGTCTACCCATGTGCCCGAACGGGTCATTTGACTAATGACAGTCCCCACATGCCAAGACATGTCCTTTCCAATGTGCTTTGTCTTCACTCACACACACCCTGGGAAACTTCCCAGGAGGTCAACCATCCTGATCACTACTCCAGGCCAAGCACACTTAACCGTGGAGTTCTAATCAGACAGGCTCCCGAAAAGGAAGGTGCACCTTGTTGACATGAGTCATATCATTTAGTCATTTAACCTTTATCATTTGGAGATGTTACAATCACCCCTCCTTTAGAGCACAACGCCCTCGTTGTGGGCCCTACATCTCAACCCAGGCAGTGCACCGCACTTAAGGCTGGGTACCACCTTTGATACCAAATGTGACAACTGGGTCCCGGTGATAGCATAGACTCCCCGCCTTAACCTGGCCGTCGGGTCCTGGCCCACCAGGGGCCCCCAGTTGCCCCGCAGACACGTGGGGCCCACCCCAGGGTCCACCCACGTGCCCGAACGGTTCATATGACTAATGACATTCCCCATAGACCAACACATTTCCTTTCCAGTGTGCTTTGTCCCCACTCACACACACCCAGGGAAACTTCCCAGAGGGTCACCCATCCTGATCACTACTCCAAGCCAAGCATGCTTAACTGCGGAGTTCTAATCAGACAGGCTCCTGAAAAGGAAGGTGCACCTTGTTGACATGAGTCATATCATTTAGTCATTTAACCATTATCATTTGGGGATGTTACACAACTAGAACCCTTCTTAGACAGATCATAAATAATACACATCTTCATAACCTAGGGAAATTAAACATAAGAAATGGTGAGCTCAGATGATCAGTAAGGGTAAATAGGAGAGATACATAATAATAACATGATAATAAAGATTGAGGACATGAGTATAGAAACTAAGAAGCATATTTTACAAATAAAATATCATAATATTGAATCACGGAATAAATATTGGTAGATTATAAGATGTGAATTGTAAATAAATCAAAAAACATGATCCATGATAGCATAAGACATGGAATTTGGGGCATACACATAATCATAGAAAATAAAATCCATATTAGACAAGGATTACTTCCAAGACCATCATATTGAACAAAGTCATTTACTAAACGAGGTTCACTCCCCATTCCAGCCCTATGTTACATAACTAGGTTAACTTTTTATTACATTCCTATATTACTAAACTGAGTTCACTTTCCATTCCATCCCTGCATTAGAAAATGGATTTCACACCTCATTCAAATCTTTTATATCTCATGAGATATAAATCATTAGTCAATGTATTGATGGAGATATAGGTTCACCTGTCACATTATGAAACCATACATATGTGTGCCATAAGATCATAAAAAATCATCCTATCATAACACAAAAAATGAAATGGGTATCCTAAAAATGTCATCATATCATAACCTGGGGAAAAGAGATAGGTTTCATAATCATAGCATAACCCATGAAAAAGAAGCGGGTTTTCATAATATTTTTATCATGGTACAACCCATGAAAGAGAAATGGGTTTCATAAATATCTTCTCAAAAAAATAATGAATTTAGAAAATGAATATGAATGGTATTTTTGACTTTTGAGATTTATGAAAGGTACATACCATTTAAATTTTTAATCCAAATCCTTAGAGAGACCCTGGGAACGCGCTGATGAACCCTGCTATGAGTCCTAGGAAATTATTAAAATTATTTAAATAATTTCATGGGATTCATGTAAAATATTACATCACTTGCTAGAATATTATTTGGGTTAACAATAATTAAAAATGGATTAGAATGGAAATTAATAATTTTCAAGGGAAATTCATAGAAAATAAAAAGGAAAAAAATAAATTTTAAAATAAATTAGAAAGTGGGTTACGAGAAAAATAAAATAAAAAATAAAATGGGCCTTAAGACATTTTTATTATTTTTCATTTTATTTTATTTTCCGTAATTAATTTTATTTTTATTTATTTAATTTTTCTATTTTATTTATTTCTCTTTTATCCTTTTTTCCTTCTTCTATTAATTTTCTTCTTCTCTCCCACTTCTATCCCCATGGTGTGTCACCCCCTGTAGTGCCCCCCTGGTGCACCTCCTCCTCTTACACTCTCCCTTTAGAAGCCCATTACGACTCCTTCTCTCCTCTGTTCTATAACATCGTTTGATGCACTATGAAGATCTCGATAAGTCTAACCTCACTCACCTATAATCAAATGATCTCATCCACTCTCCATCGTGGAATCTACCGTGGATGGGTTTTACTCGAAATTTTGGTTTTCTAAAATCATCTATTTTCTTCTATTGTAGGCCAAATCAAAGGTCTCTAAATAGAATTAGATCTAATATGATTACAAGGTAGGGATTCTATGATCTTTAAAACTGTATTGTTTTGTTTTTCAATTAGAAACATTGTGTCATTCGTCGGTGCCTACCAGATAATCACAATTAAAGCCTACTAAATTAATTAAACTTCATAGCCTTGTTTCTTGCGACCTTTTCTTAATGCAAACCATTCATAGGTTGTCTCCATACCATTGGACACCCCTTTAGGTGCACCAATATAATCAGTATATTTTACCATTATCCTTGATTATTTAAATTATAAATTACATTCATTTTTTTGATACATGATGGTGAAGTTTAAACTGAATAAAATTATTTTGGATGAATTATTTTCCCTAAATAATTTGGTTATAAGGTTTGTTGGGCGTTGATTTTATTTAAATGTTTTTGCCTATTCTTACTTTGATAAATACCATGTTCTAGTTAACCTGAGTTATGGTGTTGGAATTGATTTTTTATCTAAATGGATGTAATTATGAATTATTATTATGGGATGTATTTGTATATACCTCTCTTGTTGATTGAAGGTATTTGGGCTAGTGAGAGAATATGGATTCTGTATTAAGAATCCACAATTGGACTCACCGTGCTCGATGGGTTAATGTACAATGTGCTGGGGAAGTGATGTATTAGGCTTACAATGCATGGGATCCCCTGTTCTTTTCATATAAATTGAGTGAAACTAGATTCTTAAGCGGAAACTAAGGATAGAACCGTTGGCAAGATGGCTATTCCATGCCTCAGTTGAGGCCCAATCCCTTAAGTGAGATACCTAGTACGGAATCATGGTTTCCACACCACAAGAGATACCTGGTATTCCAAAATGGATATCCTTGGACGGGTTAGGTGGAATTGTATAACTGATTGGATATACTGTAGTGATACCTTCATGACAGGATCAGACTCCACCTCTATATTTCTCAATTTTGTTATAAATCTTTTAGATGTTTTATTATTCCACATAGATTTCCTTATGCCCTATGATGTTTTCTCGTGACTTTAGTGTTCCTAGTATTGACTTATGTATTAGACCCCAATCCAAAGGACAAGCTTGGGGTGTGAACTTTTCTTTAATTTTTATGATAAATAGGCCATGGTAGATATATTTTGATTACCAGGTATCTTGTTCATACATTCAGATCAAGACGAAGAAGGTATTATGTGACGATTTTCCTCTTAGTAACTGAACCATGTTATAGTGATTTTATTTAATTCAAATCCTTGTAATAATTATACATCAACAAACTGCTATGTGTTTACTACACAAAATGAAAAGGTTAAGATACCCTGTGTGTTAGCCTACTAATATTATATCTCACACCATACTAGGGTATCACTTGGTATCCGAGTAGACTTTATGTTCACAAGTATAGATATAGGGAAAATTTCTACTTCCGATGCATGATTGGTTTTCTATTTTTATTAGAATTTCGGGGATGAGGAACAATTCTTGAGATGCCATGTGGTCATTTCAATTTGGTCATTTGATTATTTTTTAGCAAGATGTATGTGGTTATACCCCATACCCGAATAAATTTATTTTTTTGCATTTGGAATCATAGAAATACATCATTATTGGTATTTTCATAATTATTCCAACTCCGTATTTTATTTATTTGTTGGGTCATTTATTTTCGTCTGATGCTGTCTTTTTTTCTTTTCATATTTTGTCTGCTACTTTCTTGATTATAATATTTCCTTCCTCCTTGTTGTACCTTTTTTATATGTGGGAATATTCTTCCCCATGAGCTTACCCAATTCTCTCACTAATAGTCAGAGACCTCTGACATTTGGGGAGATGTGCTTGATGACTTGTGGACCACCTTACTAGAGCTCATTTTCAAGGGCACTAGGGGTGGGATGCCACAAATTCATATCAGAGGTTTTATTTTTTCCTTTTATCATAAAGTTTGGGTTATAAAGGAGACTTGGATAAAGGGATTTAGAGCATACCCTATGCATGGACATAGCTAACCCATGTACAACGGAATCCCAAATTTCATGGTTTGGGATATCAATTATTTATTATACCATTTATTTTTATACAATTTCACCATTGGGTGACACACATGTTTTAGGCTGTTACTGGTATTTTTTATTATTAAGATGATAAATTATCATTTTTTAGCCTAATCACATTAGGGAATTTCATTAACATGAATCATATTAGGAAATGTGGAAATTTAAATTACATTCATATTTCCATGTCCTATCGACTTTCAGTGTGTGCCTGCCTATTTTCATGTGAGTGATTTGGTGTTTAGTTGTAACATATTATAGTACTTGATAGTTATAAATATAAACTATCTACCTTCTATTAGGATGAAATGGTCACATTATGTGGGAATGTTAGACTTTGTATTGAATTAACTAGGCAGCCTTGCACCTTCCCTTTTCTTACTACTACATGACTTATTTTCCTCATCTTCCATAGATCCTCGTCTATAGTGGATGCTTTCCAATTGTAGAGCAATGTCGCTACAAATTCTTCATCTTGTATTCCAGGAGAGTAGTGATGAATAAATTCCAAAGGTTGTAGGTGTGGATCCTATAGTGCTTCCTCCAGTGCCTCTTATAGTTCCTCCTATGGAACCTCCTCCCGACCTTCCACTAGGCACCGATTCTCAGTTCAAGGTTAGTCTTCTCAGATTTATAAAATATGTTCAGAATGTTCTTAAGCCTGACCCGACTATGAAATATCTTACACGAGGTTATCTATAGCATAATACTTCCATCATCTTGGGGGATGGTTGTCCCAATGTTGTAGAGTCATGGATTGAAGCAATAAAATACATCTTTGATCATCTTGATATTATCCCAGAAAGGAAAATCAAACTTTTTATCTTTATTCTTCGTGAATCCCCCAATCCTTGGTGGAATGTGATTTCTTAGTCATATCAACACAGAGATATGGTTTGGAAAGACTTAAAAAAACGTTTAATTATCACTTCCTCCTACAGGTTCTGAGAGAAGATATTTCCATGGAGTTTCATGCATCTTTATCAGGGATCTATGATAGTGTTACAATATTCTACTCATTTCACTGAGCACTAAAACATTTCTCCATCTCTGATCAGTGAAACGTAGTCATTTGTGAGAATATTTGAGGATGTAAATGGGTATGAAATCTTCTCGTAGGTGAATTTATTTCATTTTAAAACCATTATAGGGATCGTGAATCATGCCCTAATTATGGAATGAAATCTCAGGGTAGATGATCTTATGATCCATGGTGGACCAGTTTAGAAGAAGAGTAATAGTTATTTATATAGTATGAAGCTCCACATTGAGAGTGTACATGGGGGAAATTCTATCCAGATGACATATAATTATAGGACTATCATATGTCATTAGTGTGGAAGAAATTTCCATAAGAAGTCTCAGTGCTCAAGAAACCCATTAGAGTTCCAAGATTGAGGCAAATGGGTCACCTTTTGAATTTCTCCAATTATTTTCCTTAAACATCTAGTGGAAGAGGATTTTTTCAGCACCTCCATCAGGTATAGGATCTATAACTCCACGTCAAGTAGGGAGTTCATTTTTTATTGTCCAATCAGGCTAAGGATATGGATGTTGTGGTGTAGAAATACATTTTTAGAACATCAGCATCAACAATGTGGGCCTGCTGGGGCTAGTCAGGTGGCATCTCCAGGTCGAGAATCAGGAAATATCTATGTAGTGCATCTAGTGAAAGTGGATTATATTCCAATTCCATCTGTGGTTATAGGTACTATATTTGTAGCTTCTACTTTAGTTTCTTCCCTCTTTTATACAGGTTCCCTGTACTCTTTCTTATCTACACCAATTGTTGAGTGTTTTAGTCTTACTATCAATTACATATATGAAATTATGTCTCTCGATGCTCATTTGTGGTTCAGGATAGAGGGAATATGTCAGTTCCAAGAGTTCCCCTTGAGATAGTTGGTGATGGTTTCTTTTGGATTTATATGTCCTCGAGATGACCAGATTTGATGTCATTCTCAGAATGGACATGCTCATTATTTATCCTGACAAATAGTATTTCTATCTCCATTGAGTTTCATTCACAAAACCCAAGGGAATTACTTTAATACATAAGGGAAAATGGTATAGCTAAGAAAATTGTGCTAGACCCAAGCTTTCTGAGCTAGTTATGGTGACAAATCAGTTATCAAGTCTCTTTAAGAGTGATCAAGAATTATAGTTAGTGTTTTTTCCACTCTTTGTGGATCTTTTTAGGGACATATTCCCCAATGATTTCTCTGGCTTACCACCTATGAGGTATGATGAGTTCACTATCTAGCTAATGTCAGGTGCAACACTAGTGTCAAGTCCTCTGTATAGCATTATGCCAGCAGACCTACATGAACTCAAGAAGCAGCTTGAAGATCATGAGGCAATGGGTTTCATCAGACCTAGTCCATCACCATGGGGTTCAACATTACTTTTTGCCAAGAAGGTGGATGGTTCCCTCAGATTGTGTGGGTATTAACATTGGAAAAACCATATTATGGTAAAGAATTGATATTTTTTGCCTCGTATAGTTGAACTCTTCAACTAGATCGGAGGATAAAATGTTTTCTCTAAGGTCAATCTGAGGTCGGTCTATCATCATGTGCTTTTGCGGACATCAAATATACCATGTACCACTTTCTGGAATAGGTACGACTTATATGAATTTTTGGTTATTTTTTCTAGTGTGATGAATGTGCCAATAGTTTTCATGGCTATGATGAATTGGGTTTTATACCCATTCCTCGATTCCTTTGTGGTAGTCTTCATAGACAACATGTTATTGTATTCACACTCCCGACACAACCATGAAACCCATCATGAGATCATGCTAATCACACTAAGAGTGCACCAGTTGTACATAATGCTTAGTAAATGCCACATTTGGATCAATAAGGTTCACTTAATGGGTCATATCTTATCTAATATAGGCATATCAGTCAACCTAGAGAATGTGAGTGTAGTGGTTTCCTGGGAGCAACCCATGAATGTTTTTGAAATCCTCAGTTTCTTAGGTCGTATTGGATATTATGGAAGATTCATCAATGAATTCTCCTACTTAGCAGTGCCTCTTACAACCTTGAATAAGAATGGTGTGTAGTTAATATGGTCTGATTCTTATGGAAAAGAATTATAGGAGTTAAAAGGAAGACTCACGACTAATCTGATCCTAATTATTCCAGATCCAAGAATTAATTATATTGTTTACTACAATTCTATAGGAATTGGACTAGGTTAATTCCAGATGTATGGTGATCGAGTCATGTCTTATGGATCCTGCTAGCTGATGCCACATCAACAAAAATATCCTACACACGATCTGTTGTTATCAGTTGTGGTTCATGCTCTATGTTGTTGGATACACTACTTGTTGGGAGAAAGGATCATTGTTTACACTGATCATAAAACATTGAAATATATCTCCACACAGTAAGACTTGAATTTTTTGTTCCTTTGGGGGGTCGAAAAACTATATTCATTTGATTTTTATCTTCCTTACATACTTGGTAAGTGAAATTTCAGGGTTTATGATTTGACCCACAAGACATAGAAGCAAGACATTCTTCCATCCATCAGTGAGTGAAAGATGGTGTATTTGTTTTCTGATATGCATCTAGAGGTTAATAAACAGCACTGAGAACCATTTATATCACCTCTTATAGTGACTTCCTCTCTTTTAGATCATGTCTGAATGTAACATTTATCTAATACAGAGGGATTTTTTTGAGGTAAATCATCACAGGAGAGAACATGCCTCCTCTTTGGGGTTTTGATGGAAGAAAATATCTACTCTATCATGCATGAGTATGGGAACCTTTTGATATTTGGGAAGAGATATGGAGGGAATCTCATGCCTCTGTTTGGGCAGTTAATATGGGAATTCCAAAGATATAAAAGGATATGAATCATCAGTAATGGTATCAATGTATAAAAAGGAAAATAGAAGGTTTCATTACTCAGTGATCCACCTATTATCAGGTGAAGGCAGATCACCAACGACTTACAAGAATTATACAACCTCTATAGATACCTAAGTTTAAATGGATGATGTCAACATGAATTTTTTTACAGTATTTTTAAGATATCCTTGAGGAAGTGATGTAGTATGGGAGATCTTTGATAGGTTGACCAAAGTCATGCACTTCCTACCAATCCAGGATACCTTCTCTATTGATGAGTTGGGAAGGCTTTATATTAGGGTGATAGTTTACTTCATGACGTGCCTCGTTCTATCATGTCAGACGAAGACACCCATTTCACATCATGATTCTAGCAAGGGTTATAGAATGAACTGGTTTCATAGGTACTTTTGAGTACTGAAAATCACCCCTAGACTGACAGGCAGTCTGAGTGGACCATTTAGGTGTTGGAGGATATGTTGCAGGCATGTATCCTTGATTTTAGTATCACTTGGTAGGAACATGTCTCTCTAGTTGATTTTAACTATAATAATAGCTTCTATACCACTATTCAAATGGCTCCATGTGAGGCCCTCTATGGAAGACAATGTTGTTCACATCTATGAAGGCTCGATGCAGGTGAGTCAGCTCTTATGGGTCCTCATCTTGTTCCAGAGACATCTGATCATGTCATGATAATTTAGAAGAATATATCTACATCTCAATCTAGACAAAAATATTATATTGATCATCATCATAGACCTCTCGAGTTCTAGCTGGGACATCAAGTATTTATTTGTGATTGTTTAACGTTGGGTCATAGGTGAATCAGAAGATAGGTAATGTTATCAAAGAGATATGTCATCCCGTTCAAGATAGTGGTGGGATTTCTGCTTGTAGACTATTGGTTTCTATTAACTATGAGGTACCATGCCATTCACAATGTCTTCCATGTATCTTAGAATTGAAAATTATCGTCCAGACATGTCTCATTAGTTTGATCCCGACAACATCGAGCTTCAGGTGGATGCATCCATTAAGGAGCATCCTATCTGTATCATTGATCATAGCACAAAGGTTCTCTAGGGAAGGTGAGTCCCTCTGGTATGGGTGTTATGGAAACACAAATGCATTCAAGATGAGACCTAGGAATGGGAGACTGATGTCAGTGTGCAGTGGCCAAAACATTTCTCAGAATACATTCCACTAACCTTGGAAAGGAAACACAGGGATGAGTTGTCTTAAGAAGGGGAGGTTGTAATGTAATGAAATTATGTAAGGTAAAAACCCTTTAAATTTTTATTCAAATTCATTAAAGTAACCTAGGATGCACATCTGCGCACCATGTTGTGGGTCCTGTGAAACTATTAAAATTATTTAAATAATATCATGGGATTTATGTAAAATATTACATCATTCCCTAGCATAATGTTCATGTTCAAAATAATTAAACGGGTATTAGAAAGAAAATAAAATAATTTTAAATGAAATTAAAATAAAATAAATGTGGATAAAAATAAATTTTGAAATAAAATAAAAAGGGAATTACGAGAAAAATGAAAATAACTAAAATGGGAATTATTATATTTTTATTTGTTTTCTATTTATTTTATTTTACATCCTTTTATTTTATTTTAGTTTTATATATTTTCTCTATCTATTTTCTTTACTTTACATGTTTAATTTTCTTTTTTCCTTCCTCATGTCTTTTTTTCTTCTCTCCCGCTCATTCCCACTTGGTGCGTCCCTCCATCCCCTATAGAACTCTCCCCCTTGGTGTGCCTCCTCCTCCTCCAATCTCCCTTAGAAATACCACTACGACTCTATATGTCCTCCATTTCCAATTTCATTTGATGAAATATGAATCTCTCACTAAATTTATCCTCATGCACTAAGAATCCTAAGATCTCACCCACTCTCCGTCGTGTAATCTGTCGCGGAATGTTTTTACCCAAAATTTGGTATTTTCTAAAATCGTCTATTTTATTCTAAAATAATTCAAATCAAAGGTCACCATGGAGTATAGGATCTACTATGATTATGATGTAGGGAATCTGTGATCTTTTCCACCATTTCATTGTGTTATTCCATTCACATTGTTGTGTCATTCATCGGTGCCTACCGATGAATCTCAATTAAATATTGTTAATTTATTTAAACTACTTAGACTTGATTCTTGCTACCTTTGCTTAATGAGAACTCTTCATAGGTTTTCCCCATGCCATTGGAAACCAATTTAGGTGAACTAAAATATTTGGCCTATTTTACTATTATTCTTGATTCTTTAAATTATCAATTATGGTAATTTTTTTGATACTCTTGGTTGAAGTTTAAATTGAATAAAAATATTTATGCAGAATTATTTTTGCCTAAATAAGTTGGTAATATGGTTTTATGTTCCTTAATTTTATTTAAATATTTTTGAATATGAATATTCTGATAAATTCCATGTTATGGTTTACCTGAGTTACAATGTTGTAATTTAATGGTTACCTAAATGGCTGCAATTATGAATGCTTACTTTGGGATGTATGTGAATGTGTCTATCTTGTTGTTTTCAGGTAATCGTGATGGTGAGAGAACATGGGTTCCATATTAATAACCCTCAATTAGACTCACCGTTCTTGATAGGTTATCATATGATGCATCAGGGAAGTGATTTTTGAGGTTCAACAAGCATGGGATCCCTTGATCATTTCATATAATATTGAGTGAAATCGATTCCCTAAGGGTAAATCGATGATGGACCCTTTGGAAAGATTGATACAGCAAGCCTTGTTTGAGACTCAATACCTTAAGTGTGACACTTGGTATAGACTCATGGTTACCGCACCACAAGTGATACATAGGATTCTGAAATGGATAGCCTTGGATGGGCTTGGTGGTGTTGGATAAGTGATTGGATATACCATAGTGATACATATAGGATGAACTCGGACTCCACCGATATATTTCATAATTTTTTTATAAATGTTTGAGATGCTTTTAGTTTGTAGCATAGATTTCCTTATGACTTGTGATGTTTTCTCATACCTTTAGTGTTCTAGATATTGACTTATGGATTAGATCCCAATCCCAAGGACAAAATTTGGCTTTTCACATTAATGTAATTGTTATAATACTTAGGCCTTACTAGATATATTCTATTTACTATGTATCTTATTCAAACATCCAGCTCATGCCAAAGAAGGTGGTATGGGATGACTGTCTTCTTGGTAACTCGAACCACATTACAATTTTTTTATTTAATTAAACTGATTGTAATCATTATACTTTGACACACATTTATTTTCTTACTACACAAAATGGAAAGTTCTAGATACCTTGGGTGTCGTCCTACTATGATTATATTTCACACCATAATTAGCCATCATTTGGTACCTGAGTTGACTTTATGTTTTCTGTTATGGATACGGGGAAGCATGCTGCTTATGATTCTTGATTTCTTTTCCATTTTAAATGGAAATTGGGGGAAAATGATCGAGCCATGATCGATATTCCATGTAGCAGTTTTTGTTTATTCTTTTGAGTATTTGTTAGCATGCAATCTATGGTTGTACCCTATACCCTAGTACTTTTATTTATTTATATATTGCATTATACAATGACATAATTTCTAGCATTTTTATAATTATTCAACTTATACATTTTATATATCTTTTGTGTCATTTATTTTCTTTTTATGTTGTATATTTTCTTTTCTTATTGATTCCACTACTTGTTCGATTATATTATTTCCTTCTTTTGTGCTATTAATTTTTCCTATGAGTTCATAGTCTCTCCGTGAACTTACCCAAGGCCCTTGATCCTATTCTATAGCCTCTGGAATTTTGGGAGATGTGCTTGAGGTCTTGTGGCCCACCATCTTGGGAGCCATTTTTTAGAGGCACAATGACTGGGACTCCACATTATTATTGGATAATATCCCTAGTAAGGAATAGGTTATACCAAAAGATGTCATCTTACATGGAATATAATTTTTAATGATCATTTAAACCATTTTATGAGGAAAATATCTTTTCCATATCAGAAAACTCTTTTTAAAACAATTTTTTCTTAAAAACTTTTATCTTTGAAAATAAACATGAAAAATTATATGGTACGATTCGATGTAGTGATCGGTCATGGTGACATAGAATTCTTTATTTTTCATACAGGTTAGAATGATATTTCTTTTACATTTTCTATAAAATCCAAACAGACATTGTTTTGAAAATACATGAATATTTCTTTCAAACAAATTTTTAAAAAATCCAAACATATGTAAAAATTTCTTTTAAAAATTCATTGGAAATATTAAATATTTTTTGAAAAACATTTTTTGGAAACATATTTCTGATCAAAGAGAGAAATAAATTTGGATTTTCTTAAAAACATTTTTCAATTATATTAAGACCTAAATAGTGGAAAAATGGTACCATTACCTGAATATATCATAAATCAACATAGTATTAGAATATTATTTATAATTATTGAGATATGGATAAAAATATTTCATAATTAAAATAATAATCATAAATAATCTCGACAAATGATGAGTTTGTAGTAATAATATATTACAACATTGGTAACTATAAATCGTAATAACAGTGATATAATAACATTAAATCTGGGTAGGGATGAATTTCTAAGTTTCTGTAGTAGGTACTATAGCAGGGCACTGTAGGGGGGCACTGTAGCATACACTGTAGCAGCGGTGGAACTATTGCAGCGGTAGCACTGTAGCGGCGGAGGAACTGTTGCAGGATACTGTAGCGGTGGCGGGTACAGTAGCAGGTAATGTAGTTGTGCAGGTACTGTAGCATTACTATTCACAGAGGGTCCTTTGGGCCAAAAAATGGGCTTTCAAGCCTTATATTAGGGGCACTTGGCCTTGGGCCTTCGGGCTATGTATTGGGTCTCCCTCTACCCTCTAAAGAGGTCTTTGCTTTAATAATAAATTGAGGATTAAGCCCCAACCTTAAAAAAAATTATATATCATGTAAATGAGGTCTTATAAACACCTTATAAAAGAATATAGGTGTATAACATAACATGTTCCTCCAAAAAGAAATATTAAGACAAAATTCCCTTACCGATTTGGCAAATTTTTAATTATAAACCTCATAAAAGAGAAATATAAAAAATAGATATGTAAATACAAATAATTATTTTTATAATAATCATAAAATTTATTCATGGGTAGTATAAACACCACATACAAGAAATTGGTGGGGGAACATGGCCTGTATCTCTTAGAAAATAGAAGTGAGATGGAAATCCCTTACATTAAGTCTTTACTCATGTCGGATTTTATCAAAACTTTTGTATAAAAAATATAAGTTTATTATACATATATCAAATAATAATATATATATTATACCATATGTTATTTACTTATGTCTTTATATTACTTACATTTAAATAATGTTAAAGTTATGTTTCGTGTAATAATCGCTTTGTTTTTCATAAATGTTTTGACTCATTATATTTTTGGTTCTATTAACTAAATAATTATTTCATAATCCTCATATTTATAAACCTTATATAAATAACATATATATTTATTATATATATGTATTGATAATAATCTATAAAATATAGAAATAGGAAATGAAATACATCGTTCATGGAGATGGTAGGTCGTATGTATGAATGAACAATGTTTACATTTTCTTATCAGATTGATTGAAAGAAAAGTATATTATATAGTATCATTAGAGAATAGATTTCTTTTCATATATATCACATATTTTTATTAAACCAGTCATTAATACATTCTATGTAAATCATGAATGAATCACATCGCTTCGTGTGGCGGTAGTCCGACATATACAAAAACTGCATTATCCTTTTCCCATAAAATAGAAACCATGAATGTGTGTGTGATATACCAATTAAATAATACAAATAACAAAATAAAAATAATAAAACTAATATATAAATTGTATTTACATTATTATTCCCATCCTTGAAAGGTTGTAATGGAAAAAACGTACGATATCATTTCGTGAGGCGGTAGTCCATCGTACATAGAAACGATGATTTCATAACTCATTTGATGGAAGTGTGTGTGGATTTAGTTTTTCCCTTAAAAATAAATTATATTTAAGATAATTAGGTTATTATATACACCATTTATATATATAATCAACATTGTTTGAGGAAGAAATAAAAAAATGTTTGTTGATGAATATTACCTCTTCTTCGGGTATCCCCTTTCAGTCTATAACAAATGCCTTCATTAGTTGGATTTCTGACCAAAGTAAGGCCTCTGTTATTAGGGTAGGAATGTTGGGAAGATATTATTATGGGTTTATCTGTGAAAAAAGGATTAATATGTTTTAATATAGGGTGATATAGGGTTAACTTGTTATAAGGGAGGTGAGTGGAAATCATTAAAAAATTTAAATGAGAGAATTTCACCCATGTTTTCCATTTTTAAAAAGTATAAAATTGGATAAAATTATTGATTTATACATGAAAAGGTCTTAATATTATTATTAAATGGGTTTTAGATAAGTTTTGGGTCATTTTTACACCATATTATTATGTTTTACCACTAAGTTATCTTGTTTTTAACTTAATCATTGTAATTAATATTTAATTTATTTCACAAATCACTTTGGTAAAAAATTAATTTTAATTTATTAGAGACTATAAATTATTCTGATTCTAAATATGGAATCCATTTTTCTAAATTCTAATCACATAAGTGGATAAAATTAATCTAAAATTAATCCCGCAAAAGTGTCAAGAAATCCGGTTTTTAAAGAGAAAAAGATCAAAAGTGTACAAAGTTTTTATATTAAATTTTGATATGAAATTTATTAAAATTATATAAATTTTATTAATATATATATAATTTTAAAAATTATATTTTAAAAACAATTTAAAATCTAATATATCTTTATAAATAAATTAGATCAAAATTCAGTTTTCAATTAAAATTCATTATTTTTCACTAATCATCAAAATATAAAACATTTCAGAAAAATAATGAAAATTAAACCTAAAATAATATTAAAATTGTTATTTAAAAAATGAAATTTATTATATTTAATTAAATTTCTAAAATTGTTAAAAATTAATTTTATTATTGTTCAAAAAAGACATAAAAACATATTTTTGAGAAAATATTATTTCCAAAGCATATAAAGGATTTACTAAAAATTATTTATTTTATTATCAATATGATTCCTTTATGTAAAACCATTATAATTAATATTTAAAAATTATTCATTACTATTCATTTTTCTAATTCTAATAGCTCGGTTATAATGGACACATATAAATAACAATTTTAATAATATGTTGAGGCTTTATTAAAACTCAATGTTGTGTGTCATGCAAGCTAACTGATTATTTTGTGTAGTAAAAGATAACCCAAGGTTGTGTGTAACACAATATTTGATTGGGGTAGTTTGTAACATAATCCATCAATGAAATTTAATTTATTCTTATAAAATATTTTAAAAAACTCTTGGTGCTATAAATCCTTTGAATATGGAGGAAATTGAAAGGAGGCCTAAATCAACAACTATGATGGAGATCCGTAGTTTCCATGGATTAGATGGGTAATATAATCAATATGTGAAATACTTATCATGATTTTAAATACCATTCTCTAAGATAACTATAAATGGAGTAATGTTTTTCTGTACTGATGAATATGAGGATATCTTTATAGAGTTAAAGAAGAGGTAAATCACTGCAACTATGGTCCCATTATCCACCGGTTCGAATCGTTTTTGACAAAAAAATGAATCCAAGAATGGATTGGGTTGTGTACTCATTAAATATGAAAAATTGATAGCCTATGTCTCCCGCCAATTGAGAATCCATGTGCATAACAACCCAAATAATGATCTATATTTTGTTGTAGTGGTATTCACATTGAACATTTAGTGACGTTATCTCTATAGGATGAAGTGTGATATATATAAGAATCATAAAATCCTAATGAAATTATTCACACAAAAGGATATGAATATTTTCCAATGGATCTGGTTCGAGAAGATCAATAAAACTGATTTTCATTCAATTTCCATCCTGGGAAGGTAAACAAAGTGGAATATTCTTTGAGCATAAAGGATATTGAAACCCTATTCACAATGAGGATTGAATGGGATAAAATGTTCGTGGACATGAAAAAGTTTTACATGGTAATCATAAAATGGAATTCATCCTATATTTCTTAAATAACTTCTCACCCATAAATTCATTATAGGACAAAGAGGCCCAAAAAATCGATGAGGAGCTACAGAAAAAGATAGTGAATATTCTAGAGATCAACTTTTTTAAAGATGGAGTTTTAGGGTTTGGTACCTAAATATTTTTCCCATAAAAAATAAAAATAAATGGTGATCTTCTGTATGATGAACATAGCTCATTCATCTATACTAATTCAGGACGAACTATGATTTATAGAGACTTGGAGAAAAAGTTAGGGCGGGATAACATAAAGAAGGATATTGAATAATTTTTATCTCCATTCTTGGTATGCCAACAAGTCAAGGATTAATGAAGGAAGTATAATGGTATGACGAAACCATTTCCCATAACAGTAAGTGAGAAAACATAAACATGTATTTCATTTTAGGTTTCCCTAAGGAATCTGAAGGCAATAACACCATCTAGGAGGTAGTTGATCACCTTACAAAGTCAACCCATTACATTTATCTCTAGGAATATTTATCTCTTAACCAACTCTCCGTGATATACATATGGGGAGTGGTAAAATTATATGGACTTCAACACTCCATTATATCTGATCGAGATATAAGGTTTTCATAAATTTTCTAGTGAATCCTTTTCCAAGTGTTGGATACAAAGATGACTTTCAATACTACTCGTTCCCCTTAGCATGATCATTATAAAATTAATTTTCAAACACTATATTATTTTATGAGATTATTTTCCATGGATTTCCAAGTATGTTGGGATCAACACCTTCCCCAAGAGGATTTCTAAAATAGAAATGGTTTTCAATATATAATTAAAATGGAACCTTATGAGGATCTATATGGGAAGAGGTGTTGGAATTCAATATGTTGGGATATTGTTGGAGAGTGGAAGATTGTGGGGATTCATCATATCCATGTGATAACAGATAAAGTTCAAATTATTCACCATTATATGAAATCTTCATAATGTCGACATAATAGTTATGTACACAGTCATCAATGAGGCAAGGAGTTTGAGGTCAAAGATTAGATTTTTCGTTTTTATATTCTCATGGAATAATCTAATGAGGTTTGGGAAGAATGGAAAGCTTATTCCAAGATACATCGAACCATTTAAAATCCTTGATCACATCGTAGTTGAGGCCTACCAACTAGCCCTCCTACAAAGAATATTCCTAGTATATTATGTGTTAGGTTTACCCCTTATGAGGTAGTGAAAACCATACACCTCACATGTTCTAAATCAATTAATACTACCCTTGGAGGATGATATTTCATATGAGAATCAGTCAGAGGAGATCTTAGATCCTAGAAACAATGTTCTATGAAACAAGAAAACTCAAATGTTTAAATTATTATAGTAGAACCACAAATTTGAAAATGAAACTTGGGAACCAGAAGAGATGATGAAATAAAAGTATCCTCATCTCTTTTATTGTATGAATAGAAATTTCAAGGGAGAAATTTCTGATGTGGGATGAATTTAACAACTTAAACCTTTATAAATGAAATTACCCTTTTGAATAAATTAATTTCTTATTAATTAATGTAGTTATTGAAAACACATTCACTATTTTGGACCATTATAAAATATAGATTATCATATTTAAAATACAGGTAATCATATTAACCATTGATAATATAGTCCTTATATCGTCAGTATTTTAATTATTAAATATTAAAGGTTATGGTAAATTATAATTTACATGGATGGAATAAGTGATGTTCATGACTAGTATGATTATATCATATGAATCCCAATAATCAAGGATTTCAAGGGAGATTATATCGTTGTAATTTTCCATTGACCAAGCCTAAGATGAAATTCAACTACTGAAACATGAATGAATCGAATTACGAGATAAGTTTAAGCTTATTAAGATAACAACCCAAATCATGTTTTTGAACCACCCCAAGAAAGTGTCACCATCACACACAATACCCTTAGGGAGTACATTGGTGTAATAAGATTTCTTCTCTCTAGACCCTAGTAGTAAGAATTTATATTTTTACTTATTAATAAAATATTGATTATATTTCCCCTTTTCATTGTTACTTTATATATTCAATTATATATGAATTAATGAAAAATAGATTTTAATACGAAGAACCTAAAAGTTCATTTTTTAAAAATATATAGTTTAACATTATTTTTAATAAAATCAGGAATTTTGAAATAAATATTACTATAAAATAATGTTTATATAAATAAAAATGACTATATAATTTAGTGAATCCCAATATAATCTTTATAAGGGTCAAATAATTGTTATTTTCATAAAAAAATGTATTTTAATTTAAATGATATTTGTTATTTTAATGTGTAAATTCTCATATTTATAGAATAATTATAGAAAAATAAATATGATTTTGAATTCATCATGTTGAAATTATTCAATAGGGGGTCTGTCAGAATGTTTTGAGACAACCAAATTTTGAGTAAAAATTAAATATTATATAAATATAATTTTGATATTATGACATCAAAATGGAATAAAGGTGAGGTAATAAATTATATAAATGAAATACAAGACCAAATATACACTTCCAATTTAAAATTATATTTTTTGAACTTATTTGTTAAATTTTATAAACCTTTAATGAATCATCCAAAACTTTTACTATATTTTTGGGTTTTAAAATGAATTATTAATGAAGAAGACTATATTCCACATCACCAATGCTATTATTTTGAGGAGTTAAGTTATGATCCATATAAAATATTGAAACCCCGTTCACATTGATTGAAACCATGTGAAATATAATAATACGGATTTTGATTTTTGTTATTTTATAAAATAGACTCCAAAACCTAAGTTTGGAAACTAATGAATACCTATCCTCTCATTTTCTATAAAACCCACCCAACATATAACTAATCTTAACTAAACACCCATTGAGAATGAATTTCCTCCCCTATACCTCTCTAAATCCCCCACAGTGTGTTCCCAATCTCTTAAAAAGACAATCTTAGGATTTTAGAAGCACCCTCCATAGGTAAGGGATTCTATCCTCCTTTTTATTCAAGAAATTTATTTTTACTATTTCATTTTATTTCCAAGAATTCATATTTGAAAGTGATTTTACACATACCTTTTATAGTGATTTAATTTCTATATAATGATAGGACGCAAATCACTCTCATTAAACCCTTCAATGAGTCGTTATGTACACCTGTTATAAAGCTGAAATTGTCATACAATTTTTTTCTTAACAAACATTTCTCTAGTAAGTACTAATCCTTGTTTCAAGACATGGTTATTCTCCTAGATTTACATATCCATAATTTATTGTGGACTTCCATGTATGTAATCCACACTCCATAATCATGGAAATAAAAGTGATGAATGTTTTTTTTGTATGATATATGTGGCACACTAATGCATATACATTATATGACTGTGTCAGTTGGGATCATAATTATATAGCCTTACAATTCATTAGGTAATTATTTTATCTCATTATATAACATGTATGTTTAATGAGATGTTATCCTATGCACACTATGTTATTATGTATCGGTGGATGGCCTTGACTTATACTTGTGGTGTAATATTTTATATTGTTATCATATTCCTTTGCTTCCTTGATATTTTCATTGTATATCTTGCTTATTTGTTCTCATTTATGATCCTCACCCCTTTTATGCCAGTTTTGTTAAATTCCAACCAAGGCCCCACTAAACGGTGCCATGATCCAGTGGGTACATGGAATCAAGCATGTCTCCTCGTATTCTAGAGGATAATGACTAGTTAGGAGGGTCTAAGGTGGTGTGATAGGGAGATTATAGCCTCATAATCAGAGAATAGAACAACGGTATTATAACATCAATAAAAAATGGAATCATATCAAATAACTTAACATCAAAAGGTAAACATAAAAAAGACTGTAGTAAGAATAATATCCAAGCCAAGGTATCATCATATACAGTGATGTATGTCTTGTATCTATAAAAAATGGAAGAAAATACATGGAAATAGGTATCCAATAGAATACATGGGTCAAAAGTTCAAAATACCAAGATGAACAATCTTTATATAGCACCACGATCATAGCTTTGTCCTATGATCCCATTCTATTTTTCACAATCAATCAAGCATCATAAAGATGGCACATACCCCATTCCATACCTTCATTAATGAACTATTTCTAGGTACCCAATGACAATGTGAACAACGTGTGAGATAAAAATCAGTAGGTAACCACCAAAAGCGTCTATAATAAGTCCATTATATGTATATAATAAAAAGTAGTGTATAATATATATAAGAAATACAAATTAATAAGCAGGAGTTCAACTAATATGAAGAATAAAGTGATACATGTAAGTTTGATACTATCCATCATACCAAGGCACACTGTAAAACAAAAACTGTAAACATGGGATAACTATAAATCATGATCAACATCCCCTACAGCCTATACTGAGTATTATAATGTCATACCCAGTGGTCAGGATCCAAGTTATTAAAAGTGAATGAATATTCAATGAAATTTTTCATGTAATCAAGTGTTAGGCCTACATGGGTCATATCCAAGGTATAAATGACCAATTCATCCTCATCGTGACAGGCATACCTGGTCCATATCCAAGGTATAAATGACCAATTCATATACATCGAGCCCATAGAGAATCTCCATATCAAACTCTATAAATAATTGAATTGATCCCAATGATCATGTCCATAGAACATGTACAAGGTGGTCCAAGCAAGCCTAATCCAAGGAGTATAAATATATGAGGCATCAAAAGTAATCCAAATCCATGGAGTATAAATATCCATGAAATCCAAAATAATCACGATCCTTGGAGTATAAATGTACATGGAATCCAATTTAATCATAAATACTTCATTAATCAATTCCTAACCCATTTCATAAACATATACAAGCCATAAGTTCATCTAACCCATTCCACCTTTTCCATTTAAACCCTTTTAATAACATGTAATCACATATAAAAGTGGTATATTCCCTATCTTAATATATCATTAAATTTGATAAGGATCTTAAAAAGATGGTGAGACCACCCACACCCAACGACATTCTATATCATGTGAAAGATACATAAACATACCTCATGGGTGGTATGGGTTGAGGATGACAACCACAAACCATATCATGTAAAAACATAGGAAACCTATTAAGGTTTAAATATTTCAAATAAAGAATTTAATTAATTTAGGAGGAATTCTCAGAAGGTCTGGTGTGGAACACAATAACAACTAGCTATAAAAAACTAGAAATTGCAGGAAAATGTATTGACCACCTACCTTATGTAGATGGTGGAACACTCATCCAATAATAGATCCTAACTCAACCCAAATATGAATAAAATAGAGTAATGTAAAAATATACTGAAAATAGATAATATTATCTTACAAAAAAATAGTGTCACTTATATCAAGGAAAACATAGAAAGGAATGATAGTACTGAAGAACTCAGCAGTGTAGATCCACTATGATGAAAGGATCTCAAATCAGATGTTATATGATGTGACTGGATAAAATCCTAGGTTGAAGGCTTAAGGAACTAAAACTGGAGGATAAAAACCCCCTTTCAAGTTACAAACAATAAATAAGAAAGGGGTTTAAACATTTAAGGAGATACACGGAAAACTGTCATTTCCAAATTAAAAAATGGGTCACATTGATTGGTTGCATGGTTGTCCAAACCATACGGAAACCATGAACACTTCTTTATCTAAAATTCACCATTGCATGGTCATAGAGCATGGTAAGAAAAAATGTTCACCGACCATGCATTTATCCTCTTTAAAACACTAAAGCACCCCTGTATAGATGTGCATACCTTGTTTCACAATCTTTATTAAACTGTGAATCCCTAGATATGGGCATGGAACAGCTCGCATGGTTTCATAAAACTATGCGTCTCAGGTCACACGGTTTCTACTAACCATGTGGTCCAGCTGCCTTATCCAAAACTCGGGCCTATAGGGTCCGAACAAGCCCTAGACACCCTTGAAACTCCTGTGATCTCATTATGCACTCACATAAAGTCAGAACCAATAATTTAAACATAAATTAAAAAGATTAATTCCTCATAAAAAACATGGGATAATGAAATCTTCTCCCAAAATTTGTCTCTGAATTTCCATGCAAGGGTGGTCAAGAATTACATGAGAATAACGTCAGCCAATAAGAATGTGAATCAGCCTTCCAATCCCAAGTCTTTTCATTTACACGGATGTTCTTCTATAGCACTCTTACTATAGAAACTGACCAACCTCTAAGATTTTTTATGCTCCTATCGGTGATACAGATAGGATGCTCCTTGAAGGAAACATCTACATGTAGATCAACCACATCTTGATGATGAGTATAATATGGGTCTAAATGATAATGGAATAGCTAAGATATATGGAATATATCATTCATGGATTAGTACCTACCAGGTAACTACAAAAGATAGGCACCTGGCCTAACTCTCTCTATAATCTAGATCAACTTGAAATATCATGGTGAATGATTTTATTGTATCCTAATCCATCTATGTTCTAGCTTCAGTGGGATGCATAAAAAGACATAATCCCCAAACTCAAAATCCAGATTTCATCAATGGAGATCGGTACAGGATATCTATCTTGATTGTGAAGTAGTCATCTGCTTTTTAATCAATTTGACTTCCTATGAAGTCTCCTGCATGAGATGTGGTCTGAGCAGCGCTTCCTCTCCTACCTCTAATAACCAATAGGTGATCGACATGGCCTACCGTAAAAAGCCTCATAATGTTCCATATGTACAGTCAGATGATATATATATTATTGTACGTGAATTCAATTATGGATATTTTCCTCTAACAATATCCCAACAAAATTTAGGATTCATGCTCTGATAATTTCTTCTAAAATGTGTACAGTGTTGTCTGACTGACCATTAGTCTGAGGGTGGTATTGAAGAGGTCGTGTTGGTGATGTTGAAGTTATTTTCAATAACATGAGAATATTAATAGTCAATTAGTGCAGTTCTTATGATTGTTGAGATGGACATAAGATAGAATACATGTGAAAAGGATGCACACTGTTTACACCAATGTTAAGATGAGGAGGAACCATGTAGAATAGTGATTATTTTATATGAGGTATATTTGAGTATGTTGGATCTAGAATTCATATGTAATTTGGATATGTTTCATGTAATGGATTGTGTATTAAAAATTATATATCCACACCAACCAGTTGAGGGAATCACACCAATGTACAGGTGGGTAGGTGAAACCTCATCCAGGCCAGTATGGTGGCACAGATTCATGAAATCCGCACCAATATAGATGCATCAAAGTAGTGGTGAGCCACTGTGTGGGGTAACATGATAGAAGATGATATCTCTAACACATCGTGGCACCAGTGTTATATGGTACAGTTCAGTAACCAATCTGGATGGCTAAATATGTTGATTGTTTAATAAATAAAAGAGCCACAACTTGTTGTTTCGATGTGGGATAGGTGGGTGTGGTCAGTGTTCATTGAATTTTAAAAAATGTGTATAGAATATGGGCCATTTTATCAGATATCTCCCAGTCATTTGACCACTCATCTGATCTCTTCTTCAACATCATCCTCACCCAAGTGTTCTGCATGTGTCAAAGTTTCTCCAGCCACATTGATGAATCATCCAACAAATATTGTGAGCTCCATTTGAGTATGGTTTGGCTCAAATATAATAAAAATAACATGTATAATGTATGAATGTATAAAATTAATATCAAATTAAGACTTTATAGTGTAAAGAAAATATTATTTTCTAATGATAGTGATTTTCATAATCATGAAGCCTTAGGAAAGGAATTGTGTGATTGATCTAAGGTAGTATGCATGATATAGGTCGATGAAGTTTGACTATAAGCATCTGAGACCATATCATTTGTCTTTGTAAATTATAATACATATGAGATCATTTCTTGTGAGTGAAATAGAAACTATAGTGGGATTTTATTTAACAATATGACCCAATGAATTTGAGTTGTGTGATAACAAGAAGATGGTGTTTTATTATGTTTCCATGAACTTATTTTGGGAAGAGAATAGAAGAATTGCATACAATATTATTATGTGAAGAAGATATAAGGTCCATGTGTCCTTTTACATGAATAAGAAGAAGACTTCTACTGGCATACTACATGTCCACAGAACACTAGCGTAGCTTCATGAAGAAAAGTGTTTTGTGAAGAATCCAAGATAACATGATACCCATACGTGAGTATCTTCTGGTATTTGCACTATTTGTATGAAACGGCTGCTTATGTTACACAAAGAATAATTATATCCCATGTATAATTTTGTGAGAAGGATCACGAGTATATTGCATAATATTATATTTATTCATGATTGAGTTTCCCATGTATATTTTTAGGAATAGCTGTATCATGCGAGAAAAGGATATGAGATATTTCGAAAGATATATTATGTGAAGAAAAATGGTGTATCACAATATAACAACATGAATCATTAGTGTAGTTTAGTTTTGAGATATAGATAATGATAGCTTCATGATCTATTCTGGATTTCATAGATGATATTGATCTGGTTATAAGAAGATGGAATGGTAGTGAATGATATGATTGATATATGAAATATGAATGCATGAATATAATGCATACCAAGTGAAATATTTGTGAGGAGATCTATTTTGTAAAATACATATGAATGTAAAATTGAACCATTTACTACAATAATGGAAAGTGTGGGTATTTTCATGTACAGGGATGAATACATACACATGAAATAACACATGAATAAGAAAATTTATTGAGAATACATCCATGAATTATTGTTCATGCATGATGGTTGAAAAGTTAATATGAAATATAAATTGAATAATCAGTGTGCAGTGATTAAATATTAAAGCCAAAGTTTTATTTTAGAATATTTTTGTATCTGATTTTTCATTGTTTAGTGAAGAAGAGTCTTCAGTTATAGAAAACATTACTTCCTGTGTAGAGTTTCACTAAGAAAGATGATTATATACAGTGATCATAAATTATTTGAGACATAACAACATCAGTAAAAAGTTACTTGATTTGTACACAATCTTGTTTTATCTAGAAATATTTTGGAAGACGATCAAGTGATAATCCTATTAGTGGATCAAAACATCTAAATAAGAAGAAGGAACTTGGGACTATAGGGTCTAACCAGTTGCTGAAGAGGCTCTAAAGACTGGGGAGTCTAGCCAGTCCAACAGTTGTGGCATCTAACCAACCGAGGTAGAAGATTTTTATTTTTCGGGGTATAACTAGAATCAACTAGAGGATCAACTATTATGGGGTATAACCAGTTTCTTCCTAGACCATTGTAATTGATTAAATATTATAGTGGATAATCCATGTTGGGGGTATAACCAACATGGAAAGGATGTAGGTTTTTATACCGATCATTGTAAAGATATTATGTGTTGTTATTCATTTACTTTATGAATTTTATGCTTGATCTACTCATCTTAATAGGTGAAAAATTTGAATTAAAAGGTGAAAAAGAATTTAGTAAAACTTTTCACATCTGATTCACCTCCTTTTCAATGTACTTGCATGATCCATCAACACTGCGATTGGTATTAGAGAAAAGGTCACCTATGGTTGGATCTACTATAATTGTCTAGTTGTTTTTATTATAATTATATTAAGTACAGATTCTATTTTGATGAAAATTCAGAAGATATTTAGATATAAAATCCTATCTCTACACCTGATGTGAGAAATGTTAACATTTTACGTAAGGATCTGAAAAATAGGAAGAAAAGTGTGTAAAATAAGATGAAGAATAATTCAAATATAAATGAAGATCAACTGCTAGAATAAGTCACTTACAGAGGTAATTGTATAGTGAAATTGGTTGATTATATTACTTATGAATAAAGTTCAAGCTGTGATGAAGATTTGATCAATTCTAAAATTAGATATCATTTGAAGAAATTTCCCAGATAAGTGGTTATAGATATGATCAGAGTTTTTAAAAAACATTGAGATGAAAAATTAAAGCTAGAGGAAGAGGCTAATTCTATGTAATAGAAATTTATTAAAAAGGTTTTAATATACAACACTCTCACAATAAATGTGAATGAAATGGAAGAAAAAATTACTCTTTACAAAGAATGATATGTTGGATCTATGAATGAGTTGAAAAGTAAAATTTTCTCAAAATTATGTTTTATTAAATTGTTTTTACAAAATTTATCCCTGCACATAAAAAAATTTATAACACATATATGAAAGTAAAATATTCTCATATAAATGATTAAGTATAAAGAATAAAAGAGCTTGAAAATTTTTTAATAAAGGAAAATCAGATGTATGAAGTTGAGATTGATAATATAAATATTCAAGGAAATAAATCCTCACATTAGTTTATTATGATAAGAATTATCTCAACTTAAAATTTCATGAAGTAGAAGTGAAACTGGGGAATATAAAAGAGACACAAGTTGATACTTCCAAAATGATTTTGAAAATAATTATTTCTAATGATTAATCTTATAAGAGTAATATTTCTGAAAAGAATCATTATACTAGAAAAAAAATCTTGATATTATCTAAAGATAAATATCTTACTGACTCATTGAATAAGGAAACCCTTTTTCCAGATAAATCTGTGTGTACTGATGTTTTTTTACTAGTGATGATAAAAAATTTATGTTTGGACAATCATGGGAAATAAAAAATTCTCAAAAATTCACAGAATATTGAAATATGTATGTGAATAAGTATTGAAATTTTTTTTCTACAAAAAAATAAATAAAATAAGAAATGTGATACCCATAAGAAGAAAAATTTCAAAAAAAGAATTAGAATGTGTCAAGTAAGAAGAAATCGATATTTTTTTTGCTACTGTTAGTGTTGTTTGATGTTTGGGAATCAAGAAATGAATTGTTGGTATATTATGTAATTGTATGAAAATTATATAATTCTTGAATTTTGGGGGAGAAAATATGAAGAGAATTTGAAACCTGCAAAAAAGATGCCGAACTCATAGAAAGAAACTTAGTTTATCAAGAAAAGATATGATTACTTTGCAAATTCCGTTGATTATTTCAACAGAAGTGGTCATTGATATGATGAGTGTTGGTATATACCAATCTTCCAAAAATCATTTTTTGTGAAAATATAAGACCATAAAAAAGTGAATAATTTTATAAATGAATATGAATGGTCATACTTGGGATATTAACAAAAGAAGATGATTTTAAAATTAAAAACTACTATAAAGGTTGGAAATAATGATGTGAAGAGTTTCACACCAACGAAAATATGTTTATATTGTGGTAGAAAAGTTAACATCGTCGATCATTCTGAATTATCCATGAAAATATATACTAAAGTAAGCATTAGGGAATCAAAAATAGAATCAATCTATAAGAGAAACAGTAGGATTGATTTGGTGAAAGGCATATATGGTGTAAAATCTCATTATTTTCTTAAAAGAGGTAACATGTTGAATTCTAATGTTTTTTTTGAAAGGCACAATATGTTTGGACATTTTGGAAAACAATTAACATGGTCAACTGGTCATGAAGAATTATTGAATAATAAATGGAAAGCATACGTGACTTCTAGTGTTGGAGATAATAAGTCTACATAAAAATTTAAGATTGATCATATTTCAAAATAATGTTTGATCATCTTTCCAGAATAGTTGGAAGAGTCAATAAAATTGAGAAAAATAGTGAAAACAAAACTTCTATGTTATAAAATGTGAAGAAACATTTTTCATCTAATAATATTAATGTGTTGAGAAGAAACACTCATCATTGCTGCTCTAACTAAGGGAAATTGAAAAACCACATAATTCCCATATATATATTGTGTTTTTTTCATAGAGTTAGTATATGTTGAAGCATTTATTCAGGGGGAGACCTAAATTTGATAAAATTTGTAAACATATTATAGCTTAAAGATGTCCATCGTGGAAGAATATTAGCATCATGTTGTCTTTTTGGAACATTTCAAATAATATCAGAAGATGTTTAGAGTTTATTCATGAAGAAATTCAGTCATGATGAATATGTATTGAGTTCATCTCTTGAGGGGGATCATAGAAGATCAATCATAAGATATTTCTATCTATGTTTAAATCTTATGAATTTCATAATTTCGAGTGGGGTGTGAATATGATATCCATATATTCTAAAAAAAATTAAATATTGAAGCATGTCATCATTGATAAGTACGTTGGAGATCAGTTCGAAATCTTTTATACAATTCTTGAAAAGATGTTTTAGTCGTTGGTTTTACATAATGGATGTTTTTTTATAGTATTGAAGTCAAAATTTATCTCTCTTGTTTTCTACATATATAATTTCTCACATAGACATAATTTTATTTATTTTGAGGTCATTGAAAATCTTGTGGAGATTTTATCCTCCTATTGAGTAAATTATACTTTAACATGTAGAATAATATATGTTCTTAGAATTTGAAAATTATAAATGAGAATTCCTTCCCATTCTTATATCATTGGATTTATTTCCAATGAGGGGGAGAATATATCATTGACATTTAAGATGAAATGCTTGTTGAAAACAAATCCAATGGGGTAGATTGAAGAGAATAATTTGGTGAAGTTCAAGTTTTGGTCAATAAATTGAGAATATAAAAATTAAATGAGTGTAATTTTTATTATTTTTGAGTGTGACTTATGTTAAATCTCTAGTGAAAAGGATGCACACTATTTACACCAATGTTAAGAAGAAGGAGAACCATGCCAAATAGTGATTATTTTTTATGATGTATATTTGAGTATGTTGGATCTAGAATTTATATGTCATTCAGATATTCTTTTTTAATGTAATAAATATTAAAAACACCAGGTATCCAAGGAAATTTCACTAGTGCTGAGGTGGGTTGGTGCAACCTCATCCATGCCAATATGGCAGAAGAGAGTCATGAAAGACTCACCAATATAGATTCATTGAAGTTGTAGTGAGGCACTATGTGAGGTGGAATGGTGGAATATGAGTGTGTCATCCCACCTTTTTGTCACATAAACTATCATTACATTATACAAAACTGAGGATCTTAAAGGTTTAGTGTCTTGGAAACCGGGAACTTAATACAAGAAACAAAAAAACATTCTTCTTAAACACTTGAAAGGCTTCTCCTTATGTTCATCCTAGGTTCATTACTGCATCTCATAACCTGGGGACATACATCAAAAGAAAGGGTGAGAAGAAGGCCCCGTAAGGGAAACAAGGGGAAACATTTAACATGTGAACATGAGATACAACAACAATGTCATGAAAAAGAACTTTAAGACATGAGAAAGAAATCATGAGGCATATCATAATAAAAATAACGTTTTTCATAACTTGAAGATGTGTCTACAACATTTAATATTGACAATCATTTTTTTCACCAAGGTCCATCCCGAAGGTGTCATTAAAAATTACCAAGGTTATTCACCAAGGCATCGTTAAAAATAGTCATCTCTATAGATTAAGTCTTTACCCAATGCATTGGAGCACTATCATGGTGCACCATTGAAATTTATTTATTATCATTTGAGACACATATATCATCATAAATAATTTTATAAACAACCCATATAGCATAAAAGGAATGGGTTTCATTTCATAATCATAACGTTTAAAAAAACTACTTTCAAGACATGATCATTGTGTCACTTTAAAACACATGGAAAAGGAAGGTGGATCTCATGTATGTAAATCCCATAATTTAAAATAGAAAATTTTGGTATATATGTGAATACCCTTATAGAAGAGAGAGCTTTGAGTATTCACTTAATAAAATAAAATAACTTTAGAAAAAGAGAGAGACATTTTGAGATTGAAATTCTGCAGCATAATGGCTATGTTTCGGGGATTTAGAAAACATTGAAAAGAGAGGGGACATGGTTCAAACAATCATAAATGACCCATAAAAGAGTATAGGGACCGAATATGAATGATATATGGACATCATAATGAAATTTTATGGAAATACCATTTGAAATTAAAAACATGGAAGGAAGAAAAAAATTAGATTTCTCTTATGAAAATTCGGCAGTGTAACGGCGTCACTTAAACATCAACCAAAAATGATTTGACAATATCAAAATAGGGTCTCTAATCATATTAACATAAGAGTTCAATATGATATATATAGAGATCATACACCAACATAATTAAAAAATAACTTGAAAGACTTGACATGTAAGAGACTACTTGAAAAGAAAGAGAGAGGTCAGATCCCTTACCTTAAACGTAACTCTTAAAACTCAAAGGTTGGGACCTTGAGGGTTTGGGGGCTCCTTGGGAGGACTCCATGGGAGGTATGGAGACCCTAAATTCGTTGAGGATGGTTTTGGAGTCGAATTGATGAGAGGTTGGCTTGGTATTTATAGGGAAAGAGAGGGGACAAGGCATTAATGGCCAAGGGACACCTCATTGGTGGTATTGGAAAAAAACATGGGCTTTCCCAGGGTATTTTCCCATGGTATTGGCCACTTGGGACACCTCACACAATAATTCATCCCCTTTAGTCGACCATCCCTTAAAATATCTCATGAAATCATCATGACACAGTTATGATGTCATTTAACATACCGAAACCTTAAAACTGCATTTTTACTATTCACTGAAAATTCATCTTTCTCAGAAAAATCCAAAAAAAATACCATACCATAATATCGATGCTCTGAGTTCAAAAATAAAGTCCATTTTATAAAAATAATTTTATAAATATTTTTAATTAAATTTTTAAATAAAAAATACTATTCACCCGAAAAAACTAATACTTGATTAATAATTTATGAAACCGTTATTTAACCAATTTATTACTTAATAAAGGTGTCTAAATTATATTAAAACATTCTTTAAGTGAGATTACTAATCCATTTGGTCACATTACTAATACTAAGCGTAAATCACTATTCATAATTTACTATTCATCAAAAATTATGTTGATCTTATTAGACTCCAAATTCCTTACTGAGCACTTTTGCAGAAGACCATTTTTTGAAAATCATTACATATCATTAATTATTTAAGGTTTACATAAATATTTTAAAATATTCATTTTTTCAAAATTCATCAATAAAATACATCCTAAAATTATTCGGACATTTGAAATTTCACAAACATCACTAAAGGAAGAAATCTCAATTTATTCATCCCAAAGGATTACACAAAGAACCTACGGTCTCATCACATAGCCCCTTATAACACCAATATATGACCTAAGTGTAAGGTTTGCTATGATGATAGAATCTGAGGGAGGATCAGATAACATTTCCCTAGTAGTAATATCTACTAACTTTAACTTCTCCTGCAACTGTTTCCATTCAAGCTTGACACGCTGGAGTTCGGCTTGGGCTTGGTCCAAAGTGAAGCCCAAAGATGTCACCTCCTTCCCAAGCTCTGATAAGTGGGCTTCATAATGTTCGAGTCTACTGGATGAAGCCATCGACTCCTCTTTCTGCATTAACCATTAACATCTCTATTAAATCATTAACAGTATGTTAATATACTATTCAAAAAATTTGGGTCGTTACATTCTTCCCCCCTTAAGAAATTTTGTCCTCGAAATTTTATACTTGAGGCCTAGTCGAAAATGTGAGGGTACTTTTGCTTCATTATTTCCTATGGATCCCAAGTTTCTTCTTCATACTTATGATTCCTCCACAACACTTTCACAAGGTGGGTAGTCCTGTTTCGTAGAACCTTGTCTCTACGGTCTAAGATTTCCACTGGTTGTTCCTCATAAGATAGGTCATGTTCCAATTGTACCACCTCTGGGTTCAGTACATGCGAAGGGTCGGGTATGTACTTCCTCAAGAGAGATACATGGAAGACATCATGAACTTGAGCTAGGTTTGGTGGAAGTGATAGATAATAGGCCACTGCTCTTATGCGATCAAGGATTTCATAGGGTCCAATGTACCTAGGGCTGAGCTTCCCTTTCTTCCCAAACCGCATGACTCTCTTCCATGGAGAAATTCGAACGAAGACTTTGTCACCAACACCAAACTCCAAGTCCATTCGACGGTTGTCAGCATAGCTCTTATGCCGACTATGAGCAGGCATTATGTTTTGTTTGATGGCATGATCCTGTTCTGTCATCTCTTGCACAAGATCATGCCCAAGAAGCTTTCTCTCACCAGTTTCATCCCAACAAGTAAGAGTTCTACATTTCTTTCCATACAGAGCTTCATAGGGTGCCATCTGAATACTCGAATGGAAGCTGTTGTTATAGGAGAACTCAACTAATGGGAGGTGTTGATCCCATCCACCTTTAAATTCCATTGAGCATAATCTCAGCATGTCTTCAAGTGTCTAAATAGTCCTTTCAGATTGGCCATCGGTTTGAGTATGATAGATCGTACTAAAATTCAATTCAGTATTCATAGCATGTTGAAGACTTCTCCAAAATTTTGGTGTGAATCTTGGATCACGATCAGACACGATGGATAGTGGTACCCCATGTAGCCTTACCACTTACTTTACGTATATCTTGGCAAGTTGATCCAAATATAAATCTTCCTGAATAGAGATAAAATGGGCATTCTTGGTGAGACGATCCACAATAAACCATATCACATTATTTCCTTTGGATGTTTTCAGGAGACCAGTTACAAAGTCCATAGGGATATTATCCCACTTCCATACTGGTATGGGTAGTGGTTGTAATACCCCTTTAGGAAGTTGTCTTTCTGCCTTTACTTGTTGACACACTAGGAACCTTGTAGTGTAATCAGTAATCTCCATCTTCATGTTATCCCACCAATAATTATCACGAATGTCTCTATACATTTTAGTGCTTCCCGAATGTATAGAGAAAGTAGAGTTATGAGATTCATCCATCAGTTCATTCTTTATCTCCGGAATAGATGGAACACATAGTCTTGTACGAAATTTCAATACACATTCTTGATCAATATTGAAATCAGGGAACTTCCCATCCTTTACAGCCTCAAACTTATCCTGCAGCAAAGGATCTTCTTTTTGAGCCTTCTTAATCTTCTCTAGTAATGAAGGTTGAGAAATAATTTGGGATTAGGTTGATGATGTCCCTTCCCTTACAATTCCCATGTCCAATTTTAATAGATCTTTAATCAAGGGATCTCCTAGGATCCTCATTGTTTCCAGAACAATAGGATCTTTCCTTATTAACGCATCTGTGACTTTGTTTGCTCTTCCTGGGTGATAATGAATTGAAAAATAATAGTCTTTAATAAGCTCCAACCATCTCCTTTATCTCATGTTCAATTCTTTCTGCGTGAAAATATACTTTAAACTTTGGTGGTCGGTATATATATAACATTTCTCCCCATAAAGATAGTTCCTCCATATCTTTAGAGAAAAAACAACCGCCGCTAGCTCTAGATCATGCGTAGGATAATTTTTCTCATGAATCTTCAACTGTCGAGATGCATAAGCAATTACCTTGTAATTTTGCATGAGGACGCACCCAAGCCCTTTCAGAGATGCATCGCTAAAAATAACTAATCCTTCTCTGATAGAGGGTAGTGTTAACAAAGGTGCAGTAACCAATCTCTTCATCAGCTCTTGGAAACTTTCCTCACATTCCTTTTTCCAGATGAACTTATCCCCTTTTCGAGTCAACTTGGTTAGAGGATTAGAAAGCCGTGAAAAGTCTTTCACAAACCTACGATAATATACCTCTAAACCAAGGAAACTACGAATCTCAGTTATTGTTGTGGGTTGAGGACACTCCTCCACAACCATTGTCTTTGCAGGGTCAACTAAGATTCCTTCATTGGTTACAATGTGCCCTAAGAAACACACTTGTCGCAACCAAAACTCACACTTGATGAACTTTCCAAAGAGCCTCTCCTTCAGCAGAGTTTTCAAAATAACCCTCATATTATCTTCATGCTCCTCACGACTTTTTCAATATATCAAAATATCATCAATAAAAACTACCACAAAGTTATCAAGGTAGTAATTAAAAACTCTATTAATAAAATCCATGAAAATAACAGGAGAATTAGTCAAGCCGAAGGGCATAACAGTAAACTCATAATGCCCATATCTTGATCGGAAGGCAGTCTTTGGAATATCTTCCTTCTTCACCCTCAGTTGATGCTAACCAGATCGAAGGTCAATCTTGGAGAAGAATTGAGCCCCATGATGTTGGTCAAATAGATCATCAATTCTTAGAAGAGGGTATTTGTTCTTCACTATGATCCCATTCATTTCTCTATAATCAATGCATAGCTGCATTGATCCATCCTTCTTCTTCACAAAGAGAACTGGTTCTCCCCAAGGAGACACACTCGGTCGGATAAACCCATTCTCCAATAAGTCTTGGTGTTGTTTCTTTAACTCTTCTAGCTCCATATTTTCCATTCTATACGAGGTCTTTGATATCGGTTGAGATCCAGGTATGTGTTCAATGGAGAACTCGACCTCTCTTTCTAGGGGAGGTCCAGGTAACTCCTCAAGAAATACATCCATGTATTCCTGAACAATCAGAACATCTTTTATTTGTATACTCCCATTTTCATCTTCATCATCACCGATTAACCCCATAAATAAAGCTATAGGAGGTGCTTGAGATAGGGATGAGTTCGGGATATCTCTACTTGGAAGATAATTGTAGGTCGTTCATTCAATACTATTGAGATTTCCTTTTGCATTTTATCTTAGCATTATACTTTGAGAGCCAGTCCATCCCTAGTATAACGTCAAATTCCAACATGGGAATAACTACTAGATTTGCAATAAGATTGTGCACACTGAAATAAACACTAGAGTCTCTAAACACTGTTGATGCATGGATAATCCCACTTGGAGTCTTGACTGACAATTCTACCTCAAGAAGTTCAGGGATTGATTCTATATTCTTTGCAAACTTGGAGGAAATAAAGGAATGCGTAGAACCAGAATCAAACAAAGTACTTGCTAGTTTTGAGAGGACAACAAGAGTAACTGCTACCACGTCGTTCGGAGCTTCAACATCAGTTGTTGTGATTGAAAAAGCACGACCCTGCTCCCTTGGCCTTTGATGAGGTTGATGGTGATTCCCCTTCACTACCCTCGTATTTGGGAAGTGATTAGAAAAGTGCCCAATATGTCCACACTTGAAGCATTTGACTTTAGGTAGGGCCGGAACAATCTTTCCTATGTCGTCAGTGTTGGGTAGTTGAGGCTTCACCTCACTACGACAATTCCGAGCAACATAGCCTCCTCTTCCACACCTATAGCACTTTCCACTTTCGATCAAGCAGTGCCCCAGATGCTTCTTCCCACATTTATTGCATGTGTTAAGTTTCATTTTCTTTCCACCTCTTCCCTGATCAAAAGTCTTCCCTAAACTGGGCTCTAACGATCACTTCTTGTCATTTGATTTATGAGACCACTGTGTCTCACCAAACTCTAGCTCGACTTTCATTGCACTCTGCACAATCTCCTCGTAGCTATCATAGTCCCGGTTGGCGAGATTCTTCCTCAGATGAGGTCTCAGTCCACTAAAAAATCTATATACCCTCCCACTTGGATCCATGAAAAAGCTAGAGGTATATCGTGAAAGTCTGGTGAAGTTCATCTCATAGCTTCTGACATATTCATTCTCCTTCTGCTTCAGCTCGAGAAACTCTTTCTCCATTCTCGTTCTCATGGAACAAGGGAAATACTTATTAAAGAATATTCCCTGGAAGTCTTCCCACTACATAGCTTCCATATCTCCTCTAGGATTCTAGTTTTTGACCAGTGACCACCACTGATCAGCTTCTCCCTCTAGGCGGTAAACATCAAGGGTGACTTTTTCTTGTTCTGAATAAAGGAGTACAGAAAAGATATTTTCAATGGAGCTTATCCATTGTTCTGTAACCAATGGGTCAGTAGATCCACTAAATGTTGGTGGTCGTTGATGCATGAAGGACTCAACAGAGTGTTGTTCCCTTCGTGGTGAGATCATCCTCTCAGCTTGATTCAAGTTATTACTCATAAATTTAGTGAGTTGGTTCATCATTCGCATGAATGTTTCCATTCCGTCTTCCATCAGAGGGCCATCAGCACATGGTGCATTGCGGTCACCATCTGCACAGTTCCTCCTATTTCCCACCATTTTCTAAAAGGATAAAACCTTAATGAGAAACTTATTTTATTTATTAATCTTTTAACTAAGACTTCATGCTGAGACAATTACATTTCTCTTATAATTCTTTCATAATGATTCATAAAAAACATGTGATTAACCAAACATATCCCCCGAGAGTGTCATAACCAAGAGTGCAGCAAGGACCATTATCGTGCACCAATTCCCATTCGACTCTAGATCAAAGCGGTGTTTTCAGGTTTTACCCTATGTACATCTCTACCATAGCTTCCTCTACCTGCTCGTATCCAGATAGGGATGTATTTGTTTGATAAACCACTTACTCAATACTTACCAAAATACCAGGAAGTTTTCATATATTTAACCTTTCCTATAGGTTTCTTCCTAAAGTTTTTATATACTAATTTCCACAAATAACTAAACCATCCTTTGATACCAACTGTGGAATCCCTCCTTTTGTCACATAAACTTTCATTACATTATAAAAAACTAAGGATCTTTAAGGCTTAGTGTCTTGGAAACCAGAAACTTAATACATGAAACAAAAAAACATTCTTCTTAAACACTTTAAAGGCTTCTAATTATGTTCATCCTAGGTTCATTACTACATCTCATAACCTGGGGACATACATCAAAAGAATGGGTGAATAGAAGGCCCAGTAAGGGAAACAAGGGGAAACATTTAACATGTGAACTTGAGATATATCAACAATCTCATGAAAAAAACTTTAAGGCATGAGAAAGAAATAATGAGGAATACCATAATAAAAATAACGTTTTTCATAACTTGAAGATGTGGCTACAACATGTAATATTGACAATCATTTCTGTTTCACCAAGGTCCATCCCCAAGGTGTCATTAAAAATTACCAAGGTTATTCACCAAGGCATCTTTAAAAATAGTCATCTCTAGAGATTAAGTCTTTACCCAATGAATTAGAGTGCTATCATGGTACACCCTTGAAATGTATTTATTATCATGTGATCCACATATATCATCATCAATAATTTCATAAACAACCCATATAGTATAAAAGGAATGGTTTTCATTTCATAATAATAACGTTTAAAAAAACTGCTTTAAAGACCCGATCTTTGTGTCACTTTAAAACCCACAGAAAAGGAAGGTGGGTCTCATGTATGTAAATCCCAGAATATAAAAAAGAAAATTTTGGTATATATGTGAATACCCCTATAGAATAGAGAGATTTTAGTATTCACTTAATAAAATAAGTGAACTTTAGAAAAAGAGAGAGACATCTTGAGACAGAAATTCTGCAGCATAACAGCTATGTTATGGGGTTTTATAAAACATTAAAAAGAGAGGGGACATGGGTCAAACAATAATAAATGACCCATAAAACAGTATAGGGACCGAATATGAAGGATATATGAACATGGTAATGAAATTTTAAGGACATGCCATTTTAAATGAAAAACATGGAAGGAAGACAAAAATTAGATTTCTCTTATGAAAATCCGGCAGCCTAACAGCGTCACTTAAACTTCAACCAAAAATGATTTGACAATATAAAAATAGGGTATCTCATCATATGAACATAAGATTTCAATATGATAGAAATAGAGATCATACCCTAACATAATTAAAAAGGAACTTGAAATAATTGACATGAAAGATATTACTTGAAAAGAAAGAGAGAGGTCAGATCCCTTACCTTAAACATAACTCTTAAAACTCAAAGGTTGGGACCTTGAGGGCTTGGGGCGCCTTGGGAGAACTCCTTGGGAGGTAAAGAGACCATAAATTCGTTTAGGATGGTTTTGGAGTCGAATGTATGAGAGGATGTCTTGGTATTTATAGGGAAAGTGAGAGGACAAGGCATTAATGGCCAAGGGACACCTCATTGGTGGTATTGGCAAAACCATGGGCTTGCCCATGGTATTGGCCACTTGGAACACCTCACAGAATAATTCATCCCCTTTTGTCGAAAATCCCTTAAAATATCTCATGACATCATCATGACACAGTTATGATGTCATTTAACATACCGAAACCCTAAAACTGCATTTTTACTATTCACTAAAATTTCATCTTTCACAAAAAAATCCAAAAAAAATACCATAACATAATATCGATGCTCTGAGTTCAAAAATAAATTCCATTTTATAAAAATAATTTTCTAAATATTTTTAATTAAATTTTTAAATAAAAAAACACTATTCACCTGAAAAAACTAATACTTGATTAATAATTTATGAAACCGTTATTTAACCAATTTATTACTTAATCAAGGTGTCTAAAATATATTAAAACTTTTTATTAAGTGATATTACTAATCCATTGGGTCACATTACTAATCCTAAGCATAAAATCACTATTCATAATTTACTATTCATCAAAAATAAGTTGATCTTATTAGACTCCAAATTCCTTACTGAACACTTTTGCAGAAGACCATTTTTTGAAAATCATTACACATCATTAATTATTTAAGGTTTACATAAATATTTTAAAATATTCCTTTTTTCAAAATTCATCATTAAAATACATCCTAAAATTATCCGGATGTTTGAAATTTCACAAGCGTCACTAAAGGAAGAAGTCTCAATTTATTCATCCCAAAGGATTACACAAAGAAGCTATGGTCTCGTCACATATCCCCTTATAACCCCAGCATATGACCTAAGTGTAAGGTGTGCTATGTTGAGAGAATATGAGGGAGGATCAGATAACATTTCCCTAGTAGTAATCTCTACTAACTTGAACTTCTCCCGCAAGCATTTTCGTTCAAGATTGACACGCTGGAGTTCAGCTTGGGCTTGGTCCAAAGCGAAGCCCAAAGATGCCACCTCCTTCCCAAGCTCTGATAAGTGGGCTTCATAAGGATTGAGTCTACTGGATGAATCCATCGACTCCTCTTTCTGCATTAACCATTAACATCTCTATTAAATCGTTAAGAGTAAGTTAATATACTATTCAAAATTTTTGGGTTGTTATAATGAGAGCATCGGCACTAGGTGGTTCTAGTGTAATATGGGAAAAATTAGATAACCAATCTGGTTGGATAAAGATGTGTCTTGATTAATAAATAATATTTCCCCATATTTCTATTTTAATGTGGGATCATTTGGTGTAGGAATTGTTCATATTATTTTTAAAAACTATGGATAGAAGATGAGTCCTTCGATCAGATATCTTTTAGTCATTCGATCTACTTTTTGATACCTTCTTCAACCTTATACTCACTCGAGTGTTCTTCATGTGTTGAATATTCTCTGGCCATGTCCAAAAATCATCAATCCATGCTTCTGAGCTCCATTTTAGTGTGATATTGATTCCAATATGAATGAAATCACATGTAAATATTATTGATTGTATAAAAAATTATCAAACCAGTGTTTTATAGTGTGGATAATGTTTTTTTTTATGGCAGTGTTTTTCATAATCGTGAAGAATGAGGTAAGGTATTGTGTGCATGAACTGAGGCACTACGCATAGTCTAGGTTGGTGATGTTTTTCAATAAATATATGAGACCGGATAATTTTTCATTTTATCTTTTCTCACATCCAAGAGTGTTTCTTGAGAGAGAAATAGAGCTGAGATATATCTCTAATTTTACAAGATGATCCCATGTGTTTGACTTATGTGGTCACATGAAGATGATGTTTTCTTAAGTCTATGTAAAGATGTTTTGTGAAGAAGATAAAAGAACCACATAGACTGGTATTACATGATGAAGACAAAAATACCATGTATCCATTTACATGAAGGAGAAGAAGAGTTTTATGGGTATACTAAATGTTCATATCATACTATTTATTCATCATCAAGAACAGTGTTCCATAAACCAACCAAGATAATGTGATAAACCTACGCATGCATCTTCGGGTGTTTGCATCATCTCTATGAGAAGTCCACATATGTTATGTGAAGAAGAAGGCTATCTATTGTATACTATTTTCTGATATATCTTGGAAATAATGCATAAAATGATATTCATGCATGATTGAGTTTCATGTGTATGTTTTTATGAAGAGAAGCATCATGCAACCAAAGGATATGATATATTTCATAGTTTATATAATGTGATGAATAGTGTTGTCACATAATATACTCTTATGAATCATCATTGTACTTGAGTTTTATGATATGGGTAAAAATATGTGTATGAAATATTATGGATTTCATTGATGATATTGAGCTAGTTATATGAATATGAATTTATAGTGAATGATATTCATGATATATGAAAATGAATTCATAAAGATAATGAATACCAAGTGAAATATCCATTTGGAGATCTATTTTGTGAAATACATGTGGATGTTCAAGTGAACCATTTTCTACATGTATAGTAAGTGTGTTTATTTTCTTGTACATGAATTAATACATGCATATTCAATTAACATTTCATTAGAAAATGTATTGAGAATACATCCTTTTATTTGTGTTCATTCATAATGGATGAAAATTTCACATGGAATATAAATTTCATAATTAGTGTGAAATGATTTTATATTGAAGACATTATTTAATTTGTAAAGATTATTGTATTGATGTTTTCAATTTTCAGTGAGTCCATGTCTTTAGTAGAATAACGAATTCATGTTGAGAAGTGTTGCACTGAAGCAGCTGATTTTATACAATGATTATAGATTATTTGGTCAATACCAACATCAATTCCACGGTACATTATTTTACACAATCTAGTGTGATCCAAAAAGATCATATATAAAGATAAATTGGTCATCCTATTAGTGGATCTTGACTTCTAAAGAAGAATATGGAGCTTGTGGAAAGAGGTTCTAACCAGTTACTGAAGATGATCTAGATAATGGGGGTCTAACCAGTCGAATGATTAGAGTGTATAACCAAATCAGAAATAAGTGTTGGATTGGTGGGGGGATAACTAAAATGAAATGGAGGAATAACTACTGGTATGTATAACTAGATATTTCCTATATAATTGTAATTGTTTAAAATAATGAAGTGGATAATCCATGTTGGGGGTTCTAACCAACATAGAAAGGGTGTAGGTCTTAGTACTGAACATTATAAAAATAATGTGTGTTGTGTTTCATTTACTCTACATTTTATTCATGATCTAATCATCTTAACATGTTAAAATGGATTTAATTTAAATGTGAAAATAATTCAGTAAAATAGTTCACACTTGATTCAAACCCCCCCCCCCCCCCCATCTCAGTGTGACTGCACGATCCATGGACACTTTGAGTATTCCATGCTAAAAAGAACCTATCCACCTAATGCACTTTATAAGATTTTCCAAAATTGATATGTAAAATGGTAGTCCAAATATGATACAATTTAATCAGGAACCTCTTGAAGGTGAACAATCTCCTGGATATAAAGTCTCATAATATCATCAATTGTGAAGGTCTCCCTGTTTGGGAGGAAGTGGGGGACCTTCATTAGCCTATCCACAATGAACCATATATAATCACTACATTGGGGTGACCTTAGAAACCTGGTCATGAAATTCATCACAACATTGTCCCATTTCTACTCGAGAATGGGTCCTTACTATAAGATCTTAGATGGTCGTTGGTGCTTCACACTTACATGCTAATAGGTGGAACAGTTGGTGAAAAAGCTTGTTATTTACCATTTCACCCCCATCAACCTGTATTGACAGCATAAGTCATGATATATCATGGTAACACCTGGATGTACTACCCAAGATGAGGAATAAGATTCCTACATCATCACCTCTTAGACATCCGATAGAACCCAGACATGCTGAAGCAGACCAAGAATTTCATCCTCCATAATGGTCCATATAAGAGGAGTTTCCTCACCTAACATGCTCTACCGTATCACTAATCCATCAAAATATGATGGTTGTCACATCCTCATCCTATCCATAGGAGTGGAAGTCAACACCACGGATGAGAGACAGGTTTTCATGTGACTATCCCGATCTTCCACATTTATTTCAGAGAACAATTCTGTCAGTTTTATTCATTTCTATCCTTCTAAAATATATGTGTTTGAATCTTTTATCATATATTATCCTATACAGAAATGCCTTTACCATGAGTATAGTCTATCTCAATATTATATGAATAGAGATATTAAACCCAACTACTCTTCTGAAGGATCAAGTCATGCTATGTAAATAAGTACTTGCGAATTTTGTGATCTATTTATAATGCAAGTTTCTCTCCCAGAAAATAGTTTTTCAAATAATTAATGGTGTGATCCAAAACATATAGCTCTCATTTTTGAGTCATAGTAAGGTTTATGATGTCTCAACTAGTGAGATATTTACACCATGAATCTACCCCCTGCATCGAGACAGCTCCCATTCGGAAGCTTAATGCATCAAAAAAAATAATATAACTTCTTCTAGAGTATGGAAGAATCATGATAGGTACTGAAGTAAAAATTCCATTAAACACCTGAAAATACTTTTTACATGCCTCAAACCAACAAATTTCACTCACTTTTTGGTCAAACCTATGAGAGGCATAAACATACGTTAAAATCTTGAATCAAGTGCCTGAATAACCATCCAAACCCAAGAGACTTTGAATATCAAATACATTCTTGGGATTCAACCATGAAACCACAACATTCACTGTATCTTGGTTTACATATACTCTTGTATTTGAGATTATGTGACCCAAGAAGTAAAATTTATATATCTGGAACTGACATTTTGAATGGTGGGAATGCAACTCTTTTTCTCTCAGTTTATTCAGAATGACATCAATGTATTTGGAATGATCATGTTGACTGTGATAACCCACCAAGATGTTTTCCATAAAAACATCACAAAAGTTTCTAGATATAGGGGGAATACCCAATTCATCAATGAAATGAAAACAACTTGCATGTGTTTGTGACTGAATAGAATAACTAGATACTCATAAAGGACATACCTACTAGGATAATTGTATGATGTATATTTGTCGGCCTGACACAAACCCGGTGATAACTCAAACTCAAATCAATTATCAAGAAAACCCAATATCATAGGATCTGGTCGAAGAGGGTTTATATATGAGGAAATGGATATTGATTCTTAATAGTCAAGTTATTCAATTTTAGATAATCCACACATTGCCTAAGGTTTTTTTCCCTTCTAGGTGAAAAGGATCGGGGAAACCCATAGAGTTGTATTGGCTCATATAAACCCATTTTCTTCGAAGTCATCTTGTGGTCTCTTGAGGTCCTACTTCTTAGTAGTGTCCATCAAATAAAGGGGAATTGATATTAGGGAAGCACCTAGAATAAACTCAATAGAGAACTCCACCTATCAGTTAGGAGGTAAACTAGAATAGACTTCTAGAAAGACATCTCAAAAATGATATACTAATGAAGGGAGTTTAGATTTTTGCCTTCTATCATCTTCTAGTCAAAGGATAGGAATCTAGGTTATCATTTCACAGAGACCAGGATTCTCTTTTCCAAATCTATCTTCATAGACATCCCATTAACCATTTTGAATAAAGCACACGCCATCTAGTGATGTGATAGTTCCCATTCAGCGATAGTATTAATAATGGTAATTATAATAAGCCAACCAATCCATTCCATGTAGGAAATAAAATCTCATAATCATGAGAATAAATAGATTTCATAAAAAATAATACCCACCTATCTCAAGGGGTAACTCTCTGAAATGGAATATACTCTTCGATCTGATTCCCAATATAGTATTGAGTGTCATAATTCCATCAGAAAACTGAAAATAGTGCCCCAGTCTTCCCAAAATAGGTACAAATATGAAAGAATATGAAGAACCTATATAAAAACGGGTATATAATAGAGTAGAATATACTAGAATCATACCTATTACTATAAATGGCCTAGTTTTCTGATACTACAGTATTGGATGTACTGAATATATCTGGTCTAAACTATGACCCCGAGAAATAGCCTGACTACACTAACCATGTCCACGTTTCTATCGAGGTACATCTAGCATCTTCCTCACACTTCGATGACCACCTTCATGACCTGGATAAAAGGTCTTATGCCAACTCTTGTCCTGATGGGGAGCTGTGAAGCCTATTCAGAAGCTATAGTCCGGGTCGACCCCCTCTCACTTACCACTAGAGTGAAGGTCCAAGAAAAACATATGTAAGTAGAAATCACATATGCATTCTTGAAACTGTAATTGGTCCCAATAACATTGGTTCTTGATATGTATCCATCTTCCACACTAATGAAATAAGGAAGAACTACTGTAACTCACAAGTTGGCCAATATTCCCCTCGATAGAAGACACAAAAGGGCACTTTGTACTATCTTTCACTGGACCACAAGTTCAAGAAGCTTTACTAACCTTCTCTGGGACCCTATTATTTCTTAGGTTATGTTCATTGATAATCACTTGATTTACAATCTTTGTTAAGGTAGTCAACATAAACATATTCTCTAAGATATATTGGATTTCTTGAGACCTTCCTCATAGACTCTAACCCAAGAAGACTTATCTTCAAGACACTCTAGAGCTTAGAAAATCTCCAAAAAAAATACATTGTGAGCTTGAAACTCCACTCTAGATGAGTCTCCAAATGTTGGAATATCAAAAATACATACTAAATCCATATCTCAATATCATGTGGACCACCATCCCCCAAAAAAAATGTGAGTGGATGTTGTAACTAGAGCACACACGTCATCTCTACCATAGTAAAGGTAGGATTTAGTGTTCCCTAAATGGTCTATATAAAGAACAGGATACCCTCCCATGACTAGGAATCATCACCCAAATTAGAAACAATTGGATGTGCTACAAGGGGTGCTACTGGAGGTTTTACTATAGGCTTAGGGCCCACAATATTCAGAGAATGGTTGTCTCCACCCACTTGGTGTACAACCGGAGGTCTTCATAGAGGCATATCACTACAAATTTCATACACACACCTTAGAAAAGATTCAGTAACAACTAGAGCCCATATATAATCATAGTATAGGTACAAGAATTCCTATATCCAAGCCACATACCTCTTTCTTCTCCTATGTATAGGACGGGTTAACATGATCAATCATAAAGAACACTAAAAACACTTCCTACTGCTGACTACTAAGGTCATGTATAGTTCAAGATCTTTATTTCATCACATTTGTTTCAGTATGTGGACTCTCAAGTACAATTGGAAAATACATTTAATGGTTACCATTCAAGTTTATAATTTAAATATAATTAAATTCATATTTATATTACTATTCTATTTAATGGAAAAATTTAATATATTACCCTTTCCAATTTATAAGGGCTCATACCCGATATAAATTAAATTATGGAATCCATTTAATCCCAATAATAACATGTTTCATCTCATATGATAAATGGTCCATGACTCAACATGTCATAATTGACGGTTTAAGGTTTTTTTTATAGCCTACGCTGAAAAACACATTTTTGGTAATGACAAGCACCATAAATACTAATTATGTTTTTCAATCTCCAAAAATAACCTTTAGTCGTAAAAATTTTATAACACAAGGCACACATAATAAATTTCATGCATTCAAGATATTCATCCTATATGGCATGGAATACACATGGAATGTGAATTATATAAGGTTCTTAAAATGATTCAAGATCCATGATTTCTTTCCATAGTAGACAAAAGATAAAATGAAATTTCTCAATCATAATAGTTATAACACCATAGATCATGTGCATCACCCAATGGTGGAATCAAAACAAAAGTAACAGGGAATATGTAGAACATAAATTATACATTCTATGAATCTTGGTAATTACCTCGAATGTGGGTTAGCTACTCCCATCCACCACTAATAAAAAAGTTCCTATTTGTTCCTAATATCTTTTTTATTCTCTCAAAATAGGAATGCAAGAAAGGAAACCACTTATACCCCTCTGTAATGTCCATACCCAAGAGCTACTAAATGGTGCCTTGGGTTGGTGGGTCACATGTCCTTAAGAACACCTCCCTATACACTAGAGGCTACTAACTAACAATAAGGGTCAAAGGTGGTATAGTGGGGAGACTATATCCTCATAATCAGATTGCAGAACAGTGTTATAATCACATAAATCAATAGAGTAAGAATATAAAATAACTGAATATCACAAGATAAACATGTAGTAGACTATAATAATAATAAAATCCAAGCCAAGGTAGTATCATATACAACGTTTTATGTCATGTGTCTGTAAAAAATGGAAGGAAATAAATGGAAATATACATCAATTACAATACATGTACCAAACGTACAAAAGTCCAAAAAGAACTATCTCTGAATAGCATAAGGAGAATAGCTCGGTCCTATTATCCCCTACTTTTATAAAAAATCAAGTAATCATCATAAATCAGTCACTTTCCCAATCGCCTACCTGCATATATGATGTTTATCTAGGTACCAAATGGTTGCTCAAACAGGGTGTGATATAACACTCAGTAGTCCACCACAAGTGGTGTCTGTAACAAGTCTAGTCTCTGTATATATGAAAACGAAATGTCAAATATTGAACAATAATATAAATGAATAAGAAGGATTTTAATTTACATCATGAATAAATTGTTACATGTATGTTTGATACTGTCCAGTCTACCAAGGCTCACTGTAAACACGACCAAACTGTAAATAATGATAAACATCCACTACGGCTATTCCAAGTATTCCAATATCAGACCTAATGGTCCATACCTACATATAAAAGAACAATTCTTCCTCAATGTCTTATGCCATGTAATCAATTGTGAGGAAAATATGGACCTGAAACAAGGTACAAATGATCAAGGCAACCTAATCGCGTTAGGCCTACATGGACTAAATACAATGTATAAATGAACATGATATCTTAATCGAGTCAATAGAGAATATCCATAGAAAACTCAGTAAATATTTGGATGGATCCCAATGAGCATGTCCCCATAGAATTTCAAATTTTCTCTAAGAAATTAAAATCCTTGGAGTATAAATTTCCCAGGGATCCAAAGTAATTTAGATCCATGGAGTAGAAATGTCCATGGAATCCAATATAATCAAGATACCTTATGTATAAATGTTCATGACATCTAATTTAATCATAAAAATTTAATTAATCAATCCATAACCCTTCTCAAAATCATATACAATCCAGGATTTCGCCCAACCCACTCCACATTTTCCATTTAAACAATTTAACCATTTTAATAACATTTAATCACATGGAAAATAAGGAATAAATCCTATCTTAATATCATATTCAATTCAATAAGGATCCCACTCGGATGGAGAGGCCACACACACCCAACAAGGTGGTATATCATGGGTAAGATACATAAACACACCTCTTGGGTGGTCAAAGTTTAGGATGCCAACCTCAAACCATATAATGGTACTAAGTGGGAACCCTATCAAGGATCCAATAATTGTAACAAGGGATTTAATGGATTTAAGAGAAATGGTCAGAAGGTCTAGATCGCGGTACAAAAACAACAATATATAATACAACAAGACATTATGGAAAAAATATATAGACCACCGACCATTAGTCTTTGGTAAAACACTCATCCAGTATTAGCTCTTAAATCAACATAGATCAAAAGAAAACAGTGGAACAGATGAATACCCTAAAAATATGGAATATTATCTCACACCAATGTAGTTTCATTGATAACAATGAAGACATCAAAATATGTAAAATGAATAAATAACTCACCGATGAAGATCCAACAGGACTTACAACTCTCGAGTCAAACACTGGATGAAGCAACAAGATCAATTCCTCATTTTGGAGGATTAAGAAACTAAAACAAGAGGAGAAATACACCCCCCCCCCCCCCCCCGTACATTGGAAACAATAAATAGGAGAGGTATTTACACATCTAAGAATCTATGGGAATAGTGGTAATTTCCAATTTAAAAAATGGTTCACAAAATTTGGTTGCATGGTTAGCTAAAATGTGCACCAATCATTCACCCTTATCAGTCTTAAATACCTCACACATAGTCATACAACATAGCTAGATAAACTATGCATCAATTTTTCATTTATCCTCTCTCAAAAACTATGGCAACCTCACATGATCATGTTCCCCATGTCACGTGGTTTCATCAGACTATGTGGCCCCTGATAGTGGGTCTTAACACCTCATATGATTTATTCAAAACATGTGTCCTAGATAGAATAGTTTCTACTCAGTGTACTACCCATCTTCCTTTTCCAAAAACAAGGTATCTGGGCATCGAACAATCCCCAAACACCACTAAAACTCTTATCCCTTAATTATTCACTCAAATTAGGAAAAACCGAGGAATTAAACTAAAACTAAAAATATCTATGCCTTATAGAAAACCCCAGTATATTATAATTTTGATATCTCTCTTATCTAACATGTATTACTTTTATCATGTTATTCTTTGATTATTAACTTACTAGCCTCTATAGCTCACCCCTTTCTTATGAACGTCCCAAGGTTATCTCATGTAGTATTAGAATATTGATGGAATATAAGATAATGTTTTGGAGTTTTAAAATAATTTTTTTTCATTCATGTTTTGAGTTATTGTTCTATGTATCATGTTTCCCAAATTCACAATGTCTCGCCTTGTTTGGGGATATATTAAGAATAATTTTTTTTAATAAATCATGAATTAAGGTGCATTAAAGATATGGGTTGTTGCACCTTGTGTGTGGTGGTATTATATGTGGTAAACTATGACATTAATTTGATTCTAAATGACTATTGACAAAACTATATAGTTTGTTATATATGAAGTTTTTATAAAAATCACCATATATAGAAACATGGGGTTCAATATTTTCAAAAATATATGTCAGATTTTTAATAAATGAGTACATATTATATATATGTGTAATTTTTTTATAAGACCACATTATATTATTTAACATAGAAATATAATTATTTTTTAAATATAAGATTTAAATTAATAAAATAATCATCAATTGTTTTTTACAGATGATTGTTTTATAAAAAAACATCATATATTATTTGATTCATGACACTATTGGGGGTCAAATAATATTTGATTATTTTTTTATTAAACTATTATCTACATGTAATATAAGAGCATATTTTTCAAAACCCATCATATATATTATATAATGTACTTTTCATATAAAATCATCATATGTTTTTACTAAAATATTTTTCCCACAATATCAAACTTTATTTTGTGCATATCATTGATTTTTAATGTTATGAGATTATTGATCACAACCAATCTACAATATCTTAATTTATAACACCCTATATTTGGCCTATCATGTCATTGGAATATTCTCTATTTAAGTCCCTAAGAATCATTCCATTCTTCATCCCCCCTTTATTGCTTAATCTACATGTTATTTTTTAGAAAAAAACATATAGAATTTTTTTTAAGTTTGCGCTAAATATTTAAAAACCATTAATGTTTTTAATATGTATATATTTTTCAATATATAAATTTATTTTTGGAATTTACACACACACACACACATAGACACATCTTCAGGTGTTTTAATACAACATTCACACACCCACTTGTGTGTGTGTGCGCACACTTGAATATATATTTATACATGTTCATATACATATATACAAACACACACGCATATATTTTTGTATGTGTGAGTACAAAAACACAGATATACCATCATTTATTTTTTATAAATATTTTTTTATGTGTGTGTGATTCAATATATATTTATATATAACTATTTTTGTGTTTATATATGTGTGTGTGTGTCTACATGCACATGTGATTTTTAATATTATTTTCAGTTTTCCCATTTCAAGACACATTTGGTTATTTTATATGGCATACACATTTAATCTAGAATGATGGGAAGTTGACTCATCCCGCAAAGGAGCTTGTTTTCTAGTCCAATACTCACATATAAATTTAAGTCATGTTCATGGAATCCTTCCCAATAACAATACTAGTTACCCATTGGGGAAAGTGATTGATTGATTCTAATAAATTTAAAAAGAATGTTTTATATGAGAATTATTTTATCAAACCATTAATCAATATTTTTTATTACTATATAGTCTAAATCCATATATAGGGGCACTCTATAATTTAACACCCTCTAGAAAGGAATATATAATGAAAATAAGTGGAAGGTGTTATGATGAATGGATTGATCCAATAAAAGTGGCTTCCAATATATCCTTTTGAATGAAATCAAAACCCATTTAGTTTAGTGTTACTAAAAAATTAATTACATATATTTTAATGTCATGTGACAAGTATCAAGGGATTATTTTTTTAGGTCATGTATCCAGGACCATTATGTCTTATAGTTTAATGTCATACAACCAGAGCATGTTCCAATGAAGGGAGAATGTTACAAACATGGCCTTATTCCACTAGGCCTTTGAGATATGTAATTATAAGGCCTTTATATGATTGGGAATTTTGGAAATGTAAAATGTGTCCCTCTATACCCAATTTAAAAGTGGGATTATTCATAAATAAAATAAAATAAATATTTATAGGTGAAAAATGTTTCATTCTATTATATATTCAAAAGATACAAGAGTTTACAATCACTATAGACTTTACCATCATATAGATCACTAAAAATTTAGTCTTCACAATCCAAATATATAAGTGGTCCCACATAAAATTATAAATAGTTCTAGCAGGTCATTCAATAGAACTGGCCTCCAACATTTGCAAGGGTCCATTCGTTGAACTCATATGTATGTCGATCTCCTGTATCACTTTTCAACTCAAATGTTTATAGTTGGTAGAAGAACATTTCATAACTTCCATCCAATGAATCTACTTAGACAACCCCACCTTCTGATGATTCTAACTATACACAAACCTTCATTGTAAATTATTAAATTCCGATCAACTTTTCAATGATTTCAATTTTATTATCACTGACTGAAACCTCAAAGGTTGACAGATCTTTCAGAGCCTCGCATTCTAGTGGATTAAATAATAACATGCAGTCAATCATCATAGCTATAATCAATATCCAAATTATTATTTATCAAATAATTATGGAAACCTCTAACACTTAGTTAAATTCTAACATCCACACTTCTCCCACAATATATTGTTCCCTCCATCGTATTTCAGTCACCCCGGTCTGTGATGACTTGATACTTCACTATGTATTTTACCTAAATAAATATTATGTTAATAACATTTTTCACATAAAAAATAAAACCCTATTGTAACACATCTTAATTTATTAAAATATATATTAATCAATGTATGGTAGTAGTTGAATAAGTAGGTACAAACAATTATAACCAACTTATGAAATAAAGGTCCCTTTTAATACTATCTCAAAAGGTGTGGCTAAGTCACTAATGAACATATTTTATTAATAAAATTTATTTTATAAAATTTATATATTCCATTTTGTATATATTTATGATTATCACTAAATATAGATTAATAGTTAATATACCAAAAAATGATTTCTAATTAAAATAGTTTTTTCAGAATATTTTACAAAATTATTTTAATGTGAAATTTACAAATTTTATAATTTAAATTTGAAAAAACGAAATTCATTTTTTATCTTATTATTGCAATATTAACTTAAAATAAATTTTTTATTAATGTAAAATTATTTATTTTTTAGAAAATATAAAAAATACCATTTTTACAGATAACATGATTTGATGAAATTATTAATATATAAGTATGAATTGAGAATTCATGAAACCTTTTTATAAGAAAAAAAATATTTATTTTTTATGTGAATACATAATTTTAAGAATATTTTCTTTTTAATTTAAAAATTCATGTTTTCCATTTTATAACACAAGTTATATTTTTGAAGAAATTGTTTCAAATACATCAAATATTTAGTATTTCAAAATTTATTTCTATCACTTTTATAAAATTAAAATTATAAAATTAATTTATAATTTGGAAATATTATGTCCAAATTCTTTAATAATAACCAAATTATTTTGAATCATAATGAATAAATTATTTTTATAAAAAATAGTCACCTCAATAAAAAAAAGTGATAAAAATTGTTTCATAAAGAGGGAAATATCACAAACATGTTCAAAACATGTGAAAGAATGAGTGGATGAGGCCTTGATAAACATTATCCCTTACCCTATCTATTATTTCCCAATTTTTAGCTATTTTTCTTAATATTTAATTCCCATTATCAAATAGTTTTGGATATTTACAAAAATGTCATCTATATTCACATATAAAAGTGGAACTCCCCTCTTCACTTCTCCTCACCCAAAAACTAAATTATTTTAGATCAAACTGTACCCAAAAATATCCAAAACATTCCAAGACACCTTAATGAGGTTATTGTATTCTCAATAGTTCATCTCTCAAATGCTTAACACCCTTTGTAAGGATGATAATATAATAAGTGAGGTATAAATTTCTAACCTTTCATTTATCATTTCTATTTATTTATATGCAGTTATTCCTAAAATATAACTATACAAAATTAAAATGATTTAATAAATATAATCATTATAATGGTTTGTTAGTATAATTAATTTAAAATCATTAACCATCTTTCAATTTTCCTTTAAGAAAAAACATTATTCATGTGTTGTGTAGACTGTTGACTCCATGACACAATGTTTTTCGTTTTCCCACATCACCATACAAGGTTGGAATTAATAGGAAATTTAAAACATAAGTATGATATTTATGAAATACTTTATATTCTTAAATGACAAATAATATTACTCCCTTTCTCTATTCTATAAAAAATGCAATCATAATTTATATGTGTGTGTGGACTTCCACCTCCATGGAACGATTGATTCCAAATTTTCATTTCATCCCACATTACATGAATATTCATGATATTGGTTTTTATGGATATTATGTAAATAAAATTATTAAGGTTTTATAATGACAGTTTGGACAAACTATTAACTATATAATCAATAAACAACTGGGAAAAATTAAACCATCCAAAAGAACGTTCTATGAGAAAAATTGATTCTTTGTACTTTGAAAAACTATGTATGGGTTGCCTTTTTATTATACTTATTTAAAATTACAATATAAATCACTAATAAACATTAAATATGGTAATTATTCTTCTAGTATAGTGATATTTCAACTAAATAACTTTATAATCATCCATTAATTATGGTATGTTCTTGTTTTGCTCGGTTTAACCACCCAATTGAAAAATATTATAAATTTATATCATAGATGACTATAAGAATTTAATTTCTAGTAGTATATGATTATAATACGTAAAAAATTATTTTATTTTAATTCTATGATTTTAAAATAAATATAATACTCATTATATAATATGTCAATGTCTGTTTGTTAAAAATCACTAAAACATGCACATCACTGATTCCATATTTAAGGATCATATCAAAACTCCCTTAGAATAAATTTATAACATAATAAATAATTGTAACATATCAATTAAATATCCTTTTATGATATGTTAATGATTAAATTTGGTATAATAATGAATAAAAACACCACTATTACAAAACTATTTCAAAACTATCAAGATTGCTCACACCCGATATCAAAAATAAATAATAAAATATTAATATAAATGTAGTGAATAATTATAAATTAAATTTATAGAAGTTTATAAATACTAAAATGGTTTTTAAATGGGTGATTAAGATATTTAATTTTGTTATACATGAGGTTACATGACTAAGAGGGAATTAAGGTTAGGGGTTCTTTGTCTCAAATTTAATTTCTTGATAGATATTTATTATTGTGAACCAGGATAAATTTAATATGATTTTATTATTTCATAAGGAATTTATTTTACTATATTCATGTGGTTTTGAATATCTATAACATTTTTTATTTTAAATGGATTTTTATTCAATATATTCCAATTTTCAAAAGGGGTTTTGATTGAAATCCATCGTTAACAGCAAGGGTTTCATTACCAATCTTATTTTCAAATCAATATTTCTTTGGAATATAATACATCAAGGGAATTTATATTATTTATAAAATCACTCATAATTTTACTTGGATAATCCTAGGGTTGTATATGTCCCCATGAAATTTCATTTCACATTAACACATTTCATACCTAAAGTGTTTTTTATTAGTTAAACTTACCCAATCATTTCTTATCAATCAATAACCTAACTTTTTTACATGTATATATTCATTGGATGATTTTTAGAATTACCTTATATATGCCTCAATAATTGATAAAGATCATTTTCTACTACTTTAACTTATTTAATGTTTTTAAATTAAATTTTAATTTTTTCTCTAGGGGTCATTTTCATCAAAGAGTGAAAGGAGTCTCTTTTTTATATATTACATGTGAACACATATTTACCCCAACTTTTTCCTTTTATATGAGGCTTTATATCTATGTATTCATGGTTTATAATAGATATTATTTTTATCCTAGTTTTATTTTACATTTATTTAAAATTTATTACAAAATATCAAGGATTTTTCTTCTTTACAAAGTGATTTTTCTAAAACTCCTAAAATGGTATTTTTCATTTAATTTGCTTTTGTTTGAAATATATTACACATGGTGGAGGAAATTATCTAAATGAAATTACCCAACTTTATCCTCTAAATGACATATGTAACATCCCTCTATTTTGAAAGAGTGATTCAGCACTCCCTTTTTCTAGGCTAATCATACACTGTGTATAAATATGAGTTACCTTCTAATGTTTTCCTCTATGAACACTATGCATTTCCTTCCCATGATTAAAGAGTGTTCACCTTGATTCCAAGCATAAATTGATTGTGTAAATTATTATTTCAACCATAAACCATTTATCTATATAGTGTAAACATAAAATGGTTTATTATCCCAATTGAATGGTATTTACCTAGATAGATATTAAATGTCCTTGGATACAAATTTATTTTACAAGGGTTTATCTTGTTATGATTATAAATAGAATTATTAAGGATTCCCTTGTGTGAATCCATTTGAAAATGATTTGAATCATATTTTATTTTACTTTTTTCTTTGTGATATGTCTACTGAAATTGCTTTTCTTTCCATGGGTTCTTTATACTATAAAATGGGAATGGTTTTCATTTTAATGTTTTATAAAAACCAATTTATTTAAATCAGTTCTTTATAATGTGATAACTGAATGATTTTTATGTGGAACTAAAAAGAATGGATGAATGATGAGTGGGGTCCTATATCACCCTCTAATTCATTGTTAAAGTGTATATATATCATAGGGTAATTATTCTCATGTAAATAATAGTTTCTCAAAAGCATGAGAGATAATGGTGTGGATTATGAAAGTAATGTTTATCTATACTAATTTTTGTGACATGTTTGAAATATTTTCTAGTGTCTTATGATTTTTATTATAACTATTTTATTCCCTCATCAATCATTTTTATTAACACATTGTTTCATCATAGTTCATTCATTTATTATGTTATATCAATCCTTATGCCATAATTTATGATCTATGAATTATGGGGTATAAGTTTTTTTATGTGTCCAAATTAATCTCATATATTCACCTTATGATAACATTTTATCTTTGATTATTATTGATTATATTTATACTTATTGATCATATACTCTCAACCATATCTTATTCTTTCTTTCACCCAGATGTGAAGATGGTTATTACATGTGATAATGTTATAAGGAAGTTTTATGTTGAGTAGTTATGAAATAACATTCACAATTGTTGTAAAATAAGTTGTTTATATGTTGATTCTTCGATGACACTAAGCCTTATATTCTCCGGTTTGTGATACTATTTTGGAGATGAAATTATTATTCATGTAAAATAATGAAAAACAAAATTTATTTAGCTCGGTTCACTTCACAATCTAATTTAAGAATAGTGTTTCCCTAGGCATTCTTATACCAAGACATTGGTTAACATATCATCTAGATTCCACTTTCCAACTATCTTCCTCAACTCTAACTATACATCCTCTAAATGTTTTTCAATGTGGTGGTATTTTTGGTTGTTATGGTTTGTCCTTGAATGAAACAATATTTTTTTCCAAGTGAATTACACTCTATTGAACTCTTCCAAAGTAGTTTTTCACCTTTCATCTGAGGATGATTATTATAGGCATTGGGCGAGACGTTCATGGTACTTCGGGGGTTGTTCAATGAGAGTGCATAAATGGACCCTGGACTTCGATCCCTACATTGAATCTCCAATATTTTCAGTTTGGATTGGCTTCCCTAGGCTACCACTTCATATTTGTAATAAATTCTCCATGTTCCCGATTTCCATGCTAATAGGAAATCCATTGAAACTAGATTCGATGACGAGGAATCTCTCAAGACCATCAGTTGCTAGAATTTGCGTTGAAATTTATGTTTCTCAAACTCTTCCTTAGAAAATCTGGATTCATATTGGAGATTATGGATTCTTTTAAGTTGTTTTATATAAAAAAAACTACCTGATTATTGTCAGTTTTGTATTAATCTTGGGCATGTTTCAAATGAATGTGATAGTAAGACTACACATCCTATATCCATGAATGTTACTTGGGTTGTAAAGAAAATACTTGGCATGGATGGGAGTAGAGTTAGCCACACGGATGATGATTGTCCCTCTGTTGTAAGGGAACCTTTTGGAGGGAAAAAATCTAATGGGCTTAAGGAACTTTTAGTTGATAATGTTGAGCCCTTACAACATGCACAACATTCTATTGAAAATAATGAACTGCCAGGCTTTGTTGATGATTTGATTACTGCCACAAATGTCGTCATTGACTCTTCTTACCTGGTGGAGGATCAGGAGATGGATACCAAAAATCATGTTTCACGAGAGAAGGACCGGAGTGATCTTTGTGAGTATTGTGAATCATCACAAGAGAACGTTGATCAATTTATTTAAATTGAATAAGCCTACTTAAAATCAAGTGCTATGAAGTGAAAAAAATCAACGGTGGATGCTGATGGATTCATCACCCCAAATCCTAAAAAACGAGGAAGCGTAGAGACTACTCGCAACTGGAAAGAACAATTGTAACTAGATATTTGGATGCTTCTAGGAAGGAAAACATTGAACCCCCAGCAATACCAATGGTGGCTGATAAACTGGATGAAACCTCTAGCTCATAGGAGGAGGATGATGAAGGAAAAAATGATCCTATGTACAAGGATGCTTATGTGAATGATGAGCCAGTAGGGGAAGCTTCTGATGCATGGATGGATGAACAAGATACCATCACATTCTAGAATTACTGTGATGGTGAAATCACTGCTGATAAATACCTTGAAATCAGAAAACATATGTTCATCATAATGCTGGATGAATATAAAAAAAATCCGGACTTTAACATTAAAGACATTCCATGGGAATTATTTTTGTACTATCCAAAGGATTTTCTTGCTTGAGTTGTAGTGCGGGTTTTTTATGATTAGCAAGTTGTTTGATCTTTTGAGTATTAGGGTTTTTGGGTTTCTACTCCTGACGTGGATCTCATGTGTTTTTGCTGGATTACTCCTGAAGTTGTTGCTTTAACTGACTTCAATTGGTTTTTTTCCTCGCTAGAGGATGTTGGTTAGTGTCTATCTCCTTTCTTTTATTTGGATTTTGTGCCTTTCTGTTGATGTAGAAGCAGTTTTTTATCATGCAATGGCATGCTGTTTCCTCAATCTGTGCTTTGGCCTGCTGGTTGTTTATGTCTGCTAGTTTTGGGGAAAGCTATTGCCGTTTCTCTGTTGGCGCCGCTTTTTGCCATCAGTTTTTTGGTATTTTTTTCGACCAGGTGCATGAAAGTTTTTGTGGAAAAACTGTTGATGAGGAATTTATGCGGCTTGATTTTGGTTTTCAGGTTGTATCTGGTTTCTAGGCCGAGTTTGTAGTTATGATCTTGAGGCGGACCTTTTACACGAGAGCTATTTTTTCTAGGCCTTATTGTTTATGATGAGCTGTTTATGAAAGGGTTTATGGACCAAATATAAGATGTCTTCAGTCTTCTTCTTCTGGATTTGCAGTTCTGGTTCAAGCTTTGATCTGTCACCTACAAGGGAACGATCATGTCAAACTATGGAAGTCACTCTGATGGTGTTGGGGTGCCACTTCACTTCATGGATGTTGTCTCTGATAGTTTTATGATAGGACATCTTGGACACGTCTTACGCAATCTGAACTTTTTTTTGTTTACATGAAATCTCGTATTGTAATCCCCTCAATCTCTTGCGGGTGTAAGAAATTTACACCTCGTATTTGTATTGTATCTCTCGCTTTTAATAAATTCCGTTGGGGCATGAATTGGGAGACCAATTCATGTTACCGATTTTCTCAAAAAAAAATTGAAACCTCATCTATACCTACTCCTTTGATGTTTTCATTTCTTCTAATTATTTAGATTCTGTGGTAGAGTGTGAAAACACTTGCTGAATCCTCGACATATAGTTTACCATCATCCATGCAAATGTAAACACATATCTATTTGTACTCTTCTAAGTAATAGAATCACCCAAAGTCAGAATTTATATACCCTTACAATTGTTCGAATAAACTGAGTCACAATGATTCATTCATCTTTCCATTGAGATATCAGATGATCAGTATGTAGATTCCAAGGATTTTCCATGTATTGGTTGGGTACTTCCATTGAATATGAAATTTATGGGTGAGTGCATAATATAAAATACATCAAACATTTGACTATTTATGTAGAAAATCCATTAATATAACTTCATATTTTGTTCTTGGTCCTTTAGCCTTTAATAATATAAAGTTACTGATCATAGGAATTGAAACCACCTTATATTCTATCATTTAAAACAACTCAATGACCGTTTAGATGTAATCCCTTTGAGAAAAAACTAAACTTCCATCTTTCCTCTCTCTTGCAATCTTCATTCCATGAATTTTATTTGTAGTTTTGAGATCCTTAATTTCAAAAGTTCTGAACAAATCACATTTCATCCCCTGAATCCACCAAAAATTTGTCTTATAAATGTCATATCATCAACATAATAGAGTGGGATGATAAATAACACATTTTTAAACAGTTTCATATTGTAATAGTGGTTTTTGTTTCTCTTTTTGAAACCCTTATCATGTATAAATGCATCGAATTTCATATTTTATTGTTTTGGTGCTTGTTTCAAGCCATACATACTATGTTTTAACTTAAACACCGAGTTATTTTTCAAATAAACCATTAAACCAATTGTTTTCTTCATGTAAATTTCTTCCTTCAAATCACTATGAAAGAATTTTATTTTTATATCCATTTATTGGGAACAAAAAATCATCAGTAGCAATCATACATAGCACAATTCACATGGCATTGTGTTTAACTACATGTAAAAAATATTTCTAGGAAATCTAATCATTCATTCTATTGTAAACCATTCACCATCATCCTAGACTTATATATTTTACTTTTGTTAACTTATTCTACTAACTAAAAGACCCAGTTATTCTCATGTTCATTCATCCATTATGTTAGAGTTATTATCACATGGGTTTAATTGGAATTAAATGAATCTAATTACTCTTTCATATCTAAATCCAACTTTATGTATTCGCTGAGTGTGTCCAATTTTTCCATTTTTCTAGGTTCTTGTCCATCTAATAAAAGTAAGTAGTGAATGTCATGACCAGTCCTATGTATCAATTATCTGACATTAGAATATCTTCACAGCTCTACCTATGATTCATCCCTTTCTAGTGATATTTCTTCTAGATATATAACTTCAAAACTCTTCTCTATTCCTTTTCAGCCCTTGAGAATTCAAGTGAATCCCTTATTGGCCTAATTTTTGAACAACTTTTGCCATTATCTGAACCATTCAAGTGAAGTATTCCTCTATAGCATCTATCCAAATTAAATTTAACATGAACTATTGCTTCAATTTCTTCAACTCCTACCTCTACAATATTTTGGTATTTGTACAATACTATCTCATTGAATAGAACATTTGTTTCTGCAACTATCTTCTGATGATCATCATTTCATATATGAATTCGATGGTTTTCATAACTATATATCACAAATAAACATACATGGGAATTATCCTTAATCTTTCCCCTTTCCTTAAAATCAACATGGGAATATGTTGAACATCAAAAAAATTGAGTGATTGCTATCTATTGGTTTACCATCCCACAACTGATTCAGAATATTCTACCTCACTAGTTCCAATAGAATTTTATTAACTTTTAACATTTCAGACTTCAAGTATTTTACCAAAATTTAATTCGACATTGTGGAGTGAAATATAATGATTTAGGCCTTCACATTTAATATTCTATTTATCCTTTCAACTACATAATATTGTTATTTTTCTCATGTATTATATTTTCATTTGCATCCCCTTATATGGATAGTAGTTCTCGAAGTCTCTTCCGCTGTATTCACCACAATTATCAAACATTAGAAATTGTATCTTTCATCTGAATTTCTTTTCCACCGCACATTTAACTGAATGAATACATTAAACACATCTGAATTTTTTTTCAACAAGTATAATCATACCTTCATTATTACATCATCAATAAATGTGACAATGTATAGGGATGATTTATGAGATAAAATAAGGGATGGTCTCTATAAATTTTTATAAACAATTTCTATTTTACAGTTCTGAGGATTTCTTCTATTAAAATTAAACAAAACCTTCCTCTTATTCATGAGTATAAAAATTTAACAACATCCAGAGTCATTATAATTAGTATTTAGTGTACCATAATCCATTAGAACACTATTCTCACTGAGATGACCAAGTCAGTAGTGACACAAATCTAAACTTTTAGATGTTTTCATTTCATCCATCATCAATCCATATGACCTTCCAATCAAATATAATGTCCCTTCATTTAATACCTTTTCCACCAAGATAGATCCATGCAAAACATTCCATACCACATTTGAAAATATTGTTACAAAATCTTCTCCATCCAATTGTCCAAAGGATATATTTTTTTTCATAATCCAAGAATGTGTCAAACTGCCTTTAACTTCAGAAATTATACATTTATAATATGAACACTAACATCAATCTTTTGGAAAACATAAAGAGACTAATAATATTACAATTCATTCTTACTGAATATTTTGGGTACATAATTAACCATGTTCACATGCTCTAATATGGAATAAAATGAGGCGCTAGAACAATTACCCATGATTCCTCCAAAACATTGACACTTAATAGAAAGATGCTACTGCCATTCACTAAATTAATACAACATTAACATCTAGAAGCTCCCATTCCATAGTTCACCCTATGATTAATGTGGAAAATATCATGATCCTCAAAATAAATAAATTTAAACTAAGCTAAATGTAGTGAATAGTGGTACTTGGGTTGTCTCTAGAGAGGAGAGAGTCTTTAGTGTGATATTCTTGTTGTGTGGGTTCCATGTGTGTTTAAAACCATATGAGTAGTTTGAGAATGTATTAAAAAGTGTTTTTGTATTTAGTTTCAACATAATATTCTAACCTCAAATATTTCCATAATTACCCTTTAAATCATGATTCCCTAAGATGGTATTCTCTTTCTCTCTTAATAATTGGATGATAGCTCAACCAATTTCCCTTTGTGATTTTGGTTTAAAAAATATAGTGTAATATCCATTCTAGTGCCTATAATTTACTAGATAAGTAATTACGAATCTATAATTACTTTTGAATCAATCTCCATCGCCCTCCCTATATGTTCAGTTGAGATGGTCTCGAGGGAATGCATATGAAAACCAGTGAAGATGCAAAAGGAGATGAATGAAAATGAAATAAACAAATTAAATATGATACTATTGACATCAATATAAAATTTCTAGTAATATTAAACAAGAGAGTGTTAATAATTAAACATAAAAATCCATTATAGTGAATGGTTTATCTCTCCTTGGAAGCAATGTTATGGGTATAGCGATCTATCACTAGAGAAGAATTTAAATAAAAAAGAAAAGAAAATACATATAGTGAATAATAGTTCCACTAGCTCTTTCCCCCTCATCAATGTCGACCCAAATCTATTTATATAATCAAAATAATTATCATGTTTCTTGATAGTGAGGGATATCAATCTTCCTCATGTGGATGGAATGAGATTCCACCTCTTCCATGCTTGAGTGTAGTGTTCCCATGATGCCTTCGATATCTTCCTATGATTTAGTGTTGAGTTACAATCGTATCTAATGGATTATAGTTGTAAAACTCAAGGGTTCAAATTCTTCAGCTGATAATTTCTAGAAGACTCTCAAATTCATAAGTCCTTACCACTATCGTCATATTCATAGACTCTTTGTATGATCACTCCATGGAATCTTTGGAGTATATTTCCAGATTTGACCAGAGTAGAGGAGTAGAATTTTATTATAGTTCATGCCTAATTAATTTTTGGAAACCCATATATTAATTCACCAAATATTTATTTTGGAAAAATAAAACCATGTTTTATATCCACAAAATTAGAGAATAATATCTCTTGTATCATCTTCCTCGAATTTGGAAAATTCAAATTTCTTATGTAACATTTTACTCAGGGGAAGATTATTTTACATATAAGCCATCGTCTTTCAAAAATGATAAATATATTTAAAAAAAATGTTATTTATACTCTTCTTAGGGAGAAAATATATTATGCATCGGGCATCCCATATTTTAAAAAATTATAAAATGTGATGCACCCTCGGTATATATTAGAAATTAGCATAAATATATTCTGGTATGAAAATTTTAGGTTATATTTGAATCTCAGTAGTGAAAAAAGATTTTACACATTCCACTTTTTTATTGTTGAAAAGGGATAAATTTTAAGCATGATACTCAAAATCAAAATAATATCATATGTTTCAACCTTTTAGGGAGAAATTATATTAAGTATCAAATCTACCTTATAAAAAATATATTACCCATCAGTTTTCTACTTGTGAAAAACATATGTATCACCCCAGTGATAGGAGTGGTGTGGCTCCCACCTATTCCCTATTACCCAATAACACATTTTGAGGTCAGATAGGGGATGATCTATGATGGTGGATAAAGGTGGGGTGATTGGGTTACATCTTAATACCAACAAACTTGAATCCATCATAAGGAAATATGGTGGTGAGAAGCTAGTTTTTTCAGATCTAATTACAGATCATAGTGATTTTTTGGTAATAAGTACTATTTTGGTTTTTTGTGGAAATCAAACCATGTGTGGATAATTCTGAACCTCTTGAAGCCCCATTTCTAAAAATGAATTTTCTATTAGTGGATATGGATATAGGGAATCTGGTGTTATCTAAATTTGAATCTCCTCCATCTAGAAGGGTTATTAGAAAGATGTTAATCTCTCATGTCTTGGAAAATATGGATTCTTTTTAGATGCATTTGAGTCTCTTTCAATATGAACTTATTTTACAATTTTTAGTACTGAATGGGAAGAAGCATTGGAAATTCAATTATCTTACTCCAAAAATTGTTGAAATATGGAGCTTTTATGAGAATGGATAATGGCCATCGGGCATGGGTTTTACATGTTGTCTTCCCCTCAAACCAAGTAAAGTATAGAACATGGATCCCCTGATAAGTATTTCTAAATCCTATATTTCTTCAAATTTAGGAAAGGGTTCAAAATTTTGATCCTTATAATGTCAGAACCACTCATACTTAGGTATGGATCTGTATTTGAAAACTAAACTGGCTATACTGGAATCCATGAATTCTCTAAGATATTGCCTCCTGTATTGTTAATCCTATAAGGATGGATATGTAAATGGAAAATCCTAGTTTTTCCATTTTTCTATGCTCCTTGTGAATGTTAACATGGTTACTATACTGGTTGAAGAGGCTATGTTGACAAGGATGGATGATAGTATAAATCTATAGATTCAATTTTAGAGGAATCCATGATTCTGTCATAATTGTAATTTTTCTAGACATCTTAGCTTTAAATGTAACCGATATAGGGTTCATAGCTTTTGTACGTTAGGAGGCATGATGATCATAACTATAGGATGAGGAAGGGGAGGGAAAAATCATTTCCCATAACCTACATTCCCTTGATCCTGGGTCATTTAAGGATGTTCCCACAACTGAGGCTAGATCAAAGGATGTTAATCATGTGAATTATGTTAGTGAAAATTCTATTCTAAACATTTATTCAACTGTGATTGAGGATAAGTAATTAAATGATGTTGTCTCCTTAATTTAAATCACTAAAGGGGAAGAATTTGTGGTGTTTTTTCTTCATAACCTAGATACTGTGGAATATCTATCTATCTAAGATTGTCTTGTAGAGGAAGAAAAGAAGGTGGACTATTCCAACCCTACTATGGAGCCAGTAAGGAACTAAGTATCCTAAAGATTAATCATGTTGGGTAATCATAAATGTTTACTACTCAACATATATTGGATCCTCTATGTGATAGTCCTGAGGGTACCCTTTAGGCTAATACTTCTCACTGTGAACAGATTATCCTTAGAATGATTTCGTTTTGAGAGAAAGAGGATGGTTGTCTTGAAAGGGATAGTAGGTTTTTTTCTCTTTAATGAGAGATATGGTATGGACTACTATTATTTTTCTTCTCATATTGTATAAAACCCATTGTTATAGGTTTTATCATCTAAAGTTGTAAGAAGAACGACCCATGTATAGGTTATTTAAGATCAATTTCATTCGTTAAAAAAATGTACCCATTTAAGTGGTGCTTTTTGGGATGAGGACACTGATTACATATCATATTATGAGAAAACACGTCCTAAAAGTGACCCATACACTTTTACTAGTACTTCTGGTGAACTATCATCGGATTGAACCTCTTTATCAGCAGCTTTTGGATTTGAGGAACCTGCAATAGTCAAGGGAAAGAAGAAAAAAGTTAATTGAAAATATAGACACTTGAGGAAAAAAAACAAGATCTGACCTAGAAAAGGCTTAGGTCTCTTAATAAATGAATATAATCTACTATAATTTCCATGGGTTTTGGAACTATCCCACGGTCACAACCATTAGGCACTTTCTTGTGTCTAACATGCTAATTCTTATTAGACTTTCTAAGCCAAAAAATTTATTTGGATAGTTGGAAATCCTTCATGTGGGATGCACATCGCTACGCATATTTTTCAAACAATCACTATGAAGGTGTTGTGGATACCCTCTACGTTTTAAATAATGATTTAATTTCTATTAACTCTTGATATCAAGATCACCGGTCAACCATAGTTTCTATTGGGTTGAATGGAACTGGTCTTTCATTCAATTTTGTTTATGATTTTAATTTGTATACAAGAATAAGGGATCTTTAGAGGGGCATGAAATGTTTATCTAAGAACATTAGACATATTTGGTTTGTTCTTGGTGAAATCAACATAGTTAAAAGAACCTAGGAAATGACTGGAAATACTTTTTGTAGGCTAAAAGCTTATGAATTTTCTTCTTTCATTAACAAATGTGTCCTGGGTGAGGTTTCTATAGTTGGAGCTGACTATACCAGGAGTAAGTATGCCATTAATGGGAGAAAATCTAGAAAATTAGATAGATATTTCTTATAAGTGGGTGAGAGGAATGACACTATTGATATTTATGGCATCAATTTACCTAGGATTCACACTAATCACACTCCTCTGCTGATTGAAATTTGTATCAATAAGTCAAGTTCATTCCAGTTACCTTTCAGGTTAAAAAATTCTCATTTTTTCATACATGGTTTCATGGAAATCGCCAGGGATGCTATGAAAGTTGATTTCATTCACATCCCCTTTCCAATTATGACCAATAAGGAGAAAATTTTCAAATCAATTCTTAAGGAATGGATTAAAACATCCTCCTCTAATATTGACCTTGATATTAAGGATTCTGAAAATGATTTGTTCTAGTGACAAAGGACCGATCAGATATAAGTGGTTCCCTCAATGGATGAGATGCATTCCCTCTCCAAACATGATGACTTGTTGGCTCTCAAGGAAAATATTGCCTGGATCCAATTTAATATAAAGGGTTTGAAGGAGGGGGATAGAAACTCAAAGTAATTTCACTGCATGTATATGGAGAAGAAGGATAGAAAAGGGCTCACTATTCTCAATATTAATGGGTAGTTGTTCAGTTTTTATAATGAAATAACCAATGTTGTGACTAGACATTTTGAAGATATGTATATTGAAAAAGGTTATGAAAACACCCAACAAATGTCCATCAATATCACCCCTAGTGTTGATGATTTTCAAAATATAATTCTTATTCATGGGCCCAGTAAAAAAAATCAAGGCGTCACTTTTTCTATAAATATTGATAGTGTAGTAAGGCCTGATGGATTTCAAACAAATTATTCATTTTTAGCTGGTAAACTGTTCACATTGAGATCAAAAATTTTGTGAGAGAATATTTTAATCATTCATCTATTCCATATGGAATGAATTACAACTTCACTGATTTGATTCAAAAGAAATAGAAATATTTGGATATTAAAGATTTCATAACTTTGGATATTGGAAATTCAATTCCAAATGTGATCAGAAAGATCATGAATACAAAATTGGGGGAAATTTTAATGGGTTTTATTACCAATAATCAGTTTTCATTTGTACTTGGAAGGAACATTCATAATAATATATAAACTTATTTAGAACGTATAATTAGGAATATGGTGAATGATGGAAATGCGGCCCTTAAGATCAATATTTTTAAGACATTTGATATAATGAAATATAATTTTATTTTTTTCTATTATGAGATTGCATGGGTTTTCTGATGAATTTATCAATTTGGTCAATTGCATCCTTGATAGTTCCATGCTCTCTATTATTTTCAATGGGTCACTTAAGGGATTCTTTTAGGGAGATAAAGGGGTGAGACAAGGGTATCCACTCTCTAGGATTCATTTTGTTGTTGCTGATGATTTTTTTAAGCATTTTTCTTAATAACCTTTTACATGATGGGTTATATTAGAAAATTAAAGATGGAAGAGGGATTCTTGCACCCACACATCTTCTGTATGTTGATGAAGTACTTCTATTTTAGAAAGCTGATAGAATCACCATCTCTTATATTAATGATATTTTCAGGAAAAATGAAGAAATTTATGGCTAGTATATTAGCTACACCATATCCTTTGTATTTTTTGGATAAGGGGTTCCCATATCAAAGAAAAACAGAGTCGTTAGGGATCTTGGTGTTAGGGGATGATATATTCCCTTAATCTATCTTGAGGTTTCCTTATTCTGTTTTAATGGTAAAATGTTTTATATGGAAAAAATATCTCTAGACTTATCAATAAAAAGGAAACATGGAAAAGGGAAATATATGTCACAAACAAGGAGGGTCTGTCTGGTCAATTTTGTTGTTACATCTACGTTTTTTAATATTTTTATTTATATTGATGACATATAACTCTTATAAAATAGTTTCAGACTTTGATACCCAATTATATGGGGACTATCTCTATTCATGAGATAAAGATTATTATAGTGGTGTAGAAATAATGTGTCAAACTAGTGAATATGGGTGGGATGGGAATTAATTACCTCGGGCTCTTCAATGAGACACTTCTCAGAAAATACACTTAGAACCGCTATACTTCCAAGGACTCTTATCTGGAATTTCTCTCTCATAGATTTTTCAATAAAATGTATAACGGTTATTTTATTTAGATACCTTTTTTGGATATCCATTGATCATGCATACAATTAAATCATATAATTATAAAATTGGATGGTTTTTAAGCATTAATATCTTAATTTTTGGAACACTACTTGGATTTCAAGGCCAATTACTGATGACATTGAGGTTCCTCATTCTGTGATATCTCTTTCAATTTTTGATATGTAGTAAAATGAAAGTGCACATGAGATGTTCCCACCACGTATAATCATAGAGATTGATATACAAGAGTATATAGATAGGGATATTCTCATTAGGATACACAGTATAACTGGACATTTTAATAATAGGGAGTTCTATATATATAATTGTTATGGCTCTATCTCAATTACCTCATGGATGATGGTCTAAAAACTCCCTTCATTTAACCTACATCATTTTTGGCTTCCTTTGGATAATATGATGGTAGAGGGTTCCCATGCACTATCTGGTTCAATGTGCATGGAAAAATCTTATCTCTTAATTTCATCTCTATCTCAGTGGAGAAGAAACTATTGATCCTTTTTTTGTATTTTATTATTCCATATCTAGGTTTTAGAAATATATTGAATATTTATTTTGGTGTAGGTAATGCATTTACATCTTTGAAAAACTGATGACATCCACCATCAGAATTGGTTGCAGCAAGCTGGTGAATACCCTTCTATTATCTGATGTGGCTATTGTTTTTTCCTTCATATTAAAGGCAAGGAATGTTTTGGACTTCAAGAATCAAGTCACCTCTTTTCATGCTATATTTTTTTCAATTTAAAATGGAGTTATTAATGCATCCAAGGTTCAAATAGTTTCAATGATGAATTAATTTTGTGATCTGGTCATTTTAAAATCTCTTGGTGTCAATGGATGGTTCAAAAATCCACAGGTGACTAAGTCTCTTATATGGATACCTCTAATTCCTAAATGGATAAAAGTTAATGTATATGGGGTGGATTCAATGCACCAGGGGCCTTGGGTTGTGGTTTTATCTTAGGCACCAATTAGGGATTGTTATGGGATATTTCTATTATTTCATTGGGATTGTGCATGTGATTGTAGCTTATTTGTGGGCTATGATCATGAAGGTCATGTATTTTTTCCACCATGGAAGGTGGGCTCTATGGATGGAATCTGATTCAAATACAGCTTTATAAATTCTTATAAGTCACTTGAGAGACATACCATATAACATGACATTATCCTATATTTATTTTCTTTACATTATGGATCATCTTTTCCTTGATGTTACACATTTCTATAGAGAATAAAATCAGGATTTTGAGGCTCTTTCCAAGAGATCAATTATGGAAGCCCACTCACAATGGTCCTTTGTTGTCCTATATTGTTTTTTTTTGGATAAATCATATGCATATGGTGATGTGTATACCCCACTTTTTAAACCATCCATTATAATTATTTTTTTTCTACTTTTATATTTTAATAAATTCTTATAGGTGCAGGAATATGTGCCTCTTGACCTTATTATTAGAATAAAATAAAGTTAAAAATCCAGCAAGATTCATAAAAATATTTTTTATTTAATCACTCCCTCCCACTTAAAAAGGAACTTTTTCATAATTTTTACACTTTTTCTCAAGAACGATTTCTAGATCCATGAGTGAAAAAAAATTAGAGGAATTAATATTTTAACAAGTTCCATAGTCATATATTTCCCTCCCCTAAGCAACATATTCTAATGGTATGGTCAAACATCCTTGATAATTACTATATGTCATTCATGTATATATCATTGACCCCTTCTTCATCCATGTTCATCATTCCCCAAATATTTCCATCTCGTTTTTCAATTGAAACTTATTAAATTTTTTCCATTCATCATTGTGTAATGAACTTATTATATTAGGGAAACTAAACCCAGAACAAAACCATCCCAGAAAATGGCACACCTCGAGACTAATATTAATTGTTGTCCATAAATGAAATTTTTTTGCATCTAAATAGTTGTTCACTCTAACTATTAATAATGGATAACAAAAAAAAAGACACATTTTCTTTGTTGACTAATGAAGAATTACAGATCAGTTCTCATCTTCTTGCTTTTCTCCTGTTAATAAGATCTATCGTAATATAATTTAAGTAAGTAGGCTCACTTGTTGTAATAGTGGGTTCCCTATATCCCGCTATACGGTACATTTGATTCCCATATCATATTTAAATTTAGTTATACATGATGTTTTCTTAAAATTATAGTTTATAATTTTCTTAATCCACTATTCAATGGTAATGTCCACAAATTAATTTTCATATCAAAAGGTTGTAGCAGATCCTTGAATATAATGAGAAACTAGAGATACCCTGACATTAATCTTAAATATATTTCATATGGTCTAGATACATAATATTGGTGGACACATTAGATGTTTTACTATCAGGTGTCGGGGGATCATAAGCATTGAGACTTCTTCTCATGAAGTTCACACATAGTGATCTCTATTAGTGAGATCATGAGGACATACCTTCTAATAAGAACACCAAATGTTTTGGGTATAATTTATTGTTCTTATCTACATACATGTGTAATGGTCTCCTGAATTGATATCATTACCAATGTGTTCCATTTTATCATGTACCATTATGTACAAAAACCCCATGATACTGAAATTGTGGTAAGGTAGCTTATTTTGGGTGTGTCCTTGGTGGTATGAAATTGGTTGAATGGTAAATAAATGATTTATCGCTTATAGGATAAGGAAGTTATATATCTTGGGCCTGGTTGATCAGAATGACAGAACCTTGATAAATCCATCGTAATGGTAGCCCAAGTTAAATTCATCTAGGTAGATCAATAAAAATAAGGTTGAAAATGACGATGACACAAGTGTGCATCCTGCACTGTGAGATATTAATGTAAAGATATTATATTACATAGTTCATGTTCATGGGTTGGTTGTCATTGTTGTGACATTATTTTTCCCTTTTGGGGCCATGATGGGTTCCTAGATCCCTCCTTGGTTTGCGAATAGTATTCACTCCAATCGAGATAAGGGCCTAGATAGTCACATACAATAGCATATTCAATATTCTTCCCTATTCAGTTGAATATGTATATAGGACATTGTAGGTCCCACCACTACGGTCCAAGTTTTTTTTCAAGGGAATACTATCAATAAAGGAATAAATAATTTTATATTGTTCACATTAATAATATTTGGCATTTAATTTATGTATTAAATGTATTTACATGTTTTAATGTAAATACAAGAAAATATTAGGTGAATTAATATTAGTTTAAAATTTTCAAAGTTAATTTAATATTTTAGGGAATGAAGACTCAAGATAATGGATCAGTTATTATCATGTAGTAGATTTATTAATTTTCATTGAAGTTATAATAATATTTATGACTCCGTATTGTAGACATAAAATGTCGTTTATGGTGTGTAAAAATATTTAGTGGCTGGGAAATAAATTTAGAGTAAGTGCATTATAAACTATATATAAAGGAGAAGATGGATTCACCAAATACTATTCACATCCTATTTATCTATCCTATTATCTCACTCACATTTTATGAATATAGGATCTGGATTCAAGAGCTTGGATCTAGCACTTTCTCATGAATCACAAGAAAGGTGACGCAATGATCATCGGAGCATCTAAGGCTTAATCAGATGTCCACATTAGCACCAGAATTTCAGTGAATAGAACTCCCAAAAATTCCGGAAGTGCATGTGGATGATCAAGGGGAATTCAGCATCAGATTCTTCGAACAGTGATCACCAATGATGAGCATACTTCGATCAAGGCTTCACTTCAAACCAGGTATTTTTTGTTTTAATTTGTGTTCATCAAACTCTTTATGAAAGATCCTAGGCTTATACTGGGTAGCAATTTTCTAACATCGATGGGTTCATGTCGATCATCGGTGGAAAATATTAAAATACCTTCTTTTGGGGATTCTGTTGAATGTTTTTTACCTTCAATTGGTATCATAGCCTAACGTGATGATTTAAATCAAATCAAATTAAAATTAAATTTTCAGTACGTTTAAGAGATGGAATCGTTTCGATCCCAATGACACTAATGGAAATTAAAATCAACATCGGTTTTACACGTAATGAATATTCAATGTTTTAAATACAGATTAAAAAACTCAATTATTTTCAATTGTAAATTGATTTGTTTTCTAGTATACTTGATTTCCCTTATGATTCTGTTAACCAAAATAGTTCTTTATCACACCAATGATTTTAATTTCTTAAAATTATTATTATAATACTTTCATTAAATATTATTATTAATTTTAATAGAGGTTATTCAACAGGGAAATGGAAATTTCAAAAAGGTGATGGTGCTTTTTGGGTAAACAAAACAAAGTTAAAAAAACATGGTGGGGCTCTGGTAGGTTGCTTTTCTCCAAAAAGAAAAAAAGTTGTCAAATGAGGAGGGACCTGTAGTCTCCTCCTCCTTATATGGTATGCCATAGGAGCTTGAGTTGGGATCCTCCTAGTCACCCTCACCACCTGGCCACCGTTAGCTGGTTTCCCCTCACTTTCATCTTCCGTCCACCTTCAGTACAACAACTCTCCTCCACCGGCCCATCCTGGCCGATCCCCTTCCTACAACACTGGACCTCATAGTCAGACCATCCTAGACTGGTTCACCAATGTGCCTCCCTTTCTGGTGAGCACCAGTGACCATAGTGGTCCTCCTCAGTCTGACCACCCCCTGTGTCGGAAAACCTTTTTTGGCCTCCCGCTCCCACCTTCCACTCTTCCGGTCATTCCCTCCAGATCCAGGGATTCGTGGCCATGAACCGTCATTCGAGTTTACTTTTAATAGGAAACCTCACCAAACCCACCACCCCTAAAGGAACTATTGGGGGAGGTGCGCTACGCAAGGCAGTACCCCTTTCGAATAGACCAGATCGATTGGGTATATATTAAGTTCATAAGACTCCCAAAATTCGAAATTTGAAAACAATGTTTATTATTCCGGTCTTATTAAAAAATAAACCAATATGCAATAAAATAATTCGCAATTAATTCCAACAACCAGAATTGAAATGATTTTCTAGTAGCATCAAATTCAACAACATCATGGTCAAAGATGCTTCTAGTTAAATCAAAAATCAAGCAAGTGTTCAACAATTAACCAGGTCGAAAAAAACAAATACGGAAAGAGAAAAAATGGACAAACATATTTATGTGCTTCGGACAATAGGCCTACGTGCACGGGGCAGAAACATCAAGGGTTTTTTTCTATTCAAGGAAAAATTACAAGAGATGTGATATAAAGAACCAACACAAATAAGGATGTTGACAATCATGAATATCAGGAAGAGACCCCCCTTACCAAGGGCTCAGCCTCACCTTAGTAGAACCAGAACGTTCACTTGACTCCTCTTGCCTTTGTGTGGCCAAGAATCAGTAGCATAAGGTCCGCACCTATCCACAAGTGTTTCTGTAATCCATGTTCCAAATCGTTGTCAATGATCGGTGTCGCTGCTCTCCCACTCTAGGAACCCGAACCCAAAAACCTGTCATATCATGCGGAATGCACTGATGGTGGATCCCGTCAAAGAAGAAAAAAACCACTCCGCTAGAAATCTTGTCGTCGTTGATGTGATACTGCATTCGAGCTTGTCAGGGAAGACATCAAAAAAGAAATTCAATTCCTGGACCACCTGAACCCTGACCTCCCCAAAGCCAATGAGCATGCATCTGGCCAACCAACCTAGAGAAGGTGACCGAAGGCACACGAGGCTGCAGATCTGATGAAGAAGAATCAAAAGGACCATAGCCATCACTATTGCCAGAGTGCCCGCATCAAAACCAGATCCCAAATTTTTCACCCTTCCCACTGAAACCCCCTTTCATCGCTGGAGAGTTCAACAATTCAAGTCTAGTTCCATCCTCTCCATCACAGATTCGAGAATTTTTTTCATCGGATTACTGGCCACAGGATCCTTCTCCCTCGGCGGAATGAGATCACCTCTCATGGAGAGCTGGAACCCCACTCCCCGGTCTCTTCCCTTCTTTCCTTAACTAATTCTATCGGGAAAGCCACTTCCAAATATAAGAGGAGCAATGGTGGGCGCATACATGCGTATGGCGGATGATGGAACAGCTGTTACAATTCCAGCTGTACAAAAAACATAAAACGACATATTAAAAAAAACTAATTTTAATTAACAATAAAAAAAGACCGTTAAATGGAAATTTAGAAATCTCCACCTTGTTAATTAATATTCACAAACATATTTAATATTAAATAACAACATACTCTCCACCTTTCAAACAAACTACCAACCACATGATGATTTTGCACCACCTTGCATCATTAATTTGGTCATCACATCCTAAACAAGAAACCACCTATAGGGTACGACCCAAACAGTCTCCCTATCATGCATCAACGTGACAAACTACCCAAATTAATGATATTATAAAAACACTAATAAACATAATTAGAATTAAAAAATCCAAAACATAAACAGAGAACATACCTGCACTTACCTGAGCCGATCTTTGAGACGATATCATCGAAGAAGTCTCATACTGCTAACAAGTACCTGCACACAAGCAGTAAAAACAGCAGTACCAATCCTCAAATAAAACATTGCAAAAAAAAACATCTCAAAAAATCATAAAGAATCACTCAGTAAACCAGTGATGTTATTCCAATAGCAGTAATAAAATAAACACTAGAAAATCAAGCATGGAAAAGAAAAACTGGTCTCCACAAGAATCTTTCAGACCCATAAGAATCTCCACCTAAGAAGAATAGAGTGCCTAGAACCGTGCAACATGGAAAGACACCTCCTAACATCACCTCTCTATAACCCATACATCCCTGATCCTAGAGCCAACTCATAACCATGAGGATACACACCTAGCAAGCAAGGTCGGACCGCAATCGACCTAGGGATAACCCATCCTAGTCTAGCCCACTCGCGACATCAAACTCCTTATTCTCAGGTACCCATCCAATGTCGACAAAGAGATACCAGCAGTACCATCATGAAGTAGGGTGGTTAGCCAGACATCTCCCCATGAACCTGCTTCTCAAACTACTACCCAACACCTTAATATCCTCATACCTAGTTACCTGAGAAGACCGACCCTCCTAGGACACAAAGAAGGAAAACCCAGTGTTGAATTCACAACTCTACCCCACTGAATCACACTAGACAGAAACACAGCCTCAACTAAGCCAACAAGACAGGTTCCTCAAAACCGGGTACGAGTGCAAAACTCATGCAGTCCCAAGAGTCATAAGGGAAAACTCTAAGCCTACAAGAACACTGGTGATCCAAGGACAACCCACTACCGACTGAGAAATCCCATCTCAGTCTAGCCCCAACGACATCTAGGAACCACCCAACATCACTAAATAGATCCTGACAGAACCGCCGTGAAGCCTGATCATCACTGAACCAATTCACGTGACACTGCCTCTCTTAACACTACACATGCCCAATCACCACTCTCAGTGGGTCACACCTAGAGACACCAGCCCAAAACAAGGACACACTAGAGGAACAAACCTTTAAGCTAATTTCCATCTCACTCACCTAAAGCTAAAGGCAGAACTTGGAGACCAAGAAAAACGACTGACCCTACCACAGACCTTACTACTAACCAAGACACTCTCGCTCATGCCAACTTTTCCCTAACCCCTTTCCTAACCCCAAAATAAGAGACACAAAAAGGTATCAACTACCAAGAAGCGTCTGTAGGGCTCCGACAGGAAAATAGTCAAGGGGATAACAAGGAAGACAACAATAAAACATATTGCAATTTTATAGCCAAATAGAGTAAAAAACCTAGATGAAAGAAACAATCAAAGCATGATGCACATGTAAAATCCACTAATAAAATCATTTAAAACAATGAATATTAGATTCCGAATTTTTACGATAAAAAGTTATACCCAATTAGGCTCTGATACCACTTGTTTGGGGAGGTGCGCTATGCAAGGTAGTCCCTGTTTCGAATAGCTAGGATCCATTGGGTATAAATTAAGTTCGCAAGACTCCCAAAATTCAAAATTTGAAACTAATTTTTATTATTCTGGACTTATTAACAAATAAACCAATAAGAAATAAAATAATTCGAAATCAATTCCAACAACCAGAATTGAAATGATATTCCAGAAGCATCAAATTCAACAGTATCATGGTCAAAGCTGCTTCTAGTTAAATCAAGAAGCAAGCAAGTGTTAAAAAATTAACTAGGTTGGAAAAAAAAATATGGAAATCAGTAAAATTGACACACATATATAGGTGCTTCGGCCAATTTTTCAACGTGCACGGGGCAGAAACATCATGGGTTTTTCTCTATGCGAGGAAAAATTACAAGAGATGCGACATAAAGCACCAACAAAAATAATGATCTAGACAATCACGAATATCAGGCCGAGACCCCCCTTACCAAGGGATCAACCTCACCATAGTAGAACATCATGCTTGGATGAGCGGACATCAGATCTTTTGGGTACATCATCCTGATTCAAGAACTAGAACCTGCACTTGACTCCTCTTGCCTCTACGTGGCCAAGAAGCAGCAGCATAAGGTCCGCACCCATCCACAAGTGTTTTTGGAATCCATGTTCGACATCGTTGTCAAATATCGGTGTCGCTGATCTCCCACTCTTGGGACCCGAACTCAGAAACCTGTCAGATCTTGAAGAATGCACTGATGCAGGATCCCGTCAAAGATGAAAAGAACCACTCTACTAGAAACCTTGTCGTCGTTGATGTGAGACTCCATTCGAGCTTGTCGGGGAAGACAGTGAAAAATAAATTTGAATCCTGGACAACCTAAACCCTGACCTCCCCAAAGCCAATGCGCGTGAATCTGGCTGACCCACCTGGAGAAGATGACCAGAGGCACACGAGGCTGCGGATCTGATGATGAAGAATCAAAAGGACCATAGCCATCACTATCACCAGAGCGCCCGCATCGAAACCAGTTCCCGAATCTTACACCCATACCGTTGAAACCCCCTTTCACTACCGGAGAGTTCAACAATTCAAGTCTAGTTCCCTCCTCTCCGTCACAGATCCGGTGATTCTTTTCATCAGATAACTGGCCGTAGGATCCTTCTCCCTCGTCGGAATGAGATCACCTCTCTTGGACCAATTTTATCGGGAAAGCCACTGCCAAATATAAGAGGAGAAATGGTGGGTGCATACACGCGTACAGCGGAGGATGGAAGAGCTGTTGCAATTCTAGCTGTACAACAAACATAAAACAACATATTAAAAAAACAAATTTTAATTAACAATAAAAAAGACCATGAGATGGAAATTCACAGGAACTTTTAGCTTTCCCCACCACCCTATCCATATCTCGGCCCAATCCAGAAGATCTCGATCCGCATGTGTTCCTCCCCTAGTAGGCAAGATTGTGGCCTCCTCTTCCTAGTTACGACATCCCTATAATGGCCAGGTACTTAACCACTGCCTTCCTCTAGTGGCTGACACGACCTGCAGATCCCCAGAAGCCATGATGGACCAACCAGCTCCTCACTAGCTAGATCTGGTCTGGTATCTTCCATGTCCCCCTTGCCAATAGATGAGGTTGTACCAGCTGGTCGATATTCTGCAAAGTTTGTCTTCATTCTGGTTGTCGGTCGATCCTCCTAGTTGACATGTAACCCATTTCTTGTCCTCTTTAATCCAAAATATGCCCTGGGTAGGTCTACCTAACCCAGAATGGGTTTGGAAAGACCTATCTAGCCTAGAACACCCCTACACTGAATCTGTACAGCCAATAATGGGCCTCCGTGGGTTCATCCTGACCCACATAGGCCCAACCCGGTGATATAGGGGCTCAGTTAAATTTTAATATGATCAAAAATAAATTAATTTAATTTAAATTGTAAATTAAATTAATTAAAAAATGATTTTTGATTTTAAAATCAATTTTATTAATTGAGGATTTAATTTATTTATTTCAGTGTTAAAAATAAATAAATTCGTTAATTTAACTTTTTTTCCAAAATTTAAATATTTAATGGGACCGAACAATGATAAATATTGAATTAAAATAATAGTGAACTTTCATTCAATAAAAATTCCCTCGAGTATATTTGAATAAAAGTTTGATTTACTTATTCATTTAATTTTAATACATTTGTTATTGTGTATTGATGGATGGTGAGCCCTTGGACCGAACAATGCCTGTTTGGTGTGTATTTTATTTATTTATTTAATTATTTCATTGTTTGTAATAGATATTTTAATTAAATGATGATATGTGGGTCATATAAGAGTCATTATACATATAAAGGCCTACTTTCCCATTCCCATTGTATCATTTTATACCCTGAGACCTGTCTCCTATGAGTGAGTACTATTGTATAATTATGAGAAGATAAGTAAAACATATTATGTCAAGTTATAGACTGAAAATTCTTTTTTTCATTTTCCAGAAAGCCTCTTTATGGAAAGAGGTAAACCATATTACACCGGGAGGGAATCCCAAATAACATGATGGTTATACAGAAATTCAAATTCAAAACCCACACCAAACCCGAGGAGATTCATCGGGTCAGTCGGGGTCGTGACGCTTCCATCCGCCATCATCACCATTGAAGCCGCAAATCTCTGACCAATACGTCGTACACCACGCGGCTCATGATGCACCGCCATCTCAAGCCACCCAACCATCCGTCAAGCACTCCACCAGAGTAGAGATCTGGCACAAACCATCGTCAACCATCACCGGCGAGAACTCAGCCGCAAAATCACCATCCGCTCCATAGACAAAATCAACCATGTCTGTAGAGCCCGAAACACCAGATAGTAGATGGATGCATTGGATGGGAAAGCACTACAATTCCAGTCGCAAGTGACATGATTCAAGGTATTACTCGTAGGGTATTCGTTGACCAATTATTAACTCAATGGATCAACCATTATTATCGTCTCATGACCATATCATCATTTTTATCATGGTTTATTTTTTTGTGAATGTATTGTTTACGCACGATCACATAGAAATAAAAAGCAAGTATACACAGATAAAATGAATACATGATGTGATGTATATTTTCTATTAATTGCATCATCATTTGTGAGTGTGATCACATATTACATGATTAGAAGATAGAAAATTATTTCTTTTGTTACATGAAAATAATAAAACCCTCAAAGAAATATTATTTTGTAATTTCCTTCCATCATTTAAATTTGAACAAAACTGCATGTTTTGGGTGCTCGTCATGCCAATGATGAGGGTGCCTCTTACTATGAGGGAGTTCTTATGAGAGTGGTTGGTTGACTTAACTAATGTGGTAGTAATGATTAGACAAATATAACTTTTTATCATTTTAGAGGAAATCATTGAGTAAATTGAGTAATGATTTTATAAGGTGGGACATCACTCAATATATCACGGAAGAACGAGTTAATGTGGTTTTCCAGCCAAACGCCTAACTTGAAACCTCCAAGTAGTGGCATTTCCAATGCATGTAGACTATAAGGGGAGGTTCAGGGAACCTTTCCACTAGAATAATCAAGTTATGGAGTATTCTTATTCTAGTATAGTGGGTTCCTATAATTTAATAAAATAGCGTGAGACAATCAATGATTTAATTAATTAATCAAAATAACTAAATTGGTGACCAAGATAAAAAAGTAAAAATATTCTAGTATTTTATTTTTTTAGAAAATGGAAAGTAATGCCACAAGAAATTATATGACAAATAATGGAAAAAATCAAATATCAACATTGGAACGAGTATCCAATAGCCGTATAGGTGCTTAGGAAAAATACTAAAATATGGGAAATTCTAGGTGAAAGTGTCTCTGATACTTATTAAACCACCTCAAGAAGCAAGGGTGAGAAAAATGATTACATGAGACTCAAGTTTTAAGCATATGATGGTTATTTCATAATGCTATCACCAACGTCTGATGCTAGTTGTGGTCACTACATCATGGAATGGGTAATATAACGTGTAGTCTAATCTCCAAGAATTTATCAAATGGGAAAGTGAAGTAAGATTAAAATGAGATGATTACACCGGGAATGTATAAATTGTAAGGTATATAACAATCTTTAATGTCATCCCATTCCTAAACCCATTTAATCCAGTTTCATTTTAGGTTACAAAATGAATAAGTATTGAGTAAAAACTTCATTAACTTTTAAGGTATGGTTATCCAAGTAAATAATAATATAAAATAAAGTTTCGTCTTTAATTATTATGGTGAAAAAATTGTAAGGCATGGAAAACATGCCGATGAAAAGTAACACCAAAAGAACATTCTCAATGTCCTTCAATTCTATGAGGATGGATATAAATAGGAGTTTATTTTCATTTCATATTATGAAATATAACTATGTATGATTCATTGCAATAAACTAAAGTTATAAAGAAGCAAGTTATCACGTCTTCTTTAGGAATATTCATCACAAGTAATGTTTCAATTTTACTTCTTGGGTATTGTCACGACCCGACCCTACCCGGGCTCGAGCCGCAAATACCCCAAGCCCGCCTCCATAGGCCAGGGGCTGGCGACCAGCGCTGAAGGCACAATAACTCGGGGAGGCCTTTGTCTAAGCACCTGTACACACACACGCAGCAAACTCAATGCAACAGTGCAGAGTAAAAGTAAAGACAAGCAAAGAAAATGAAAGGGCAACTGCTATATAAATACCACAAATGTGCATCGACCTCTAAACAATACAAGGTACAAGCAGAAAGTAAAAGGGGCAAAACACGCTCCCAACCAAAAAGTGCCACAGCCCGGCAACAGGTAAACAAAAAGAAACAGTTGACGGGTCTGCCACCTGGAACCCGGCCTTGACCACCGCACGCGGTCCAAGCTCCCAAGCTCCTACTCTCCACTGAAGTCACGCTCCACCTGTCCGTCGTCTGCAAGGGCACGCCAAGTGCGGGCAAAGCCCAAACAGGGGTGAGTATAAAAATACTCAGTGGGATACCCCGAAGGCTCGAGGGAGCAACAAAGGAGGTATCGATGGGTGAGCGGTAGAGCGAACAGAAAGAAGTAAAAGGGTACAACAGAGAGTGCAGTAAAGAGTCCAGATCAACCCAACAAAAGGAAGGAAGTAGACTCGTCCAGGCACAAGGAGCTGGAAATGGTGAGAAGATGAACTTCCCGTCGAGTCTTCGTTGCCTATAGCAGGAGAGTAGACTCGTCCAACCACGAGAAGCTAGACACGGAAATCACATGGCATACCCCCCGCGTCTTTGCCTCACCTGGAAGGAGAGTAACCAAACCCAAGAAGTGGGTACCAGAAACAAGGTATATACATATCCCTTTGCTCAATCAAGAACCTGGACATTGTTGTAAGGGGATCTTCATCCCGTAGCTCAGCCCAAGAAATGTGAGTCGCCAACAGTCCCAGACAAAACACCATCGATGCCCAGCATCCCGCACGTCTGCCCTGAACAGCAAGCTAAGGGGCTCAGTCACCGCACCTTGATACTATCCTCTTTGGGCGGCATTGACTCGCCCGCACGGTTTTAGATCGTGTCACAAGAATGCGTCTCGGTGGGGAAAGTGCCCCTCGAACTTGAGAGTTCTAGGGAAAGTCAAACCACACCTCGTCACTGCCCCGCAGTCGAGAGGTCTCCTCAAAGTCAAACCGTCACAACACTGACCCGTATAACCAAGGGTCCCACTCCGGTAACCACGGAGGAAAGCCACAGACTAGCCTAGTACTAAGGACAGAGTCTGGAATGCCAACAAATGACCCACTTCCCATCCCTGCTGGAGGGTAATTCATAACCAAATATTGGGTGACCCACTGCCCAGCCCTACTGGAGGGTAAAACATAACATATCATCCAGCGACCCACTGCCCAGCCCCGTTGGAGGGTAGACCTAGAATTAGTCGACAGGCGACCCACTGCCCAGCCGTGTTGGAGGGTAGACCTGGAATAAGACGACGGGTGACCCACTGCCCAGCCCTGCTGGAGGGTAGACCCTAAGAGGTCGTCGGGTGACCCACTGCCCAGTCTCTGCTGGAGGGTAGACCCTAATAGCGTCGGGTGACCCACTGCCCAGTCTCTGCTGGAGGGTAGACCCTAATAGCGTCGGGTGACCCACTGCCCACTCTCTGCTGGAGGGTAGACCCTAATAGCGTCGGGTGACCCACTGCCCAGTCTCTGCTGGAGGGTAGACCCTAATAGCATCGGGTGACCCACTGCCCAGTCTCTGCTGGAGGGTAAACCCTAATAGTCAGTGAGCGACCCACTGCCCAGCCCTACTGGAGGGTAAGCCCGAGGAAGTCGATGAGTAACCCACTGCCCAACCCCGCTGGAGGGTAAAACTCAGAACTGCTCTGTCCATCTCTACAGGAGGGTACAACACTGGCCAACCGAACACGGAGTGGGTGTCGCGCAACCACCCAACTCCAGAACAACTCTCCCAAAAGAGGTGCAGCGTCTGCTCCAGCACTGGGTGCCACTAGCACCACTACCGGCCAATCCATCGTGAGCGAAACCAGGGGGAGACCACTCAACCCTGCTGGTCAAACAAAAGAGCACAAAGCCAGGGGAAATAAACTCCACCCTACTAGCCAAAAAAATGAGCACAAAGGAACCCTCTACGCCGCGAGAGGTCCAAGTACGCCAAGCAGAACAAGGCACGCACGTGGGGCCCACATGACGTGTGGCCCCAAGTCAACCACATCCAAGCGCACGAACGTCTCAGGTACGAACCACATGTACCTCCAAGCGCTCTCGTATACTCCCAAAGTATACCACGTCTCCAGCCCAAGGGCTATCGTGCACATAGCACCCAACGTCAACACGAAGACGTGACGTAACATCTCCAACTCAAAGGCCCGGGTACGACCAACCACATCTTGTGAACCACTTACATCACTCTCCCAAGAGTGCGCGCGATCACTCGCCAAAGGTCCGCTACAAACACGGTAGAAGAACCACCACCGAGACACCTCTACATTTCCACATTTAACAAGATTGTGCAAGAGGCTCCACACAACCAAACGGAGTGCACCATTGTAATCCTCACGGAAAAACACGCAGGATAGACTACTTACTCGCCGCCAACGGATATCCGATTGAGAAGTCACCAACACCACCTCACGCCCGAACGATGTCCCGTGATCCCAAGCCTCGGCCTCGAAAACAGTCGGGCGCATCGCACCATTGCAATCCCCTAGGGAAAACACGCCAAAAGCACTACTCACACAAGTGCAACGGATATCCGGAGAAAAAGGTGCATCCTGGCACACCGCACACGAGCGGTGCCACATGGGACCCGCAACCCGGTCCCGAAACTCAAAGAACAGATCACACTGTTGCAATCCTCTCGAAAAAACACACAAGATGGACTACTCATTTGTCCAAAACGGTCGCCCCGGTGATAAAGATGGAAAATCACCGTCGACACCCAAACGACCCTCATGGGCCCCACACCATCATGCGGAATTACAGCGGGCAGACTGCGCCAATGTGTTTCCCTCGGAAAAACACCCAACATCGACTGCTCGCACGCCCCGAACGGACGTCCGAGGAAAAAGTCACTACTAGCTGCACGCAGCTCAAAAGACGGGTCGTGGGGCCCGCGCCTCATCTTTGGCCTCATTTCCTGAAACCACGCTGGAAACCTCCGCCTCGATGCCAGGGTCCCAATGCCACTGACGGCGCTCAAAACGGACGCCGGACGCGTCTGCGCCGTCCAAAACAAGAATCTCGGGGATTACGCTCACCCACTTAAGGACACGTCGCGCCTCCGCGACCCCTCGTTTCGGGAATTAAAAATTCCTGAAACCTCCTCAAAATACTCGGCTTAACTCAAGGAGCGCGTTTCCGCTGATGGCACGCGAATCCGACACCCGAGCTGCCTTTTAGAGGCGTTTTAGGAAATTTTCGGACCAAAGGGTGGGCCGGGCCGGTTCGGCCGGCCCACTCACTGCCTGTGCCGGCCCGCGGTTCACCGCGCGGGCCGGCCCGCGTCGCCCGAACCATCTGAGCCGGTCCGGATGTCTCCCTACGGGACCCACGAGGCGCGGGTCCCTTGTCTGCTGGCCGGGGTCACGAAGACCCCGACTCAGCGTGCAGCGACGACCGGCCGAAGCCGGTCGTGACCCCCTTCACGCTCCGCGCCCGCGGCGCCTGCGGCCGACGACCGCCGCACGACCCCGCTCCCCCGGCCGCCTGCCGCCTGAGGCGCTCGCCGCCGCGCCACTGAAGCCCGAGCCAATGCCGCGCCACCTGAAGCCGCCGCGCCTCGGACAGCCGGAGACCGCCGGAAGACCTCCATACCCCCAAAATTCCCGCAATCTTCGCCGGACTGTTGCGGCCTCGTCACAACTCGGATTTTGATTCTGAAAGAAGCGATTGAACGAGTAAAATGTGTACTACGTAACCAAGGTATTTTCTTGAAGAGAAATCAACAAATAGATGCTAAAAATGGGGTTCAAAGGGAGGCCCGAGAATTAAAATGCAAAAACATAACCCTACCTCGTGGGCGTTGCCCGGAGCTTCGCCGCGATCCGTCGGAGTCGCGCTTCGCCGGACCGTCTCGCCGGAGTCGCGCTTCGCCGGACCGTCTCGCCGGAGTCACCTCGCCGGAGATGTATGAGGAGAGGGGAGGGGCTGCCGCGCCAGGGAGAACATCCATGAGGGGGGGGGGGAGAAGTGTTTAAAAACAAAACACTTAAACCCCCGCCCCGCGGGCCCCGTACCCGAACTCCCGACGGGGTCGGGATTTAACCTCCCCTAGGCTAATAACCACGCTCTGAGCGCAACGGAGGTCTCAAAATTTTAATCCGAGACCCCGTTCAAAAGTTATTAAACTTAGCGCCCGAGGCCGCCAAGTTACGAAAATGCCCCTGGGGCCATTTTTCACAAACGGCCCGTGCCTGCGAAACTTACACCCCTCCTAGGGTAAACGGCACGCTCTGAACTCAACGGTGCCCTTGGTTTTCCAATCCGAGCCACTGTTTAAGAGATACTGGCGTTTCGCCATTAAACGAATAAATTAATTAATTTATTCATCTGTTTAACGTTCCAGGAGCGGGCGAGGGGTCCAAACATCCCGCGCCAACAAGTTTTATGTCATTCCTAGGGTAAACACCCCATTACGGACCTATGCGTACACTCATATCTCTAATCCGGATCACCGTTTAGGAGTTATCCCATTTATTTGGCGTTTCCAGTGTGAACGCACTGAAAATTTAATTCCGGCCACTCCGGGGCTCGGAATCGCACACCGTCTGAAGGCGCTGCTCTGGAATATCATCAATAATATTCCAAAGTCTTTCGTAGAAAAAACCGGGTTCTTACATCATTCCCACCTTCAATATTTTCGTCCTCGAAAAGCAAAACTAAGGAGCAATACAGGGTATGAAGCCCACACCTTGCTTTCCCATACCCAGAAGAACCCACACATAGCTCTGCGTCACCGCACACAGACCAAAGTATTGATCCGTTCACGCGAGGTCGGCTCTTGTCGATGTCATGCACCCACTCCAGACTTTGGGGTTAGGGCAAGGCGGTAGGGTACCTCGCCATCCCTTTACACTGTCTCAAACGGCCCGAAGGCCCTCGGGGGTAGCTCACCTCCCCGGTCAAACCTCAACGTCACACGCCGCGACTGGAATCACCGACCACACCTGGAACAAGGCCCAGTGATTCCCTCCTTCAGAATATCCATATGCTGTAACACCTAAGGATATCTGGTCACGCAAGGCTCCACAGTCGATGCTCCCTTACATGCTCAAAAAGGCGAAGGAGTCAACACCATCGACTAAAGGAAAAGGTCTCACGCCTTTTTCCCTTACCAACACAGGGTTGCACCTGATGCCCTGCGTCACCCTGGTAACACCTCAAACAAGGAGCAGGGAGAAAGCCCTTCACACGCAGAGCCTAACAATTCTACTGCAAAAAGTAGAGGAGTTGCAAGGGGTACCTCTCACCATCCCGTGCTCTGCAGGATCGTAAACATCCAAAGCTTGCGGCTACCCTCGGTCCCAACCGTCAGCTCCCGGAGCCTGACGTGGACTACCTAGTAGTGATGGGGAGATCTCGTAACGTCGTCCCCCACCTCCAGCTCCTCCCGCTCCTCTGCTAGCACCACCTCTCTGGGTACCACTCCGATCACGGTGTTGCCTCTACCGTGGTGGTGCACCTGCTGCCTGCCCGAAGCTCTCAGAAACTCGGGTCGGGCAGTCTCGTGCAAAGTGACCTCGCCCGTCACAAGCATAGCACCAGCGCTCTCTGGGATACCTTGGTGCCCTCCGTCGCCACTGTGGTGTACGACCACGGCCCGGGATCCACTCACGGAAGGGCATCCTCGGCTGAGGCCCTGTGCCCTTTTCTCCACAGTGGTATACAACCACATCTCCGAACCCGGCAGTGGAAAGGACACCTGCATAGAGGTCCTGTCCTCCGGCACCTGCTAGCTATGGTAGACGTCCCGACTCCGTCGCGCCCACTGCCACTACCAACCACAAAACATAACAGGAAGCCCTCTGTCACCAGTTCCTGCTCTAGCACCCCAGCATATGTGGAAATGCCCAAGGGTACTCTGACAGCACGAATCTCTCAGCGGAGAGCCTTCTCAAACTTCCGCGCTTGGAGGTTATTGTCACGAACCAAGTCCGGGTAAAAGCGTGCACGGTCTGCAAAACTAGCCGTGTACTCGGTCACCGTCATCCCTCCCTGCTGAAGCTGCAGGAGCTCAAAAATCCGAACGGAGCGCAAGTAGGAGGGGAAAAACTCCTCACGGAGCAACAACTGAAAGTTGTCCAACGAAAACAACGATTCGTCAAGAAACTGAGTCACCAGACTCCACCAACGCCAAGCTACTCCAAGAAAAAGGGTGGCTGCCAAAGCCACTCTCTGATCTGTCGGCGTCTGCACAAGCCTGAAAAGGCAAACCACTGCCTCGAGCCAAACCTCTGCTTCCTGAGGGTCTGGATCACCACTGAACCTTAGCGGTCCCTGCCGCTAGAACTCACGGAGCGCGCTCAACCTGCGCTCAAACTCAGCCTGCTCTGCTGAAACTGTCTGCTACTCAATAGGTGGGGGTGCTGCTACCGGCCCACCCAGAGAAAGGGCTCGCATGATGGGTCCTGGACTGTGGCCTCATAGCTCACAGGGTCATCGTCACGCACCAAAGCTAGCACCTGGGATGGCTGTCCTCGCGGAGACATCCTGAATATTATCAAGGAGTGCCACGGTCAGATGAGCATATATGTATATACCACAACAACAATGATGGGGAGCTGACTCAAGAAGAAAAGTCAAAGACTCAATCCTATGTGATGCACAAACAAAAACTTTCCCTGCAACAAGTGTCTCAGCATGACGAGTCGACAAGCGGGTTATCAAGGTCCTGGTGAATGGATACGTCAGTCGCCACACCATCACTGGACTCCTTGGCCTAAGAGCCGCTCTCAAGACACATTAACATTGTTACCCTAAATCCCAACCAATTCCTCTTTTAGGGACGTCCGAACAGCGTCCCAAGGAACGAACCACCTCTGATACCACTTTGTCACGACCCGACCCTACCCGGGCTCGATCCACAACTACCCCAAGCCCGCCTCCATAGGCCAGGGGCTGGCGACCAGCACCGAAGGCACAATAACTCGGTGAGGCCTTTGCCTAAGCACCTGTACACACACACGCAGCAAACTCAATGCAACAGTGCAGAGTAAAAGTAAAGACAATCAAAGAAAAGTAAAGGGAAACTGCTATATAAATACCACAAATGTGCATCGACCTCTAAATAGTACAAGGTACAAACTGAAAGGAAAAGGGAAAAAACATGCACCCAACCAAAAAGTGCCACAACCCGGAAAAAGGTAAACGAAAAGAAACAGCTGACGGGTCTGCCACCTGGAACCCGGCCATGACCACCGCACGCGGTCCAAGATCCCAAGCTCATATTCTCCACTGAAGTCACGCTCCACCTATCCGTCGTCTGCAAGGGCACACCAAGTGCGGGCAAAGCCCAAGTAGGGGTGAGTATAAAAATACTCAGTAGGATACCCCGAAGGCTCGATGGAGCAGCAAAGGAGGTACCGAAGGGTGAGCGGTAGAGAGAACAGAAAGAAGTAAAAGGGTACAACAGAGAGTGCAGCAAAGAGTCCATCTCAACCCAACAAAAGGAAGAAAGTAGACTCGTCCAGGCACAAGGAGCTAGAAACGGTGAGAAGATGAACTTCCCGTCGAGTCTTCGCTGCCTATAGCAGGAGAGTAGACTCGTCCAACCACGAGAAGCTAGACACAGAAAGCATGTGGCATACCCCGTGCGTCTTTGCCTCACCTGGAAGGAGAGTAACCAAACCCAAGAAGTGGGTACCAGAAACAAGGTATATACATATCCCTTTGCTCAATCAAGAAGCCCGAACATCGTCTTAAGGGGATCTCCGTCCCGTAGCTCAGCCCAAGAAATGTGAGTCGCCAATAGTCCCAGACAAAACACCATCAATGCCCAGCATCCCGCACGTCTGCCCTAAACCGCAAGCCAAGGGGCTCAGTCACCGCACCTTGATACTATCCGCTTTGGGCGACACTGACTCGCCCGCACGGTTTTAGATCGCGTCACAAGAACGCGTCTCGGTGGGGAAAGTGCCCCTCGAACTTGAGAGTTCTAGGGAAAGTGAAACCACACCTCGTCACTGCCCCGAAGTCGAGAGGTATCCTCAAAGTCAAGCCATCACAACACTGACCCGTATAACCAAGGGTCCCGCTCCGGTAACCACAGAGGAATGCCACAGACTAGCCTAGTACTAAGGACTGAGTCTGGAATGCCAACAAATGACCCACTGCCCAGCCCTGCTGGAGGGTAAACCATAACACATCATCCGGTGACCCACTGCCCAGCCCCGCTGGAGGGTAGACTTGGAATAAGTCGACAGGCGACCCACTACCCAGCCGTGCTGGAGGGTAGACCTGGAATAAGATGACGGGTGACCCACTGCCCAGCCCTGCTGGAGGGTAGACCCTAAGAGGTCATCGGGTAACCCACTGCCCAGTCTCTACTGGAGGGTAGACCCTAAGAGGTCGTCGGGTGACCCACTACCCAGTCTCTGCTGGAGGGTAGACCCTAATAGCGTCGGGTGACCCACTGTCCAGTCTCTGCTGGAGGGTAGACCCTAATAGCGTCGGGTGACCCACTGTCCAGTCTCTGCTGGAGGGTAGACCCTAATAGCATCGGGTGACCCACTGCTCAGTCTCTACTGGAGGGTAAACCCTAATAGTCAGTGAGCGACCCACTGCCCAGCCCTGCTGGAGGGTAAGCTCGAGGAAGCCGATGAGTAACCCACTGCACAGCCCCGCTGGAGGGTAAAACTCAGAACTGCTCTGGCCATCTCTACAGGAGGGTACAATAATGGCCAACCGAACATGGAGTGGGTGTCGCGCAACCACCCAACTACAGAACTACTCTCCCAAAAGAGGTGCAGCGTCTGCTCCAGCACTGGGTGCCACTAGCACCACTACCGGCCAATCCATCACGAGCGAAACCAGGGGGAGACCACTTAACCCTGCTGGTCAAACAACAGATCACAAAGCCAGGGGAAATAAACTCCACCCTGCTAGCCAAACAAATGAGCACAAAGGGACCATCTACGCCGCGAGAGGTCCAAGTACGCCAAGTAGAACAAGGCACACATGTGGGGCCCACACGACGTGTGGCCCCAAGTCAACCCCAACCAAGCGCACAAACGTCTCAGGTACGAACCACATGTACCTCCAAGCGCTCTCGTATACTCCCAAAGTATACCACGTCTCCAGCCCAAGGGCTATCGTGCACACAGCACCCAACGTCAACACGAAGACGTGACATAACATCTCCAACTCAAAGGCCTGGGTACGACCAACCACATCTTGTGAACCAATTACATCACTCTCCCAAGAGTGCGCGCGATCACTCGCCAAAGGTCCGCTACAAACACGGTAGAAGAACCGCCACCGGGGCACCTCCACATTTCCACATTTAACAAGATCGTGCAAGAGGCTTCGCACAACCAAACAGAGCGCACCGTTGTAATCCTCGCGGAAAAACACGCAGGATCGACTACTTACTCGCCCCCAACGGATATCCGACGAAGAAGTCACCAACACCACCTCACGCCCGAACGACGTCCCGTGATCCCGAGCCTCAGCCCCGAAAACAGTCGGGCGCATCACACCATTGTGATCCCCTCGGGAAAACACATCAAAAGCACTACTCACACGAGTGCAACAGATATCCGGAGAAAAAGGTGCATCCCGGCGCACCGCACACGAGCGGTGCCACTTGGGACCCGCAACCCGGTCCCGAAACTCAAAGAACGGATCACACTGTTGTGATCCTCTCGAAAAAGCACACAAGATGGACTACTCATTTGTCCAAAACGGTCGCCCGGTGATAAAGCTGGAAAATCACCGTCGACACCCAAACGGCCCTCGTGGGCCCCGCACCATCGTGCGGAATTATAGCAGGCAGACTACGCCAATGCGTTGCCCTCGGAAAAACACCCAACATCGACTGCTCGCACGCCCCGAACGGACATCCGAGGAAAAAGTCGCTACTAGCTGCACGCAGCTCAAAAGACGGGCCGTGGGGCCCAGGCCTCATCTTCGGCCTCAATGCCTGAAACCACCCTGGAAACCTCCGCCTCGATGCCAGGGTCCCAACGCCACTGACGGCGCTCAAAACGGACATCGGACGCGTCCGCGCCGTCCAAAACAAGAATCTCGGGGATTACGCTCACCCACTTAAGGACACGTCGCGCCTCCGCGACCCCTCGTTTTGGGAATTAAAAATTCCCAAAATCTCCTCAAAATACTAGGCTTAACTCAAGGAGCGTGTTGCCACTGACGGCACGCGAATCCGACACCCGAGCTGCCTTTTAGAGGTGTTTTAGGAAAGTTTCAGACCAAAGGGTGGGCCGGGCCGGTTCGGTCGGCCCACTCACTGCCTGTGCCGGCCCGCGGTTCACCGCGCGAGCCGGCCCGCATCGCCCGGACCGGCTGAGCCGGTCTGGATGTCTCCCCATGGGACCCGCGAGGCGCGGGTCCCTTGTCTGCTGGCCGAGGTCACGAAGACCCCGGGTCCGCGTGCCGCGACGACCGGCCGAAGCCGGTCGTCACCCCCTTCGCGCTCCGCGCCCGCGGCGCCTGCGGCCGACGATCGCCGCACGGCCCCGCTCCCTGCTCCCCCAGCCGTCTGCCGCCTGAGGTGCTCGCCGCTGAAGCCCGAGCTGACGCCGCGCCACCTGAAGCCGCCGCGCCTCGGACAACCGGAGACCATCGGAAGACCTCCATACCCCCAAAATTTCCGCAATCTTCGCCGGACTGTTGCGGCCTCGTCACAACTCGGATTTTGATTCCGAAAGAAGCGATTGAACAAGTAAAATGTGTACTACGCGACCAAGGGATTTTCTCGAAGAGAAATCAACAAATCGACGCTAAAAATGGGGTTCAAAGGGAGGCCTGGGAATTAAAATGCAAAAACATAACCCTACCTCATGGGCGTTGCCCGGAGCTTCGCCGCGATCCGTCGGAGTCGTGCTTCGCCGGACCATCTCGCCGGAGTCACCTCGCCGGAGATGGAGGAGGAGAGGGGAGGGGCTGCCGCGCTAGGGAGAACATCCAAGAGGGGGGGAGAAGTGTTTAAAAACAAAACACTTAAACCCCCGCCCGCGGGCACCGTACCCGAACTCCCGACGGGGTCGGGATTTAACCTCCCCTAGGCTAAGAACCACGCTCTGAGCGCAACGGCGGTCTCGTAATTTTTATCCGAGACCCCGTTCAAAAGTTATTAAACTTAGCGCCCGAGGCCGCCAAATTACAAAAACACCCCTGGGGCCATTTTTCACAAACGGCCCGCGCCCGCGAAAATTACCCCCCTCCTAGGGTAAACGACACGCTACGAAGTCAACGGTGCCCTCGGTTTTCCAATCCGAGCCACCGTTTAGGAGATACTGGCGTTTCTCCATTAAATGAATAAATTAATTAATTTATTCATCTGTTTAACGTTCCGGGAGCGGGCGAGGGGTCCAAACATCCCGCGCCAACAAGTTTTATATCGTTCCTAGGGTAAACACCCCATTCTGGACCCATCCGTACACTCGAATACCTGATCTGGATCACCATTTAGGAGTTATCCCATTTATTTGGCGTTTCCAGTGTGAACGCACTAAAAATTTAATTCCGGCCACTCCGGGCCTCGGAATCGCACGTCGTCTGAAGGCGCTGCTCTAGAATATCATCAAGAATATTCCAAAGCCTTTTGTAGATAAAACTGGGTTCTTACAGGTATTCAATACAATATTCATATCACATATGTGTATTGATATATAGTAACCAAGTATATATATAAAAATTACTATAAGAATGGTGTATTCTCCATGTGGATATGAAAAGGTGATTCCTAATTTAGTGGTGAGAAACACATAACTTCTAATTTCCTAGTCAATGATTATTATAGAAAATTTATTTATTATGGTCGAAACATTTATCCCACGTTCCCATTGGATTTAAGGAAACATTATTCCAAGTCCAATAATGATTTTTTATGGTGTATCATACTCAATAAATAGTTCAGTGGTACTTGAATCATAGTCAATACATGATGAATATAGAAATGTAAGACTCATTTACCCCATTGTGTCAGAATAAATATTTTTCAAGTAAGACTAAAAGTGGAAATCAAGTATATACCTGGTTTGGTATTTAGGTTCTCTAATGCTTAACACTATTGGTATTTTTTACTTCTTTAGTGTGGACAAAGGAACCTTTAGAAATAAAGGTCTCCTATAAGGATATTGGGATTAGTTCAATAAGTGAGAGTTCTATTTCAAGGGTTTGATAGTCGTGAATATACTTTATTAGATTATTATAATTCATTAAGGAATTATAAAGTGAAGTATGATATATTTGTGGTAAGAAGATGTGACTTTCTTCAGGCAGGCATACTGAAGAATATCTTCACCATGAATTCATCAATCCTTATAATGTAGTGTGGTGTAATTCCTAACCACACATTAATTTATCTACTTCACAAAATTGTTGCTAATAATAATGATGGATGATAAAATCATACATGTAAACATTGATAAAAAATATAGAGTGGATTAATTTCTAAATGCAGATTTTATACATCAGAGTTATGATGTAGGGAGTATTGATGTAGGAACATGTAGAAACTTCAATTTTATTTCTTGATGTTCTTCATAAATAATTATTATATCCCCTAAACATATTCCAACTATAATGAGTAATGGATATCATAAAAGTTGTGTTATGATAGAAATCCATAGTGTCATTAGAACACGTGTTTAAATGCAAAGAGTTTGTTGGGCATATAAACAAACTTACATCAAGTAAAACACATTGTAAATGTAATTTAATTATTCAAATAGTAACATAAGATATTACATAAATCATTAAGATAGAAAAGTTATAGTTAAGTGATATAATAAATTTCTATAAAAGGATACAAATCTCTACTTGATATAGTGGGAGAAATATTGACTAGGGTTTAGTCAATGTCAGAGATGTACATGTAGTTATCATAGGAACTAGTTCTATAAGTGTATTTGGAATAGGAATGACCCATAGACACATACTGCATAGTAATGTTAAACCCATATTAATGGATCTTGTATTTACCATGGATGGTGATTAATTATTATCTGAAAATAATAATTCCTACAAGTAAGCAGTATATGGAAATAAGCTAATATTGATAAGGTCAATTAAAATTCAATGATACATTCCATTTATCAAATTGAAAAGGGGGTTATTATTTTGAATAATGTGGTTTGGATTCAAATGAAAAGATACTTGAATGTTACAACCATACCAATAAGGATCGATTGGTTATACCAAGTTGGTATGCCTCAATCCATTATAATTTTACTTATTATCATCAATTTATATGATCATGTTATTTATAATCTGATTTCATGACCACCAATCATGGAAAGTGTTTATAAGATGCAACAAAAAAGAGATGGTCGCATCACAGAATGGAAATAAGATTTTCAAGTTAATTATATCCTATTTCAGGATTGAAGTAAACAACGTGATAGCATATTATTAATTTGGAATGAATGTTTCCCATGTTTCTACTAGAGCTTATTTGGAGATCGCTTGGATTCCAAGTAAAAAATGTTAAAAAGCATATAGAAAATAGATATTGGTCTTCAAGATATTTAAGACAAGAATGAATGAATATTTTATCCAGTGATTGACTTAAAGTAGCAACCTATTTTCTAGGGAACATGATCTACTAAGGTATATATGAAGGTTTATTGAACCTAGTAAATTGTATAAATAGTGACATTGTATTGAAAAATTCATGTTGGAATAAATCAAGAGAAGATTCGTTAGTAATTTCACATGGAATAATATCTCAGATTTTACATGTTTGTGACATAGGATGAGATTAATGTGGTGAGTGGAAATACATATACTTAAGAAATGGATCAATCAGATATGCCATGATATGTAAAATAATTGATATTTCCATGAAATAATTTACAGTCAGAGAATTTCAGTTATTTCTAGTATAAATGTATGTGATGTAATCAGAACTATATGATTGCAATTCGACATGTAAAAATTATGTGTTCCTGGTAAGTGGAAAATAAACAGATACTAGTTTTCAAGGGACACAAACTAGTTATCCTTCGACCAATGTTATCTAATATCACAGTTAGGCTAAAGGTGATGAGCGAGAAAAGCTTATTTAAGCTATTGGTATCAATACCTAAAATACTGAGTACACTATGGCTTCTGAGGTAGCTAAGAAGTAGTTAAATGCCATGTTTTTTTCATGTTCATGGAATCACACCTAGTAAGAAAAGTGTTATCATAATGTAAAGGATGATATTCTTACTAGAAAAGATATCAAGTTATGATAGTGAAAAAATGGATATACTCGGGATAACATCTCTTGAGAAGTATTACTCATGGAAATGGGGTTTCTATAGAACAATTTCCATATGGAAGAATCGTGGAAGTCCTAGTAGATAAAGCTATGACTCACTAGAAACATGATTTTAATCATGTGATATTTAAGGAGTTTAGTTTTCAAGTTGGATATAGAGAAAATGAGAGTGTTGTATTAGTTAATTACCTAGACCCAACTATAAAGTAATTCTGATTACCATATCATGTTTATAGTTAGTTATACATTACCATATCTTACCATTATAGTGAAGACTTTTATAAATCCACTAGTCAATGTTATTGTCCATAGAATTATTTTCATATTAAAAGATTATGGAATATCTTAGTCTATAATTATAACCTCGAGATAACATGAAATTAATACTAAAAATATTTCCTAGGGTCTAGATACATCATACCAAATGGACACAATATATGTTTGAATATCAAGTGTTGGGGGATCATAATCAATGAGACTTCATCTTCTTAACTTCTCACTTGGTGATCTATAATATTGGGATCATGATTACATACCCACCAATAGTAACACCTCATGTTTTAGGTTTTATTGGTTTTTCCTATCTATGGACATTTTTAATGGTCTCTTAAGCTGATCTCATTAGCAATGTGTGTCATTTGACCACGTACTTTTATGCAAGGAAAAAATCATGATAATGACATTGTGGTGATGTAGCTTGTGTTGCGTGCATCATTGATGGTATGAACTTTGATGAATGGTTAATAAAGGATTTGTATCATCCATATAAAGGAAATTATGTATCTTGGGATGGGTTTATCAGGATGGTGGTATCTTGATAAATCCATTGTCATGGTATTCCAAGGTAAATTCGTCCAGTTGGATCAACAAACAATAAAGAAAGAGAATAATGATGAAACATGTATGCATACTTCTTTATGAGATATTAAAGACAAAGAGATTATATCACATAGTGTGTGTCCATAGGTTGGTTGTCACTATTGGACAACCCTTATCTATTTAAAGGCCATGATGGGTTTCTAGATCCCACTATTGGTCTGTGAATAGTATTCATTGCTATTGAGATAAGGGCCTAGATGGTCACACATAATAGCGTATTCAAAAATCATCCCTATTAATTTGAATAGGTATATATGACACAGTGTGTCCCACCACTGGTTTTCATGTTTTTTTCCAAGGGAATAATATCACAAAAATAATAAGTAAATAAATATTATTAAAACTAAGAAAAATTGGAATTGAATTTAGTTATTAAATATATTTATAATTTTTAAATTAAATACATAAAATTTTTAAGTGAAGGAATGTTAGTTTAAAATATTAATAGTTCATTTAATATTTACAGAAATGACGAGTCAATTTAATTGATCAGTTATTACCACAAAATACATTTATTATATTAAAATAAAGTAATAATAATATTAATGACTCAATTTTTTAGTCATAATATTTCATTTATGGTGTGTAAAAATATTCGGTGGTCGGGATAGAAATTTTGGGTAAGTGAATTGAAAACTATATATAGAGAAGAAGAGAGATTCACCAAAGACTATTCATAACCTCTCTCTCTCCTCTTCTACCTCCAACATTTTAGAGAGTGAGGCTCTAGATCAAGGATATCATATCGAGATGTCTCTTATCCATCACAAGCAAGGCGATGTGGTGATTATTGGAACGTCGAAGGCATCATCAAATCTCCACACTAGCACCCAAATTTCAACAATCGATGCTCCCAAAAATTCTTAAAGCATGTGTGGATGGTCTAGAGGAATTTATTTTCTGATTTGTCAAGTAACAATCACCAATAATGAGATGACATCGGTTGTGACTTCAGATCAATACAAGTATTTATAGTTTTAATTTTTGTTCATAAAACACTTCATGTGAGGTCCTCAGCATATATCAGGGAGGGATTTACCAACGTTGACCAGTTCATGTCGATCATCAGTGGAGAATTTTAAAATCCCATATTTTCTAACTTCTTATATGTACCTCATACCTTCATCCTTAAGGTTCTAATAAATCACAATGTTTTGGTTACCTAATTTAATGTTCAAAATTTCATTTTCTTTATGTTATCATTTTGATTTCACCATATTCTTTTCCAGTACACTTGCTTCCCTAGTTTAAAGGAAAAAAGTTCTCCAAGATTCGTATTATAAATTTATTATTTTAATTTTATGGAAGGAGAATTAATTTCTTTTTCAAAAATATATTTTCATTTTAAATTTATATTTTAGGATGAAAGCACACTAAAATAAACGAAATTATATAAAATTATTTACATCATAAATATTTTCCCTCCCCCTCACACTTTTCTTAGACATAGTTAAGTAATATCAATATTTAATTAGTAATAAAAGCTATATTTAATATATGAGATTCTATAATAATGTAATGGAATGGGAAAAATTGGTAGTTCTTATTCATATTTAGTGGGGATGATTTTAGACTCCACCATTAACTCATTCAAAAAATCCTTATGAAATTTATTTAACAACCACCCATTCTATTTAAAGGGTTTTTGTGATTTTTAGCTTCTAATTTCAACTACACCAAGTGGAAATGTGTTAATCTTTATAAATGGTCCATTTTATTTATAATGAAGCATACTAGGCCTAATATTCATCTTAGATGAGAAAATTAACACTTAGTCACGAACATGGAATTAATTTCATTGAATGAGTCCGTTATGGAATAACATAGAATTTTATATATGGTTTTCTCAGAAGCTTCTATCCTAATCTCTTCATGTTCCATTATTTAGATCTTAGGATACTCACTAGCCTTGATTAATTATAGATTCATTTTCATTACATCCCAATAGTATTGGTGCTATAGTTCAATAAGAAAGTTCCAACATTTTCTATAAACTATTATATATGGGACATACCTAGAGGGGTTTTGAAAAAAATTATTTATTATCATAATATAACCTCAAATTTCTTTCTATCATCCTTTCTGTTAGGTTTCACTCACTTTTCAAAAATTATTATTATTTTAATATTGGATACCTCAGTCTTCCCAGTGTTCTATGGGTTATAATAATTAGAGTTGTTATGGTGTCCTTCATACTTGTTCATAATTTATTCTATGTTGTAGTTATAAAATTGTGTTCCCTGATTAGTGGGTATTTTATGAGGTATTACAAACTAAAAAAATATGTGTTTGAAAAATTAAATAACTCGTGAATCACTTGTTTAAATTTATTTAGCTAAAATACATTTAGAAAAATAATGTATTGCTAAAAAATATTGTTAAATCCAAAAGAAATGTGAAATGTCCCCCTGAAGTCTATACCCCTTGCATAAAAATGTTCACAAAAAAATCACAGGTTATTTGGGAATTTCATGTATTTTGTAAATACCTCTAGTAAAATAGATGTTATAACACACATTAGTAAAACCATGTGAATGTTTAATTTTTTTGGCCAAAACAATACAGCTTCCAATGCTTTTTTAATAGTAATCTGAGGTCTAAAGTGGACTTTATAGGAAAGGTTATGAAATAATTTTTGAACCTAGTTTACTTATTCCTCAGGTATGCCCCTTCTAATTACATGATAATCATAGATTTTATGAAAATAAGGATCATATTAATAATAGTATATTTATTTAGATTTCATCATAAAAAAATTATGCTTTTGAAAGGAGGGTACCATTGATGTGAACCAATATTTCACCATGTTAGCATTTTATGGTTCCTTACCAATGATTCCATACAACTTATTTCTAGGGAGAGAATCATCCAAGGATGTCTCTATGAGTGTTACTATCTTAGGGTGTGGGGTAATATGGTCTTATGGTATGAAGCTACGTTCACATAACCTTTATTATCCTTGATATATATGTTAAATTATTTTTGGGGAAGGGTATATCTTACCAATCTTGGTTTTGCATCATATTTATTGATTAAATACCTAAGAGCTTCATGATCTAGATAAATTTTTTCTTTGATCCTTAAAAAATATGAAAATACTATTTCCAATGCAATAACTAGAGACAAAAAAACCTCTTTTGTATAATTGAGTTGAGTTGTGTAAAAGTTTTTTGAAACATAATATTTTTTCTGGGAGTGTCTATGGATCATTTGACATAAAAGTGATCCTACTGCTTAATTGGTTTTATAACACAACACTTCAAATTGATTTTCCTAGGTTGGTGGTATAATTATAGGGGTCTTTGTCCGGATGTATTTGATTTTGTCAAAAGAAATCATGTATGAATCATCCAACAGAAATTTAGTAAATATCATTCGGAAGGATAGTCATTGGTAAAGAGGATTTGATAAAATATCTAATAAATATTATATAAAATAAAATAAATTACTAAAAATTATCTAACATGTTTCACAATGGTGGGGTGAGGTAGTGTAGAAATAATTTCAACCTTCACCTTGTATACATAAATTCCCTCCTATAAATAATATAGACTAGGGTATTACTTTTCTCTACCATGAATGAAACTTTTGAAATTTTAAAACCACGTTCCTTTCAATGCATATCATTAAAAAGAATTGTAAATTTTGATGAAATATTTCAAAACATGTTTCAAATAATATCAATTAATCAAGAAATACCACAATCTGGCTTTCAATCAGATCTAAAAATATTCTTACCATACAGTTTTGGAATATACCTAGGGTATTTCATAAACTAAAATGCATCATACGATATGTAAAAATACCAAAGGTACAATTGAACATATTTTTTCATGTTTTTTAAATGTATTTTGGAATAGAAAATAACTAAAAATATATCAAGGAAACAATAGCGACCCTTCTTATCTATTAAATTTAACATGGTATCTATAACAGGAATGGGGAAGTGCATTTTTTTGGTCACGTGGTTCAATTTTCTATAAAGAATATAGACCCTCCAGCAATTTTGAATCTCAGTGGGATCCATTTAATTAGTTTCATTTTGTAAAATGGTGATTCCAATACTGTTTTCTACAATCTGAATAGGAACCACCAACTAGGATTTTGAAATAGGGTATATGATTCTAGCTCCTGATATTCTTAAAATTTCATTATTTACAACTTCCATTAAGGTTGGATTGATCCTTTTTTGGGGTTGTCTCACATGATTTGTATCATTTTCTTGGAGGATCTGACATACAAAAACTATGGGAATTATTATAGTAACATATCTTAATGTCCGACCTATATCCTTAGTGTTCTATTTCATGATAGTCAAAAAATTATGTCCTTGATTATTTGTATTTTTTTATATTATCACAGTTAGTTTTTCATTTTCATTAAAAAATTAAAATTTTAAAATAGATAGAAGCAGTTTGAGTTCTTGTTTAGTTGGTTTTTATGGTGATGTTGTTATCTCAATATTACCCATGCTTTCAAAATTCATGTATAAACAAAAATTATTAGTAATAAATTAAGTAAATCAAGAAAATAATATATAATTAACTCATAAATCTATTCACTATTCATATTTGGTTCCATATTTAAATTATTTTTAAAAATAAAGATATCAACAATATTTTGAGAATCTAGAAGTTATCCTAGTTTTATTATTTAATCCAACATTTTAATCTATTCCTATGAGAAAAATAGGATTTCGTAATGAGAATGTGTGATAACATAATTTTCTTCTTGGGGGTATTGAATTGAATCTAGAATACTAATATTAACAATTTATTATCCAAAATTTACTTAAAGGGTTCCTTCATATCATTAATTGGTTTTTATCCATATTAAAAAAATGGAATACCTATGATGATAGGGAAATTATTTGTATCTCTTTCATCATCCATGTTGAGGGTGTAAAAATTAGTAGGGAACAATAGGTTTTTTTACTCTTATTGGTACATCCTCCAAGATTCATACTGGGTAAGTAGTGTCTCAGTTGGCTAGTTTTATAGAAACTTTGGTTGGCTTAAGTTCAAATACCTGCATTGAAGAATAAATTTAATGATGTGTAACGTTAATTGGTTCTTCTAAATCACATAGTGATATAATAAAAGTAATATCTCATATGGTTAAAGGGATAGTAAAATTACCTAGATCCAAAAAATTTCTATATAATTGGAGGATTATTTGAGAAGAAAATTTTATTCCTAGACTTAAATTTTCATATCCTCGCAATTCATTTTCATGTAACACATCTCCTTGAGAAAATTTTCATACCTTGGTAATGGTTAATTACATCTAAAAAAGGGATGTTGTTGTCCATGTTCTTGAAAGCATCCAACATCTCTTATTATAAGGACTCTTAATTGGTTCTCTTGGGTGTGGTTATTCTTGATAGGAAGGGATCTTGGGGATCTGAAAGATCCTCCATCATAGCTTTTCCCTTTACATTATTCACTGGTTGTCTCTCTAAGGGGACCTCCACTTCTTTATCTATAAGGGTTTGTTCTTCTTGTTCTATCTATCCACTTCCAGATTCAGATTCATGTGGTAGTTCATTACTTTTCTTAACATCCCAACTAGTTCTTAAATATATATAATGATAAATTTTCCCATATGGTTGTGAATTGATTAGGCAAGATGTTTTCTTAAACCTTGATTGACCAAGTTATTCAGAGTATTAAGGTTTTCCCCAAACTAAACTTTCATATCCATAAGTATTGATACATGAGTAGTAAGGGTAGATTTTTATTAATTTTTACTCCACTAAGTCTTTTCATTATGTCATTAATTGAGGGTTCTTTGGTATATCCTTTAGTTTGGCATAATTCATATCAATGAGAATTGTTCCTCTAAAATTGTGGTGGCTTGTATGACTTTTAAAATGTATGATGGAAGGGATGCCCTTTTGGATTTAAATTTCAAAGTAAATATTATATTATTGAATAAATTTTAAATACTTGTTTTTTTCTAAACTACTTATAGTACATTTCTTTACAATTTTCACCTTCTTTCATGTGAGGAAAACCATCTATAAAATGCTCTAGTGAATGAAAAAGCTTGAAAACTCTGGGGGGTGTGGATATTGATGGTTCATGAACATTGTTCAATTATTATTGGCGCATAAAATAGATCAGTTATTAAATTTTATTTTTGAGTAAAAGATATTTGGATCTATTTACCTCATCAAATCCTCTATTAATATACCTTGTGACAATTTTTTGAGAGTTTTGTGAGATCCTTTCTATTAATTTTATAGCATCAGTTGGTAGTTTATCTATTAAAGATATTCATGATGATGTATCCAAAAGCTTTCAATTATTTTCCAATAGGACTTCATAAATGAACACTAATAAGTTGTGGTCTTAAAATGGTTAATGGGGAAGGACATGTTTAGCCTCTTTAATCTCTCCAAAAAATCATAATCTCTCTACATGTGTAAGGACCCATGTTTTTCAGGACATCAATTTTGAGAAAAAATTTGAATTTTGACTATTAAATAATTATAATGGGTAAATGGTCTTTTTACAGTAGCATATCATCTTGGATAATTTTTAGGACCACTTTGTTGGTCCTGGAATAGGGTTTTTACCCTAGGACATGAGTTTGGTAGAATTCTGAGTCGTTCAAATTTTAGCAAAATAAAAAATATTTAATATTTAATAGATTAAATATTAATTTATTTTTGAAAGTTCATTTAGTTATATATTTTTAATGGATCATCTAATTTAGATTTAATCTCCTCTTTTATGTATTAAATGGGAATTGTTTCATATATGGGGCATAAAATCAAGTTGGACTTCAGTGTCAGCCTGAGCCCCTTTTTATATTCTTTTTCTTTTTCTCATTTTCTTTATTTTCTATATTTTATTTTTTCTTTTACTTCCCTTCCTCATTATGATCACATACCCTTCCTAATTCTACTACTTATTTCAATAAAGGTAAAGATGTAGGGGAAGATATAAGGTAAGAGGGGTACTGTTGCAGAGCTATCGACACACCGTATCGACTTGCGGAAACCGTGGACTGTAGAAACAGGTGAAGTTCAGCAGATTCCACACAAACGTAGGATATTTTTATGTTTGTTCATAAACACACATTAGATTTTCCATTTTCTAATTTTAACCCCTATCATTATTCCGTATATCCCCTAGTGGTCTGATATGTTGATTTGGGGGTGAAAACAGGGGTTTCAGGCATCACGAAGGTTTTCTATTTGGGAAAACCATGCTACATGATGTGTTCTCCAAGGATACACATAATGTTCTCTCCTAGTTTGGGGAAGATGATTTTTTCAAATTACACACCATGTACTTGGGTGTAGACATTTTGTAGTGGTAATCAACCATGTAGTCAAGTACTTGGCCAGACTACCCGTGTAGGGGTACATGGTTGTGTTGAGTAAACGACCATACACCGTGTGGGTCAGACACCCTATAGAAGTACATTACCATGCCAAGTACATGGCCAGAAAATTTAAGGGAAACTGCAAGGTACCCTGACAAGGGTACATGTTGTGTGACCGCCTTAGAGTGGGACCTATTTTGATATGATCCATGGGCTATCTCTATTGAGTAATTCCTTGTATCTATTCCTTAGAGGTTTTAAACATTGTATGATGATCCCTTCTAGAATATGAGGTTGTGAGACCATTTTTTCTTGAGGATCCCAAGAAGGATTCATCTGTATATTTTTTACATAGAGGATCCCATTTTGGATGCCTCTATCTTCATTGTAGTTACCATGGATCCCATGAGAGAGGATTTTGTTTAAGAGATGATCTAGGGAGTACATTTTAGGATCCCTTTACCGGTGTACCATTCTTAGGATCCCACATAGGATGCCTCTGCATATTACATTATCTCGAGGGTCCCTTGTTGGACACCCCTTCTTATATATCGTTTGAGGATCCCTTGTTGGATGCCTTTGTCGACTTTTAGTTCAAGGATCCCATGCATGATTCATCTTTTTACATTTTAAGTTAAAGACCACAAATATGATGACTCTCAGGGTTTTACTTGAGGGACCCAATGTGTGCCCTATTTTTTTACCGACCCTAATCTAGTATGCCAGGATTGGTTAGAGATGGTAGCGTTTGTCACCTTATAACTAGTGTTGAACTATTTAACCATTGGGGCTATGGAAGTAGTTTTGGGTTTAGGTATTTGGTCATCCACAATCTTGTGTTTATACTTTCACTTTTCTATTGTAGATACAATGATGATTATAAGAGTTTCTTCCTGGTCGGTGGTCATTGAGCCTGATGTGAGGTGTATTTCATTATCTTGGGGATGCCCAGACGTTCTTCCTGGGATTTGTCTTATTTTTTGGCATGCCAAAAAAATCATACCTGGGATCCAGCTTCTGATCCATGTTGTTTTTTATATTTATTTATATACCTAGAGGTACTACTGGGGAGATGGTTTTTGATCCTATATATTTGATTATTAAATTATTTTGATGCACAATGGTGCTTCCTAGAATCTGGAATTTGATAATACTATTATGTTATATTAGTATAGAATCTCTAGAAATGATACTCATGGATGATTATGTTGTCCCAAGTGGTGAGGATGATTATTATATCCTCTATTGATATGTGGTGAGGATGATTATTCTCTCCTCGATTTGCTTATGCTCGTGGGTGATTACACTCTCTTAAGGGATAGGAATGCTTACGCTATCCTAGAATACTTACTTGATCACGGTATGGTGCATGGTGTCTCACATCATTGGATAACTGGAGTTATTATAGTCATCTGAATGATGGTCAGATTACACTCTACCATTTTAGAGACTCCAGGGGTGGGCATAGAATCTAACTAAGGATTTCTCCTTGTAAATTTCCTAAGGGTCCAATCCTAAGGGATTATTGGATTTCTATATATCATGACTGCCTATGGACCAAGACATAAAGTACGAATATTGGACTGAATTTTTATGGAATGAGAAGTGTGGGGACTATCTCAGTGACCATTTATTGGTTTTCCTAATTGTTTCCCTTAAATCCATATTTTTCAATGATTGGAGGTGAGTATGGTTTAACCTGGGTGTAGGATGTGTATCCCCCTATGGTGAGATAGATTTCTCAAAGATAGTTTCAGCATTGGTCGAAGTATGTACATCGTAATTGGGATTACAGACCTAGAAATCTACTTAATGATAAAAAAATTGAGTGGTACAATATCTATCTCAATTATCTTGCACAAGATTTCCATTGAATCATGATTACAGACCCAAGGATCCACTAGGGATTGGTTTTAAGTTTTTTCATTCACATACTGATGAATATGATTATTTACTTGTATATGTATAGGTATGGGACTATACATGTATACGTATATAGATATGGACATACAGGGTGGAACATTCCTAGTTAACCAGGATCAAAGACCCATGGTTCAATAGTGGTTTCATGTTTATTAGTTTTACTAATATTTTTTGTTATTACTCAACTGGGCTGAGAACTTTTATATTTGATACACTTATAGTTGAATATTTTATAGGTTCCTTGTTGGGGTGGCCTACTGAAATTATTTCTCAAACCTACACACTATCCTCGATGTACATGTAGACCTTATGTCTTCTTTTCAGGTTGAGTACAGTTTCATGGTGGATAGACCTATGAACCATAGTTTCATGTTCGAGTATAGATGCTCATGTGGGTTATTTTGATCGGGTTGGTCTGGTTTGACTGTGTCAGGAGACCAGGTGCACGGTTTAGCTTGGAGTAAGTTGTATATCCGTGTACTTTTATTTTAGTTTCATTTATATTTCCATATGGTCGAAACAATGAGTGTCCTTTTTGGTATGTATTTCATAGTTTTTCTAGATTTTACACTATTTCATTTATTATTACATCATGTTCCATTTCAGTTTTTTTATTCTTCCTAACTCTGTTTTTTTATTTCTATGTTTGATACTTAGATATTTCCATTATTTTATTACTATTATATGAGGGAATAGTCTCTCTGCTATAACACCTTAGACCCTCGATGATAATCAGTAGCCTATGGCATATGGGGAGGCATGATTGAGGCCTCTTAACCCATCGTCTTGGGGCATTGGTTTAGTGGTGTTTAGACCTAGATGTTACAAAGTTGTATTTGAACTGTTCTTTTCTTGGTCTTTACTATTTTAGAAATAGTAGACAAGAGTGTTATTAATGTGTCCCAACCAATGATGGATATCAGACTTCTGTATCTTGAACACTTATTCTAGTAATAATTCTTGGTATCTAGGGTATGGGATTGTTGTTATGATATTTTACATTACAATTGTTTAAGATTATCACCTTGACAAACTAAAATTTCATGTTCATGTTATGATTTACAATGGATATCTGGATCTTGGCCATTCTGAAGAGGTTAGTGATGGATTTTTGACTCTTGGTTAGAAAATAAAAGAGGCATATCATGCATCAAATTAGGCATATCCAATTCAAATCATACATGCATTCTTGTGTGTGATTTTACCAACGAATGAGGCCTATTGAATAGGTCCTACATACATGTGTGTATATATATATATATATATCATTATGATGTAATTTTAGTGGATCTATGTTTAAGTTTTGGTATAGTCGATGATGACTTAGTCCTCATGCATGGGAGGTGCAGTGACCCTAGTAGGTAGATATGGCACATGATGCCATTCTATTCTACCATTGTAGGGTGTTGTTTCTTAGGTCATGGTTGTCAAGTCAGATTGATGACTATGATGATGATGGATACCCAACCATTTCTCATGAAATAGACCACCAGGGGATATCATCGTATATAGATGCTCAATGAGTGTTAGTTTGAATTATTTTATGTGTTGGTATGGTGACCTCCAAGGAGAAGTTTGGTATGAGAATTATCGATGAGGATTAGGCCCATGTAGTTCATGTTGACTATTTTAACCCTCATAGGTTTTTGTTATCTTTAATTTCTCTAGAGATGTTTGATCATTTAGGAAATTTGGTTAAACCTTGTGACCTAGTTGTGAGACTTGATCTGTAGGGATAGGTGGGAGACCTAGAGGTATTTAGTTTGACTCAGAACTATACAGGATGATGCCCATTTTTTTTAAGGAAAAATGAATTTGATAGGATATCTTGTGTTTTCAAATTCCTCATTAGGTAGTGAGCTTGATGTTACACTCCTTTTGAGAACAAGGGTAAGTTCTCAAGTGTTGAAATTATTGTCATGTTGATGCTTTAAAATTTTGATAAGAACCATGTGTGATTTTGTATTAATATTGTCTTCGATAAGCATAATTGTTTCAGTTTATGGACCATTCGACCAGTGTTTCTGCTATTTCTAATGTTTTTAGACTGTGGGTAGATGCTCATTACTGGAATGTCTCCCGTTAACAAGTGCCAATGAAATAAATCATGGCACATGTGAGGTTCTGGATTTTGAAGAGGAGTTCCAAGAGTGATTCTATCTTAATGAAACTGATGTTCTTTGTAGCAAGGTCATCTTAGCCTTGTAATGGAAGACTCACTAGAGTTTGAGCCAGGTGGTAAAGGTGCAAGCTAGTTGTGCATGGTATTGTTTAAATCATCAATCAGTGAGTGACCATGTGAGAGATGAGGACTAATGTTTTCACAACATTCCATAGGCTTAGTTTCCCAATTATTGTGGTTAAATAAATAATGTACCTCCATGGTATAGGAGGAATCATGTTTTAACCTAGACACACTTTCTTGGGAGACAAGTTGTTAGGTTTTGGTTAAAGTTATGTGCAACTAGTTTGTTGTGAGCATGGATTTGAAGGGATGGACATGCCTTTTGTGTAATTTTAGTTTACTCATGGTGAGATACAATCATGGTCTATCTTGATATAATCTTGAGTACACTAAGAGAACATTGTCCCTACGTCGATCTTATTTTATTTTAAAATTTCTTCACTGGTTGAGGAAGGAACCTCATGAGGTTGCGCTCGAGTAGTAGTGTAAGGTAATCCATATGGGGGGAGTAGGTTGTTGGCCATTTCAGGGTGGTGACTCTCATTTTCCCTGTTAAATTGGCATTTTATAAGATCCATTGAGCTCAGGGTTTTGTTTTAAGACAACGATAAGGGTATTTCTATGATGGGGAGTACCCGATCGATTGTTGTTAAATGTCTTCCATGTAGGAGAAAATTGTTTATATTGTAATATTGGTCACTGGAAAGTCCATATTGCTTGATGTGTAGATGATCAGGTTGATATCATGGATTCTATTCATACCACTAGGTTTCTCGGGGATGATATGGTTTATGGTGGGGATATTTTAAGGGCCCATGTTTTTTAAAATGCCATTTTGAGAAGAAATTTGAATTTTTTCTTTTGGATTCTTTTAAGAGGTAAAATTGTATTTTTTTTCCTTGTAGATGATCTCAAATAATTTTTTGACCACTTTTTTGGTACTTCAATAGGGTGTTTACCCTAGGATAGAAGTTTGGTGGAATTATGAGCCGTTAAAATTTTAGCAGAATAATAAATATTTAATATTTAATAAATTAAATATTAATTTATTCACTCAGATTCACTTGGTGGTATATTTTGAATTGAGATTTGTATTGAGATTATTTCTCTATTGTTGAGTCCAGAATAAAGAATTTTTCCTAGGTGGGGAATTAAATTCAGTTGTGCGCTAGGGTCGGCTCTGGTCCCTTTTTCTTTTCTTCTTTCTATTCTTTTTTTATTTTCATTTTCTTTTCCTTACTTTCCTTCTGATTCTCATGAATTCCCCTACTATGGATCCTCCTTTGTTTGATAGCGATAAAGACAGATAAGGATAGGGATATAGAGATATATTGGGAATGTAAGAGGGATACTGTTGCAGATCTCTCAATGTGTCGGATCGACATGCAACAACATTGGACTATAGAAACAGGAAAAGATTCATCAGATTCTTCTTAAATTTTGGTTGTTTTTATGTTTTGTTGTAAATTAAACTTATATTTTCCATTTTATAATTTTAACCACTAATATGATTAGTTATGGCCCCTAGTTTCCAGATCTTTTGATTTGGGGTGTGAAAACAGGGGTTTCAGGTGTTTCGTAGGATTTCATTTCTGGAAAACCATACTACATGGTGTGTTGTCTAGGGAGAAATGTTGCATGTTATTCCCATCCGGGGAAGATGAAATTAAAAAAATTGCACACAATGTACTATGGTTTACATTATGTGTATTGGTACTTGCTTGTGTGGTCGAGTACCCAACCAGGCTACCTGTGTAGGGGTACATAGCCGTGTGGAATACACGGCCAGACCCCATATGGGTTGCATGCCTTGTAAAATTACTTGGTCGGGCCATGTACATGGCCATGTCATTTGAGGGACACAGTAAGGTACCCCATGTATGGTACATTCCATGTTTCTTTTTTACTCATCGTATACATGGGCATTTTCATGACATGTCCAGTGGGAGTACATGCCCAGGTGGGCATTGGGAGTACACCCTATGTACTCCGGGTGACACATTGTGTACTGCTCCCATTCACCCATTTGACATTTTTTGTATCATTTTTTCCAAGAGTCACAATTGGACCCATGGGTAGTCTATTCTATGTATCATTTGGCGTATATTGCAATTGTAACACCTATGAGGCGATTTGAGGACTCCTAAGTAGAGTTTCAGGACTTTTGTGAACATATAGGTTCATTATTCTGTAATTGAATCTAGTTTCTTCTAAGATTAAGGCTTGTTATGAGATGATCCATGGGTTATATCTCTTGACCAATGCCTTGTAGATTTTCCTTTTAGGATTTCACCCTTGCGAGATGTGCCCTTCTGTCCTATGAGGCCATGAGACCAGTTTTTTCCCAAGGATCCCAAGATGGATTCCTTAGTTTATGTTTGACCTAGAGGATCCCATGTAAGATGCCTATATATTATTTTTGGTTTCCAAGGAAACCTAAAGAATTTATTTATTCATGTTATGATATAGTAAGTCCCTTGTAGGATATCTTTACCTGTGTTCCATTCTGAGGATAAAATGTTGGATACATGTTCTTATTACGTAGTCTTGAGGGTCCGTTGTAGAATGAGTCTTCTTATGTACCATTTTAGGATAAATTTTAGGATTCCTCTATTTACTTTTCATTCAAGAATCCCATACAAGATTAATCCATTTACTATTTTAGCTAAGGATCCCATGTATGATGCCTCTCAGTTTTTGACTTGAGGGACCTAATGGGTTCCCTATAGTTTGACCGACCATGAGCTAGTACATCGAGTTTAGGGAGAGATGGTAGTGGGAGTAACCTTAGAACGTTTTTCGAACATGTAAGATCTTTTTTATATGGTATTAGTGTTGGGTTTAAGAATTAGGGCACCCTATCTTTTATTATTATTATTTCACTTGTCTATTGTTGATGAATCAATGATTACCAGAGATGCTTCCAGGTTGGTGGATATTGATCCTAACACAAGGCATAATTATTTTTATTTGGGATTCATTGTAGTTATTCCTAGGATCCATCTTATTCACTGGGATTCCCAAATATTCTTACCGGGGATCCAACTTTTGATCCATATTATTTATTACATTCATTTGTATACCCAGATGTACAACCAATGATCTAGCTATTGAGTCTGTATATTTGATTATTAGATTCTTGGGATTTCCATAGGTGATTCCTAGAATCCAGTTGTTGATCATACTATTATGATATATGGTTATGGAATCCATAGTAATGGTATTTGTGGATGATTATGGTCTCCCTAGTGATGAGAAAGACTACACTCTCCTCTATTGATATGTGATGAGGATTATTACGCTCTCCTATGTAAGTTTATATACATGGATGATTAATCTCTCCTGAGAGATAAAGATGATTATTCTCTACTTGATTTGTTACTTGCCCATGGTGTGGTTCATGGCGTCTCACATCGTTGGATACCTAGAATTATTAAGCTCTTCCAGATGAAGGGATGATCATGCTCTCCCTTATTAGAGACTCTATTGGTGGGCATAACATATCACCGATAATTTCTCCTTGTTGATCTCTTAAGGGTCAGACCCTTAAGGATTATCCAAGTTTTAAATGTTGTGATTTACTATAGATTGAGAACTAGGGAACACATATTGGAATAGATTTACATAGCAAGAGCTGTGTGGCAACTAGCTCAATGGACATTTGCAGGATGTCTGAATGTAATTCCCCATAATCATTCTTTTCAGTGGTTGGAGGTGAGTATGTGTGAACCGTTGTGGAGGATGAGTATCCCCCAATGGTGACATATATTTCTTAGAGATATTTACATCGTTAGCTGAAGTAAGTATATGTCAATTGGGATTAGGTACCTAGAGATCTAATTAATGATACACTGCTTGAGTGGTATGACATCCAGCTGAATGCCCTTTCCCAAGATGTCGAGGCGGTCAGGATTACAAACCCAAGGATCGACTTCTGATTGTTTTTATATTTTTTCATTCAGTTACTCATGAATATGGTGTAATAGTGGGTACCCTAGACTCATCCTAAACTATACTTTTGATTACCATTTCGTGTATATAGTTAGATATACCTGATGTTTACTTACCATTGTAGTGTAGATATTTCTGCATCCACTATTTAATGGTAATATACTTAGATAATTTTTCATATCAAAAATATTATATAAGATCTCAGGATATAATGATAACCTCAAGATACTATGAAATTATTCTCAAATAGAGGTCCTATGATATAGATACATCACATTGACACGACTCAGTTGATGTTTTTCTAGCAAGCGATGGGGGATTATAAACATTGAGACATATTACCAAGAATTTCACACTTTGTGATCTCTAGTAGTGAGATGAAGAGGATAGACATTCCAATAAGAACACCACATGTTTTGGGTGTCATTGGTTGTTCTTGTATACAGACATGTGTAGTTGAATTCTGACATGATTTCATTATCAATGTGTTTCATTTGATCACAAACTTGGATAAAAAGAAACAACCTTGATAATAAAATCAAGGTGAGGTATCTTTTGTTAGTTGCATCATTGGTGGTATGAAATTGATTTAATGATCAAGAAATGATTTTCTGCTCCTATGTTGCTGAAATAATATATCTTAGGCCTTGTTGATTATGATGGTAGTACCTTCATAAGACCTTGTCTAAGGAAATAGAGGGTAAACGCATCAAGTTAGATCAACAAATAATAAATCAAGAATAGGGCGATGAAACATGTGTGTGTTCTACATTATGAGATATATAAAGACAAAGAGATTATATTACACGGTGTGTTTCCATTGGTTAGTTTTCATTGCTATGAATTTCCTTATCTCTTTAGAGGCCTTTATGGGTTGCTAGACTCTGCTCTTGGTCTATGGATTTTATTTACTATTATCAATATAAGGTCCTAGAGGTTCACACATAATAGCATATCCAAGAATCTTTCCTATTAAGTTGAATAGTAATATTTTACATGGTGGGACCCACCACAGAGTCCAAGTATTTCCCATGTTATCGATCACTGATAAATAAATAAATTCATTACTATTATTGTGAAGAATAATTTGGTTGAATTTGATTATTAAAAGTATTTAAATGTTATGTAAATATGAGGAATAATATTAATCAAACAAATATTATTTTAATCTTCCCGGTTCATTTAATATTATAAAATAATGATGGGTCAAGTCAAATGACTCGATTTTATCACGTAATATATTTTATATATTTTAGGAATGAGATAAAATAATAAATAATATTAATGATTATGTTTTATTCATCAATATTATTTATTTATTTCTTATTTAGTGGGTGTTTCTTTTTGAGGGTCGGGGAACGCTTTCTAGGTAATCTACTCACCCACTGTATATGTTGGTGAGGAGAAGGTCCTCGTGTACAATTAATTCTCTTGTAATGGGAGATTCTATATTCTCCCACTTTCTAGAGAGAGAAATCCTCTCTTGGAGTGTAGATCCAAGCATGTCTTTGACGGATCAAAGGTAACAGATCATGGTGATCGTTGCGATACTGAAGGACTCATTGGAACTCTGTACTAGCACCAAGATTATGATGAAGGATGAGCGTGAGGTTTCTTGGAGTATATGTGGATGGTATAGAGGGGTATTTATTCAGATCCTTTGAGAAACGACTGTTGACAATGAGTTACAGTTGTGCGTGCTATGGTTTCAAACAATGTATTTGTTTATTTTAAATTTTGTTTCATGTTTAATTTACACAAGATTCTTGTATAGTACTTGGTCTCTGATCATCAGAGATGACAAGTCACATTACCCTAATGATGTAAAAATTTAAAATATCTAACCCACCATCTTCCTCTGTGACCCTAGTAACTTCAACCAGTATTAGAGCGATCACATTATTATTCTATGACAATAAAATTAAATTTGATTTAAATTTATGTATAGAGTTTGAAATTGGTTCCAATGGATTTGACGACTATATGACTTGTGGTCGGTTTTCCAAGCTTAAAACATCCAATAAAACATTATTGATCAAACATGGTTTCCTTTAAGGAACTAAAATTGAAGGACTTATATATATAAAACAACATACTTTTAATATAGGTTGGTTTTTATATATGATATCAAGAGTTTAATCCCAATGAATACTGTTTTCCTATTGGAAGAGTTTTTTCTGACCAGATCATTGTTTCCGACGCTTTCGCCGGGGCACGTGCATCCGTCCGTCTGCAGAGGAGGGCGCACTGCACTGTTGCCCCACATTCCTGCTTTCCAAAGGAGGGCGAAATTCGCTCCTTATTCAGGGACGTCTACTCCTTGATCAAAACGGGATGATGGGATGTCAGTTTTTCCTTCTGTGGATTCCTCCTCAGAACTCGTCACCTAGTCTGGGTCTCCCTCATAGATTTAATACGTTGTTCTTGAAACTCTTCCCAGTTCCATGTTTCCATGGACGCCGGTTAATCACACTGCTTCTGTCGGGACATTCCAAAGGGTCCGGTCAGGGCAGCAACCTTCAGTCGGGGGAGTAGTCACGTTGAGACATCAGTAGCGTGTCTGGATGCTGGGGAACAGGCATGTCTGTCTATTATCCCTAGTCATAGGGCTCCTTGAGGGCGTGGAAGCCCAAGGCATCCCACATTGGTCATGGGGAATTATACGCCATAAACACATATATGAGGTTTTCCTCAGCTTCCTGTGTTTAACACAGGGTATGCTGTGATTTAACGTCCACCAGAGACGGATCAGCCCGATTAGAGCATTAGCTAGAATGGATCGGATTGAGGGATTTCCCTTGAAGGGGTGCCGATACCGGGACCAGCCCATGGGCGGCTGTGAAGAGGAGCATACCGACATGGTCTCACCGGGATATGACGGTCCGAGTGAGAATCAGGGTGGATGATGGATGGATGAATGAAGTGGAGGGGGGAATGTCAAGGAACCATCGCAAGGGCAACAATGAAGTTGGGATTGAGCCTTGAATAGGCTTCCTACGTTTCCCCGTGGTAGGGAATCAAAGTCCGCGTAGTTCGGGATGGTTCCGATGAACCGACATGAAGGTGGACCTTGGTCCGATGGATGTCATCAACGAACCAATGTGAAGGTGGGCCTTGGTCTGATGTGTCAGCGAACCAACACGAAGGTGGACCTTGGTCCAAATGGTGTGGGGCTTACACACTAGGCTGCCCGGGTGTGGATGAACCGACATGAAGAAGGTCATAGTGACCAACAGATGGTGGGCTTGAACCTCTGAGAGGATTCCTACGTACCATGCCCTGACATGGATCAAAGACCACATAGTTCAGGTTGGAAATCAGAAGGCCGATGTGAATGAGGAGGACTAGGAGGGTCCTAGTGGTGGTGGGCTTGGACCTCGTGGAGGCTTCCTACGTACCATGTCTTGACTTGGATCAAAGACCATGTAGTTCAGAGGGGCTTCGTCGGCGAACCGACGTGAAGGTGGACCTTGGTCAGATGGGTGGTGGGCTTGAACCTCTGGAAGGCTTCCTACGTACCATGCCTTGACATGGATCAAATTCCTCGTAGTTCGTATGATGGAATTCGTCAGCGAATCGACGTGAAGGCGGACCTTGGTCCAATGAGAGATGGGCTTCAACCTCGGTGATGCTTCCTACGTACCATGCCTTGACATGGATCAAAGACCTTGTAGTTCAAAGGGTTTCATCGGTGAACTGACGTGAAAGTAGACCCAGGGGTCCACTAGTGGTGGGCTTGAACCTCATGAAGGATTCCTACGTACCATTCCTTGACATGGAACAAAGTCCTCGTAGTTCGAATTGGTCACAACGGCTTGCCATCGGACTGAAATACAGTTTAGCATCATGCTAGACAAGAGTGAACCCTGACGTGAATAAACGACGGGCGGTGGTCTTGAACCTCATGGAGGCTTCCTATGTACCATGCCTTGGCATGGATCAAAGTCCCCGTAGTTCGGGAAGGTGGTGGGTGTCGGCGAACCGACATAAATGAGGGACCTTGGTCCGATGGGAGATGGGTTTGAACCGCTGGGAGGCTTTCTACGTACCATGCCTTGACATGGATCAAAGTCCTCGTAGTTCAAAGGGTGGTCACAACGGCTTGTCGTTGGACTGGAATGCAGTTTAACATCATGCTGGACGAAGGTGGAACTTGACGTGAATTGGATGACGGGTGGGCTTGAACCTCGTGGAGGCTTCCAACGTACCATGCCTTGACATGGATCAAAGACCTTCTAGTTCAAATGGGTGTGCAGTTTAACATCATGATGGACGAGGGTATGCAGTTTAACGTCATGCTAGACGAGGGTATGCAGTTTAACGTCATGATGGATGAGGGTATGCAGTTTAACGTCATGCTGAACGAGGGTATGCAGTTTAACGTCATGCTGGATAAGGTATTGTCATTGCCAATTCCAACTCTAAGCCCACGTGAGTCATGATTGGTGTGAGAAACAGGAGACAGCAAGGACCTGACGATCACGCCGCAAACGGTGCGTCTGTGAGAAGAGAAGAGGGGATTATGCATTAGGCGGCCCATTAGTGTTGGGACTTACTCCAGGATGGAGGCCCGAAGTGTGGCAAAGCGCAGCGAAAGAGGGATTTGGGACCAATGATGGGAGGTTCCTCGGTCCCTATCACACCCTGCACTAACCTTGGTAGTGGGGAAGTACAGAGATGCAGGGTTGCAGCCATCCGTTGGGGAACTAGGGTCTCCCTTCTCTTGTGAACATACACCGCTTCGATAAGGAGGATATCATCCCTTGTGGGGGGAGTGATTCCATCCCCATGGAGACGAGTGGCGTAAAGAATGTTCGAGCTGGGGGGACCCTTCGTGCGAGGCATGATGTCGGGTCACAGTTTAACGTCATGTGTTCAGGACGTGGTGCTTGGCAGTTTAACGTCTTGCAGCTCGGACGAGGTGGGTTCACTCCACACCCTTAGGACTTACATAACTGGTATTCTTTGCTCTTTGGGGGAGGGAAGGTACCAGTAAGGTCGTGGTCAAGGGGGGTTGTGGAGAAAACCATCTAGGGGTCCACGTTAGCGTGGCTATGAGAAGAAGCAATAGCCGTTAGCATGCCTATGATAAGAAGCATTAGGCGAAGCAACTCTACGAGTGGTATTGTCTGTGGGACTTTGAAATCACATCGTGCATACCTGGAGGGTCTCACGGGAAGCGGAATTGCCAAGCAGAGGAGTGTGCTTTGCGAATTGGGGTGCCTTGGCCTTGGCATGGGGTAAAGGTGTGAGTGGAGGGTGCTTCGCAAAGTAGAAGAGTATTCGCGGAGCACTACCTCGCGAAGCAGGGTGCTGCGAAGCAGTGTGCTTTGCGATGTGTAGCGATCCTGCCTTAGCATAGGGATCACTAGTTCAGGTTGGATGTTTTGCGAAGCATAAACGCTCGGTAGCTTCTCGGGTTCTATTGGTAATCCCCCTCCTTCGCGAATTCCCTTGAGCATCGCAAAGGGAATCCCTCTCGGAATAGGGGCTCAAAACAAGACAAAGCGAAGGCGTCACGCGAAGTAGAAGTACCTCACAGAGCTCATGATTCCCGGGGCAAAGGGTGCTTCGCGATTTGGGATAGGAGAAGCTGAAAGGTTGGATTGTCCATCCTTGGGACTCAGGGGGAGCCTAGTATTTATAGGCAAGGGGCGCCGCGAAGCAGAACTCCCGCGTCGACTCAGGGGCTTCACGGCACGCTCGCGAACGTCACATTCGTTCGCGGAGAGTTACCGCCTCTGGTGCTTCGCGGCGGGCTCGCAAACGTCAAATTCATTCACGGAGAGTTACCGCCTCTGGAGATTCGCAGCGGGCTCGCGAATGTCAACTTCGTTCGCAGAAAGGTACCGCCTCTGGAGCTTCACGGCGGGCTCGCGAACGTCAACTTCGTTCGCTGAGAGGTACCGCCTCTGGAGCTTCGCGAGACCGCGATGCTCGGGGTACTTCGCGTCGGGGCTTCGCGAGGCAGCGTGCCTGCCTTCTTTTTCATCCCTTCCTTTTGTGCAATATTTTGGTGCCAAAAAATTCCCCCCTCAGACTTGGATCCGCAGAGGGTGAAGGGTCGAAGTCTGAGGGAAAATCGCCAAAATTGTCGGCGGTTCGCGATGCGACTTCGCAGAGGGGGCCCGCGGTGCTGACTGGGGCCACAGATCCGGATGCGCAGTGATTCTCAGTGCGGGCGGGGCATGTCGCGATGCTCTGGGGTCGCCACCTATAAATAGGGTGTAGACCTATTTTGTCTTCACGTGATTTTCTTGTCTTTTTGTGCTCTCGACTTCGTGAAGCTCCGTGTACTCCGTGCCTGCTCACCGCGAATCGAGCTTCGCGGCGAATCCGCGGGTCTCTGACACTGCGACCGCGCCAAGCGTACTCTTGTTTGTCGTCCTAGGCCAGACTTCGTGGCTTGGTCTCGCGACTGACCTTCGCGAGCCAGCTTCACGATCCGTTCTGAAAAAAATTCTTTTCTGAGTGCTAGAACTGAAATAGCCCATCAAGAAGCTGTATTGGGGGTGCTTGCTGATGCCGCCCGTTGGGATGAGATGGCCAACTGTCCAGGCCATGGGGAGATGGTCCAAAGACACTCAGACCATGTTTCTTTGACAGATCTGCTATCAGAGGGTCAGAAAAATTACCCGCAGTGTAAGAAGCTGCCAGTGTATGGCTTCGGGTTGAGGGATTACGTCTTCATCCCTGAGGTGAGTAGGGATGAACCAGCTTGCTGGTTTTGGAGCACGCCATGTCAGCACCAATGGTTCAAAGTGGCCGATGGTCATGCGCAAGAGGACTTCACACCCGTTACTGTCGACTGTCTCAACAACCACGTGAACAATATTGACGGGAAGCCACTGCAACCGGAGACATCCCCTCCTCTCTACCGTACCATGCTGAAGGTGAATTTTCAGTATTCAAATAAAGGATGGTCCGATTAGTGGGACCTGTGCTAGGGCGGCAACTTTACTGATAACTAGGCCTGGGCCTACTGGGTAGGCGCCTCATGCAAGGATTTTGGGGCCGAGCTGAGGAGAGTGGGGTTATATGAGGCGACATGGGCCTCCCAATTCCACATTTACCAACCAAAACAACTAATGCTGGAATTGCTGAGCAGATGGTCGTCTAGGACCAATACCTTTCACCTGCACCACGGGGAGGTGGGAATAAACCTGTGGGATGTCCACCAGATTTCTGGGGTTTCGATCTTAGGGGCCATGTATAATGAGATCCTCCCCGTCATGAGCATGTGGGAGGATATAGAACAAATGTCGTGACTGGCGTCAGTGCTGATGGCACTCGTCCCTGGATAGGACAAGGAGGCAGTGAGGGATGTCCACTTTAAGAGATGGTTCAAGTGCTTCCTGAATTTCCCAGAGAATCGAGAGTTCCCTCCGAGGCCTCGAACATGTCCGAGGGTGGCCCAACAGGGTAAGGGGAACTTGTATTGGTGGGTCTTAGAAGACAGACAATGGAAGACTTGGGGTTTCAGTGTCACAACTGAACAACAGCTGATAGTCAGGCTGGAGGCATTCATCGCAACTCTCATCTGCGGTTGGATCCTACCGGTGAGGGATACAAGAATGGGGGTGCGGCCTAGCTCGTTTATTATGGCGTCCATGTTGGCCATGGGGCAGCGGGTCAATATGGGGATTCCAATGCTCGCCAAACTGTACAGAATGCTGCGGCACATTAGCGAGGGCAAGAAGCCAGCAAGGACATGCGGGCCCTTCCACCTCCTGTATGGGTGGATCGCAGCGCACATCAGGGGGATCTATGAGTATCCAAACCCTATTTCTCCTCTGGGATCAAACTTCCACCCCTCCATCCTGAATGCGGTTGGGAGCTTTCCGTTCAAACTAGCTATGTCGATGGTGCTGAATCAGGTGTGGAGGGTAGATGAGTTTAATTTCCACCCCTTCCCCTTTCCAACGAGGATACTTACTGACGACGGGCAGGGAACGGAAGAACACCGGGCTTATCTCATGGACTTTCGAGGAGGAGTTTTGGTGGCATGAGTAGATCGTGAGCCACTCTGCGAACCGTACACCCCGCATCGGTTTTTGAGTCAGTTCCGGTGCCTCTAGCAGCTGACCCCACAGGTCTACTGGGAGGTGCGTCCTAAGGAGCACCCGTGTGTGATGAGGCAACTGTTGCTCATGTTCACACGAGAAGATGGTAAGATGCGAATTGCATTGCCTCCATCCACCACCGCTTTTGAATTGGTGAGGGAGTATGCCATTAGTTGGGAGGCTGCTTACCCAGGGGAGATGCTGAAGCAGCCAACTATTTGGGTCAACGACGGCGGGCCTCCTCTATCTTGAGGTCGGGGTCGGAGGGCAGCTAGGGCCTCTCGCGGTAGCGGGGCTACCATGGCGGCGAGACCTGTACCGGCTGAGGGTGTGGCAGCAGCGGCAGATCCGGTGATTCCGGAAGAGCAGAGACATCTGGAGGGGCAGCCACCGAGGGGATTTCTTAGGATATCCACACAGGCTCCGGGGAAGCGACTGCGTCATATCGACATGGCAGAGGATGTCGTCTTCCCAGAAGCCTGTGACATTTGGGATGTCAACCTGCAATTCCTCAGACCACCCGAGATATGGGCCCACCTGAATCGCCTCGGGATGGAATTATCGGGCATAGGCCCAGTCCGGGCTGGTTTCATGGTGTCTCCAGCGGAGGCAGAGCGATACTTGGAGGAGCTGGAGGATTACGTTCACTCCAGTGGTGTCCCTCGCCCAATGACAAACCGGGTGAGGGTACTGCTGAATCGAACGGCCCCCCCACAGTTGTCAGCCGCCGATCTTAGGGAGAGTTTCCCCTTACTGGAAGAATCAAAGGACTCCTCTCGGGAGGATGAGGCTGGAGGAGGGAGCCCGTTGGAGGAGGGCGAGGTCGGAGATCAAGGCTCATATTCTGACGATTTCTCAGAGTCTCTCGAGGTAGTATTCCGAACTTCTTTCCTTATGGTCCGTTCTTGGGCCACTATGAACTTCTCACCGAAGTTTGAGCCATGCAGGAGGAACTTGTTCGCAGGCCTTGTTCTCGCCCCTCGGCGGGTGATGATGCGGGACCTTCAGAACCCGTGCCTATGGCTGCGTCCAGTTCCGCGTCTGGTGGGACCAGAGCACCCGAGGTGGCTACTCCGGAATCTCCAGACCTTCCAACAATATACAGAGGGCCTCGCCTCGGGGTCCCTTTAGTACCAGTTCGAGAGCAGCACCAGGAATTCGATCCCCGTAAGTTTCCTCTACTGGTTCCCTTGTCGTCATATGTAGACGATGCCAACTAACGTTTATGTCCCTCTCTGTCGCACAGTTCTCTGACTGGCGTGGGCTGCTGCGGCAAGACTGGTCGGGATGTTTGGTGGCGTCCCTCCTAGGGGCATGCCGGTGATGGTAACGATAGTCCCCCCATCTCCTTAAGATGCAACACACATCATCACCGGTGGGACCACCAGTAGGGTCGTGCCTGAGGTCATTGAGGTGGACTCCGATGAAGAGGATCGGTCGTCCGGTCCTACTCCTATCGCGCCGGCTTTGGCGCCAGATATCGCGCCGGATTCAACACCAGATGCAGATCCCGCCGAGGACTTCCTGCAGGAATATCCTGCGTACGAGCCTTCGAATCGCGCAGACTGGGACGAAACGGCCTTCGACGAGGAAGACAACAGCATAGTCTGTCCACGGTTGTGGAAGCTAATCACGCGCTTCATCAAGGACACCCCCAAGTGCTATGGCTTGCCGAAATGGACAGACTCCGCTTGTGGTTGCGCGAACTGTGCACTGGGGGAGTGGATGCCCAACGTCCTCACGCACTCATCCGAGATCTTATGGCTGAGAAGATCCGGGAGCATGATCGTGGGATCAGCGTGGGCTGGCAGCGGAGGAAGGCGACAAACATCAAGAAGCTCCAGGAGGCTGAAAGCGAGGTCCAACAGCTAAAGACCCAGGCGGATGAGCACTCAGCCTCTCTTAATGTGCAATCTGAGCTGATCTTCCGGTTGAAGGCCCAGCTAGCAGAGGCAGAGGAGCTTATGAGGCAGGCTTCTGGAAAGATGGCTACCATTCATGCTGAGGTAGAGAGGGCCAGAGCCAAGGCTGATGAACTGCGCCCCGCCGCTGCTAAGGAGGAGCGGGAGCTGAGTCAGCGGCAGCAAGCCTTGGATGCCACAAGCCGACGGGTGGCGGAGCTGCAACGCTCTTTTGACAGGGTGAACCCGTCCGTGGGGGTAGTCGACCCCTGTGTATTGTAACAATCCAAAAACCTTTTATTGGTACTTTCATGCTTCAATTTATTCTTTCTTTGTTTTGAATTCCGTAGCGCGCACGATTTCCACTATTTGAATCGCCTCATTACACCCCTAAAATGTTTGCCGGACATTCGGCGGTAATTCCCCAAGCCCACGTGGGTCAAGCCCGATGTGAGAAATATGAGATAGTTACCTTCTCGTCCCACCTAACATAGGAGTGGAGACCATGCTCTGGGCATCCGGGATTTGGATTACCAGTCCGGATTTCTGAAATATGGGAGAGGCCTGACCGGAGAAGGAAATTTTCAGAACAGCCGAATTACTGTTTCTTCAGCGTGCCCTCATGCATGAACGGTGCAACACCAGGGACACTGGAATCAGTCTGAATAGATGGAAACGGGAAGCGGGAATTACGATGCTCAAGATTCGGAGCACTGTGGGGATGGCGTAATAATAAAGTACAACCGTTAACCATGGTGGAGAAGCGGTATCCTTACGGCTTTAGCCTGTAATGGGGACAAAAATGAGGGTCATCCGTTGACCATGTTCGAAACACGGGACCATGTCACAAATATTGTCGGTCAATCTTTCGGGACATTGACCCAGGACAATTGACGGACCATAGGTCAAACATCCATACTGTTAGGGGGTCCTTCCAAACATGACCAGTCTTATAGAATGTTGGCCTAGGATGGTAGTTGAGCCGATGCGGCATGAGACCAGGATGTTAGGGGGTCCCGTCAGACATGAAGGGGGACGAGGGTCCGAATAAGGGGCACACAAAGCGTGGAATATGGAGTGATGGTTTTTCCGAAAAGAATCCAACACTTAAGTAGTTACACCACCATGGTGGGAGTACGCCAGATGGGCGTGTGGGCTTGGTCATGGATCCTTCCTTCTTTGGGACAGGGCCTCTCTAGCGAGGGGTCCGACCAGGGGGCCGGAAAAGGGAAGGATGGGATTAATGATTTCTATGGGCTGGACCCTAGGAAAAACACAAGGGTGTCTCTACGTATCCCATGAGGATGGGAATCAAGCCATACGTAGTTATGGAAGCATAGTTTAACGTCATGCGGGATGATGAGAAGCCTGGCCGTGTTGGTACACATCCTGCCAAAACTACTAAGCCCACGTGAGTCATGCTCGGTGTGGGAAATAAGAAGTAGTGGTGGGACATTCCCGACACAGAAAGGGGCAGGTTAGGGCAAAGGGACGCTTGGTGAATACCGGCCCAATGACACTAACACGATCATGTAGTGCACCTAGATGCACGAAGAGAAAGAGCCGAGTATGATGGAATTCCAATTGAACACGAGGAAGTGGAAATGTGTGAATCGTGTCGCTCGAGAGTTGGATCACGATGATGGTGGCGTGAAGATAGAGGATAACTGTTAACCATGACAGAAACGCAGCGTCCATATCACGTTGGCCTAGAATGGGGACAAACAAATGAGGGTTGACCGTTGACCATGTTCGAAACATGGGACCATGTCGCAAATGTTGTCAAAGATCCTTAGGGATGTTGGCCCGAAACGATTGGAGGGCCCTTGGGTCCAGCATCCATGGAGAGCCCTTAAGCATAGTATCCATGTCATCCGAGGGTCCTTTTGGATGTGGAAGAGGATGAGGATCCAAATAAGGAGCTCACGAAGCTTGGTCATGGAACGAATGGAATCTTCCCATAAAAATTACACACTTCGGGCTTTGTCAAAGCACATCTGAGTACCACAATAAGACATATTAGATAGAGGGAGGAAACATAATAGGAACATGGTGGAGTAAATCAAACACCTGGTGTGAATGGGAATAGGGGGTGTGTGCGGTGCGATGAACAACCCGACGTGATATAACACAACACGACCTCCTTGGAAGAGGTTTTTGGTCAAGGGACCGAAAGAGAATGTTAGGTTGGGCCCACAGGGAAGTGCCTGGGCGCTTCTACATATCTCATAAGGATGAGAATCAAGCCATACGTAGTTCCAGATGGTGCCTTTTATTGTCATGCAGGACTAGGAATAGGAGGGATAACTCTCAGAATGGGGTACGCGTGGTGCAGCTATTGCAAACCCGGCGTGAATGGGGACTTGATCCCGCACTACGCCATGTGGTCCCGTAGTCGGGGTCCCAATGGCAGGACCAGAGAGGCGAATTAGCTGAACTCAAGCTGGACCCATAGACAGGAGATCTGGGCATTCATACGTATCCTATTAGGATAGGAATCAAGCTGAACATAGTTCTAGATGGATCTTAGACCATAAATGGATAAAGGGAGCAGGGAACACCTGGAAACAAAACCCGACGTTAATGAGGACCTAATCCCTACTTACCATGCGTTCTCTGGGGAAATGCTTGAGTCGAGGGACCGAACACAAGGGTTAGGCTGGGCTCGCGGGGAAGTGCCTAGGCGCTCCTACGTATCTCATGAGGATGAGAATCAATCCATACGTAGTTCTGAAAGGTGACATGGTACAATACCAGTGCCAGGGGAAAAGGGGAGTGCGGGCGTGGCCCTTGCACTAAAAAAAGCGGAATTTGATAAATCTTGTTTGTTCTTTAAGGTGAGTGGTTTTTTTGTGAAGCAACAAGCCTAGAGTAATAGGCCGTGGTGTCTCCACAAGAATCAATCTGTGATAGGCGTTGAAAAATGGCATGAAACGTGACCAATACCCAACATGATGTACTCTACAACGAGGTCATCACAATGCAGATCCGTTTTTCATCGTGCGTCTAGGACGATAATGTCACAGTTTTGGGTCGTGTGACAGGACCTAGCGTGCATTTTATCGTCATGCAGCGCAGACGTAGCAGAGGCGATGCTAGGCGGGGAATGTGCGCATTGTTATAAAACACAATTTATGGAGACATGATCCCACATCACATTGTATGCCACTCGGAGAGGGAGACCTTAGGCCGAGGGGCCCACATAGAGGTGAGAGGTGAAGGGGGAGAGATTAGCTCCCAAATGAGCTGGACCCAAAAACGAGACGTTTGGGAGGTCCTACGTATCCCATGAGGATGGGAATAAAGATGAACGTAGTTCTAGATTGATCTTAGTTTATGGTCTTAGAGCTCGGACCATGAATGGTCACAACTTCCCAAGTTAGTGCAAACGTCAACCCGATCCCTAAGCCCACGTGAGTTAAACTCGGTGTGGGAAACAAGGGGCGGTATACTTATCGCAATACTTGGGGCGCCCATCAAAGGGGAGTTGGTAGAGAGCCCCGAAGGACACCTTTGACGCGTCTTGTTTCCCCAACGCACTGACGTGCATGGAGGAAAAGTACCAAGAATTCCGAGACTCTACTTGGATACGATGAAGTGATGAAGGGTGTGAATTGTGTACCCGACATTTTGGGCTTAATGGGTTGGCGTGGCGATAGAGGAAACTGTTAACCATGGTGGAAATGCAGCGTCTGTATCACGTTAGCTTGAGGTGGGAACAACAAATGAGCATCGACCGCTGACCATATTTACAACGCGGGATTTTATCGATTTTTTGTCTGAAACCCTCGGGGGCGTTGTCCCGTAATGGTAGTAGAGCCTTTGGGCGTAGTATCCAGGCCGTTCTTGGGGGTCCCTCTGGGTGTGAAAGATGATGGAAGCCCTAATGCAGGGATACACAAAGCCTGGAAAGCGGGTGCGGACGTGCCCGAGTAAAGCTTGGCATTCCAGGTAATAGACCAGAGTCCCCTTGGGCACATTGGTGAACCACCGAAAAGGGGTCGACGAAACAACTCAGGAGGGAGAGGTACATGGCGTGGTCATTACGAGACCGACGTGAATGAGGGCATAATCCCACACCACACCATATAATCCTCTCATGGAGGAAGGGTAGACCAAGGGGCCAAGATGGGATGAAGATTCCCGAGAGATGGGGATGGACCCGAATCCTAGACATTCAGGTGGTCCTACTTATCCCATGAGGATGGGAATCAAGCCACACGTAGTTCGCTAGATGTAGTTTAACGTCATACGGGACGAGGGGGGAGTAATATACCCCCAAACAAGGGAGGTGTATGGTACGACGAATAAACCGACGTGAATGAGAAAAATAATCTCACGCCACACCATACACTCCTATAAGAGAGGACCTAGGCCGGGGCCCGGAAAGGCAAAGGGGCATAATGGTTAGGCATTGGTCAGGAAGGCCTAACCTGCTTTTAGTTTAACGTCTTGTAGTGAGGACGCGGGTCGGGGACCCGAGGAGGTCAAGGGGACTGAGGCTGGGCCTCATAAGGGAAGGCGTACGACCTGGTACATGATCCCTACGTAAATGAGAACATAGTCCCACAACACACCGTACACCTCAGGTAAGAGGCGGGGCGGAGGGGCCCGAGAAGGACAAGGGGCATAAGGTCAGGCATCAGTCAGGAAGGCCTGACTGGTTTGCAGTTTAACGTCTTACATGAGGACGAGGAAAGAGATAATTATATCTAATCCGGGGGTGTGTACGGAATGGCAAGTAACCTGACGTGAATGAGGGTGAAATCCTACACCACACTGTACATTCCTTATGATAGAATCGGGGCTGTGGGCCTGACCACTAGCACCACCCGGAGGGAAGTTTGTCACTTCAGGATGGGGTAGAACGAATCACTGCAATCGATGTTTGGGACATCTCGGGGTGGACCCAAAGATCCAGGATACTGTTGACCATATTCGAAACACATCATTCCTATGGTGACCGGATACGGGAGCAACAAATGAGCGTCGACTGTTGATCAAATTTGCAACATGGGACTTGTATCATCTTGTTGCTTGAAAACCCTCGGGGGCGTTGGCCCGTATCAGTAGGAGAGCCCTTGGGCGTAGTATCCAGGCCGTTCTTGGGGGTCCCTCTGGGTGTGAAAAAATTATGGAATCCCGGTCAAGGAGTGGGTGAAGAATAGATGTATCCATCCACGAAAGAGGCAAACATCTCCAGGGGGGATGTGCAGCCGAGTCGAGGCTTGCTCGATGTGAGTTGGGGGAAAAGTGTGCACCCTGCCATATATCTTGACCCGAGGGGAAGATTTTGACTTTTGGGATGGTCCAACGGACGAAATGCCCGGGTGTTCCTACGTATCCCATTACGATGGGAATCAAGCCATACGTAGTTCTTGAAGGACATGCAGTTTAGCGTCATGCGGTGAGGATGTGGGAGGATAGAAGAACGGGAGTGGGCACATGGTGCAACCCTTACAATCCTTGTATGAGCGGGGTTAAGAAAGCCTACTCCTCGCTACACAAAGATCCTCCAAGGAAACTATACCCAGGGGGGATAGTGGAAGAGAATAGCTTGGGGATGGGCTCAATACGAGGCGTCCGAGCGTTCCTACGTATCCCATTAAGATCGGAATCAAGCCACACGTAGTTCTTGAGGCGCGATTTAGTGTTGTTCTGGACGAGAAATGTGTCTCAACTAGGTATATGTACGGTACCCCCATTAGAGAGCTAGAGTCGACGTAGGCCAAGGGGCCAGAGGATGGGCCTCAGTCAGGAAGGCCTGAATGGATTGCAGTTTAAAGTCTTACAGTGAGGACGGGGGCCGGGGGCCCGAGGAGGCCAAGGGGCCTGAGGCTAAGCCTCGGTCAGGAAGGCCTGACTAGCTTGTAGTTTAACGTCTTACAGTAAGGACGAGGGGGGATCTTAGTTTATGGTCATAGTGCTCGGACCATTTTGCAGTTTATCGTCTTGCAGGATGAAGATGCAGTTTAAGGTCATGCAGGACCCTACAGTTTAAGGTCGTGTTGGACCATAACGTGCAGTTTAAGGTCATGCGGGACCATTTTGCATTTTATCATCTTGAAGGATGAAGATGCAGTTTAAGGTCATGCGGGACCATAGAGTTTAAGGTCGTGTTGGACCATAACGTGCAGTTTAAGGTCATGTGGGACCATTTTCCAGTTTATCGTCTTTCAGGATGAAGATGCAGTTTAAGGTCATGCGGGACCATACAGTTTAAGGTCGTGTTGGACCATAACGTGTAGTTTAAGGTCATGTGGGACCATTTTGCAGTTTATCGTCTTGCAGGACGAAGATGCAGTTTAAGGTCATGCGGGACCATACAGTTTAAGGTCGTGTTGGACCATAACGTGCAGTTTAAGGTCATGTGGGACCATTTAGGATCAGGCGAAGTACTGCTTGAGGATCCTGGCATTGGTGGGAGGGGTTATGTTCTCTCCATCCATGGTCACCAAGAAGTATTCTCCATTGGGGTAAACCTTATGGATGATATAAGGCCCTTCCCATTTGGGTTCTAACTTGGGCGGTTTCTTACCGGGGATAATTGGTGCTCGAAGGGCCAGTACTAGGTCTCCCTGTAGAAAAGAACGGAGATGAACATTCTTGTTGAAGGCCCTTTCTATCTTATCCTGATGCCTTTCCAGATTGTATAGGGCACGATGCCGGTTCTCGTCCAGTGCTTCTAATTCAGCTAGACGGATTTCGGCTACCTCATCTGATGTTTTGTGATCATAGACTGCAGTGCGTAACGATGGAAGCTGGATCTCAATGGGTAGGATGGCCTCATCTCCATACACCAGGGAATATGAGGTCACCTGGGTAGAGTTTCGAGTCGTCATCTGATAAGCCCAGAGGGTGTTGGGGAGCTTGTTCGGCCAACTTTTCTTGTTCTGACCAACCATCTTCTGCAGAATATTAGAGAGGGTTTTGTTGAATGCCTCGATCTGTCCGTTTGCTTGCGCGTGGTAGCGGGAGGTATGGTTCAAACGGATGTCATACTTGGCATATAATTTCTTCAGTTCAGCCGCTCGGAAGTTGGTGCTGTTATCGGTGAGGACGGCGTGAGGGACCCCAAACCGGTGGATAATGTTGGAGCTCACAGTGTCGATGATGGAACGGGCGTTGACCTCTTTGAGTGGAACTACCTCTTCCCACTTGGAGAAGAAATCGGTAGCAGTCAAGATGAACCTACACTGGCGGGTTGTTGCCGGTGGATATGGTCCCACTACATTAAGTCCCCATACCGCAAATGGCCAAGAGTACTTGGTGGGGTGGAGGGGCTCCGGCGGCCGATGCAGGAAGTTGGCGTGAACTTGGAATGCGTGGAATCTCTTGGCATACCCAATACAATCGTGGATCATAGAGGGCTAGAAGTACCCCAACCTCCAGATTTGATGGGACAGCTTCAGCCCAGCTTGATGGGCGCCACAGGAACCGGCGTAAACCTCTTGCACAACTTGAGGAATCTCTACTCCTCGAATGAAACAGAGGAGGACGCTATCAAAGCTCCATTTATAAAGGATCGGTTCAAGACTGGGGCCGCTCTGGAGGGTAAATTGCAGCGCGCGGCGTCAGATTCTCTCACGCTCTTCCTTGTCGTCCGGTAGGCGACCATTTTGGAGATACTTGAAAAAAGGTGCCCTCCAGTCAGGAGTGGCTTCAACCACTGTGTCTGACGAACCCGACACCCCTGACGTAGAGGGTTCGGCGGTGAGATGACATATCCGTAGGCCATAATTGTCCTCTTGGGTGACGGGGGCAATGACAATCTAGTGTGCCACATTTATGATCAAATCATCTTGCTCGGGTTCTGTGAGCGATGCGGCCAAGCCAGACAAGGCGTCTGCTTGACCGTTCTGTGACCGTGGGACATGGGTAATCTCTGGTCGAGAAGAGAACTGGGCCATTAGGTAGAGGGTGTACTCTAGAAACGGTACAAGCTCCGGCTTCCGGACGACATAGTCGCCATTAACCTGTTTGATTACCAGCTCGGAATCTCCTTTCACATGTAGATGGGGCATATTGATCTCAAGGGCCAACTCGAGACCGGTGATGAGAGCCTGGTACTCTGCCTCATTGTTCATACAAACTTCTGACAACAGGAATGAGTATGGCAGGACGGCTTGCACCGAGGTAATGAAGACAATAGCCATGCCCACTATGTTGAGCTTAGGATCGTTGAGCCGCCTACCGGTGGGGATCCAGGAGGCACCGTTGAAATGCATTTGCCAACACGGGACGACATGATCGACTGAGAGGATCGTCTCATCAGGAAAATCCAGGTCCAGGGATTGATCCACGGAGGTTGGATGGGCAGCTAAAAAGTCTTCCAACGCCTGTCCCTTAATGGACTTTTGAGGTACGAACCTGATATCAAACTGCTGGAGAATCACCGCCCACCGTGCTAGTCGGCCAGTCAGCATGGGGCGGTTCAGGATGTACTTCAGTGGGTCTACCCGGGAGACCAATTGCACCTCATGGTGCTGCATGTGATGCCGAAACTTCTGCATGGCGAAGACGAGCGCCGGACAACTCTTTTCGATAGGGGAGTATGTGACATCCGTATCGAGAAGCATGCGGCTGAGATAGTAGAGACTATTCTCGGTACCCTCGTTATTATTATGCATGAGCAGTGCACCGATGGATCTTTCCAGGGAGGTCATGTAAAGGACCAGAGGCTTTCCGGAGACGGGTGGAATCAAAACCGGAGGTTGGAGCAGATACTGCTTGATTTCCTCGAAGGCGGTCCGACACTCCTCATCCCATTCATAGGCGACGCCCTTCTTTATGAGCCAGGAAAAGGGCTTACACTTGCCGGTCAGATTCGCGATGAATCAGCGTATATAGGCTAAGTGTCCTTGGAGGCCTTGAAGTTCCCGAATGTTGCTCGGGGAAGGCATTTGGCTGATGGCCTTGATCTTCTCTGGGTTGATCTCAATGCCTCAGTATCTAACAACAAATCCCAGAAACTTACCAGAGGTGGCCCCGAAGGCACACTTCAATGGGTTCATCTTTAGGTGACAAGAACGGAGGAAACCGAACACCTTCTCGAGGTCTTTGAGATGGTCCTGGCGCTGACATGATTTGACCACTAGGTCATCAATGTATCATTCCACCAGCACCCCGAGAATCAGCTTGAATATGCGGTGCATGGCCCTCTGATAAGTGGCACTTGCATTTTTCAAGCCGAATGGCATAACCTAGTAGAAAAAGGTACCTTGGGGAGCCCTGAAGGCAGTGGACTCCTCGTCATCTGGGGCCATCCGGATCTGTTTGTACCCGGAATACCCATCCATGAAAGAGAGAGCTTGGAACCCGGCTGTGGCATCAATCAATAACTCTATCACCGGGAGTGGGAAGTCATCCTTTGGGCAGTGGAGATTTTGGTCGGGAAGTCGATGCAGACTCTGATCTTCCCATTCATCTTCCTGACTGGCACAATGTTGGCAAGCCACTTGGGGTACTGGACTTCCTTAACAATGTTGGCTTTGATAAGCTTTTCAACTTCGGCCTCAACCATGGCACCATGAGAAGGGTGCATCTTCCTGGGAGGCTGATTAAACCCACGATGGTTTTCCGGGAGGCCCAGACGGTGAACGGATACCTGGGGATCTAGTCCTGGAATCTCGTTGTAACTCCAGACAAACACTTCACGGTGTTGTTTGAGGAAGTCTACGTACTACTGCCGCTCCTCGGGGGACATGGCTGCGCTGATAAATGTGAGTTTCGGATCTGCCTCGCTACCAAGGTTCACCTATACCAGTTCATCAACTGTGGTAGAGACGCCTTCCTCAAAGGCGGGGGGAGCACCCTCCAGGTCTTCCTCTCCACCCGTGGGGGGATTTCCCGCAACGGGAGATACTTATGGGCTATCAAAACATGAGGGGAAGCTGGTGCCGGCTTGGGCAGCAGTGGTCATCATATCAGGAGACTCATTCACCGTTGAGACCATAACAATAAAGGCAGTCGACCCTATCCCTTCTGGCCTTCGGCCTAAGGGGCCATGTTTGATGATATCAAAGAAGTGGTGACGTGTTGGCCTGAGTCAATTGATTCCAGCCTGGCGGAAGAGACACGTATGGCGTACCGCCATTTTCAGAAGCTTGACATTCCGGTGCCGTACAGGGGTAGGAGGTTCTGGGATCACCTGAGCCTGGTTGATGTAGGAGTACAAGGTGATTTTCCGCCGTCGCTTGGACACGGGAACATGCCTTCCTTGTGTACCCGAAACAAAAAAACATTACCTCATGTCGGGGGTCGTGGCCTCCAATCGGCGGATCGGGAGGATGTAGGTGCCATCCATGCTTGCCCAGGGATCACTTGTGACTGAGGCGGGTTCATCCTCACTTACTAAGATTTGCTTATCCTTACTCTTGTAATAACCAGCATCCAGATAGCGGGTCTCACAAGAGGCGAAAGGAGACGCATCTCCTTGGAGGACGCCTACTCGACCGTTGAGTGAGTATTTGAGGCACTGGTGATACGACGAAGGGACCACTGCATGCAGATGGAGCCATGGCCTTCCCATCAACGCGTTGTAGGCGGTGTCCTGAGAGACGACCATGAACTCGGTGCTGGAAATTAAGCCACCGAACTGAGTCTTCAGGCGGATCTTGCCGACTGGGGTTTGATCGGTCCTGTCGTACCCCTGGATTCTAAGGTCAGAGGGATTTAAATCACCTTCAGATAGACCCAGCTTTCGCAATGTCCGAGTCAGAATTAGGTTGATTCCGGAACCCGTGTCAACGAGGCAGCGGCGGACTTCCACACCGTTGAAGTGGCCAGTGATGTACAGTGGGAAAATATGCCCCTGTATAGGAGAGTCCTCATCTTCATTAGAGAACGAGATAACCGCCTGACATTCGGAATTCTCAATTGTCTCGGTATGGAAGGCTTCTGCAGCTGCTACCTCCGTCTCGAACTAGAGGGGGCTCTTTAGGGCCTCGGCAAGTGCCTCGCGCATTTCAGATGACAGGCGAAGGGCCTCAAGGATATAAAGCCTCACCGGAATGCCGACCAGGAGCTTCAGGACAACATACTTTCGTTCCAAACGCGAACCTCTGCCTACAGGAGGTCGTTCATCATTTGGAGGAATAACGGGTCCTGCCGGTTGAACTGGAAATCAGCTAGTACTGGGTACATCCTACTGCCTACTAGTTGAAGCCTGGAGAGTAGTCGTTGGACTAGGATCGGACAGCAAAGACTGGCCTGTAGCCGAGCAAGACTGACTGTGATACAAATGAGGCAGCTCTCCCTGATCTGTTAGCACAAACGGCGGTGGAGGTAGAGCTGAGGGTGTCATATGGGGTTGTGCGTACTGAGCTCTGCGCTGAGCCTGCTGCCTGGTCTCAGTAGCATGCACGGATTGGCTGAAAGTGCCCGCTGATGTACATTGATGACCGGCGTGGTTGCGGTTCCGCGGACGTTGACTGGAAACGTTGGGGAGGTTCGCCTGGAGTTCCCCCTCGATGGGAGTCATAGAGGGATTTACCAGCTCCACGGTGTTAACTGAAGCGTACCCCTGGCTGTCGCTCGACGATTCATCCACCACCGGGCGGATTCTGGGAGGAATACCCATTTCAGGGGGCATAAGTCACCGAGAGTACGGGATGACGACGACACCGGCGGAGCGCGTTGCTTCTTCTTGCGTCATCGCTGCTTGCCCTTTTGGGAAGAGGTCAACTGTGACGGAGATGCAGAGGTACTGGCTACTTCTTCTGAAGGTTCCGGCTACTTCAGGCGTGCCCACGGACGACGGTTTTTCAAGCCATCCAGTCGTCGTATTTCCGGGATCCATGGCTGGGAACCTGCTGCCACTCGCCTTCGCTGTCGCTACCGATCTCTGACCCTACAAAGACACCCGACACTTGTGTTGGTGCCCGACCCAACCTGACTATGTTGTTGTTGACCTGGTCTTGAAGCCAGTCATTAAACACATAGCATTGCTTGAGGGTGTGCCCCAAAATCCGATGGTAAGGACAGTAGTTGGGGTGATCGGTGAGATTCACCTCTACCGGCCTTCTGCACTCGGGTAGGCGCACAATCCCTTGCTATAGAGCACTTCAGAAGTAGCCATGGACCTGATTTTCATTGAACGAATAAGTCTGGTGCCTTCTTTCCGGATAGGGGGCCCTGGGGGCCTGGCCCTGACGAGGGGCCGGAGGGGCCTGCTGAGGAGGCGGCGCCTGATTGTCTCGCCTAGGTGGAGGTGGCGCATTGCGCAGGGGAACCTGTTGATTCTGAGGCGGTCGCTGCTGGGCACGAGCCTGTGCTTGAGGTGGAGGAACTCTGCGGGGTTGCGGGGATGGTGCCGCTGGCAGTAATTACAGCTGCCTAGGGGCTTCTATTTGGGCCACCGCGGTGGGTTCAGCTTTGACGGTCCTCCTGGCTGGGATCATAGGGGGCAACGAACGTTCCTGACTAGCCTGTTGCAGAGCTTCCTCAAGGCGCCGAGCCTTATCTGAGAAATCTCTGAAACCTCCAGGGTAGTTCTGGGTAATCAGGGAGGGTACCACCTCTGTTTTGATGTTCCCCACACACATCGTCAGTAATTTCTCCTGAGTCAGTGGCATATCGAGGGAATACGTAAGTCCCTTCCACCAGGCGATGAAATCTGCGACTCGCTCATCAGGCATTTTCTTGCACTTGAAGAGGTCTGCAATGCTGGTCTTCTGCGTGGTAGAGCTGAACTTGTATAAGAACTATCGGCGAAGATCCTCCCAACTGGTCACCGATCCGACCAGGAGCTGGCTGTACCTGACGAATGCTGGACCTTCCAATGTCTGTATGAATCATCAGATCTTGGAGGCTTCTTGCTGGGCCTGGGTCCCCAGCATGGGGCCGCACCTGGAAGAAAAATGATCCAAGTGCTGTGGCGGGTCCCCTGCCTTGTTGAAGGGCGAGAAAGTGGGGTTCCCAAAACCTAGGGGTGCAGGCATATCATCCACCCACGCGGGATACGACTTTCCATCCGTTGGGACCGCCACCTGCCGCGTTTCCAATGCTTCGAGGCGGGCTGTGAGTGTCGCTATGAGATCATCTAAGTGGGGGTCCCTATCTTGACGGGGATCCCTAATCACAAGTGCGTTTCCAGGTTCTTCAACACGGTAGATGGCTTCGGCAGCTCGTGGATCGACTGGCGGAATGACCTATGGGGCGACTGGGGGAACCCGGACTGGATTCTTCAGATTGCCCCGTCGTTCGGGGGGGTTTAACGAGACGTATCTCGCCCTCTTGCCGTAAGTTCCAGCTTCTGCCCTGTCTGTGGAAGTAGCATGATCTGGGTTGCCTAGAGGCATCTCACCGAGGTGAAATTGTTCCTGCCCCTGCTGCCCCGGCCTGGGATTACCGTAGTCGGGTTGCCGCTCTGCAGCGCGCTCAGCCAAGAGTTCGTCAACCAGCCTCTTCTGCTCAGCAAGCTGCTGGCGTAACGTGGCCTTTTCGGGATCCTCATCCATTTTCTGCACAAAGGCAGACGGGTCGGAGTGCTTGGCAGTTCCGACGTGCTCCTTACCCTTGCCGGTATTTCGACCGAGTACCAGAGACTCGGTGGGTACAGGGAGGCCTAACAGGTTTATCTGCTGACGGTTAACCCTCCCTGATGGGTCCAGCAGTGGCGGAACACCCTCGGGGGGTAAGTCTCCATCAAGGAATTCAAGCTCGTCTTCCTTGTCCACTATGTCAGCCATGTGGACCGCGACCCCTCTCGAGGGAATGTCCTCAATGTCGCATAACGAATTGGGTTGCCGTCGGATAGGGTCAAAGAGGAGAGCGGCATAGTGTCCCCAACCATAGACTTTCACATGGGGGGTAGCCTCCCTGATGACTCTGCGGAGTACTTTGAAACTCTGAACACATTTTCGTTGAAGGGCGCTCTGACGGCCTGGCGACTCAGGGTGCTGGTCCACAAGGAGTGCGGCCAAATCGATCAAGCGACATTGCTCGCCGATTTCTTCGAAGTGCTCTCGACTTCTGGGGTACACCACCTGCTTGTAACGAAGGCAGAAGTGTGTCGCCCATAGGGTTCGACAAAAGCACCCCACTTCTTCAGGGGTAAGGGACTCTGGTGCGCGAAAGTTCAGTGCCACCGTCGGCCAGAACTTCTCCGGGAAGTAATCCGCTGCGAGAATGCTCCAGAAGCTCCTGATTTCGGACTCGGGATCTGGCCCTGTATTGCCCCACTCATCAACCGGGGGCAGCTGAGGGTCCGGTAGCAGTACCGAGGCGAACCTCTATGATAGTAAACTCGGTGGCAGAGAATATGGCGAACGAGCAGACTGGCCGCTGAATTCCGGGCCATCCTCTGAAGAGTGAGGTGACCTGGCCACGATGTCACGATACGATGGGCTGATAGCCACATCTTCCAGCATAGGAGTCGCGGCTGCCGGTGATAGTTCATGTCATCGCTCTACCACCGTTGGCCCCCAAAATAGCTCTCTGTGATCTCTGGTAGAGGTAGAGGGTGCTTCTGGTGACAATGGTAGTGATTTCACGGTCGAGACCTGCGTAATTTCCATGATTTCTTCTTCCTGGATGTACCTGCGGAGAGAGGTGGGAATCTGGTGGACCTCACATTCCGGTAGAATGAGGCTAACGAGCCTGGTTCCTGCCCCAGTCCTTGATACGGAGGAGCGGGGATATGGTTCCATCGCTGAGTCGCATTCCACTTCAGAATCCGAGAAATGGGCCGGTTTGATCTCCACCCGGCCCCCCCCAGGATTCTTCTTATGGCGGCGACGACTCGCTCTCCTGCCCCGGGGTGGCTCTTCGGGACAGGGTTGATTCTCAACATGTAGTCTCAGGGTGGCGCTGGCACCGTGGCGGAGAGGGACCCCGCTCGAGATAGCCGAGGTGCGAGGGGTTCCAGGGAAAATGTCGAAGGGTACATGCGGAGGACCTCCATGGACAGCACCCATGTGGGCGAAGCCTCTGTTGGAATTGGCAGGAGCATGGGGAGGACCTCCATGGTCTATGCGGGCGGAGCGAGGCTGACCTTCACTCCTCGAGTTTCTAGGGTGAGGAGGACCTTCGCCGATTGCAGAGAGGACGTAGGGAGGGACCCCACGTTGGAGAAGGACCGGATGGAGAGTGCCTTCAAATTGACAGTCGGGGACAGGAGGAGGGACTCCATACCCTGTATAGTGGGCGCGAGAATGGTTTCCGCGCCGAGTGTCACTGCCGTGGGGCAGGTCTTCCTTCGGGATGGGGGTAGCAAGAGGCATAACTCCATGATGAGCTTTGGATTGGGGAAGGCCCACGCTCTGTGGAGTAATGGTATGGGGAGGGCCTCCGTACGGGGGGACATCACCGCGGGTTAGTTCGCGGCGATCACCACTCGGGCCTGCAACCCGGAGAGTCAACCTGGCCTGCCCGTGGGGCGGTTGGGGTCTCGATCCTGGTTGGGTGAAGGAGTGCCCCTGATTAGTGTATGCATGGACTCCATGATGCACGTCGGCGGTGGTTCGGGCCACTGTAGCTGTTGACGTCGACGCATCTGGGCGAGCATCCTCAACCCGGGCCCGGCGCTGACGTCGGGTCAGAAGAGATGGCGCAGATGGTGCAGGGGAATGGCCTGCCTGCTCTTCCTACGGAGTCGGACGGCGGCGCTGACGCGGCCAAACGGGAGCCCCTTCCTGGAGCCCTTGGGTCGGGACCCTGAGCGGGCCGAGCCGGATGGCGCCCGCCTCATCAGCGTAAGGTGAGGAGTCGTCAAGGTGTTCCGGGGACAGGCTCCCGAAACGGTTGAACATTGGGGTGGGGAGCAGGGGCTCCCTGCGTGGCCTGTTAGGGCGGCGTTGACGGTGGGGCCTGGATGCCTCCAAGTCCAGGCGGGCCATATCCCGAGTTGGGATGACCCCTTCCTCCTCGTACCTGAGTATGAGGTTGATGATCACCCTTCGCTGGATGATCTCTGATGGGGAGAGGGGACGTGGGCGCCCTGTGTTCCATGATGTGGCGGTCGTCGTGGCGGTAGTGGAGACATGCGGGGTGGTTGTGGCGGTGTTTCCCCTGCCCCTGTGTAGGCGAGCGGGCGGTGATCGTGTCTCTGTAACAGCAACCTGGTTTCGGAGAGACGAAGGGATCAACTCATCAGCACTGCGAGGAAAAGGATTGAAAACTAGTGCCCCAACGTCCTTCCATTCTCCACGTCTGTAAGAAGGATCCACGCCAACACGTTGTAGAATGGAGTGCCCCACGTTCTACTGCCCCGACATTCGGTGAGTTTCATGACAGGCCCGCTATTTGCTTGGCGGGACCAGGCGCCGGATATTTGGATCTAGTGACACGTCAATCTACTGGTGTCTCAAACACTACTAATCTCCACATTGAGGAGAATAAATTCACGTCGGGTTCACCATTTCGGTTTCCAACGCTTTCTCCGGGGCGCGCGCATCCGTCCGTCCGCGGAGGAGGGCGCACTGCACTGTTTCCCCACATTCCCACTTTCCAAAGGCGGGTGGCATTCACTCCTTATTCAGGGACGTCTGCTCCTTGATCGAAACAGGATGATGGGATGTCGGTTTTTCCTTCTGTGGATTCCTCCTCAGAACTCGTCACCTAGTCTGGGTCTCCCTCATAGATTTAATATGTTGTTCATGAAACTCTTCCCAGTGCCATGTTTCCATGGACGCCGGTTAATTAAACTGCTTCTGTTGGGACATTCCAAAGGGTCCGGTCAGGGCAGCATCCTTCAGTCGGGGGAGTAGTCACGTTGAGACATCAGTAGCGTGTCTGGATGCTGGGGAACCGGCATGTCTGTCTATTATACCTGGTCAAAGGGCTTCTCGAGGGCGTGGAAGCCCGAGGCATCCCACATCAGGCGCGGGGAATTATACGCCATAAACACATATATGATGTTTTCCTCATCTTCCTGTGTTTAACACAGGGTATGCCGCGAGTTTAACGTCTAGAGGAGATGGATAAGCCCGATCATAGCATTAGCTAGAATGGATCGGATTGAGGGATTTACCTTGAAGGGGTGCTGATACCGGGACCAGCCCATGGGCGGCTGTGAAGAGGAGCGTACCGACATGGTCTCACCGGGATATGAAGTTCCGGGTGAGAATCAGGGTGGATGATGGATGCATGAATGAAGTGGAGGGGGTAATGGCAAGGAACCATTGAAAGGGCAACGGTGAAATTGGGATTGAGCCTTGAAGAGGCTTCCTACATATCCCCGTAGTAGGGAATCAAAGTCCGCGTAGTTTGGGATGGTGCCGATGAACCAGCATGAAGGTGGACCTTGGTCCGATGGATGTCATCAGTGAACCAATGCGAAGGTGGGCCTTGGTCCGATGCGTCAGCGAACCGACATGAAGGTGGACCTTGGTCCAAATGGTGTGGGGCTTACACACTAGGTTTCCCGGGTGTGGATGAACCAACGTGAAGAAGGTCGGAGTGACCAACAGATGGTGGGCTTGAACCTCTGAGAGGCTTCCTACGTACCATGCCAGGACATGGATCAAAGACCACGTAGTTTAGTTTGGACATCGGAAGGCCAACGTGAAGGAGGAGGACCAGGAGGGTCCTAGTGGTGGTGGGCTTGGACCTCGTGGAGGCTTCCTACATACCATGTCGTGACATGGATCAAAGACCATGTAGTTCAAAGGGGATTCGTTAGAGAATCAACGTGAAGGTGGACCTCGGTCCGATGGGTGGTGGGCTTGAACCTCTGGAAGGCTTCCTACATACCATGCCTTGACATGGATCAAAGTCCTCGTAGTTCGTATGATGGAATTCGTCAGCGAACCAATGTGAAGTCCGACCATGGTCCAATGAGAGATGGGATTGAACTTCGGGGAGGCTTCCTATGTACCATGCCTTGACATGGATCAAAGACCTTGTAGTTCAAAGGGTTTCATCGGTGAACTGACGTGAAAGTAGACCCAGGGGTCCACTAGTGGTGGGATTGAACCTCGTGAAGGCTTCCTATGTACCATGCCTTGACATGGATCAAAGTCCTTGTAATTCAGATTGGTCACAACGACTTGTCGTCGGACTGAAATACAGTTTAACGTCATGCTGGACAAGATTGATCCCTGACGTGAATAAACGACGGGTGGTGGGCTTTAACCTCATGGAGGCTTCCTATGTACCATGCCTTGGCATGGATCAAAGTCCCCGTAGTTCGGGATGGCGGTGGGTGTCGGCGAACCGATGTAAATGAGGGACCTTGGTCTGATGGGAGATGGGCTTGAACCTCTGGGAGGCTTCCTACGTACCATGCCTTGACATGGATCAAATTTCTCGTAGTTCAAAGGGTGGTCACACCGGCTTTTCATCGGACTGGAATGCAGTTTAACATCTTGCTGGACGAAGGTGGAACTTGACGTGAATTGGATGATGAGTGGGATTGAACCTCATGGAGGCTTCCTAAGTACCATGCCTTGACATGGATCAAAGACCTCGTAGTTCAAATGGGTGTGCAGTTTAACGTCTTACTGGACGAGGGTATGTATTTTAACATCATGATGGACGAGGGTATGCAGTTTAACATCATGCTGGACGAGGGTATGAAATTTAACGTCATGCTCGACGAGGGTATGCAGTTTAACGTCATGCTGGATGAGGTATTGTCATGGCCAATTCCAACTCTAAGCCCATGTGATTCATGCTCAGTGTGGGAAACAAGAGACAGCAAGGACCTGACGATCACGCCGCGAAGGGTGCATCCGTGAGAAGCGAAGAGGGGCTTACGCGTTAGGCAGCCCATTAGTGTTGGGACTTACTCCAGGATGGAGGCCCGAAGTGCGGCAAAGCGCATCGAAAGAGGGATTTGGGACCAATGATGGGAGGTGCCTCCTTCCCTATCACACCCTGCACTGACCTTGGTAGTGGGGAAGTACGGAGATGCAGGGGTGCAGCCATCCGTTGGGGAACTAGGGTCACCCTTCTCTTGTGAACATACGCCGCTTCGATAAGGAGGATATCATCCATTGTGGGGGGAGTGATTCCATCCCCGTGGAGACGAGTGGTGTAAAGAATGTTCGATTTGGGGGGACCCTTCGTGCGAGGCACGAGGTCGGGTCATAGTTTAACGTCATGTGTTGAGGACGTGGTGCTTGGAAGTTTAACGTCTTGCAGCTCAGACGAGGTGGGTTCACTCCACACCCTTAGGACTTACATAACTGGTACACTTTGCTCCTTGGGGGAGGGAAGGTACAAGTAAGGCCGTGGTCAAGGGGGGTTGAGGAGCGAACCATCGAGGGGTCCACGTTAGAATGGCTATGCGAAGAAGAAATAGCCGTTAGCGTGCCTATGCGATGAAGCATTAGGCGAAGCAAAGCTACGAGTGGTATTGTCCGTGGGAATTTAAAATCACATCGTGCATACCTGGAGGGTCGCACAGGAAGCGGAATTTCCAAGTAGAGGAGTATGCTTCACGAAGTGGGGTGCCTTGGCCTTAGCATGGGGCAAAGGTGTGAGTGGAGGGTGCTTCGCGAAGTAGAACAGTATTCGTGGAGCACTACCTCGCGAAGAAGAGGTGCCTCGCAAAGCAGGGTGCTGCAAAGCAGTGTGCTTCGCGATGTGTAGCGATCTTGCCTTAGCATAGGGATCATTAGTACAGGTTGGGTGTCTCGCGAAGCATAAATGCTCTGCGGCTGCCCGGGTTCCCTTGGGAATCCCCCTCCTTCGCGAATGCCCTTGATCTTCGCGAAGGGCATCCCTCTCAGAAGAGGGGCTCAAAACGATACAAAGTGAAGGCATCACACGAAGTAGAAGTACCTCGCAGAGCTCATGATTCTCGGGGAAAAGGGTGCTTCGCGATTCAGGAGAGGAGAAGCCGAAAGGTCGGGTTGTCCGTCCTTGGGACTCAGGGGGAGCCAAGTATTTATAGGCAAGGGGAACCGCGAAGCATAACTCCCGCGCCGCCTCAGGGGCTTCGCGGCGCGCTCGTGAACGTCACATTCGTTCGCGAAGAGTTACTGCCTCCGGCGCTTCGCAGCGGGCTCGCGAACGTCAAATTTGTTCGTGGAGAGTTACCACCTCTGGAGCTTCGCGGCGGGCTCGCGAATGTCAACTTCATTCGCGGAGAGATACCACCTCTGGAGCTTCGCGGCGGGCTCACAAACATCAACTTCGTTCGTGGAGAGGTACCGCCTCTGGAGCTTCGCGAGACCGTGATGCTCAGGGTGCTTCGCGTAGGGGCTTCGCGAGGAAGCGTGCCGGCCTTCTTTTTCGTCCCTTCCTTTCGTGCAATATTTTGGCACCAACAATCATGTTTCACCAGATTTTTAATATTATATATTAATTATAATTATTATAAAATTATTTTAATAATAATAATTTCATTCAGATTTGTTATTAGAATAAAAAAAATCAACTATATACTAGTCAGCTGTTTTTTTCAAATGGGAATAAATAATTTTATAAAAATTATTGGCTAGTTGTTTTATATAAGAAAACAAATAAAAAATGGGAGGAAAGAGACCTTTTGGAATTCCACTAAGTGAGCCAGCCCTGGATGGCCTCCATCACTCTTATAGATGCACTGAAGGAGCTTCACCACGTACTTGTGCAACAGAGTAGTCGACTATACCACCCTACCATAGTGGTGGCTCCCTTTTGGTGCGAAGATGGATGCCACAACCATACCCCTATCCACCACTCAGAATTTTTCATTGAGACACTTTGAACCCCAATCCATGTGGTTTCCACCCAGCATTGGAACTTCTGGCTCAGGTCCAACCCATCGTCATTCCACCCCTCACAACGGTTGGCTACCTTTTTTCCACCCACATTGGCCTCTTCTCACACCGTCCTAGATCTGTCCACCCCAGTCACCTTCGGATCACTGTGGAACCATCCGGCACCCTTTTGTTCTTCGGCTGAACCTCCAAAGCAATGCCCCGACGATTAGAAATAACACCTCTATCACAACCCTCACTGGCAACCCACGGCCTAGCCCCCTCATGCAGACATTGAGTTTTTTTTAATATGATTTCTCAAAAAAAATTATCCTCATAGGTTAATTTTATTTAAATACCCTAGAAAGGAGGCATCGCTGATGCCACTTTCCCTCCCACGTGTCACCTTTGGACCTAGTCGATGACATGGAAAAGGTTGTAGGGGTGGGGGATTACGCCTTTCACTTATGGGTAAGCCGGAAGTTGGCACTGCCGATGCTGCCTTTGGTCTTACTCAGAGGTGAAATGTGGCACCAGAGACACCGCCTTTGCTTCAGCTCCCTTGAAAAGGGTATCCCCCTTCTCCTCAATCGATTTTCCATATCATCTCTACTAAATCCACTCTGTCTCCCTCTAAAAAAATCAATTTATGTGTGGTTTTTTGCAAAGCATCATTTCGAGGTATTTTTATTTATTTAATTTAATGTTTTTAATATATTTAATTGAATTATTTTGAGTGTTAAATATTTCTATTTTTATGTAGTTTATTTAGTTCTAAATATTTTGTTAATTAGGTTGTTTAATTAGTTGTATATATTTTGAAATAATTATTTTCGGCAGTATAGATGAAGAATAGATTATCTTAGGATTAACTTATGATTAAGTAATGTGAAATTTTGGTAGCATAAAAATTGTGTGGTAATCTAAGTAATCAAATACCTATATGGATACAAATAAGTGGATGTGGATCTGGAACAGATGTACCTAGGTGTGAAAACTCTGACAAGGAGTTTCAGGCAAAACCTGGGGAATCCTGGTACATGAAAATGGGTCTTACTGCACTCTTGGTTTAACACTCCCGGGGGATATTCTTAAGATGATTCATATTTTCGTTATAATATACTAAAATATCTAAGAAAAGTAAAATCAAATTTTTATATTTATGAATGATAAAATGATAATTATGATATTATAGAATGAAATAAGGAAAAAATCATTAACGAATGAAAGTTTTTATTAGTAATTAAAGATGTTATGTATTAAGTATTTTAATAAGTTATATATTGTTTTGAAATAATAATTATTATTAGAAATGATTAAATATATATTAATTAATGATAACTTAGGATTAAACAGAAATACCTATTATTAGTTAATTATAATTAACTGATTATCATAAGATGATTATGGATTAAAGAATAAATAATTAAATAATAACTTAATGGTGATTTACTAGTGATTAAACATTTATATAATGAAACATTACTATCATATTTTAGGGTATAAAACGGAATCCTAAAATTCCATTCTAGTAAATATTATATGGTCAACCATCATTGTTAATATTTTTTACACTATCATAATTTTTATGAAAGAAACATTTTTGACATAGAGAGTCATGTTTTATTGTCTGTATTGTTATGGGGAGGTTATTAAAACTGAGCAAGGTGCATCTTACAGTATAAAACCAATAATGGTGTGTAGTACAACTGATTGTGTAACCATAAGTGACCTTCAAGAGAGAATTCATTGTTCCGTAAATCTGGGACCCAATCAAGAGATCAATTCTATGAGATATAGACATTTTCAATTCCTGGGAACACTGTGGCATCTAGCTTGTCCATTGTTTTCTGATACGCAGTGGGTCTAAGCAATTAATTTATTTTCTCAATGGTCAAATGGTACCATGATGGAGTTATATGTTGATGTTTCTAATGTACAATAACAACATCCAGTTGTACGGTGATTTAGAATTACAAGAGTGGTTGAAGACAGTCCACCCCATGAAATTGAGCCTACTCCAAATGATGCAGTTGAAGAGGAAAATCTAGATTATCTTCTAGATATACATGTCAATCTGACTTCCGATGATGAGTTTCTTAATGACGGATTATATGTTGACAAAATTGCTAATGAGGAGGGATCCTTGGAAGTTAGGAAGGAGGTTTCGAGAAATTAATTACTTTTACATCAACCTTGACCTACAATAAATCATCCATCCATACATTCATCTTGGTCAGAATCAATGACATGTGTGCCTGAATTCAGCAATAATGTTCACACACCGGCAACTGAGTTCCCCAGAGTTGTACAAGATATGTTCAGTGAGTTAGACAAAACCTAATATATTGGAAGGAATTTTCCATGTCAATATTCATTAAAAATCATGAAAAATAGATTTCTTATTGAGAGACACTACAACTATATAGTTCAAGAATCATGTCGTACTAAATATGTCATATGGTGTGAGAATTAGGGGTATGATTGTAGATTTCACATGACGGAAATTCCAGACATTAAATTTGGAGGTTGGAGAATCTCAATGATTGAGGCAACTCATTCTTGCGTTCAGCCAAGCTTGACGCAAGATCATACATCATTTGATGTAGAATTTGTGTCACATATTGTTGTTGAGATGATTAGGAAATGTCAAGATGTTCTGATATCCCCTATGCAAGAGATGATTAAACAGACATTCAGTTATAATATTCCTATAATAAGGCATGAATGGAGAAACCAAATTCAATTGTGAAGGTCTATAGTGATTGGGATGACTCATATTGGGTGTTGCTATAATTTATAGCTATACGGTGGAGCATAGAAAAGTTTTATTCCATCTGGATAAAAATGAACATGTGTCTCACGATAACTGACTTGCTCCATCTCGTGTTCAATTTCATCGGTTGTTCTGGGCATTCCATCCATGTATCTCCGAATTTGGTTTCAGCAAGTAGTTCATTCCTATTGATGGAAAATTTATATACGTAAAATACAAGGGCATATTTTTGATTGCGGAAACCCAAGATTGAAACTGTTCACCTCTTCTTCTTTCCTTTTCCACTGCATAGAAAGAAAACTATGAATCATGGAGTTGGTTTCTAGCATGTATCAGCTACCATTTCACCAACATTCGTGGTGTTTGTTTGATATATGATCTCCATAGGGCAATTAATGAGGCAATCAATGTGGATACTGATACATGGAGATACCCAAATGTAAATCCCTAGTTCTGTATTAGACACATTGCTACCAATGTGTATAAAAACATCAACAATGAACCGATTAAGAAGGAAATCATGAGGCTTGGTACACATTGTATTTGTCATTTTTTTACTATTTCAACATAAAGATAAAATCAAATTATGTGAAATATCATATATTCTGTGTAGTATATGAGTTAGATCAATAGCAGTTTGATGAATATTTTGGAAAAATACATCAGGCTAATCATGAATTTTAGGATTATATGATGCCGATTCCAAAAGATAAATGGACATTGGCATATGACAAGTGGAAGAGGTACGGACACATGAAGACAAAATTTTTTGAGTGCATCAATGGTGTCATCAAAGGGCTTTGCAAGCTACATATAACCACCTTAGTTCATGATACATTATATCAATGCGTGAAGTACTTTGTTGATAGAAAAAACTAGCATCAAATGGAATACAACCGAGGCTAAGGTACGAAAGACAATTTTAATGAGAGATTGAAAAAATATTAAAGAAGCTTCTGGTTATCATGTCTTCCTTTTTCGATGAAAATACTCTCAATTTGATTTTCAAGAGCATTCCGAACCCATCACAATTCACATCGGTGAAAAATGGTGGTATTACTGGAAAGAAGACAATGTCAATGTGGAAACTTTCAGGCCTTACAGTTTCCATGAAAACACACCATCGCAACATGTGCCTCTATGAACATATCATTTGAAGAATATGTTGATCCAGTGTACCAGATTGATACCATTTCTAATTGTTATACTGCCCCATGGAAACCTATTGGGGAGTATCGTTATTTTCCAATGCCAGAAGGCCATCCGATAGTGATATCTGACATCAATCGGTTGCATCCTCATGAGAGACCGAAGGCCAGTAGGATGTTTGATGAGATGGAATTTCCTCAATAACAAGGACAGTGTTTTAGATCCGTGATATGTCATAAATAAGGTCATATCCATAAACGATGCACTAACGTAGTTGGTTCTAGTTCATAGTCTTAGCCAGAATGATGTATTGTCTTCCTTTTGATATTCTCATATTGTAAATTAAATGTTGTTCTCTATTCATTTTTTCTTGGTTTTCTAAACCAAAAAAAAACCCAAAAGTAGAACACTTAACCCAAAAACATCTTTCCTAAATTATAATATCAAAATTATAAACCCTAAACCATCAAACCTAATCCCTATCCCAAAAACATCTTCCATTTACCATGATTTTTGATAACATTATGTGTCTGATATTTTAATAAACTTTTAAATTACAAAATAATAGTATCATAATGATTAGAATAAGTTTTTCAATATAAATAATTAGATAATTTCCTAAAACATCATTATTAATTCCCAGGGTTTATCTTAATCTAATCTATTATTAGTTAATCATAAAGCTCATCCAAAATATGTCTAACCAAATTCAAGACCGAATAATTTAGAAATATCGTCTCTATGATACTAGAAAACAATATTCCATTATTCCCAAAATATATATCTTATTAACACATAACTAATAGCTAAATACCCTATTAATTTTAAATTATTAATAAAAACATGCATGCTTTCAATAATTAACTTTCACCTTATTCCTTAAATAAATGCTTAGATAATAGAATTTATTTCATAAATCCAAAAGTAGAACACTAAACCCATATTGTAAATTAAATGTTTTTATCTCTTCTTTTGTTCATGATTTTCCAAACCCCAATACCCAAAAGCAAAACATTTAACCCTACGAAATCTTTCCTAAACCTTAATATAAAAATTCTTAACCCTCAATCCAAAACCCTAACCCAAAAACATCTTCCCTTTACCATGGGTTTTGATAACATTATGTGTCTGTAATTTTAATAAACTCTTAAATAATGAAATTTTAGTATCATAATGATTAGTATAAGTTTTTCAATATAGATAATTAGATAAATTCCTAAAACATCATCTGTAATTACCATGGTTTATATTAGTCCAATCCATTATTAGTTAATCATAATTCTCCTCCAAAATATGTCTAACCAAATTCAAGACCCAATAATTTAGAAATATCATCTCTATGATTCTAAAAATTAGTGTTCCATTATTCCAAAAATGTATATCTTAGTGATACATACCTAATATCTAAATAACATATTAATCTTAAATCATTAAAAAACATGCATTTTTCCAAAAATTAACTTTATTTTTATTCGTTAAATAAAATGCTAGATAATATAATCTATTTCATAAATCCAAAAGAAGAACACTTAACACATATTGTAAATTAAATGTTGGTATCTCTTTTTTTCTCAGTTTTCTAAACCACAAAACCCAAAAGAAGGACACTAAACCAAAAAAATATTTCCTAAACCTTTATATCAAAATTCTAAAACCTAATCCATGAAACCTAAACCCTACACCATAAATCATAAACCTAAACACTAAAACATTACAAAAATATCCAAAAACCTAGATATATTCCCTTAAAGGATGTATCAATTAATAAAATTCTTACAAATATATTTTCATTAATAAAACTCTTTCACATCCTAATAATTTCCATCTATTTTTTTCTTCATTCCTCTTGTTTTATTTATTTCATTCCGAACAAAAATACACGAAGAATTTTATTTTATTTGGTAAAAATAACTTCATAAAATAATGTGAATAAACATGTCATGTATTTCATTATACAAGTCATAAAATTATGATAACCATAATGTTATATTTACATCTATCACTTATGACTCATTTCATTTGTTTATATTCAGATGGATGATACTATAATACTCACTCAACAATGTACCCATATTTCCCAGGTTGTGTTAGAGTGTACTGTGGATCGGTTGATCAGGTTTCACTGATCACACCATTTTTATCATAAGAATCATCCACATGCCATTAGACCATACTTTCTCCATGTTGGATTCTATGGCCTTTCCATATCAAATATCACATTTGTAGACCATCACATACTTTCTTCCCGCATTGAGAGGTGGAGACCAGGGACACACACATCCCACCTGCCTGAGGGAGAGATGACCATCACCCTCTAGGATATGGTAGTGCTTCTTGGTCTTCATATCCAAGGATATCCATTATTGGACTCACTCTTGAAGCTTGTCCAGACCTTGCTCAGCCCTTATTAGGCATTGATATTTTGTCTGATCGTAGGGATACAGATAAATCGTCCATATCTATGCCTTGGTTGGAGGTGCATATTCCACATTTATAGGATGGTGATGATGATTAGACTATCATGTGTTATGCCCTTTGTTTCGTAGTGAAGGGTACGTGATTAGTATGTCTATCTGATTAAAGGGAGTCGGTGTTGTTTAATCATTTCTTCCAGGTTCCCTAACTTAGTGTATTTTCATGGTCTCCAATGGGTTCATTCGTGGAGCTAGAAATGCCCAACAGTTCTTGTATCCAATGATCCATGGACCTTCTTTCCAAAGGCAGGTGCTCATTGGGTGATATAGCCAACAACACTTAAAAACTCACATTGGTCGAGATGATGGGAAGTCAGGTGCATCTCACACTTTTGAGGGGAATCATTTCCTATTCCGAGACTCTCTTATAGAATTAATACATGTTCACAAGTTCACGAATCATTAGTTTATACCCAAGAATTGTATCCATAGATTAATCCTGGGTTAAAAGTCACAGGTATATGCTGGGATCCGGAACCATCTACATCCAAGGTTTACCATCCCTCATTGTATTAATGATTCAGGGGAAGTTTGAGTTGGTTCAGACATAATTTGTCTCAAGCCTTATATTTAGGCACTTTGGAGTTTATTTTCATCCAGGGAGATAGGGAGTGAATTGAGCGTCTCGATTGAACCCCTAATATGAGCTTCTTACGTATCCTCGTGAGAGGAATCAAAATCCATGTAGTTCATTGGTGTGGGGATTATGCAAGGATGTTGCCCATCCGACGAGAACAGAAATGGGTGGAACCTTTTGGAATGGGAACCCTTTTGAGCTCGAACCATCTGACAGGCATCCTACATTTCCTAATTTGGTAAAGAATTAAAGTTATCTTAGTTTATAATGGTTTTTGATAACCGATGTGAAGGTTTTCAGGACCAATACATGTTGAGCTTGAACTTCAGGGGAGGTGTACTGCGTACCCTGCCTTAGCAAGGATCAAAGTCCACATAGTTTGAGAGGTCAAGGAGTACACCTAATAGTTTCATGCCAAGGGCGTGATTGGAATCCCATGTTGGGGTATGGTTGGGGCCTACATGTGGGTAGTGGCCCGAGTAGGGATTGAACCTCAAGGAGGTGTCCTATGTCCCCTACTTAGAAGATAGGGATCAAAACCCATGTAGTTCATTCCACTATTTCCATTGTACGGATGTTGTGAGCATTCCATATATCTAATCCCACGTGAGTTATGCTCAGTGTGAGAAATAAGAGAATGTAAATGATTCCAAAAGGGAATATACACATTTCTTCCTCTACAGGTGGAAGAGGGTGCACCTATGGCGGCCAGAGGGGATGAGTACGAGGCAACAGACCCTCCCTTTTTTCACATCACATTAGAAAAGGGTCTAATGAAAGGAAGTGGGGACGAAGGTTTGGGGATTACCCCAAGATATCATCCCTTCTTGATTGGCTAGGGCTTACTCTTAAGGAAGATGCCCAGTAAAACTCTGCAGGGGAGGGGAGAGGTATTCACCACTGGTGCTCATTGACGAGAAAAGAAAGTGGGATCCCTCAATCCTGAAGAGTGGAGGGGCATAAAGGGGCTCCCGAGATCGGACTTTGCACTATTGTGGGTATGCGAACCAAGGAGTGATCAAGATATCCATACAAGGGATGGGGTAACCCCCTTTTCTCCACCTGTTGTGGGTATGTGAACTTAGGAGGGCGCACTAATACATCATAAGGTTTCAACATGTAGGCCTGGTGGCTTTGGGAGGGGCCTTGACATGGTTTCTATTGATAGGCTACTGAAGGGACTCTGGAGGGCCGTACTGAATTGGATGGTTCTTTTATGACTCAGGGGACAGAAACACTGAAGTCCTCGGCGGACCACAAGAACATATGAGGAGTGGCACCCCTCACGTAGGTAGGTGATATGCAGATAGAGAGACCATCCATGGACCAGAGTGGCACAAAGACTTAGGGGAATTTCGCATAACGAGGTGGTACGTGGCTTTAGGTTTGGTCCGCGTACCAGATTGGTACCCGGTGCTAGAGTCTTCTTGAGCAGCGGCAGCTTGGGGGAGCACCGGTCAGGTCTTCACCCGCTTAGGAGGGTGCTACACAGTGTGTTTGATCAAAGAAGGGGCATAGGTTCCCTGGTTCGCAGGGAGTATATCCACGTAGGGTCTGTTGTTCACGATTTATAAATTTTAGGTTCATGGTTTAGTAATTTACTTATGAGTTTATTAGTTCTTAAAAATTATTCCCCAGTTTATACCTATTGCTGATTCTCGAATAAGAACATCTCTGTACACGATATCCTATGCTCCTGAAAGCCTATTCATTTAGAGAGCCGATCGCCAAGAATCTGATCCTCAATCAACCAATATCCTTAATCATGATCCCCTTCTTCTCCCCCTTGACGTCCTTTTATAGAGGGGGGAAGGGAGTGTATCTATGTTCATGCGGCACTTATTATAGAGGTCCATCATAGAGAACCCGACCTATGGATGACTTATTCAACCCAATGTTTGTTGGGTATATTGAATGCACCTCGCCCGCAAATTGACTCGGTCACAAGGGTGATTCGCGGCCACGTAGGGATCCACCTTTATTTTTCAAACGACATGGTGTGTAATGGGGGGCTGGTCATCCTGGTCTACAGCTGGCATAGTTTGCATCAGCGGACCGATGGGGCCTTACTTCGCCAACCCATCTAGTTCGCGCCCGCGTAGGAGCTCTGCCTCCATTTCGCAAACGATGGCGTACGCGGGTGGCGTGTTTCATTGAACAATCCTTGTACCATTGATGATGAACCGGTACAAGTTCTGGTTCAGTATTCAACTATTTCTTATGAACATTCATCTTATTTTTCCCAAATTATTGATGATTTTTTGGTAGATTCTTCCACTAATTTTAAGGGAATATTCTCCTTCCCTTCTGTGAATTTTTCAGGACCCGACAAATGCATCCCATTGGGATGGGGTCCGATCGGAATGGAGTAGAGGCTATTCCGATGTAGAGTAGACCTGAAACTCGATCGGTTTGCGGTAGAGATATGGACTCGGTGGGGGACCATGCCTATATAAATGGGTTCACATGACTTGTCTTTTAACGGATCATTCTGCAAAAATCTCTCTCATTCCCTGCTTCCGTGCACCACCTCTGAACATGACTTCTTTCGTGAACTACATTGTCTAAGAACCAGCTTATTCTTCCATAAAATAAACATTAAAAACCGTAAAACGTATGTCATGGAGGGCCGCATAGAGAAAGGATATGCGATTCAGTGGTCCGTGGACTGTAATTATCTTTCAAACTTCAATATTTTCACTTCAGACATCATTTAAGTCCCGATTTATGAGAACCTTCATAGTGGCTTTGTACGCGGTCTGCGGGCCATCGCTATGTGGGCCAGGATTCCATGGACCACTTCCACATACCGCTGGTTCGAAGAATATGGGCATCACTAACCAACTTCAGGGTCAGTGCGTGAGGCATACTACGCATTCCCTTTGGGGAGCCTTTGCCAAACATTTGGACCTTTCCTGAATATTAACTTATCCTTTGGACTAAACCTTGGTATGGTTTCCCGATGCAGGAAGAAAATATAGTTCCTCCATGAGATGCTGCTAATTTAATGGAGGCAATGGAAAACATGGCTAGGAATAGTGATGATCATCTTCAGACTCACATTATTCCTCGTGATGGATTTCTGACAGATTTCGTGATGCCATAGCTTTTAGCTTACCCATTATCTGTACGACTGCCGCCTTATGATTTTGGTCTTCTTTTTAATGTACCTTTGCCGCTGCCTGACCCTGACCTCCCTTTCATATATTTATAGGCACCATAGTTTCATGATTGTTCCATCATTTCCCCATTAGGAGAAATCATTTCCACTCCGACCAAAGAGAACATATTCATAATTCGAGGCACAACATGGACTCAGGGAAACCATGGGTGTCGTGATGATGTCCTCAGACTAGATGCCTGAGAGTACCCATCCATTATAAGCATCTCCCAAGAAAATCCTAGAGGAAGATCGAGAATTAAGTGGGATTTAAGGGCCGGAGTATGATTCTCTAATGAGTGGGCATAGGCGTTCTAGGTGCATCAAAGCTATTTGTAGTACCCTGACCACCTGGAGTCACTGGGATTGTACCTGGTTTCTTGGGTGTATTAGTTTGCAATCTTCTCTCCAGGAAAAATTCATCCAGAGTTGTCGAGCCGTTGGTGTTTTAGTACCAAAAATTTCACCTACATCATGGAGATCTAGGGATCAGTCAATGGGACATCAACCAACTTGGAGGTCTCCCTACCCTTGGATAAATATATGATGAGTTTCTCCAAGTAGATTCCAAATGTAATAACACCAATCACATGTCTCCTTTGACAAGGAGTTTTTTGGATACGATGGAGGGATTACTGGGTTTCCTCTTGAGGCTCGTTCCAAAAACCCATTAGAAGCATGGATAAGGTTATTTTTACAGATGAATGGTCCTAGGCCAAATTTTCACCACAGTCGAACTCACCAAACCCATCAGTCCTTTCAGATTCCAAGGTCATACTATGCTACCCTTGAAGCAGAGCAGTGTGCCACATGGGGGTATGAACTTCAGTCAGATGTCCCACTTTCACTTAGTCTAGCAGGTTTCTTCTCCATGTTATTATGTGTATGGCTCTTCCCATCCCGTGATGAATATATCAGAGTCTAGGCCTACACCTTAATGATGGCGACCATGTTGGTGGAGGGTCGACCCATTAATCTACCCCTACCTACCCTATCCAAGATTTATGAATTTTTGGGAAGGATTCCGGAAGCCTGGTCTCCACACCATCTCAACAGACCATTCCAATTCATGTACAGTTGGATGGCGGAACACTTCTCTAGTTATGAGTTTCAGTATAGTGCACAGGTTCCCCATTACGAATTTCACCCAACTCTTCTCAGCATATCTAATGTTTTTCCCAGAACTCTGAGAACTATTGATGTGGTTGGGTTGTTGAACGATGCCTCTCATTTCTCATTTTCATCGCATCTGACACCCCATGGGTCATTGAGGGGTTATAGGTACGGTTCCTTAGAGGAATGTTCATAACTTAACAACCTTTGATAAGGGATGCTCACAACCCGTGTAGATCAAGTAGTTATTTTTTAACCATACCTCTTCTTTTGGTTTGTGAGGAATTTTGGATGCCTTCAATAGAATGAATTTCTTCCAGTCATTCAACTAAGGGGAGAATGTCATCTTGTGGTTCTCCATAAATTCTGGAACAAGATTATGCACAAGGGTGCTTCCGAAGAGATCATTATTCCTAACAAAATAGATCCCACCTTACTATCACTAGAGTATTCCCAACTACGGGTTGATTGTTACCCCTGCGGGGATGCTGAAAGAACTCATCTGGAGGGTACATAAGCCCCTCACCATTTCCTTTCCCATTCCTTCCCTAACGACAGCAGCACACATTTCCATCGTCGTGAGGGGTGCAATGACCATGTCTTATACTTCAGTCCCTTCAGTAACCAAGATGGATACACCTATCGCTCCATCTATCATGGTGAGAATGAACTTGGTTTATTTTCAGAAGCGTCTAGGGGGGTGGGTTACATCAGTGAAACCCATTTTGGTGGGGAGCGATTCAGACTGCTCCCCTCATGTGGATATTTCCCACGATCTTGATGAGAATGGAACCAGCCAAGCATCACCAATCATCCAAGTGACTGCATTTGGTATTCCACTTACAGCTCTAGTGGATAGGTCATCTAATAGAAATGAGGTTCTCTCACCTTGGGTTACTAATATTGGGTACCTCCCGACTCATACAGTTACACTTCCTAGTTATACACATGTGGAATACGGGGAGGGTCAAAGTAATGGTGCTATGGCAAGACACCTAACAGTGCTCAATGAGGCATGGCGCCAGTAACATTCTATCGCAATGGAGACCCCCTTGGCCAATTTTTCTGATGATGGTGTCAATTTTCAGTTGTTATTTTATGATCTATGTTCCAGAGGCTATCACTATCAACATTGTTACTTCCTTATTCTCCAAATAATCATTTACTGAGAAGACCTCACCTCCTATGAGGACAATATGGCCAAGTTTAATTATTCTCACAACCAGGTGTAAACCTTTCGAGATATTTTGGAAGAATTTGATCATCTGATTGGCGAGGAGGTGACGGTCTCTGATTTGGTGGTGGCTCTATAGAAGGAGTTGTCATAGTACGAAGCCCGCACAACCAGGTTGAGGGAGCAGATGGCCTCTTCACATGCCAATTATGACATAGTCTAGAAGAAGGGGTGGTACCTTAAAGCTGTCCTAGAGTTGATGCGTCCAAAGGTCAAAGATGGAACAATGGAAATAGCTTATTTGGAATAGACAATAGACTAACCACAGTAATCTCTCTCTATCCATTTGGAAAGGGCGGACCTATCCCATTGTAATTATGTCCCATGTTATGGCATATATTTCCCCATCCTTCCTTTTTAGTATGCTAGAGAGACTCCGAATTGGGGATGTTCTTCCCTTTTTTTTGAACCCAATGGAATATATTTGGATTTTATACATTTATTCTTTATATCTTATTTTTAACTTCATTTTAGTCACATGTATGTTTTGAACCATAACTTGAAATCGGTTGGCTGAAGTAATCAAATAAGGCTCAAATTATTGCATGAGCCAAGGGACTGAGCAAGCATGGTTTGGCTATTTATAGGGCTACATGCAAAGCACCAAAAATATTGTTCCTCTTTCGATGATACCTTAATTTTTTCCTAGGCCCATTTAGTGTGGACCATGTGGGTATAACAAGGTTTTTCTTAGGCCACCCTTTGTATGTTTTCAACCTAACGGGATTTGTGCCTCTTGAGTTTTTATTGCTCAATATTTTTACGAGGCCATACAAGGTGTAGGATTGGGGAGATGACACTCAGCTTTTTCCCAAGATTCCCTTTGTGGGTTTTCATCTATGCAAGTTTCATATGTGATTTTGTGAGAAGTTTAAAGACATCCAAACAAGACTATAATTATTGATGTATTAGTTCGAACAACTTTGACCACATGTGGTGGGGAGAGGTCCCCGATAGGTTTTTTACTAATTGTGAATGCCTTAATACCTTTCAGATGTATATAGGGGGAGTGTTTTTATTCCAATTTAAACAGCATGTAGGGCATTCCACGGGGCATAAGAGCCATATAGACTTACATAGGTAAGAAATGTACCGCCTTAAGGAAGACTTGCTTTTGGTAGATGGTCCATGGGCCTCATTATGCCGAGCCACTTATGGCATGGTATGCATAGTTGTACAATGGTGTCCTTAAGTCAGTGTCTATCTGTTCATGATGGTCAGGTAACATCATGGAAGTTCGTGTTATGAAGTCCACTAGGGGTGGCTCAAAGATGATTACAGAAACCACCAAGGGTGGCATACAAGGGAAATTGTGTCTAAAAGGTTCAGAAACATCTATATCAATCATGGATATGGATAGGAGGCCAATCCTACACATACATGGTTTTCATGAAGGAGTTTTGGAGGTTGATGTAGTTTAAAGTCATTCATCTAGGACATTATTCCAAAATATAATGGCATCCCTTGTTCTTGAGAATTTGACTGAAAACGTCCCACCATACTTAGATGTGATTTTGGAAAGATTTGTAAATTTTAGCTCAGAGATTTTTTGAATCCCAATATGGATATGAGCTCTCAGAGTCCATGAGGTGTTCGTAAAGAAGTATATGCCAAAGTAAGAACTGACTTTGGTAGATGAGACATGGGAAACAACACACATAGCCACTGGGGGCATGGTATTCATAGTTGTGCAAAGTTGTCCCTAGGTCAAGGGTTTTATTCTCTCAATAGATGGTAAACTTCATGAATATTGGGATTACGAAGAGCATCAGGGGTGTTTTATGGGAGTTCAGTTCCTTCTGGTTATAGAGTGTCATTCATGAGGATGGTGTGTCCAGACATGGGAGGAGCATTTTGGGTTAAGATATCTTGGGAATGGGTGAAGTAATCCCTCTCATGTCGGCGTGAGATGATGATCCGTGCAGGTCTCACCTGTGAACTGAGGAAGAGAGGGAATCCTCCTTTCCTGGATGAACCTGCAAATAGTTCTCTCAAGACCATGCAGTTTAACGTCATGAGGTAAGGATGCTCTCCATGCAGTTTAACAGCATGTGGTAAGGACACCATTGTAAGGTTCAATCTTGATTAGAATGTAACTAGGTCTTAATACCCTAACATGTACAAGACATGGGAAGGATGTAGATAGTGTAAACTATGATTCTGAGGCGTATTAGATTAGGAGGAATGGTATGAGGGATATGGGGCATGTAAGTGTACAGAGTTAGGAAGAGCATCACCTGAGGAAGACTTACCTTTGGTAGACGGGCCATGGGTGATCCATATGCAGAGCCGATGAGGGCATGGTATGCATATTCATTCAAAGGTTTCTTCATGTCAATGACCTTCCATGTTCGATGGATTTGGAGGTTTATGAGGATCCATGATTATCCGGGTCATGGGGTCTGTTGTAAGAAAAGGGTATGTCTGGTCATGTTGGATGTATTAGGGAACAATTGTCTTTGATGCTCAGAAAGTTCCTTATGATGCATTACCTTGTGCGTGGGTTACACATTCATTCTGTGCTGTTTAACGTCATGTGGTAAGGACAATATTCTCTTAGTTTAATAATCATAGAATTCAGACCATTGTTGGATGATGCTATGGTAACCTGTGGGATAATCGAATTAGGATGCTCTGGCGTGCTCTGATCATAAATGGGGGATGATGGTGTAAACTATAATCTTGGGGTCTCTGGAATCGAGAGATGTGGTATGGGGGCTCTGAGGCCGGTAAGCGTACAGAGATAGCAAGAGTGTCACCTGAGGAAGACTTGCTGTTGGTAGACGGGCCATGGGCGATCAATATGAAGATCCGGTGAGGGAATGTTACGCATAGTCATGCAAAGGTGTCCCCAGGTCGATGAAATTACACTTCTGATGGACATGGGTGATTATAAAGATCCAGGATCGCTCATGACATGGAGTCTGGATGATGGGGAGAGATATGTCTGAGCATACGAGAAAAAACCATATTGAAATTGTCTGTTGGGTTAATGAAACATAGCTTTGGTGTTACGTTGTAGATGCATACCGTCATGAGAACCACAGGTGGATATGTAATCTAAACAGGTAGGGATGCCCTGGAAACGTCTGTACATGAAGGGGACAAAAATGAAAACCATTTCTCTGGAAATTTGTTGATTGGGAAATGTGATATGGTGTATCTGGGGCTGGTAAGCATACGGAGCTAGGAAGAGCATCGCCTGAGGAAGACTTTCCTTTGGTAGATGGTCCAGGGGAGATCAATATGCAGAGTCGCTGATGGCATGGTATGTATTGTCATACAAAGGTGTCCCCAGGTCGATGACCTTCCAATTCTGATGACCATGGGTGATTATGAAGATTTACAATCTGCCAAGTCATGGAGTTTGATTCTTGGGGAGAATGCACTTAGACATGCAAGGAGTGTTAAATCCATGGTTTACCATGCATCAGGAGTGGATTATGACTTTTACCATGTAGTTTACAGCCATGCGGTATGGATAGACTCCGTGAAGTTTAGTGTCATGCCGTAAGGATGGGCTCCGTGCAGTTTAGTGTCATGCGGTAAGGATGGTGTCGACCTGACGTGAAAAGGGATTCCATGCAGTTTAACATAATGTGGTAAGGATGATGGTTATTTTAAATGAAAATAAAAGGGTGTTGTGCAGTTTAATGTCATGCGATAGGGATGAGGGCACATGCTGTTTAACGTCATTCGGTAAGGATGAAGGGTATTTTTTTCATGGGTGGATGGGCCAAGATACAAAAATCCTAGCGTCGCTGCATATCCCGCAAGGGTAGGAATCAAGCCACACGTAGTTATTTGGGAAAACAGCATGTGTTGGTCTTGTCCTTACACAGGGGAAAATGGGTCTTTCTATTGTTTGAGGTAGTTGGAATCTATCTACGCAGGTCTAGCCCATACATAGAAGAAAAGGGGAATTTATACTCTTTTGAGGGGGTTGGGCTAGGATACATAAATCTCAACATCACTACGTATACTTAGAGAAAAGGAATCAATACGTACGTAGTTCTTTGAGCATGAAACATTAGATGAATAATGTTGTGGGATCAATGTTTTCTCAGGCGAAGACACTGTCTCGTTATGCAATTTAAAGTCATGCATCTTTCTCTTAGTTTGGGGGTCATAGAGGTCAGACCGATGAGGCATAGTTTTTTTTCATGTTGTAGGAACGAATTACCATACAATTTATTATTGTGCGTTGAGGACGGGGGTAAATTTTAATTTAATGTCTTACACCTCAGATGATTTACTTTAGATTTTATTTTCATGAATTAAGGACATCTTGGACTTGGCAGTTTAATTCCCTATAGCTCGGATGATTTACTATGCAGTTTATTTTCATCTAGTAAGGACATATTGGGCTTGTCATTTTAACGCCTTGCAGCTCGGAGGATTTACTATGCAGTTTATTGTCATGCAGTAAGGACATATTGGGCTTGGCAGTTTAATGTCCTACTACTCAGATGATTTACAATGCAGTTTATTGTTATGCAGTAAGGACATCTTGGGATTGGTAGTTTAACATCCGATATCTCAGATGATTTACTATGTAATTTATTGTCATGTAGTAAGGACATCTAGGGCTTGTATGTTTAATTTAATATAGCTCGGAGGATTTACTATGTAGTTTATTGTCTTGCAGTAAATACATCTTGGGCTTGGAAGTTTAACTTCCTCCAGCTCAGACGATTTACAATTCATTTTATTTTCATGCAGTAAGGTTATCATGGTCTTGGAAGTTTACCATCCTATAGCTCGAATGATAACTACTTTTATGGTTACACAAAATATTTCTTCAAAAATCTCACGTTTGTAGGAGTTATGGTGTGATGCCCATCTATGGAAATCAGGGCTTATGATCCATTGGAGAAGACCTTGTGTATGATATATAGTCCCTCCCACTTTGGATCTAGATTTAGTGGCTTCTTTCCCGGTATCATTGGTGTCTGGAAGAACAATACAAATTCCCCTTCTAGGAAAGACTGAAGATGAACCTTTTTATTGAAGACTCATTGAATCTGATTTTGATATACTTCCAAGTGGTGAAAAGTGTGCAACCACTTCTCATCCAGTCACTCAAATTCATCAAATCGCTTTTTGTCTTGCTCATATTCAGAAAGTTGATTACAAATGGAAACACAAAATGATGAAAATTGGATCTCAATGGTCAACACTTCTTCTGTTTCGTATACTAATGAGTAAGGAGTAGCCCGGGTAGCAGTGCAGGTTGTGGTTCGATAGGCCGAAAAGGCATGGAAGAGTTTGTATTTCCATGACTTCTTGTCTTTTTCCACCATTTCATGGAGTATGTTTGATAGGGTCTTATTGAAATCCTCTATCTATCTGTTGGCCACCGCATAGTATCGTGATGAAAACTTGGCCTTGATAACATATTCCTTGTAAGGATTCTCCAATTCGGCCTAGTAGAAGGTGGAGGCGATGTTTTTCAGTGTTATATGAGTGACACCAAATATTTTAGTGATATTGACTTTCATGAAGAGGATAATTCTTCTTTCCCCGACTTCTTTAAGGGTTGAAGCTTCTGACCACTTGGAATAAAATTCGGTCACTGTGAGAATATATTTGAATTGTTTGATCGTGGTGAGAGGATATGATCCCACGACGTCTAATCCCCAGATGAAGAATGGCCAGAAGTACTCATATTGGTGAAGTAGCTCCGGGGGATGATGATTGAAGTTTGCATGAATTTGGCAGGAGTGGAATTTCACAGTGATGTTTGCAAAATCCAATGCCAGGGTGGGGAAATAGTATCCAAGTCTTAAAATTTTGTGAGAATAATTGGATCCCGATTGATGTGATCCACACAGTTCGGCATGCACTATAATAATGATGGCAATAGTATCTTCTCCATCAATGCATCTGAGAAGGACTTCGTCAACGCCTCGCTTGTAAAGGACCTTCGGCTGACTCGTGTCACCATATAGAACAAAATTAACTACCCTTCTTCATATTTTCTCCCTTTTAGCCCTGTCCAATGGATGTTATCCCCTTTAAAAAGAGTTCGTAATGGGGGTCATCCAAATGGTAGTAGGAGAATATGGCTTGGGAACAGGGTTGACTTCTTCGATTTATTATGTATTAGTGTGAACATAAGGCAATACCATTCAACGGTGAGCAATGTGGATAAATATTTCATCCCGGTCTGGGTAAGCTAGGGCTGTGGCTGCATTGGCTAACACATCATCCTGGGAACTCTTCCATTAACTCTCAGACGTAGTCAAATAGGGGTACCAACTCCTCCTTCATAATAGCATAGTCACCATTGATTTGCTTGATGACTATTTCTGAGTCTCCTTCTACATTAAGGTGTTTCACTCGTTCATGGAGTGCGAGCTCTAGACCTGCAGTGAGGGCCTAGTATACTACCTGATTGTTTGTGCATATTTAGGACAAGAAAAAGGAATATGGAAAACCTCCTGCTCTGGGGATATGAATATGACTCCCAGCCCCACCTTGTTATTCTTGGGGTCTTCTATTCTTATACATGTCGGGCTTCTGGATGCACCGTCAAAGTAAATTTCCCGCATTCGGGAATCCTTTTTCATATAGAAGATGTCTTCACTAGGTAGTTCTACATCTGAGGATGTGGTATCTATCGAGGGATGCTATGACAATAAATCTACCAATTATTTTCCCTTGATAGATTTCTGAGGAAGAAAACAGATGTAAAACTGTTGCAAGATGACTGCATATCAGGATAGGCATCCGGTCAGCATTGGACTGGTGGGGATGTACTTTAGAAGATTAATTCACAAGATTAGATGGACTTCATGATGCTGTAGATAATGTCGCATCTTCTGGACCACAAATACCAGAGCCAAATAGCTCTTCCAAATTTTTGAATATTGGGTCTCAACATCGATCATGGTTCAGCTAAGATAATAAAGGTTTTTTTCACTACCAGTATCATTATTCTATGTGAGGAAGGCTCCTAGTGACTATTCTATGGCCGTTACCTATAGGATAAGTTGGCTTCCTTCAACCGGAGACATGAGCACCAATGGACTCAAGAGTTACTGTTTGAGGGTTTTAAATGAATTTTGGAAATCATCTATCCATTGGTAGGTAACTCCCTTCTTCATCAACCTCATAATGGGAAGACATTTGCCTCCATGGTTGGATAGAAAATTCTTGATATAGGCCAAGTGTCCTCAGAGTCCTCTCAACTCAGTGAGGTTGCGGGGAGGTGAAAAAATAAGGATATCCTTGGTCTTCTTTGGGTCTATTTTTATGCCATGATGGCGTACTACGAAGTCGAGAAATTTCACTAAGATAACCTCAAAGGAACATTTCAAGTGGTTCATCTTCACGATATGTTTCCAAAGATTGTTAAATACGGTTTCAAGGTATGACAGGTGATCTGAGAACTTTCGTGATTTAACCACCAAGTCTTCAACATATCATTTGATGAAATTCTACAGGAATGGTTTGAAAATTTTATGCATGTCATGTTGAAATGTGGAGCCAGCGTTTTTCCGACCAAAAGGAATGACCTTATAAGAAAATACTCCCTTGGGGGCCCTAAAGGTAGTGTCTTGTTCATCTTATCAGGCCATTACTATTTTATTATATCCAGACTAACCATCCATGAAGGAGAGAGCCTCATATCTAGTAGTCGCATTGATCAATAGTTCGGTGATCAAGACCAAGAAATCGCCTTTCGGGAAGTGCCGATTGAGATCTATAAAATCAATGAAGACAAGGATCTGTCCATTATTATTTTTGACGGGGACTATTTTGGCCAACCAGATGCGATATTGGACTTCCCAAAGGATGTCTTCTTTGATGATCTTGTCTAATTCAGCCTCTATCTAGGCTGCATGTGTGGGGTACATCCTTATGGTTGCTAGCTTATAGACTCGAGGATATTCTAACAGGACCAGGTGGTGCGTCTCCACATCGGGATCGATTCCTGGAATTTCCGTGTAATTATAGGAAAAAACATCTTGATGCTGTCTCAAGAAGGATTTATACACCTATTGTTCATTGGAAGACTTGGCTATACTAATGAGAGTGGGTCTCGGGTCTTCCTCAGTACCCAGGTTTATTTCACTGAGTTCGTCGACACTGTTAGAGATACCCTCTTCGAATGAAGGTGGGTCATATCAAAGGTTCTATTTCCTCTTCATCCCCCAAATCTTCATCATATTCTCCTTCTGATGTGGGGATATCTCTTGATATGGGATCTCCAAATCTTGAGGTCAAGATGTCGGGTGGGTGCTCTGTGGCAGAAACGACCTCCTATAACTAAATTGGTTGTGAGAGAACTTCTTAAGAGGGAGGAGCGTGGGGGTGACATGTATCTTATCCTTATCCCTCTTCAGAGCGATTAATAGGGATATCTTGAGAATCCAAGGATTAGGTGGGGAACCCTTGCTCGAGAATTTTTCCTCAGATTGAGGGTCAGTAGGCGTTTCTATGTTGTCACACTCAGCTGTCATGACTGAGATCATGAGGATAGCCGGATACGCGTCTGTATTCGGATTCATTCTATCAACATGGTTGATGGGCAGCACACACTGTTTACCGAGATACTTGAGGGGGTCTTTAGGAACCACTTCTAGACCATTTGGGGTGGAGAACCAATCAATACCATTGATTGCAGATTTCTTCCCCTTTTTCTCGTAAAATCCAGCTTTGATGTAATGATACTCGGAGAGCTTTAAAGGGGTCCTTTCAGTGCGCAATGTCCCCCCGTGTCCATTGATGCGATATTTCATGCAATTGTGGTAGGAGGACAGAATTGCCATGTGTTGATGCAGCCATGGACTTCCTTACAAGGCATTGAAATCCATGATTTTACGAACCACCAGGAACTATGAATGGGCCACAAGGTCTCCAAAATGGGTCCTGAGCATGATTCTTCCCACTGTCTTATGTTCTCTTTTTTCATAACCCAAGAGAGTTTTGGCCAAGGGTGTGATATTACACACATTGTATCCCAACCTATGGAGTGTTCGTAGTGGGAGAAGTTTGACTCCAGATCCATTGTCGATGAAGACTTTCCAGACTTAAACGTCATTCAGCATGTCAGACACATATAGGGGGTTTATGGGTCCATGAATGGTGGTATCTTCATCCTGATCAGTGAAGGAAATCACTGCATTACATTATGCTGGTCTAGTCCATGTTTGATCTATCGCGACAGCATAAACTTTGGATTGAAACTCTTGGGGGCTATGTAGGGCTTCCATGAGTGCCTCTCTGAGGACTTCTAACAAACTCAAGGAATCCCGGATTGATAACTTGGCTGGTAATGAGGAAAGCTAATTTAAGATATCATACTTTAGCTCCAGAGGCCGGTGCCTCTCCATTGGTGAGAGCCCTTTAATGGTCATTTTATAGGATGGAACATAAGATGAGGATGGACTGGTTATAAAGGCAAGATTTGGTGGTGGTATTGCATTCTAGGGACCTAACCTAGTCGGTTCACTTGTGCACTCTTGGAGGCTAGAAACTTGTTCCTCCTCTGATGGGTACCATAGAATAATGGGGTTAGAGTGGTGGCTTGTGGGGGCAGAGGAATATTCTTACTCCTACCAGGGACTTTGAAGGACTCTCCCACGTGTTTCTGCAATATTGAAGGTTTGAGCCAGTGTATAACCATAGGGTTGGTTTTGGACACGGTTGTGTCTGCCTTGGTATCCCCTACCTCTGCGATTCCTCCTTTTCATTCCCTGATCGGGTGTTGGGAACTTCGGTTCATAACCATAATCATCATCAGATAATGGTTCCATTAAATGGATGATGTTGATGGATTCAAATATTGGTTCCTCGTTTGATGACATATTACCCTGGTTGGATCCCTCTGATGGTGTTGTTTTGGCGGGTCGGTACCCGTTTCGTCAAGCCTAAGGGCATGAAATCTGAAAGTGTCAAGGCTAGCTTTGTCCCTATCATAGACAACTCATATTGTTTATGTTTCTTCCCTATCTTATTGCATCTGGACAACCGGATTGTGGAGGGTTGTGGTGCCGAGGACGGTGGAGTGATTGGTGACACAACTGGTTGCTGCAATTTAGTTCAGAGTATTCCACGAGCTCAGTTGACCGTATTCCAGGTCATCCAACCATCAAATTACATTCCCCTTTTTCTAACTACTTTCTTCCACTCCTCTCCCTCCTCTGTGTTGGTAGAAGAAACATATTCTACGTGCGCCGGGGATGGTCCTAGCTTGACCTTCCCTGAGTCCACCATCCTTTGTAGGTGGTCTTTGAAGAAGAAGTATTCCTGAAGACTGTGTCCCAACATCCGATGGTAGGGACAATAATCTGGTTGGTTTTCAAGGCCGACATCTTCCATATTTCTTAGCTTTGGTATGTAGAGAAAGTTTCAATTCATGGTGGATATGAAATAGTCGCGGACTTAGTACTCTCAGAATGAGTAAACATTATTTATTCTTTCCTCAAATTGGTTTTTCTATGTCCACTTTGATCATCTTTTCAGGGAGGGGGCGACCGTTGATACATTGGGGGCTCTTGGAAATTCGGCAGAGGCCTAGGTAGTGGAGCAGGTGCGGAAGCTGGCTTGAGCATGACAGAGGATGCTTCAAATCTACTTGCTCTCTTTGAAGGATACTGTGAGGCTATTCGAGACATGAGGATAATGTGTTGCAAGGATTCTTCGATTTTCTGGGCAATAGTAGAGTAATAATAGAATCTAGTGGGGCATTTCACTTGTATGAGTGGCGTTTGTAGATCATCTCGGAGGTTGGGGATGTATATAGTGAACGTCTCATCTTGAGGCAGTGGCCTGTTCAGAGAGTAGGTTAGACCCTTCCATCTAGAGATGAAGTCTGAGACCCTATCGTTCTCCCTCTATTTGGAATTCATGTGGTTGCTGACCATCCTCTTGGGTAACGTAGAGCTGAAGTGGGAGAAGAATTGATGCCAAAGATCCTCCCAAATTTTTATTGACTGATCTGTCAAACCATCATACCAGATGAGGCTGAACCTTGTAAGGTTCGCACAAATAATTTGTGTTTCACTTCTTCTTGTTGTTCTGGAGTTCCCATTATAGGGTTGAAATAAGATGCATAGTGCATCAAATGATGTTCAGGGTCACCTGAGCCATTAAATATAGGGAATACAAGGCTCCCAATGTTTGGTGGAGGTGGCATGTTGCTCACACAGTCTGGGTAAAGTTTTTTCTCTGGCTATATCAGAGCGCGCCAACCTTCTATTACTTCCAATAGACCTGTCAGTGCGTCGATGGTGTTGATGAGACCCTGGTTTACATCTTATTGGGCCTTATCCCAAATGGGTATAGCTTGGGGAACTACATGAGGTGTTTTCTCGGATGGTACCTGAAGCGCATATTCCATCGATGGTACCTTCAGAGTATTTAGATGTACTCCCTCTAGTTTCTTTCTAAGTGGAGGGAAGTCTTGGTATGCTCATGAATCTAAGTTTACGTAGTTGGATAGTCTAGGTTCCGCACTAGGTGGGGGAATTGACCTTGTTTAATTTTCTAGGGAAAAACCTTGTTTTTGAAGTACACTTGCTCGAAGTGCATAATGTGACTCATCTTGGGGATCATATTCGACATGACAGTTCTTCTAGAGCATCTCAACATTAATCTATCTCAATTCCTTCATTTCCTCCACCTGTCAAGTGAACCTCTCTTCTATTGTGAGAGGCTCGTTGTTGTTGAGAGAAGGGGATGGGTATAGGAAAACCTATCCTTTGTTTTAATCTCTATTGGCGGTTCACAGTGGATGTGGAGGGTGAATTACTAGAGTAGCTAAGTTCAGGGCTACCCTCTAGCTCCAGGTGTGCACGCCTGCTGGATCATTGTGAATCACATATTGAACGGAACCATATTGTCCCAATCCATCCATATTTTAATCGTCTTTGGTTCCATCCATGGGGTTAATATCCATGATATAGATAGATGCCTAATATGGGGTGGAGGAGGTGTGATCTTTCAAGTAGTAAGAGGGCCTTTCGTGCCTCATACTGGTTTTCCCCCCTTTGTCCCAGGATTGTCTCCAGGTCCCTTAAAGAGTGGTGACACAGAAGGATCATTGGTGCAACCATATGGCACACCTCCCTATTGGAGGGGATGATGTTTCAAAGGACGAGACTGGACATGAGCCTTCACTTCTAAATACCCTCCTGAAATGAGAGAATAATGATTCTCATAGTGGAGGTTGTTGTTGAGGTAAAAATTCCCCTAGCCCTGAGGGCTATGGTTGGATCCATTCCATTGGCACTATGCCTATTCCCATTTTTTTGGTATTATGGGGGCATTTGTATTAAAAATTCCCCCAGACCTACAAGCTGGGGTTGGTCCTGTATTGTGACAGCTGGTACTGCTATCGCTTCTTGTCTGATCTCATGTGATCCCCTTTGAGTGTGAGACAAACCTTGTGTCATGTTCACTAGGGAATTAATTCCCTCTAGGGTGGCAAGCAGTGATCTCTGATTGGATTTTCTTAGGTGAGAATCCTGCCTAATTATTTCGGTAGCCTAATTGTAGAGTTCGTGAAAGGATCTCTCTTGTTAAGCCTAACACTTTTGAGACTTACTAAAGGAATATTTCGGTCGGATGTGCCACTTATCCTGAATAAGGACTTCATTTGACTATATTCTTGACATGATGGCATTGCAAGACCTTGTGTTGAATGGGTTTTTCTAGATGGGAAGTGGAGTGAAATGTAGAGCCCCATGTTCTACCTATCTATAGATATGAACTCCCATCAGACCTTCATCAATATGGTGACGCAATTTGTGCAGTGCACGGAGGCATGTTGACTCAAGGTCCCTTTAGCGCCTATCTGATCGTAGTCATCGTGGTGAAGGAAGGGTGTCCAGGTCAATGTGATGCAGGATATCTCATATTGTATTTACATTATCTTCATACCCTTCATATGTAAGGAAGTTCAATTTCAACCAGATAAGGGTTTTCCAAATGTTGGAGCGGATGTTATGTTTTCTTCATTCCGAAAACTCTCTAGGTCTGTCAAACTGAGAGGTGGTCGTGGGCCAAAACATTACTGGTATATCATCCCTGGACAACCGTTTCCTTGGGTAAAATACATCGGTATGTTCCTCCTCCAGCAATTACTTTACTAGATCATCCTAGCTGAGATTCTCCTTGACAGCATGATTGTAGGTAACAATGTTGGTAGGGATTGAACCGTCATTTGGGTAGCTCCGGGATGGCTCAGAGGATGAATGTGGTCCCAGACCATCTCCTGATTGAAGAAGGATGTCATTCATAGTTGGATGGGAATCTGAAAAGCTTTATTCCCTCATTATGATTGCCTCATCATAGGAGGGCTTCTCTTCACTTGATTTGGAAGGGGGAGGACCTTCCTGTCGGGATGATATGTCACTGTGGGGAGGGACTTCGCAATGGCTGTCATGGTGGTGAGGATTACCACCCTGTCTATTGCAGGGAAAAACGTGAAGGGTGCAACATAGGGAGGGCCTTTGGAATATACTGCAATGAGGGGAGGAACTTATCATTGTTTGACGTCTCTGTGAGGAGGATGTCCGCTATCTATGCTGTAATGACGAGGGCTACCATTACTGCCTGACACCTCACTACATAGAGGACTTTTTCAGTGCGTACCCTGGGGAGTGCCTTGTAGCCTGGGGAGGACCTTCTTACAATTCAGTGTCGTTATAGGAAGGGCCTTTGCAACAACTGCCATCATAGTGAGGATGACCATCATGGTTTAACATTCGGTGTGCATCCTCGGGAGGGCCTTCAAGACACACTACTACGAGAGGAGGACCTTTATGTTTCTCAAGGACTTTGCGGGTAGGACCATCACAATGGCAGCTATGATGTTGAGGACTACCACCAAAGCTGCCGCATGGAGAATATCTGTGGGCACACCCTGGGGAGGGCCTTAAGAATGTACCGAATTTAGGGGAGGTCCTTTTCATTGCTTGACATATTTGCGGGGAGTACCTCCGCTATTACACTGGTGAGGACTACTGTAACGACCCAAATTTTTTTGAATAAATGTTTTCTCCTAACTTTTTGTGTTATTTTATTTTACACTCAACAAAACTATTTCATTTAATAAAATGAGTATAATTAAAATAAGACCATTGGATTTTGACTGTTATATGACCGTTGGCCAATATGATTGTTAGAAACTAAATGTTGCGATTATTGTATATAAATACATGTGATCTTGATTAATAAATATAGAAAAAAGATTTGATGGCCCCATCGAGTAGTCTTGGGCCGATCGAAGCCCATCTGACGGAACTTTGGAAGGAGGTAGCACCTTTGGTATTTGCTCTGGACCAATCCCAAGCCGAACTTCACCGTGTGAAGCTGGAACTGAATCGCCTTCACGAGAAGTTCAAACTGATAGAAATCACTACTTGGGCAATGTTGGCCGAGCCGCCCCGGGATTATTTCAACCTAGCACACCGTACTCTTAGGTCATATGTTGGTGTTATAAGGATCAATGTAATGAGACCGTAACTGCCTTGTGCAATCCGTTGATTTAAATACAAATTTTGATTTCTTCTTATGGTGCAGTTTGTGAATTTTCAAATATAGTATGCATATTATCGATGAATTTTGGAAAAATGGGATATTTTAAAATATTTATGTAATCCATAAATAATTAATGATGTGTAATTATTTTTAAAAAATGGTCTTCTAAAAATGTCTTTAGTATGAAATTTAGAATCTAATTAGATCAACTTATTTATTGTGAATAGAAAATTATGAATAGTGATTTTACCCTTAGGATTAGTAATGTGACCAATTGGATTAGTAATCTCACTTAAAGAAAGTATTAATATAATTTAGGCACCTTGATTAAGTAATGTGAGTCAATAAAATAGGCAAATAACTATTTCAGAAATTGTTGGTTAAGTATTAGTTTTTTCGGGTAAATAGTGTTATTTAATTAAAAAATAAATTAAAAATATTTAGATAATTATTTTCATAAAATGGAGTTCATTTATGAAATCATAGCATCGATATTTGGTCAAGGTAAATTTTTGGGATTTTTATGAAACAATTGAATTTAAATTGAATAGTGTTTTGATTTAAAAATTAAATTAATTTTTTTAGAAAAATATTTTCATAAAATGGAGTTCATTTTTGAAATCAGAGCATTGATATTTGGTTAAAGTGAAATTTTGGGATTTTTCTGAGAAAATTGAATTTTCAGTGAATAGTGAAATTACAGTTTTTGAGTTTCGGGTGTTTAATGACATCATTAAGGATGTAATAGTTATAAAATAATTCTGGTCGACTTATGAATATTAATATAAGGTATGAGGTGTCCCATGTGGCCAATACCATGGGAAAATAACATGGGAAAGACCATTGGTTTGCCAATACCACCGATGAGGTGTCCCTTGGCAATTAATGCTTTGTTCCCTCACTTCTCCAATAAATAACAAGCCTCTCCCTCATTCATTTCATTTCCAAATCCTCCCCAACGAATTTTTTCTCTTTTTAACTCCCTAGAATTCTTCTCAAGGTTCCCTCAATCCTTCCAAGGTCCCAACCTTATTTCTTTCGAAGTTACTCTTCAAGGTATGGGATCCTACCTCTCTCTTTCTTTTCAAGTACTCTTGTTTATGTCATTTCTTTAATGCCCAATTTTATTATGTTGGGGGTGTTATTTTATATTCATATTACTTCCCATTTAATTTTAATATGATGATAGACTCCATATTGCTCTAATCATTTCATTTTATGAATGTTTAAGTGGCGATGTTAGGCTGCCGAATTTTTGTAATGGATTTTTTCACCTTTCTCATTTTCAATGTTCTATTTTAATGTCTAGTCCTTCAAGATACTTTTTCTTATGTTGGGGTATGATCTCTATATACATCATAATGTACTATTTATTTTCATATTAGGAGAGACACTATTTGATCTCATCAATTCATTTTTTGATGTTTTAAGTGAAGTCGTTAGGTTGCCGAATTTTCACAAGAGAAATCTTATTTTTGTCTTCTTTTCTAGTTTTTCATTTCATATGGTATGTCCTTAAAATTTAATTACCATGTTCTTATATCCTTTATATTATGTACCTCTACTATTTTATGGATCATTTATTATTGGGTGACCCATGTCCCCTCTCTTTTCAATATTTTCTAAAACCTGTAACTTAGCCGTTATGCTGTAGAATTTTCGTCTCAAAATGTCTCTCTCTTTTTCTCATATTATTTTCTTTTATTAAGTGAATACTCAAAGATCATTCTTCTATATGGGTATTCACATATATATCAAAATTTTCTATTTTAATTATGGGATTTACATACATGAAAACCGTTTTCCTTTTCCGTGGGTTTAATGTGACATAAAGATCATGTCTTTAAAGCAGTTTTTAAAACGTTATGATTATGAAATGAAACCCATTTCTTTTATGCTATATGGGTTATTTATGGAATGTTTGATGATGATATTTGTGGTTCAAATGATAATAAATAAAAATTAATCGTTTTCCCTGATGACACTCCAATGCATTAGGTAAAGACTTAATCTTTAGAGATGACCATTTATAATGATACCTTGGTGAATAACCTTGGTAATTTTTTTAATGCCACCTTGGGGATGGACCTTGGTGATACAGAAATGATTGTCTTAGTTAAATACTTTATCCACATATTCATGTTATGAAACATGATATTTTTATTTTGATATGCCTCATGATCTCTTTTTCATGCCTCAAAGTTATTTATCATGACTTTATTGATGTATCTCAAGTTCACATGTAAAATGTTTCTCTTGATTCCCTTATTGGGACTTCTGCTCAGCCTTTCCTTTGATGTATGGTCCCGGGTTATGAGATGCTTAATGAACTTAGTATGAACAATAAAGATGCCTTTAAATTGTTTAAGAGGAATGTTTTATGTCGTCATGTATTAAATTCCTGATTTCCAAGACACTAGACTTTACAGATCCTCTGTATGTAAAATGTAATGAAAAGTTATGTATTAAAAAGGTGGGATGCGATAGTTGGTATCAAAGGATAGTTTAGTTATTTATTGAAATTAGGCTGTGAAAACCTTAGGAATAACCCTACAGAAATGTTTAAATATAGGAAAACTTCCTGGTATTTTGGTGAGTATAGAGTTAGTGGTTTATCAAAAAAATAAATTCTTGTTTAGATACGTGCAAGTAAAGGTGGCTCTGGAACAGATGTACATAGGGGTAAAACTAGATAACAACAATTTGAGCTAGACTCGACTGGGATCTGGTACACGAAAACGGGCCTTGATGCACTTTTGATTATGACACTCCCGGGGTTTATCTTTGGTTAATCACAAGCTTTTTATTAATCATTATGAAGAAATTATTGAAAAATGTAATTGTCTAAGCATGAAATTTTATGACATAAAATCATTTTTAGTTAAATGATTCGTAAATGAAATAAGTTTCTCAGTAATGATTTATTCTTTTAGAAAATGTCCCCATAGTATAAGAATATGTTGACATATTTTATAAAGAGTTACCTAGACCTCCCCCAGAAAGGGAGGTAGAGTTCTCCATTGAACTCATACCTGGATCTCATCTGATGTCAAAGACCCCCTAAAGGAAGGAAAATGTGGAGCAAGAGGAATTAAAGAAACAAATCCAAGATCTTTTGGATAAGGGGTTTATCTGACCAAGTGTGTCTCCTTGGGGAGAACCTATTCTCTTTGTGAAGAAGAAGGATAGATCGATGCGGCTATTCATTGATTATAAAGAACCGAATGGGATCATAGTGAAGAACAAATACTCTCTACCAAGAATTGATGACTTATTTGTCCAACATCGTGGGACTCAATTATTCTCTAAGATTGATCTTCATTCTGGTAATAATCAATTGAGGGTGAAGAATGATGATATTCCAAAACCGTATTTCTATCATGTTATGGGAATTATGTGTTTTTTGTTATTCCCTTTGGACTGACTAATGCACCTGCTATTTTTATGGATCAATAATTAGTTGATTTTGGAATATTATGTTTTCTCAAATGGATATCCTTTGTATAGGAAAATGATTTGGTGATTAAATGATAGAGGTTATTTTGGACAATTTCTTCTATTTTGGAGTACTATATGCCTAACGAAAATAAAATACTACAGGATTTAAATTGGGGAAGAATGGTTGATTTTTTTAGGAATTTATGTATTTATTGTGGACATATGGTGATTTGGGCTATTTCTAGAAAATGATGAACCTAGCATAGAGAATATGTGAATAGGTAAATTACACATTAGTATGAGACATTAATAGTAGTCGATGTTATTTGGAGATAAATGTTAAGATTTATTAGGGAAGACTATGTGATTAAATCCTTCTGTGATTTGGGTTCCAATCTTAGATTAGATTATTCTAATGAATATTAATTATGGTTGTGTATTGAATGGTCTTTCTAGAACTTTGGGTACTTTTGTTGATTTTTGGAGATTAATAGTCATATTTTTTTATAATGTATTATCCTTTCGGGGGATTATATGATCTCGTACTAACCTTTTTAGTCTTATTTGATGAATAAAGGAAAGGAAAAAATATAGTTATTCTTTTGTGGATTATTTGATTCTCTAGAAGATGATTCTTGTGCTTTTGATGAGACCATGTCTTTTTTAATGATCATTGTTTAGAGACAAGATTAGTCTTAGTGTAAACTTATTAAGGGATGAAACTCTACTTAAAGGTAAGTATATTTCCTTATGTTTTTATTCTATGTAGTTAATGAATTCCTCAAAATTATGAAAAGGAATGTGAAACAAAAATGTTGTTGGTTTACGTTTCCTACTAGGTAATCAAAGACCATTTAAAACATCTTATGTTTTTGATCTTCTTGTGGTTAATTTTCTCCTAATCATGTTTTATATCACTCTCTATCAAAACTTGACCCTTTGTTTTCTCTTCCATATCCATGTTTTCCCACATGGAATCCCAGTATGGGTTAAATCGGGTGACCATTGAACTTCCCTTCCTTTATTTTAAAGTAATAGTTTTACTGACACTTTTTCCGATGTGGGACTTTCAACGAAATTTCCAAGCCCAATTTTAAAATTGAAAGGATGAAATTTCTTAAGGGGGATGATTGTAACGACCCAAAATTTTTGAATAAATTTTGTCTCCTAACTTTTTGTGTAATTTTATTTTTCACTCAATAAAACTATTTCGCATAATAAAATGAGTATAATTAAAATAAGACCGTTGGATTTCGACTGTGATATGACCATTGGTCAATATGACTGTTAGAAACTAAATGTTTCTATTATTGTATATAAATACAAGTGATCTTGATTAATTAATATAGAATGAAGATTCGATGGCCCCATACAGTAGTCTTGGGCCGATCGAAGCCCATCTGACGGAACTCGGGAAAGAGGTAACACCTTTGACCTTTGATCTGGACCAAACCCATGCCAAACGTCATCATGTGAAGCTGGAATGGAATCTCCTTCGCGAGAAGTTCAAGCGGATAGAAATCACTACTCGGGAAATGTTGGCTGAGCTGCCCCAGGATTCTATCACCCTAGCACACCTTACTCTTAGGTCCTATGCTGGTGTTAAAAGGGGAAATGTAATGAGATCGTTACTACCTTGTGCAATCCTTTGATTTAAATAATTTTTTTGATTTCTTCTTATGGTGAAGTTTGTGAATTTTCAAATATAGTATGTATATTATTAATGAATTTTGGAAAAGGGGATATTTTAAAATATTTATGTAATCCTTAAATAATTAATGATGTGTAATGATTTTCAAAAAATGGTCTTCTGAAAATGTATTAAGTATGAAATTTAGAATCTAATAATATCAGCTTATTTTTTTGGGAATAGTAAATTATGAATAGTGATTTTATGCTTAGGATTAATAATGTGATCAAATGGATTATTAATCTCACTTAAATAAAGTATTAATTTAATTTAGGCACTTAGATTAAGTAATGTGATTCAATAAAATAGGGAAATAACTATTTCATAAATTATTGGTTAAGTATTAGTTTTTCGGGTGAATAGTGTTTTTTATTTAAAAATTAAATTAAAAATATTTAGAAAATTATTTTCATAAAATGGAGTTCATTTTTGAAATCAGAGCATCGATATTTGGTTAAGGTGAATTTTTGGAATTTTTCAGAAACAGTTGAATTTTCAGTGAATAGTGTTTTGATTTAAAAATTAAATTAAAAATATTTAGAAAATTATTTTCATAAAATGGAGTTCATTTTTTAAATCAGAGCATCGATATTGGGATAACGTGAAATTTTTGGATTTTTATGAGAAAATTGAATTTTCGGTGAATTGTGAAATTACAGTTTTTGAGTTTCAGGTGTTTACTGACATCATTAAGGATGTAATAATTATGAAATAATTCTGGTCGACTTATGAATATTAATATAAGGTATGAGGTGTAACATGTGGCCAATACCATGGGCAAGACCATAGTTTTTCCAATACCACCGATGAGGTGTTCCTTGGAAATTAATGCTTTGTTCCCTCACTTCTCTTATAAATACCAAGCCTCTCTCTCATTGATTTTATTTCCAAATACTCCCCAACGAATTTATGCTCTTTTTACCTCCCTAGGAGTCTTCTCAAGGCGCCCTCAAGCCTTCCAAGGTCCCAAACTTCAGGCTTTCGATGTTACTCTTCAAGGTAAGGGATCCTACCTCTCTCTTTCTTTTCAACTACTCTCGTTTATGTCATTTCTTTTAAGCCCCATGTTATTATGTTGGGGGTGTTATTTTATATTCCTATTACTTTAAATTTAATGTTAATATGATGACATATCCCATATTTCTATCATCATTTCATTTATGAATGTTTAAGTGGCGCAGATAGGCTGCCGAATTTTTGTAAGGGGTTTTTTCACCTTTCTCATTTTCAAAGTTCTATTTTAATGTCAAGTCTTTCGAGTTACTTTTTCTTATGTTGGGGTATGATATCTATATCCATAATAATTTCCTATTTATTTTAATATTATTATATACACTATTTGATCTTTTCAATTCATTTTTTGATGTTTTAAGTGAAGTCATTAGGTTGATTTTCACAAGAGAAATCTTATTTTTGTCTTCTTTTCAAGTTTTTCATTTCATATGGTATGTCCTTAAAATTTCATTACCATGTTCTTATATCCTTTATATTATATCACTCTACTTTTTTATGGATCATTTATGATTGGGTGACCCATGTCCCCTCTCTTTTCAATATTTTCTAAAACCCTGTAACTTAGCCGTTATGCTGTAGAATTTTCGTCTCAAAATGTCTCTATATTTTTCTCAAATTCTTTTATTTTATTAAGTGAATACTAAAATCTCATTCTTATGTAGGGGTATTCACATATATATCAAAATTTTCTATTTTAATTCTGGGATTTACATACATGAAACCCAATTTCCTTTTCTGTGGGTTTAAAGTGACATAAGGATCATGTCGTTAAAGCAGTTTTTAAAACGTTATGATTATGAAATGAAACCCATTTCTTTTCTGATATATGGGTTATTTATGGAATGTTTGATGATTATATATGTGGCTCACATGATAATAAATACAAATTAAGGTTGATCCCTGATAACACTCCAATGCATTAGGTAAAGACTTAATCTCTAGAGATGACCATTTTTAAAGATACCTTTGTGAATAACCTTGGTAATTTTTTTAATGAAACCTTGGGGATAGACTTTGGTGATACTAAGATGATTGTCTAAGTTAAATGTTGTAGCCACATATTCATGTTATGAAACGAGATATTCTTATTTTGATATGCCTCATGATCTCTTTTCCATGCCTTAATGTTATTTACCATGACTTTATTGATGTATCTCAAGTTCACATGTAAAATGTTTCTCTTGTTTCCCTTACTAGGACTTCTGCTCAGCCTTTCCTTTGATGTATGCTCCCAAGTTATGAGATGTTGTAATTAACTTAGTATGAACTATAAAGAATCCTTTAAAGTGTTTAAGAATAATGTTTTATGTCGTCATGTATTAAATACCTGATTTCAAATACACTAGACTTTAAAGATCCTCTGTATGTAAAATCTAATGAAAAGTTATGTATTAAAAAGGCAGGATGGGATAGTTGGTATCAAAGGATAGTTTAGTTATTTATTGAAATTAGGCTGTGAAAACCTTTGAAAGAACCCTATATAAAAGATTAAATATAGTAAAACTTCCTTGTATTTTGGTGATTATGGAGTTAGTGGTTTATCAAACAAATACATTCCTGTCTAGATACAAGCAGGTAAAGGTGGCTCTGGCACAGATGTACATAGCGGTGAAACCTGAAAACCCCAATTTGAGCTAGACTCGAATGGGAACTGGTACATGAAAACGGGCCTTGCTACAATTTTGGTTACAACACTCCCGAGGTATATGTTTTGTTAATCGCAAGATTTTTATGAATCATTATGAAGGAATTATAGAAAAATGGGGAGCAAGAAGAATTAAAGAAACAACTCCCAGATCTTTTGGATAAAGGGTTTATCCGACCAAGTGTGTCTCCTTGGGGAGAACCTATTCTATTTGTGAAGAAGAAGGATAGATCGATGCAGCTATTCATTGATTATAGAGAACTAAATGGGATCATAGTGAAGAACAAATACTCTCTACTAATAATTGATGACTTATTTTCCCAACATTGTGGGGCTTAATTCTTCTCTAATATTGACCTTCGTTCTGTTTATCATCAATTGAGGGTGAAGAATGATGATATTCCAAAACTGCATTTCAATCAAGATATGGGAATTATGTGTTTTTTTGTTATTCCCTTCAGACTTACTAATGCACCTTCTATTTTTATGGATCAAGAATAAGTTGATTTTGGAAAATTATTTTTTCTCAAATGGATATCTTTTGTATAAGAAAATTATTTTGGGAATAAATGATAAAGGTTATTTTGGATAATGTTTTCTCTTTTTGAGTATTATATGCATAACGAAAATAAAATAATACAAGATTTAAATTGAGGAGGAATGGTTGATTTTTTTAATAATTTATGTATTTATTGTGGACATATGGTTATTTGGGTTATTTTTGGAAAATGATGAACCTAGCATAGAGAATAAGTGAATAGTTTAATTACACATTAGTATGAAACTTTAATAGTAGTCGATGTTATTTTCAAATAAATGTTAAGATTTTTTGGGGAAAACTATGTGATTAAATCATTTTGAGTTTTGGGTTCCAATATTAGTTTGGATTATTCTGATTAATTCTAAGGATGGTTGTGTATTGAATGGTCATTCTGGAACTTTGGGTAATTTATTTGAATTTTGGAGATTAATATTCATATTTTTTTTATAAAGGATTATCCTTTCGGGGGATTATATGATCTCATACTAACCCTTTTAGTCTTAGTTGATGACTAAAGACAAGGGAAAAATATAGTTATTTTTTGTGGATTATTTGATTCTCTAGAATATGATTCTTGTGCGTTTGATGAGACCAAGTATTTTTGAATGCTCATTGTTTGGAGAAAAGATTAGTCTTAGTGGAAACTTATTAAGGGATAAAACTCTACTTGAAGGTAAGTATATTTCATTATGTTTTTATTCTATGTAGTAAATTAATTCCTCAAAATTATGAAAAGGAATGTTAAACAAAAACATTGTTTGTTTACGTTTCTTACTAGGTAATCAAAGACCGTTTAACAGATCTTATGTTTGTGATCTTTTTGTGGTTAATTTTCTCCTAATCATGTTTTCTATCACTCTATATCAAAACTTTACCCATTGATTTCTCATCCATATCCATGTTTTCCAGCATGGAATCCCAGTATGGGTTATCTCATGTGACCTTTGAACATCCCTTCCTTTATTTTAATGTAATAGTTTTACTGACTCTTTTTCCAATGTGAAACATTCAATGAAATTTCGAAGCCTAATTTTAAAATTGCGAGGATGCAATTTCTTAAGGTGGGATAATTGTAACGACCCGAAATTTTTGAATAAATTCTGTTTCCTAACTTTTTTTGTTATTTTTTTATACTCAAAAAAATTATTTCATTAAATAAAATGAGTATAATTAAAATAAGACCATTGGATTTCTACTGTTATATGGCCATTGTCCAATATGATTGTTAGAAACTAAATTGTGTGATTATTGTATATAAATACAAGTGATCTTGATTAATTAATATAGAAAGAAGATTCGATGGACCCATCTAGTAGTCTCGGGTTAATCGAAGCCCATCTGACGGAACTCGGGAAAGAGGTAGAACCTTTGGTCTTTGCTCTGGACCAAACCCATGCCGAACTTTATCGTGTGAATCTAGAATGGAATCGCCTATGCGAGAAGTTCAAGCAGATAGAAATCACTACTCGGTGAATGTTGGCCGAGCCTCCCCGGTATTCTACCACTCTAGCACAACTTACTCTTAGGTCTTATGCTGCTGTTATAAGGGGCTATATAATGAGACCATAACTGCTTTGTGCAATCCTTTGATTTAAATAAAAATTGTGATTTCTTCTTATGATGAAGTTTGGGAATTTTCAAATACAGTATGCATTTTATTGATGAGTTTTGGAAAAAGGGGATATTTTAAAATATTTATGTAATCCTTAAATAATTAATGATGTGTAATGATTTTCAAAAAATGGACTTCTGGAAATGTGTTCATTATGAAATTTAAAATCTAATAAGATCAACTTATTTTTAGTGAATAGTAAATTATGAATAGTGATTTTACGCTTAGGATTAATAATGTGATCAAATGGATTATTAATCTCACTTAAAGATAGTATTAATACAATTTAGGCACCTTGATTAAGTAATGTGACTCAATAAAATAGGCAAATTACAATTTCAGAAATTATTGGTTAAGTATTATTTTTTTCGGGTGAAGAGTGTTTTTTATTTAAAAATAAAATTAAAAATATCTAGAAAATTATTTTAATAAAATTGAGTTCATTTTTAAAATCAGAGCATCGATATTTGGTTAAGGTGAATTTTTTGTATTTTTCTGGAATAGTTGAATTTTCAGTGAATAGTGTTTTGATTTAAAAATTTAATTAAAAATATTTAGAAGATTATTTTCAAAAAATAGAGTTCATTTTTGAAATCAGAGTGCCAGAATTTGGTTAAGGTGAAATATTCGTATTTTTCGGAGAAAATTGAATTTTCGATGAATAGTGAAATTACAGTTTTTGAGTTTCGGGTGTTTAATGACATCATTAAGGATGTAATAATTATGAAATAATTCTGGTCGACTTATGAATAGTAATATAAGGTATGAGGTGTCCCAAGTGGCCAATACCATGGGAAAATACCATGGGCTAGCCCATGGTTTTTCCAATACCACTGATGAGGTGTCCCTTGACAATTAATGCTCTGTCTCCTCACTTCTCCTATAAATACCAAGCCTATCCCTCATTAATTTCATTTCCAAATCATCCCCAACGAAGTTCTTTCCTCTTTACCATCCATGTAGTCCTCTAAAGGTTCCCTCAAGCCTTCCAGGGTCTCAACCTTCAAGATTTCGAAGTTACTCTTCAAGGTAAGGGATCATACCTCTCTCTTTCTTTTCAAGTACTCTCGTTTATGTCATTTATTTTAAGCCCCACGTTATTATGTTGGGGGTGATATTTTATATTCATGTTACATTCCTTTTCATGTTCATATTTTGAGAGACCCCTTCTTACTCTCTTCATTTCATTTTTTGAATGTTTAAGTGGCGAGGTTAGGCTGCCGAATTTTTGTAAGGGATTATTTCACCCTTCTCATTTTCAAAGTTCTATTTTAATGTCAAGTCTTTCGAGTTACTTTTACTTATGTTGGGGTATTATCTCTATATTCATCATATTTTCCTCTTTATGTTCATATTATTAGATACCCAATTTGATCTCATCAATTCATTTTTTATGTTTTAAGTGACGTCGTTAGGCTGCCAAATTTTCATAAGAGAAATCTTATTTTTGTCTTCCTTTCATGTTTTTTATTTCAAATGGAATGTCCTTAAAATTTCATTACAATGGTCTTATATACTTTATATTCTGTCCCTCTACTATTTTATGGATCATTTATGAGTGGGTGACCCATTTCCCCTCTCTTTTCAATATTTTCTAAAACCCTGTAATATAGTCGTTATGCTGCAGAATTTTCGTCTCAAAGTGTCTCTCACTTTTTATAAATTTATTTTATTTTATTAATTAAATGCTCAAATATCTTTCTTCTATATGGGTATCCACATATATATCAAAATTTTCTATTTTAATTCTGGGATTTACATACATGAATCCCGCTTTCCTTTTCCGTGAGTTTAATGTGAGATAAAGACCATGTCTGTAACGGAGTTTTTAAAACGATATGATTATGAAATGAAACCCATTTATTTTATACTATATGGGTTATTTATGAAATGTTTGATGATGATATATGTGGATCAAATGATAATAAAGTGAAATTAATGGTGTTTGCTGATAGCGCTCTAATGGATTGGGTAAAGACTTAATCTCTAGAGATGACCATTTTTAACGATTCCTTGGTGAATAACCATGGAAATATATTAAATGAAACTTTGGGGATGGACCTTGGGGATACAGAAATGATTGTCTAAGTTAAATTTTTTAGCCACATCTTCAATTTATGAAACACGTTATTTTTATTATGATATTCCTTAGGATCTCTTTCTCACGCCTTAAAGTTATTTATCATGACTTTATTGATGTATCTCAAGTTCACATGTAAAATGTTTCTCTTGTTTCCCTTACTGGGCCTTCTGCTAACCCTTTACTTTGATGTATGCTCCTAGGTTATGAGATGATGTAATGAACATAGTATGAACAATGAATAATCCTTTCAAGTGTTTCTTCATGTATTAAGTTCCTGATTTCCAAGACAATAGACATTAATGATCATCTGTATGTAAAATGTAATGAAATTTTATGTATTAAAAAGGCGTGATGCTATAACTACCATCATAATCTGATGCCTGGCTGCGTGAAATATAGTTTCAATGTAACCCCTATGGAGGACCTTCAGAGAAGGCCACGACAAGGGGAGGACCTTCTTATCGTTATGAGACGTCACTGCGGGGAGGACCTCAGTAGTTTTGACTATGATGGCGAGGACTACCATCATAATATTTTGTACTACTACACAGAGAGTGCTAATAGCATATACCCTGGGGATGACCATCATGATGGACCACAACAAGTGGAGGACCATATTTTTTGTCGATCTTCTTATCACACGGAGGGCTTCCATGACTCTCATAAAAATAGGAACTCTCATGATTGATCATTATATTCCCATGAGGGAGGCCCTCATGGGTGATCTGGGAGGACCATCAGATCCACTAGTAGAAACATTGCAGGGAAGACCTTTACACAAAATACTACTGATCCCATAGTGCGGTGATGATTCGGAAGGATTCTGAACCATTGAGACATGTTTTTCAGCATTGAGAACTCCATATTTCAACAGAGCGGAGTCATGGACCAACTCTTTATTTTATGGCTACCTTAGGCATTTTCGGGGTGCTCTATTACTGGAAGCAGGGACCATCTGCTCTTGATAATGGCCATCACCTCTGGGTACCTGTCTAATTGGGTCCTGTGATGCTTCCGATATACGCCTAAGAACATCTTGAATTTTGGAAGTGATATATGTCTGTCCTAGAGCATCCACCATGATGGACGAGTGTCCCCCAATTGGAATGAGTGAGTATGTTCGATTCAGTTTCCCTTTTATCACGGGATATAGTCGACGAACCTACTGAGCAGAAGTAGGGATGGAGATCTGCTCCGAGGAGGCTATCTTTCCTCTTATATGATTCAACAAAATTGGGGAGACAGGATCATGGGGCTGATTCCTTACTATTTCTGCTGATGAAATTATATTCTGAAAAGTATGCAAGATATGATCTGGGATCAATAACTACTCTTCCATCATTGCTAGGATATTTAGAGGGACATACTTTGCTGAAATATCTATGAGGTTTCATTCCACTGTTGAAGTAGGAATGTCCAGCTCCTATCCTCCATTGGTAAGTGGATACAGATGATTCTCATATGTCGGGGTAGGTGAACGAGTCTGCCCCTGTACTGGGATATGCCAGCTTACATCTCCACTTGCTGCCCCATCGGGATGACAGACTTTACTTCCATCCATAGAGAGATGTCCCAACATATGTTGGTGTCCCACCATATCGATTTGGTGGCCTCTTTTGGTTGGGATACATTCCCTCCTATTGATCACCGTCATATCGGGATGGAGGGCGTCAAGTGCATCTCTCAAGATCTTGTCCTGTAGGTGCTAGATGGCCACCATTTCTGGTAGGTGGGCTTCATGATCATGAGTAGGGAGAGGCACCTTCTGGGTAGGTTCTATCTTGTATGGGTGATGGGCTTGGCGAGGCTTAGCAGGGATGTGTGCCTACTCGTAGGTTGCTGCCATGTCAGGATTGCGGGGTTTGGAAGAGCGGACATGTGCATGGACCTACCCATGACATGTCTCCGTGTGTGAGTAGTGGAGTTCTTCCTCTGGAATGAGGGTGATGACCTGTTCTAGGTTGTATGTTTTCCGTCCTTGGTGGGTTTTCCAAGAGGCCATAGCTCGGGGAGCATTAGCGTAGATCCTTAGGGTGGTATCATCTTCGGTGTGAGGATAAGAGGTCACGACGTAGTTGTGGTGACGTCTTCCAGTGGGGGACGTGGAGAAAAACCCCCATCCAGTGGGGACGAAGTCATTAACATCAACCTCATCCACCTACCTAAGATAATGGAGGTATTCATTATCTCATTCTGGGGACAGGATTCTGAAACTGTTCAAGACGGCTAAAGGGGCCTACTGGATCTTCTCCCTCGGTCACTGTTGGGTAGGTGGACGACGAGACATTGCCAACTTGAGATTGTTCATAGCTTCCTCCCCTGTCGGGAGAGTACCGTTCATGTTATATTCTCGGATCATTGTGTCTAAGACCCAACATTGAGGATATTGGGTGGGAGATGGGGTCCTCTACCAATGGAGAGGCTCAGTGATCACATTGATCATTGTGTGTGTTTGTGAATTCGTTTGCGACACCATTGGATTGGATGAAGCTCTTCTGCGTACATGTAAAAAATTTGGAAAGTACAAATAACAATAATCAACAACGTAGAATCTCATAATCCCATGTGTAATTAATGAACTTTATGGGCCTTCCTTTTGAGCAAGATAGGGGGCACGCGAAGTGGGATTATTTCACCACCTCAGTTGGAGGCTCATGGCTGGATCCATTTTTTTGTTTCGGTTGGCGAGAAAACATGATGGAAAATCAAATATTAATCATCCATTTACTGTTATGGAGAGTTTCCGATTAGGATAAATCCATCTTTCTGGTCAAAGATTCACGTCAGGTTCCCAATTTTTGATTCGTGGAGAAGGATACGTGATCAGTACCCGAGCTTGATGAAAGGGAGTCAATGTCGTTTAATCTTTTCTACCAGGTTCCCTATATTAGTATATTTTCCTGGTCTCCAAAGGGATTATTCGTGGATCCAGAAATGACCAATGGTTCTTGTATCCAACAATCCATGGACTTGATTTCCAAAGGAAGATGCTCATTGGGTGATATAGCCAATGACACTTAAGAACTCACATTGTTAGAGGGGATGAGAATTCAGGCTCATCACACAGATTTAGGGGGAATTATTTCCTATTATAGGACACTCTTATAGATTTAAGACATGTTTATATGTTCACGAATCTTTGGAATATTCCAATGTATAGTATCCAGGGATTACTCCCAGGTTGCAAGCCACAGGTATACGCATGATCCAGAACCGTCAACATCTAAGGTTTACAGTCCCTCATTGGATTAACAATTCAGGGGATGTTTGAGTTTGTTCAGATAGCACAGGTCTCAAGCCTTATAACTAGTGGCTTTGGAGTTGATTTTCATCCAGAGGGACATAGAGTGACTTGAGCATCTAGATCAAACCCATAATACATGCTTCAAACATATCCTCATAATAGGAATCAAAATCCACGTAGTTCGTTGGTGTGAGGCTTACTCATATAAGCTTCCCATCCGAAGGGAACATAATTGGGTGGACCCTTTAGGAATGGGAACCCTTTTGAGCTCATACCTTCTGGCAGGCATCCTACGTATCCTGATTTGGTCAAGAATCATATTTCTTGTAGTTCAGTATGGTTTTGGTTAACCGACATGAAGGTGGTTGGGACCAATAGATGTTGTGCATGAACCTCAGGGGAGGTGTCCTACATACCCTTCCTTAAAAAGGATCAATGTCCATGTATTTTGAGAGTCCAGAAATTACGTGTGATAGTTGTCTGCCAAGGGCGTGATTGGAATCCCATGTTGGGGAATGGTTGGGGCATACATGTGGTTGGTGGATAGAGTTGGGATTGAACCATAACGAGGTTTCCTACATACCCTGCTTAGGAGACAAGGATCAAAACCCACGTAGTTCATTCCACCGTTTCCATTGTACAGATTCTATGACCAGCACATATCTTTAAGCCCATGTTATTCATGCTTGTTGTGAGAAACAAGAGAATGTGAAAGATTCTACAAAGGCACCCACACTTTTCCTCCTCCGCTAGTTGAAGTGGGTGTACTTATGGCGGCGAGAGGGGATGAGATTGAGGTGAAGGGCCCTCCCTCTACTCACTTTACATTAGACATGGGTCCAATGAATGGATGAGGGGATGAATGTTAGGGGATTACACCAAGATAGATTCCCTTCTTGATTTTATGGGGATTACTCCTAAGGAGGATTCCATGTTACTCTCTTCCGGGGAGGGGAGAGGTTTTCACCACTGGTTCTCATTGATTGGAAAAGGAAGCGAGATCCCTCAATATTAAAGAATGGAGTGGTAGAAAGGGGATCCTAGGCTTGGACTCTACTCTATAATGGGTATGTGAACCCAGGAGTGCTCTAGATGTCTGTTAATGGGATGTGGTAACCCCGTTGTCTCTACCTACTATTAGTATGTGAACTTATAAGGGCGCGCTAATGCACCCGAAGGTTTCAACATGCCGGTCTGGTGGCTTAGGGAGGGGCCTTGGCTTGGTGCGGATGGATAGGCTACTAAAGGGACTCTGGAGGGATGGAATGAATTGGAAGGTTCTTTTATGACTTGGAGGATGGAAACACCGAAGGCCTTGGTGGACCACATTTCTATATGAGGAGTGGTGCCCTTCGTGTAGGTAGGTGCTACGCGGATGGAGAGGCTGTCTGAGGACCAATGTGGTACACGGACTGAGGCGCGTGCCGCGTATCGAGGTGGTATGTGGCATCAGGTTTTGCCTATGTAATAGATTGGTACGTAGTGCTAGGTTCCTCTCGTGTGGTGGAATATGGGGGGGGAGCACTAATCAGGGTTCTCCTGCGATGGAGGGTGCTACGTGGTACGCTGGATTGAAGAAGGGGCATAGGCTCCCTGGTTTATAGGGAGTTCATCTGCGTAGGGATAAGGTTCACGGTTTACCAATTTTAGGATCATGGTTTAGTAATTTACTTATGCATTCTTTAGTACATAACAGTTCGTCCCCCAGTTTATACCTGTTTCTGGTTCACGAATCGAAACATCATGGTACATGAAATCCTAAGCTCTCGAAATCATCTTTCATTAGAGATCCGATCACCAAGAATATGATCCTCAATCATCTAATCTACAAAAAGATGATCCCCTTCTTCTCCCCCTTGACATCCTTTTACAGAGGGGGTAAAGGGGTATATCAATGGTCATGCAACACCTTTTATGGAGGCCCATGAAAGAAATCCCGGCCAATAAATGACTTAGTCAACCTGAGGTTAGTGGGGTATATTGAATGCACCTTGCCCACGAACCAACTCGGTCATGGGGGTGCTTCACAACCACACAGGGCTCCGCCTCCATTTCTCAAATGACACAGTGCGTGATGGGTGGTCGGTCCTCCTAGTTCTCAGCTGGTGCAATTCACGGCTACGGACTGATCTAACCTTACGTTGTCAGCCCATCTAATTCATTCCCACGTAGGAGGTTCGCCTCCATTTCACGAACGACGATGTCCGTGGGTGGTGTGGTTCGCCTAACCGGCGGCGTACCATTTTTGATGAACCAATACGTGGACTGGTTCGGTCTTCTACCATTTCTTCTGAAAAGTCTTCATATTTTTTAGAAATTATTGATTAATATTGGGAAGATTCTTACACTGGTTTTAAGGGTGTATTGTCCTTCCCTTTTATGGATGTTTCAGGACCCTACACCAATGAATATATATTACGGATCCTTGGTGGGACCATGTGTGCTGATCACTCGGGGATACACTTGCACATGATGTATCTACCCCTACTAGAGGACCCAGATCGGGCCGAGATGTACAGCTGGGGATCATCCTTCATGGAAGACATGTACATAGAATTATATAGGATATCCCATAGGGACCACATAGGTCTTGGGGGTTGCATCATCCTTATTCAGATGTGGGAAAAAGAGCACATCCCCGCATTCTGACATGAGTGTGCTGGTCTACCGGTCAAGATGAAGGTGCTACATGACGCTCTGCATAGAATCTGGTATGATCATTCATTTCTAATGGTTTCTGATGCTACTATAAGTTACTGACATTAATTTCTCATTATTGTTCACTATCTATGATGCATTTTAAAGGTGGTGTGAGTGACACAATTTTGACGCAGTTCTGAGATAGCATTTGGGCGTATATTGGCTCCATTTGGACTCTCTTTTACCTGATCTGGTATGTATATACAATCTATCATTATCTAACATATTTAATAATTTCATCAAATTTGGTTTTTAGTTAGGCCATTTTTTTTACAAAGTCCCAAGTCATTTCAGAATTATAGCTTTCATACTGGTGTATTATGGAAAAGTTTCTAGCATACTGTACTGTTGGGCTTGAGGATGCTATGGATGTAGTGCCCCTCATTCACTTCCATATTATTAAGTGGCAGCAACCTGACAGAATCATGGGATAATTTTGTTGTACTCAGTTGATTCCATTGTCATCGAGACAGAGAGAACGACATCATGGGAAGAAGCAGACCGGGAGGCAGGATGAGGACTTTCCCCAAGTACATGCCAGCTTTATCGACTACTGGGATAAATGTGCAGAGTTTCATATTTAGTTTGTTCCTATAAATTGATTCTTTCTTTCAGAGCAGGATGAGTATGAGCCACGGTATATACTGAAGTATATACTATAGCTTACCCAACCTGTCATAGAGATGCAGAGGATGGTAAGTCAATAAATTAAAATTCATTTATTATTTATCTATTTTCTAGTTCAACTTTAATCCCTTTAGAGGATATTTACACAAATCATCTTGTTCGTATGAGTGATGAAGAGGAGGAGGGGGTCTTTTGCTGGGAATCCGTCCATGCTGTAGCACTGGAGGCAAGGGGATATTTTCAAGCACTTTCCGGGAGCATCTTCACGCATCTGTCCTGGAGAGAGGAGGTTGATTCCTTAGAGGAACATCTTGCTGCTTCTACAGGTGTTGAGGAGCCATGACCATGATGATGTAGATAGAGTCGTGATGCACGTGAGGCCTCACCTATTCCACAAGTAGAGGTCGGCCTTCTAGTTGTCCAGGATCATCCGATTCAGGATGTGTCTTAGGTGGCATGGGATCCATCTTTTCGGATAGGATATCCACAATTCTGTCCATCCTAGGTTCCAGATCCATCACATCCTTGGGGTCTAGATCCATTGAAGCCATGGGTTCTATATCCATAGAAGTGTTGGGGTATATCTCCATCGCATGATTGGTTCCCCACTGCGATGCTGGCAGGTCCTTCTACCACTCTAGTGGGTGAAGGATCCGGAGAGCAGTATGAGATGCAGTTGATGGATTCTCCCACTGACACACAGAAAGAGGATGTGCCAGTTGACATTACAGTTCTTGAGGATCATCTCTCATCATGTCATCAGACTCCACTGCGCACTCGACGCAGATGTCCTATTCAAAGACCACCATGTGGGAAAAAATCTTCTTGCCATAGACATTGAAATTGATTGTACATGTTCAATTACATGATTTATGTCTAATGAAATGAAAATAATATTATTACTATTATATATCCATATATGAAGATCCAGTATTTCAGTTTTCATTTATATTTTAGCCACAATTTATATTTGACAGCTTTCAAAGTCGACTACCTGAAACATAGAAATAATTAGTAAATTTCAATTAAACAACTGTAATAGATTAAAAAATCTACAGTATAAAAAATATATAAATAAAATTAAAAAGATTTCATAGTCACCTAAATATTTGTTGAAAGTAAAGATTTTCATAAAAAAAATAAATGATAATGAAAGGAATGTTAGAAAAGTAACTCAAAAGTGAGAGTGAAAAGAATGAATGTCAGGGAGGATCTAAAGCCACCTACCTGACTTTGAAAGCCTATAAAATAAAAACTATAAGACCCGTATAAAAAAATAAAAAATTCAACTACATTCTATATGTTTAATCAATGTTTAAAATTTCATTTATATCAGTCTTATGGTTTATATTATATATTATATCAAATGAACATACTTGAATCATTTTAAGGTTTCAATTAGGTGGATTCTAAATCTTATAAATTATTTTTTTTCAAAATTATTTTAGAAATTATTTTTATTTTAGCCTACTTGTTATATGTCAAACCAATTTTTAAAATTTAATTCATATCAGTCTTATAGTTTATATTATATAGGCTAGCAAATACATGTACTTGAAACATTTGTAAGTTTCACGTTGGTGGATTATAGAGCTTATAAATTATTTCTCATCAACAGTTTTGCAGAAATTATTTTTATTTTCACCTACTTGTTATATGTTTAAGGAACAATTAAAATTTTATTCATATTTGTCTTATAGTTTATATTATATAGGTTTGCAAAGTCACATACTTGAAAAATTTTTATGTTTCAATTAGGTTGATCATAAATCTTATAAATTAATTTTCATCAAACTTTTTTAAGAAATTATTTTTACTTTCAACTAATTGTTATATGTTTAAGAAAATTTTAAAATTATATTCATATTTTTCTTATTGTTTATATTATATAGTCTAGAAAATTCACATACATGAAACATTTTTACATTTTATGCAGGTGGATCAGAAATCTTATAAATTAAATTTTATCAACCTTTTTTAAGATTTTTTTTATTTTCAACTACTTATTGTATGTTTAATCAACATTTAAAATTTCATTCATATCGGTCTTATATTTTATATTTTATAAATAAGAAAATTTACATGCTTGAATAAAAGATAAATTATGTTGAAACATTAGGTTTTATTTATATATATATATATTTATATATAAGCATGCCAACATAATAATAAAACATTAAAATTTTGAATATATATAAAAAAATTAAAATAGAAAAAAAAATATTGTTTTACGGAAAAGGAGGCATCGATAATGCTTCCTTTAAGGTGTATTTTTTTTAAAAGAAATTAACCAAAGAAATTTTTAATTTTTTTTTCAGAAAGCATATAAAATAACTCTGCGGACACTAGATGTTGCAGTGGGTCTCCTCTCCTGACCCTCTTCTCTGTACGAAGCTTGTTGTCATCAAACTTTGATGACTCCAATGGATCCCTAATACCACTGCAAAGGGTTCTGTCAGACCGAATCACCCCAAAAGAGGCTCAGGAGAGTCTTCCAAACCCAAAATTGTTTGGGACGAGACTTCATTACCAATAATAGCACTGCACAGTCTTTCCATGGTCTCAAATTGGCCAACACTGGTTCAGCCCGAGTTGTACATGTCGTGCATTGTGTTTCGGGACCCAGGTTAATTTAAATTAAATTAATTAATTAATTTAATTTTAGAATTAAATTAGATTAATTAAAATATTAATTTCAATTTGAAAATAAAAATAATAATTTTAATATATGGAAAAAATTTAATTTAATTTTGACAATAAATAAATGAATAAAAAAATTTAGTTTTTTTATTAAATATAAATTAATTAATGTACCGAATTTGAATTAAAAAATTTATTTTAATTTTTCAATTCATTTCATTTAATTAAAATCCCTTGTACTTTAATTTGTTTGAATTTATTTTTTATCACGCTTTAATTTTACCCACTCACTAGTCTTGATCATCTACATATGTATGGCTGCATTTAATTATATAAATAATTATTTTAACTATGTGGGATGTTTTTAAATACATAAATAATTAAGATAATTTTTTTATTGTCATTTCATTTAAATTAATATGTAATGGGGTTTCATGTCCATTTTATCTAATATACATTGCACCCCTAGTCACTCTCTCATATATGTGACTGTATTTTACATTTTTTAACGAAGATGCAAGATGAGAACCCCGCCAAGATGAGGTGGTACTCTAGACATTATGTGGACCCTGCAAAGATGAGGAGGTACTCTAGACAAAAATCATACACATAGGACGAGGGTGAGCTGTATCACGAGTTAAGTGATAACTCATGTATGCTAACCCCTAGGTTGTTTTAGATGCTCAAGATCATTCGAGTAGTAGTTTAACTTTAAGAATTTATTTTTTATTTTATTCAATTTATAAAAGTGGGAAAATACATAAACAAATTCATAAAGATGCGGTGAATGTTTTTCTATTAATGTTCAATTGTGAGTATGACAATAAAAATGGATAATATTAATAGAAATGGATTACATTCGTTGATAGAAAAACACAAAATGATCATTGAAATATTATGTCATTATCCACCTTCCAACATTCAACTTTGGACCAATCCAGGTGTTTGAGGTGCTTTTCATACAATGTTGAGGGTGCCTCTTACAACTAGGGAGTTCTTATTATAGTGGTGGGTTGACATAACTAAAGTGGCAGTGATGATTATCCAAATCTAACTTGATATAATTTTAGAGGAAATCATGGAGTAAACAATGTTATGATTTTAGTAGTTGGTACTTCACTCAACATATCAAGGATCTTCGAGTAAGTGCGGTTGGCCAGCCAAAATCCTATCTTGAACTCTTCGAGTAGTGGTGTCACCTTACCTTATATACTATGCGAGGAGGCTCAAGGATCCTCTCCACTATAATACTCAAGAGATAGAGTATTCTGATTCAAGTACAAAGGGTTCCTAGAATTTTTTAAAATAGTGGGATACATTTAAAGATTTAATCAATTAATCAATAATGTCTAATTCATTAATCACGAAAAATGTACAAGCTACTAGAGTTTTTATTTTTTTTAGACAATGGAAAGTAATAAAAAAAATATTCTATGATAACAATTCGACAAATTTAATTTTATGTCAAGAATGAATTTCCAAGTGTATTATATGAGATTTCATATAATAGTACTATATTGAAAATTCAAGGTGCTAGTGTCCCTATACATGCCAACTCACCTCAGGAAGTGAGGGTGTTAAAATTATTACAAGAGTCACATGTATATAGAATATTATGGTTATTCCATGATGATGTAATAAATGTCTGATGTTAGTTGGAGTCACTACATCAGGACATGGATGATATAACATTTTGTATAATCTCTTTGAAGTTTATGAGGAGAAAGTGAAGAAATATATGAATTTGATAATTACATTTATTATAGGGTAAATATGAAAGATGGATTAAAATCATTCATGACATCCCATTCATTCACTAATTTATCCCAGTCTCATTTTAGGCTATTAAAACAATCAGGAAGGAGTGAATGCTTCATTACCCTTTGGGTAAGGTTCTCTAAGAAATAAGAATATTAAATAAAGGTAAATATTTAGTTCTTGTCAGGATGAATTTGAAAGCAAAGGAAAAAATGTCAATGGAAAGTGCAACAAAAAAGGAACAATTACAATGTATTATAATAAATAGAGATTTTTTTCCAAACAATAGGTTATTTTCATTGAAAACCCATAAATAATTCTATGGATGTTTAATTGTGATGATCTAAATTAAACAAGAATGTGCCCGCTTTATATTCAGATACATGCATTGAAATAAAACACAATGTTTCAGTAATATTATTGGGTATTGAATACAATATTTCATTCACATATGTGTATTAAAACACTGTAACCAATAATGTAATAGAAACATTACCAGAAGTATGGTGTATTCTCTAAGTACTCATAATGGGTGATTTTTAAGCCAATGATGAGAAACACATAACTTCTAATTTCAAATTGATTGATTCTAGTTGATATTTTTTTGAGTATAACCAAAACATTTATCGCATTATTCCTTTTGACACAAGGAGACATTATTCCATGTTAAGGAAAAAATGTTTTTTTGTCTTATACTCAATGAATATCTCAATAGTAATTGAATCATTGTCAATATGTTATGACTATAAAATGTAATAATTATATACCCAGATATGGAAAGATAATTCTTTTTCAAGTAAAACTAAATGTATACATCATGTATATGCCGAGTATGATATTTAGACAAGGAAGAGTTAAATAAATTTAGTATTATTAGAGAATATAGTTTGGACAAAGAAACCATTATAAATTAAGGTATGCCACAAGGATTTCAGAATTACTTCAACAAGTGAGCGTTAACTATTCCATGGGTAATCTAGTGGTAAATATACTTCATATGGTTACTTTATGTAATTATGTAATGTTATTGTGAAGTATATACATTTTTAGAAGATATGAGTTACTTCAGCTCGGTATGCTGATGACTATGTTGACCAAGCATTCATCGTTCAATATAATGTAGCGTGAAGTAATTCCTAAATGCACATTACCTTTTCTATATCACATAATTGATGTTAATGAGGATGATCTATGATGAAGTCTTACACATTAACATTGATCAACAGAATGTAGCATGGAAAAAATATTAAAATCACATTTTATACATCATAGTTATCTTGTAAGAAGTATAAATGTTGTAACTTTCAGAAACTCCAATTATATTTCGAGATTTTATTTGAAAATAAATATGATATCCCATAAAAATATATCAAATATAATGAAAAAAGTGATATCATATGAGTCATCGTATGATATAAATCCAGTATTTCATATCTTTATGTGTTTATATTAAAATACTTTGTTAGGATATAAACAAACTTGCATCAAACTAAACACATTGTTCATCTATGTAATTATCATAATGGATACATAGGATAATACACAAATATACAAGATAGAAAATTGGTAGTCAAGTGATTGACTATATTTCTATAAAAGGGTGCACATATCTATTAGAGACAGTGGAAGTAACATTGAATTCTGTATAGTCAATGCCCGAGATACACAAGTAATTGGCATAAGAAATAGTTCCACAACTGCATGTGGAACTGGAATGTTCTAGAGACACATACTACATATGATGTCAAAACCATAGTGATGTTTTTAAAATCATTGCGTTCGATGATAAATTATTCATTATGAATAATATTTCCTTTATATAAGAAATATATGGTAATCAGCTAATATTTACCAGGTTAAAAAAAATTCAAAAATGGATTCCATGTATGAAAATGAAAAGGGATTATAAATTGAAGGGGGTATTGAAGATAGTTGATAGATGTATGGTATAAGTGATGTAACAATAATTCTCAATTAGTAATACCAATTAAATATTCCTAAATCCCTTAGAATTTTACTTGCAATATAATCTTTCTATGATCATTGAATTAGCAGTTGGATGTGAAGTTGAACATTCATGGAAAGTGCCTATATGATGCAACCAAAAAAGGGACGGTGACATCATAGAATTCCAATAAGGTTGAATGTTACTAAAATAAAACTTAGTATTTTTGTATAAATAATATCATAGGAATTTAATTTTGAGTTATTATTTTTCCATGTGATTACCATAGTTTAGTGTGATAACTATTTTTTTCCAAGTGACATATGGTAGGAATCCTATGGAAAACAAATATTTCCCTTATAGTTAGTTAAGACCAAGTTGAATGTTATTATCTAGTTATTTACTTAAAGTATAAACTTATGTTATTCAGAAATCTATCTCATAAGATATATCTAATTGTTTCGTAGACGTAGTCAATCATACATATATTGAAATCATATTGAAAAATACAAACAAGAACTATTCCGGATAAGAATTGTTTCTAGTGTCACATGGCATAAATCCCTCCAAGTAGACATGTAGTGGAATCAGGAGATAAAAATCAGTGAGTTGAGTTCCCTATGCTTCAGCGATGGATTAATCATGTATTCCATTACATGCACAATAAATGATATTTCCAATATACTTTTTATAGTAGGAAAATATCAGTTATATCCAGGAGAACTATAAGATATGCAATCAAAACTATATAATTGTACTTGGATAAGTACAAAGGATAAGTAAATGATATATCGAGAAGAGAGGATACTAGTTTGAGGGGACACCAACTAGTCTTATTTTTATTGATATGATCTAGTACCACAGTTACAATAAGGTCTTGAGTGAGACAATCTCATAGAAGCTAGTGGTATCCATTCGTAAAAATATCGAGTATGTTGTAGCTTCTATGGAATCTCGGAAGATGTTATCAAATGAAAAAATTTATTCCAGTTCTTGGAATCACACCTACCAAGTAATGTTTTATCATTATGATAATTCTTTTATAGTTATTATCCACAATGTCAATTTATGACAGTGGAAAAAAGGAGATATACTCGGGGTTCCCATCTCTTGAGAAGCATTACTAAAAGAGATGAGGTTTCATATAGTATGATTAAAACATAGTGGAAATGTGACAGACTGAGACGATAAAGTTGTTACTCAGCACAAACATGATAATTATCTTGAAGCAACCAACAATCTACAACCAGACCTATGAGGAAGATATATTGTGAATTAGTTATGTCACCTCAAAAAAATATTTGAATCTCATCCAAAAACATCATCGAACAACCCAATGTAGTGGTCTGGAAATTTTTTCAAATATGTCAAGGTAATATTCCAGGTTTGGTCCTGATAATAGATAACTACCATCCATGATCACTCAATTATAATGGTCAATGAGAAAATATGATCCCATTTTTCACCAACATGACTTCTGAGCATCCACCATCTCAGCTTTAGTAAACATCCAAGTGGATATTAAAAATGTTATAGAAACAAAAAGGTTTTGAAAAAGTGACCTGACTACACCAGAGATAGCATCTTAAACAAGAAGTAGTATCTCAACCTTTTAATGAGTAGCTAGCTTTGGGTATGAGCCACAAGAACTCAGACTGAGAACATTCTTCTATACTGATACTAACTTGAATGGACTCAAAACCCATTTTAACATATTTTTAATAAATTAAGGTTCTCCTCCAATCTATATCATCTTGATCTAGTAGCAACGAGACAATGAAAATAGACTCTGGTGAACCTAATCTTTCATCCCTTACCATCAGTGATACACCCCCGAGTAGCTTTAATCCATCCTCTTCAAACCAGTGGCATGCCTCCAAACAAAAATCAAATGATGCAGTGAAACAGATTTCAGCTATTCAACCTCTATTGAGATACAAAAAGTAAACAAACCTCCATGAGACCATTATTTAGATCTAATGTGGCAAATAATACAACTTCCGTTATGAGCAGTTGGGAAGGGAACTAAATTATCTTTTTAGTGTTGAATTTCCCAACTCAACCAACTAACTATTGGTTAAGTGGGGCTCTTCAATATCCAGTCCTTCAAATTCATAGACAAATCCAACATACAAGTATTTTCCATTAAATAAAAATATAATTAAATGTTATATTAAAAATTTATTTTCATCACAAAAATCCAATAATTAAACAAGATTTATTTTGTTCATAAAAAAATATTATTAAATGAGAAAATATAGAAATGATTGATATTTGAAATGTGCATAGATAGAATATATTTAAGTAATAACATGACAAAAATTAAGAAATTTCACCTTTCATCACTCCCCACAAATGAATATTGAAATCATGATAAATTAAATGAATTATACTAACAATAATGTTATTCTACCTAGTTAAAAACACAAAAATCAGAAATTAAAGAAAGGAAATACACAACCATCATTAAACATATAATTCTTCCTATAAGAGTTAACCATGCTAATAATTTCGTTTCACAAAATTTTTCAAACTTTAGATCTCACGTAAGTCACCTCATGTCCAATCTCACTTAGAAATTTTCCTTATTCACTCATGAAAGTAGAGTTTCTATCATTACAAGAGTTCATGTGATCTACTATATGTTTTAAAAGATCCCAAGTTCTCTTTTGAAAAAAATGGATGTGATACTTAATAGATCTTCCAACACATTATTCTAATGTTGGGGGATAGTATGATTTTTTGTTTAAAACCATGAGGTAGAAGAGGAGATTTCAATCTCTAATGTATATTAAAATCTACAATTCTGCAAGTGTAAAAAATGAATGCAGCTAACTCATCCCCTCACATCCATTATCACTACCAACTCCCATTTTTCCCATGGATTATTTTGTGGTTCATAGCCAAAAAGTATAAAACATTAAATAAAAAATAATTTTTTCTCAATTTCCTCCTTTTTTATAAACATTATTTATTTAGTGTTGTTTATTATTTAATCAAGGTCACATGTAAGATCTAGTTTATTTCTGAGTATATTTTTATTTATGTTTTTAGGTTCAACTCTTGATTTAGACCTTGGAAAATGCCACTTTGGTCTTTTTTTAGGAAGAGCTATAGAAAATGGAGGAGGGTCTATGTAGAGAATAATTTATACTGCAAATAGGGTATTTAGGGCACACATATTATTTTTATTCAAGAAATTATCCTCAATAGATACTGTATGTCGGGAAGAAAAATTTATTCCATCAATTGGCATGTTATAGAATAAATAGTGAATTTATCCCATAAGTTGTTCATGAAGACCACATAAGAGAGGAAATTACTTCGTAAAACCCATATTTGTGATGTAAATACTGTGGTAAAGGGTGGTTTTACCCTTTTCTAGTTAAATACTTATAACCTCCTTCTAAATTTTATTCTCCAACAATTTTCTTCCACACAACTGCCTCTCCATTTGAGAGTTTTCTTCTCTTATCAACATAGGCATTAATGGATGTCTTTTATCCGAGATCAGATCTAAGAATAATTTTTCACATCGGATCCCTCTTAGTATGCCTTATAATCCATTTCATTTAATTATCTATTTGTATCCCCACCTTGAATGCTATTTACATATGAGATGATATGCCTTATTTTAAATATGTTTGTTTATTTTTCTTGATATCTCATATTCTTCCATGAATTAGATTCAGACATTGGACGTGGAGTTTACTGCCAATATAAGGTGATTGGTCTCGTAGGTTTTCCTATATGTTTGGGTATTTATATTATTTCATCATTTTAACACACTCCGGATCTTCTGAGAATTTCTCTTAAAATTGATTAACCCTTTCATTAATTGTTTAAACCTTGATATGGACATGCTATGACACGCCAATACCTGGTTTTGAGGTTTAAGACCTCAACACAAACCACCCTTTTGGTGGGATTGATTATATGACTTAATGAATTCTGTATCCCATATGACCAAAACACCATTAAATTGTATTTGGCTTGATGTTATCTAGTGAGATGTTATATAGTGAGTTAATGAAATGACGTAGGGGCATAGATTATACACCTTGGACCCATCTTATTAATTATATGTTATATGGATTAAATAATGAAATGAATTAAATAATATAAAGAGTGATATTCATAGCATTCAATAAGATTTTACATGGATATGATTACATAGTTCTTACCTTACACAATGGACCTAATGTTATTTATTTTTATTTGAAATATTTGGAGAGGACGCTCCATATTGTTCACGTGGAATGTATAGACAAGATGGTAATTTTTGTTAATTGTAATCAATGAATATCACATTCCTTATTGATTATTTTGAATTACTGGGATTGATGTTCCCTATTTTTTATTTATAAATAATGGACATGACGTTCCATTAAATTGAATTGTAATTAATACATATGATGTTTCATGTTGCCTATTTGTAAACAAGGGACATGTAGTATCCTATTGATTGTGGCAAATTATTAGACACTAAAACCATTATTTTTTGTGAATTAATAAATTCTCAGAGACATTCCAGATTAGTTCTAAGTAGGTTTCATTAGACAAGTATCCTATGGGGAACTCGAGTGGACACAAGTTTTATTTAGTTCATTAACTCCTTTAGTAATTTATTAACTACACACTTCCTCATTTTATATTCAAAGACTGGATTGTGATAGACAATGTTGGTGGTGTCCTACTGACTTTTAATCACACCCAGTTTGGACATCCATTTGATACCCATATAGACTTCATAGATACAAGTAGGGATAAAGCGAAGAAACTTACCATGGATTCCTGATTTTCTGTAACATGAGTCGATATTAGAATAGAGGACCGAGCTAGTGCTCGTGAAACAATTAGAGATAAATTTTATACTTTTCCCTATTTTTATTGCATGTTTTTATATGCATTCAACTCTGTTTCCCCTTTAATCCCCATTTTTATATAGTATCAATAGATAACCACAATTTGTATATGTTGTTGGACATAGTTATGCTTATAGTTTATGATTGTATATTTATTATATCTGAATGATTTACATTGGGTTGTTCACCATTTATTATTTTATAGTATTTATTGCTTTTTTGTACCATTGTGCTGCTACTATGATAAAAGAGGGTATATTCTCTCCACCGATCCATTACAGACCATCACTGCTAGTCGGCATCCTCGATCATACCAGGATACAAACATGTGGATATGTGGCCTATAAGTTAGGTCAATAATCAGTGGATCCAATCTCGAGACATCGCAAAGAGGTATCATAAGCCTCATTTCATTGTCTTACTATTTGGGGTTGAGAGAACAAAGACTATGGAAATATGGAATTTGGTAATGAGCTTATGCATGGGAGTAGCTAATTGACATATCAGGGAGAGACAAATCACTAGGGATGGGACTTTCTATTCTAGATTATGCATATTATATCCATATTGATTCACTAATAGGTGACATAAATTCTTTGTGAATTTATTATTATTATTATTATGAATTCATGTTTTACCCTTGCCCACTATGACAAGTATGTGTTGTCTCTTGCATCATTATAGTCATCAAATGATTTATATGTCATGCATATGTCATGTCATGTTTTATTTCATTTGATCATTTGATGATATATATTGTGGGTACCCTGACTTTGATATTTTTAATTGGAAAACATTTCATAGAGTGAGAGGATAAATAATTGGTTATTAAATTTTCTACATCAACCTAAATATTTTTTTCTTGTATATCATGATGGTGGCACCTTAACTAACCAGTTAGGAAAAGTTTGACCCATATATATTGATATATATGGAATGATACAATAGTTGTTTGTGGTTAAGTGGATGTAAATTATAATTTATAAAGAGAGTACTTCTATAAATTGAGAGTGGTTATCCAAATAATCTTACAATATTTTATGGACCTGTTACATTATGAGACTGGAGGTAAAGGTCAGCTTATAGTTACATGAAAATTAAATTGTAACTTATAAAGAACATGTCTTTATAATTCAAGAATGGTAAATCATCTAAATAAACCATGATATATATTAATATGAAAAGACTGGTACATAAAAGTTAAAATAAATGGTTATCATCAAATGGAAATTCCAATTTTAAATTAAATGGTGTTTTACTCTATAAATTCTAATTATAACTCCATATATCAAGACCCCCTAATGTGATATTTAATATTTGACCCAAAACAAACCATAGTAGTGGGATGTTGTGAGTGAATATTAGGTGAGAAGGCCCTATACTTGTTATATCACTTTTTATCTATGATCTACTATGTGATTGAATCCTTTTTTGAGGTTTTCATTCAAAATTGTATACATATGCCTCCATGATAACCTCAGGTTGAACAAAAAGAAGGTGGTGATAGCCCTACTCTGGAGGTGGTGGGCACTAAGCCATAAGTATTACCTTTTGTAGTTCCAATTTTAGTAAACCCTATTATAAATTATTTGGGAACTGATTATCATTTTATAGAGGTCTTTTTATATTTAGTATAGTCTATATTGGGAGCTCCACAACCTACCCCTTCTATGGAATAGTTAATATCGGAGTTCTAGTAGAATCACACTCCTATTTTGGGGGGAATACAGTCCCCAGGATGTTGAGTCATTGATGGAGGCCATGTTATATATATTAGATCAATTTGAGATGCCTCCTAAAAGGAGAGTTATCCTCTCTAAATACATGCTTTATGGATCATCCAAGAGTTAGTGGAATGTTATCACAAAAGAATATATACACTGGGATATGGTCTTAAGAGATTTCTAGACTACTTTATATAATGAATTTTATCATGATACATTGAGAGCTAATCAAACTAGGGAGTTATTTCACCTACAGTAGGTCACAATGCCTTTTACATACTATTAATCTCACCATACTATGATCTAGTGCTTCACAATAATTATTTTAGGTGGTGAGCTATCTAGGGACAAGTGATTTGAGGATGGGATAAGGTATTACATATAATTTTAGGTGAATGTATTCAAGTTGAATATTGTATCTGGTATAAAAAACATGGCCCTAGTCACGAAGCATAATTTAAGGTAGGTTGAAGGTGTGGTCCAGGGTAGTTCAGCTCCCAGACCAGATAATTATTTGACCAGCGGTAGGGAGAATCGCCTAGAGGGTTCTTTCTAGGGAATTGGTGGTCAGAGTATTTACACTTGTACCCAAGTATTATGTCATCATTGTGGGAAACCCAGTCAAATGAATCCTTAGTGTAGTAGAGACCCCATTGAGTGTCAAGTTTATTGTAGGATGAGACATGTTTATTAGTATTGTAGGACCTCTCCATATATACCTAATAGGAGATGATCCAGACCAGCTTTTCCTTTAGGAGAAGGATCAGTATGTCCTCACCATGTGAGAAACTAGAGTACTACTAACCATTCAATCCAAGGAGGTGGTCATGACTTAGGGAGCTTGACCTTGGATATATAGAACCAGTAGCGCATCCCTACCCAGGGTAGTATGGTTGTATCTTAGTGCCACCGATCTGGATTGATATTTTCAGTACAACTTACACCATATGATAAATGTATTGAGTAGTCTATAGTTAGAGGGATGGATTTAGTAACCTCTACCTAAGTATCTTCCTTATTTTATATATACTCTTTACATTCCTTCATATCTATGTCAATTATTAAAAGTATTAGCCTTGATTTCATGTATTTATACTGAGTAATGATTCTCGATACTCATTTGGGAATTTCATCAGAGAGTTTATGTTAATGAAATGAATTCCCCTTTAGGAGAGATGGCTATAGTCTCATATGTAACCATTTCATCCTTGAGATGACAGAGTTTGATATCATTCTTAGAATGGACTGGATAGTACCTTATCACACACATGTTTATTTTTATCATCATAGGGTGTCATTTTCATCACCAGAGGTTGATATCTCTATTTATAAAGGCTTATGGGATTTCTTGGAGAGTCGAGCTACACCGAAGATTCATGTGTTGGGTGGAGTGTCAACCCATATTGATAGCTTTATTCTAAATGATCTAGAACATGTTAGATAGATTTTTATCATATTGTGATCCATTTTAGTGAAAGTTTCCCCACATATTTGTTTTTCGGTAAAACCTTTTGAGAGGCATATAGAGTTTACTATTTATCTAGTTCTAGGAGAAGTATCAGTACCTATTCCTCCTTATAGGATAGATCCTACTGAGGTTCAAGTACTCAAGATATAGTTAGATGACCTAGAGGCTAAGGGGTTTACATGACATAGTACTTCACCCAAGGGTTCACCTATGATTTTTTTCCTAGAGGGTGGATGATACCCTTATACTATGTGTGGATTTCTAGAAATTGAATCATCTTGTAGTGAATAATCTGTACCCTTTACCTCATATATACAACCTATTTGACCAGCCCCATTGAGTTAAGGTCTTCTGGGAGATTGATTTGGGGTTGGGCTATCATCATGTACGTGTTAGACCCTTAAATGCAACACATACAACATTACATATTAGATATGTTTTGTACAATTATTTGGTCATGTTTTTCAGTATCACTAATATATCCTTCATTTTTATGGCTCTCATGAAATGGGTTCTCTAATCATACCTAAAATCTATTTTTTTTTGTTTCTGTAGACAATATATTTTTTATCCTTATACTGGACATGATCATGAAAAACATATTGACATTGTATCGAGTATACTAAGAGATAATAGGTTGTATTAAATTTTCATAAAATGATATTTCTAAATCAATAAAGTTAATTTCATGGGTTTCATTATCTCATAGGCCAGAGTGTCTATGGAAACAGAGTAGGTGAGAACTGTGGTCTCCTAGGAACAAAACAAGAACATATTCAACCTATGAAGATTCATGGGGATAGATAGATATTATAATCACATTATTTAGGACTTTTCACACCAAGAATATAGCATCCTGCCTTTTTATCACGTAAACTTTCATTACATTATACAAAACTGAGGATCTTTAAGGTTTAGTATCTTGAAAACCAAGAACTTAATACATGAAACAAAAAAAAACATTCTTCTTAAACACTTGAAAGGCTTCTACTTATGTTCATCCTAGGTTCATTACTGCATCTCATAACCAGGGGACATACATCAGATGAAAGGGTGAGCAGAAGGCCCAGTAAGGGAAACAAAAGAAACATTTTACATGTGAACTTGAGATACTTCAATAGGGTCATGAAAAGAACTTTAAGGCATGAGAAAGAAATCATGAGATATATCATAATAAAAATAAAATTTTTCATAACATGAATATGTGGCTACAACATTAAATATTGACAATCATTTTGTTTCACTAAGGTCCATCCCCAAGGTGTCATTAAAAATTACCAAGTTTATTCACCAAGGTATCAGTCTAAAAGGTCATCTCTAGAGATTAAGTCTTTACCCAATGCATTGGAGCGATATCTGGGCGCACCCTTGATATGTATTTATTATCATGTGATCCACATATATCATCATAAATCATTTCATAAACAACCCATATTTCAAAAAAGAAATGGGTTTCATTTCATAATCATAATGTTTTAAAAACTGCTTTAAAGACATGATCTTTATGCCACTTTAATCCCACGGAAAGGGAAATCAAGTTTAATGTATGTAAATCCACGAATTAAAAATAGAAAATTTTGATATATATTTGAATAACCCAAGTAGAAATAATAGCTTTGAGTATTCACTTAATAACATAAAATAATTTTTAGAAAGGAGAGAGGCATTTTGAGACGAAAATTCTACAGCATAACGACTACATTTCGGGGTTTTAGAAAACATTGAAAAGAGAGGGGACATGAGTCAAACATTCATAAATGACCCATAAAATAGTATAGGGACAGAATATGAAGGATAAATGAACATGTTAATGAAATTTGAAACATGTACCATATGAAATGAAGAACATGAAATGAAGACAAAAATAAGATTTCTCTTATGAAAATTCGGCAGCCTAACGACGTCACTTAAACATCAAAAAATGAATTGACGAGATCAAATAGGGTATCTCATCATATGAACATAAAATATCAGTATGATAGATTTAGAGATCATACCCCAAAAAAATAAAAAGGAACTTGAAATACCTGACATGAAAGTAGAACTTTGAAAAATGAGAAAGGTGAATGAATCCCTTAAAAATTCGACAGCCTAACGGTGCCACTTAAAACTTCAAAATACTGAATTGAAGAGATCAAATAGGGTCTTTCATCATATAATCATAAAAGATAAGTATGATAGAGTTAGAGATCATACCACAAAAAATAAAAAAGAACTTGAAAGACTTGTCAAAAAAATAGAACTTGAAAATGAGAAGGGTGAAAGAATCCTTTACAAAAATTCGGCAACCAAACGACGCCACTTAAACATTCATAAAATAGAATGATGAGAGTAAGAGAGCATATCTCATCAAATGAAATTAAAAAGGGAGGTAGGATGAATATAAAATAACATCCCCAACATAAGAACATGGAGCTTAGAAGAAATGACATAAACAAGAGTACTTGAAAAGAAAGAGAGAGGTAGGATCCCTTACCTTAAAACGTAACTCTTAAAACTCAAAGGTTTGGACCTTGAGGGCTTGGGGGCACCTTGGGAGGACTCTTTGGGAGTTAATGAGACCATAGATTCGTTGGGGAAGAGTTGGGAGTCGAATGGATGAGAGGATGGCTTGGTATTTATAGGGAAAGTGACGGGACAAGGCATTAATGGCCAAGGGACACCTCATTAGAGGTTTTGGCAAAACCATGGGCTTGACCATGGTATTTTCCCATGGTATTGGCCACTTGGGAATCCTCATACCTTATCTTACTATTCATAATTAGACCATATAAATTACATACTTAATACATCATTTAATGATGTCATTAAACACCCGTAACTTAAAAACTGTATTTTCACATTTCATCGAAAATTCAACTTTCTCAGAAAAATCCCAAAATTTCACCTTAACCAAATATCGATGATCTGATTTCAAAAATGAACTCCATTTTATGAAAATAATTTTCTAAATATTTTTAATTTAATTTTTAAATAAATACACTATTCACCGAAAATTCATTTTTTTCAGAAAAATCCACAAAAATTACCTTAACATTATATTGGTGCTCTGAGTTCAAAAATGAAATCCATTTTATAAAAATAATTTTCTAAATATTTTTAATTAAATTTTTAATTAAAAAAAACTATTCATATGAAAAAACTAATACTTGTCTAATAATTTATGAAACAGTTATTTAACCATTTTATTGAATCACATTACTTAATCAAGGTGCCTAGATTATATTAATGCTTTATTTAAGTGAGATTACAAATCCATTTGGTCACATTACTAATCCTAAGCATAAATTCACTATTCATAATTTACTATTCATCAAAAATAAAGTTGATCTTATTAGACTCTAAATTTCGTACTGAACATAATTGTAGAAGACCATTTTTTGAAAATCATTGCACATTTTTAATTATTTGAGGTTTACATAAACATTTTATTTAAAATATAATTTCTCTAAAATTCACCAAAAATATGCATACTATATTTATTCGGACATTTGAAAATTCATAAACTTCATCATAAGAAGAAATGAAAATTTTTATTTAAAACAAAGGATTACACAAGGCCGTTACGGTCTCCTTACATAGCCCCTTATCACACCAGCATAGGACATAAGTGTAAGGTGTGCTAAGGTGAGAGAATCCGAGGGAGGCTCGACCAACATCGCACGAGTAGTAATTTCTATCAGTTTGAACTTCTCGCGAAGGCGATTCCGTTCTAGCTTCACACGGTGAAGTTCAGATTGGGTTTGGTCTAGAGCAAAGCCCATTGGTGCTACCTCCTTCCAATGTTCTGTTAGATGGGATTCGATCGGTCCAATACTACTGGGTGAGGCCATCGAATCTTCTTTCTATATTAATCAACAAAGTTCACTTGTATTTAGAGACAAAAGTCGCAACATTCAGTTTTCAACGGTCATACTAACTAACAGTCATATAATAGTCAAAACCCAACAGTCTCATTTTAATTATACTCATGTTAAATGAAACAGTTTTGTTGAGTATGAAAAATAAAATAACACAAAAAAAATTAGGAAACAATATTTATTCAAAATTTCATGTCGTTACAATCTTCCCCCCTTAAGAAATTGTGTCGTCACAATTTTTTAAATTTGGGATTTGAAATTTCATTGAAAGTCCCACATCGGAAAAAGAGTCAGTAACACTATTACTTTAAAAGATAGAAAAGGAAGTAAAAAGGTCACCCGAGTTAACCCATACTAGGATTCCCTGTTGGAAAACATGGATATGGAAGAAAAAAAAGGGTCAAGTTCTGAGGGAGAGTGATAGAAAACATTATTAGGAGAAAGTTAACAATAATAAAATCACAAACTGATGATGTGTGTAAATGGTCTTTGATTACCTAGTAGGAAACTTTAACAGACAACGTTTTTGTTTTATGTTCCTTTTCATAGTTTTGAGGAATTCATTTACTATATAGAATAAAAACACAAGGAAATATACCTACCTTCAAGTAGAGTTTCATCCTTTAAAAAGTTTCTACCAAAACTAATATTTTCTCCAAACGATGAGCATTAAAAACTACTTGGTCTCATCAAAGCACAAGAATCATCTTATAGAGAATCACATAATGCACCAAAGATTAACTATATATTTATTCCATCTTTAAACATTATCCGAAAAACAGAAAGGGTAAGATAACACAACTCTTCCAAAATAAAGAACCCCAGAGGAAGGGAGACTACTTTAAATTTGAAAAGTTCCACGGTACTACCCAAAGTTCATCATATACCATTCCATAAATAACTGTCCTTAAAAATCCTTAAAATAAACCAAACTAAGATTGAAACCCAAACACAAGAAGGATTTGATAACATAGTCTTCCAAGGTAAACTTTATCATTCATCTCCAAACAACATTAACCACTCCTAACATCTTATAACAAAAGTAACTAACCTAAACATATTTACCCCAAGATAGGTTAATAATTTACATAAGTAACCTAAATTACTATAAGTCCGCCTTAAATTCATCGATTCTTCAAAATATAAGTCAACCATTACTCCTCAAAGAAAATACCATATTAATCTATTTACCTTGATCAAATAGGGTTCCCAAAATAGTTAACATCTTCCAAAATAATAATCATCTTTTAATCCCCTAATCACCTTTTTTTAGAAGAACAGCTTTACTACATCAACATGTGGTACATAACAATAGATGTTTTCCATAATGATATAAAATCATATTAGGTAGTGACTCATTGATCTTAGAAAACATAAAAGACATGCTCATTGAGAACGAACTAAAATACAACATGACATAGACAATTATTGCGAAGAAGTTACATGTACTTCAGTCATCATGATCCATATCAGCATAGCACTTTCATTGTTCCCTTGTCCTCGAAGATTGTTGATGCTCATCATGCTTCTCACCCATTCTAAGAGAGCATTTCCTTGGATAATGTCTAACTTCTCCACATTTACGACATCGAAAAGTATAAGGCAGATTAGATCGAACCTTATCTCCATTCATCACATTATCCATTTTAAAGCAATTGGCTACTTTATGAACTATCTTCCCACACTTAAAAAATCTCCCGGTTCCTTTGTGACATTCTCCTTGGTGCCCCTTTACATAGTTTTTGCACAAAGGAAATTGGGTCTTCTTTCCCTTATCAACTTTATCATATGAACATCCTTGAGACTTTGTCTTCTTCTTCTTTGATGAATTTGGGCATTCAACTAGGTACTAATTATTAATTGTGATTTTTGATAGCTGGTTTGGCATAATCACAATATGTTCAACTTGATCTTTCGTCATCTCTGTCACATCAATATGGGAATCATCACATTTCCTATCACATTGGTTGTTGGGACATGTTCTTCCATTTCCCACCATTAACTAAGAAAAGAAAGTATAATTAGGGGCTTGAATACTTATCCAATAATCATTAAAAGGAAACATTAAGCATAGAAGGATAAACTTGTATAAGGAAAGTATACCCTAACTTTTGATCCCCTAGGTTCCAATCTAGGTTATCCATGATCATATATTCTTATGTGAATCTTTATATTATTTTATCTTTGTTCCTTTAATAATGGTTCATACTAAGCTTATGAATTTACCAAAGCATATCCCCTGGGAGTGTCGTAACCAAGAGTGTAGCAAGGCCCATTGTCATATACCAGTTCCCGTTCGAGTCTAGCTCAAAGCGGTGTTTTCGGGTTTTACCCCTATGCACATCTGTGCCAGAGCCACCTCTACCTGCTCGTATCCAGACAGGGATGTATTTGCTCGGTAACCCCTTACTCAATACTCATCAAAATACCAGGATGATTTCCTATATTTAAACTTTTCTATAGGGTTCTTCTTAAAGTTTTCATATCCTAATTTCCACAAATAACTAAACCATCCTTTGATACCAACTATAGCATCCCGCCTTTTTATCACATAAACTTTCATTATATTATGCAAAACTGAGGATCTTTAAGGTTTAGTGTCTTGGAAACCAGGAACTTAATACATGAAACAAAAAAAAATTCTTCTTAAACACTTGAAAAACTTCTAATTATGTTAATCCTAGGTTCATTACTGAATCTCATAACCTAAGGGACATACATCAGAATAAAGGGTGAGCAGAAGGCCCAGTAAGGGAAATAAGAGAAACATTTTACATGTGAAATTGAGATACTTCAATAAGGTCATGAAAATAACTTTAAGGCATGATAAAGAAATCATGAGATATATCATAATAAAAATAACATTTTTCATAACATGAAGATGTGGCTACAACATTTAATATTGACAATCATTTCATTTCACCATGGTCCATCCCCAAGGTGTCATTAAAAATTACCAAGGTTATTCACCAAGTTATCAGTCTAAAAGGTCATCTCTAGAGATTAAGTCTTTAGCCAATGCATTGGAGCGCTATCTGAGCGCACCCTTGACATGTCTTTATTATCATGTGAGCCAAATATATCATCATAAATCAGTTCATAAACAACCCATATATCATAAAATAAATGGGTTTCATTTCATAATCATAATGTTTTAAAAACTGCTTTAAAGACATGATCATTATGTCAGTTTAAACCCACGAAAAGGGAAAGCGGGTTTCATGTATGTAAATTCCAGAATTTAAAATATAAAATTTTGATATATATGTGAATACTCCTTTATAAATAAGAGCTTTGAGTATTCAATTAATAACATAAAATAATTTTGAGAAAAGAGAGGCATTTTGAGACGAAAAGTCTACAGCATAACGACTACGTTTCGGGGATTTAGAAAACATTGAAAAGAGAGGGGACATGGGTCAAACATTCATAAATGACCCATAAAATAGTATAGGGAAAGAATATGAAGGATAAATGAACATGGTAATGAAATTTTAAAGATGAACCATATGAAATGAAGAACATGAAAGGAAGACAAAAATAAGATTTCTCTTATGAAAATTCGGCAGCCTAACAGCATCACTTAAACATCAAAAAATGAATTGACGAGATCAAATAGGGTCTCTCATCATATGAACATAAAAGAGAAGTATGATAGATTTAGTGATAATACCCCAACAAAATAAAATGGAACTTGAAATACTTGATATGAAAGTACAACTTTGAAAAATGAGAAAGGTGAACGAATCCCTTAAAAATTCGACAGCCTAACGGCGCCACTAAAAACATCAAAATACAGAATTGAAGAGATCAAATATGGTCTCTCATCATATGATCCTAAAAGATCAGTATGATAGATTTAGAGATCATACCCCAAAAAAATAAAAAATAACTTGAAAGACTTGTCAAGAAAGTAGAACTTGAAAATGAGAAGGGTGATAGAATCCTTTACAAAAATTCGGCAGCCTAACGACGCCACTTAAACATTCATAAAACAAAATGATGAGAGTAAGAGAGAATCTCTAATCATATGAACATAAAAAGGGCAGTATGATTAATATAAAATAACATCCCCAACATAAGAACATGGAGCTTAGAAGAAATGACATAAATGATAGTACTTGAAAAGAAAGAGAGAGGTAGGATCCCTTACCTTAAAACATAACTCTTAAAACTCAAAGGTTTGGACCTTGAGGGCTTGGAGGAACCCTGGGAGGACTCTTTGGGAAGTAATGAGACCATATCTTCGTTGGGGAAGAGTTGGGAGTCGAATGGAAGAGAGGATGACTTGGTATTTATAGGGAAAGTGAGGGGACAAGGCATTAATGGCCAAGGGACACCTCATTAGTGGTTTTGGAAAAACCATGGGCTTGCCCATGGTATTTTCCCATGGTATTGGCCACCTGGGACACCTCATACATTATCTTACTAGTCATAAGTCTACCATATCGATTACATACTTAATACATCATTTAATTATGTCATTAAACACCCGTAACTTAAAAACTGTATTTCCACTATTCATCGAAAATTCAACTTTCTCAGAAAAATCCAAAAATTTCACCTTAACCAAATATCGATGCTCTGATTTGAAAAATGAACTCCATTTTATAAAAATAATTTTCTAAATATTTTTAATTTAATTTTTAAATAAATACACTATTCACCGAAAATTCATTTTTTTCAGAAAAATCCCCAAAAATTACCTTAACATAATATCGATGCTCTGAGTTCAAAAATGAAATCCATTTTCTAAAAATAATTTTCTAAATATTTTTAATTAAATTTTTTAATTAAAAAACACTATTCATCTGAAATAAAAACTAATACTTGACTAATAATTTATGAAACCTTTATTTAACCATTTTATTGAATCACATTACTTAATCAAGGTGTCTAGATTATATTAATGCTTTATTTAAGTGAGATTACTAATCCATTTGGTCACATTAATAATTCTAAGCATAAAATCACTGTTAATAATTTACTATTCATCAAAAATCAAGTTGATCTAATTAGACTCTAAATTTCGTACAGAACATAATTGTAGAAGACCAGTTTTTGAAAATCATTACAAATTTTTAATTATTTAAGGTTTACATAAACATTTTTTTTAAAATATCCTTTCTCTAAAATTCACCAAAAATATGCAAACTATATTTATCCGAACATTTGAAAATTCATAAACTTCATCATAAGAAGAAATCAAAATTTTTATTTAAAACAAAGGATTACACAAGGCAGTTACAGTCTCCTTACATAGCCCCTTATCACACCAGCATAAGAACTAAGTGTAAGGTGTGATAAGGTGAGAGAATCCAAGGGAGGATCGACCAACATTGCATGATTAGTAATTTCTATCAATTTGAACTTCTCGCGAAGGCGATTCCGTTCTAGCTTCACACGATGAGGTTCGGCTTGGGTTTGGCCCAGAGAAAAGCCCAGGGGTGCTACCTCCTTCCCAAATTCTGTTTTATGGGCTTCGATCGGTCCAAGACTACTGGGTGAGGCCATCAAATCTTCTTTATATACTAATTAACCAAGATAACTTGTATTTAGAGACAAAAGTCACAACATTCAGTTTTCAATGGTCATACTGACTAACGGTCATATAATAGTCAAAACCCAACAGTCTCATATTAATTATACTCATGTTAAATGAAACAGTTTTGTTGAGTATGAACAATAAAATAACACAAAAAAATTTAGGAAACAAGATTTATTCAAAATTTCGGGTCTTTACATAGAAGAACCTATTGTACGATTGACTATGAAGGGTGTTATGTTTACATAAAAAATCCTTTCAATAGTTGAAAAGAAGGTTGAAGTCCGTATTGATTATAATTATGCCTCACCTGGGAAGAATTTATATAGTTTATTGTGATGAATTATGCATTGGTTTGGGTATAGTTTTGATGGAGGATGAGTGATTCATAGCATACATGTCTCATCGATTGAGGCCTTGCAAGTGAAATTACCCAACACACAACATCAAGATAGAAAATTTAGTTTATTCCTCACATTATCAGAGGAATTATTTATTGGTAGAAAGGGTAAATGTATGTAGAGACCCAAAGCTTAACGTACATATACATTACATTACATTTGCAGAATACTTAGTACAAAACAAAAATACACACACAAGGATCGTAATAGTTTAGTGTCTTTGGAAACTCGGAATATAATCTTCTAATCGTGATGAAAGATCATCAACATCTCCCATAAAGATCTTCCTTATTTTTTTACCTAAAACCTTTCTTTATATCCCAGGGAAAAGAAAACATAAAAGGGTGATCTCAAATTCTCAGTAAGGGTAAACAAAAAAAATATCAATCACATCATATTCATAAGAACATAACATTTTGGAAATCTTAACCTGCAAAAGAGAGCATAATTTCATAACATGGGATAAATATTAGTAGTGAAATGAAATCCCAATAATCATAACTTAAAACATGAAACTTTGTGGCATACACACATAATCATAGAGAATCATATCTTATTAGTCAAGACTCATTGCCAAGACTATCTTAGTGGACAAAGTCCCTTTCTGAACCGAGTCACCCTCGTTTCAGTCATGTTTCACTGAACCGGTATAACCTACCATTCCAGCCATGTCTATCTCATGAGATATAAAATCTTTACCCAATGCATTGGAGGGAGATATAGGTCCCACCCATCTCATAATGATACCATTCTTATGTGTGCCACAAAATCATAAATCATACATCATTGCATAACCCATGTAATAAAAATGGGATTCTTAAACAACATGACATCATAAAACCATTCATATAAGATAAAGGAATTCATAAACATAATTCCATCACAACATAGTCAAATCAATGTAAAAATATGGATAGAAACAGAACCCTTTATTATCTTAGATGGAAAATAATTTTGATAAAACACTTGAAATGAATTCTTGAGGAAAATATCCTTTCTTCTTCAAAATCAATTTCTTTTCACAAAACATCATGCAATTTTAAAATAAAGAGATTTTATTGAAAATAGTCATGAAATATTTTGGAGGAAGCTTCATGAAAATAAGGCTTTATAAAAACGTAAAAATCCATTCGTTCCGTTTAAGTTAAAAAAAACATTCTTCTAGTACTTTTGTCGGAAAAGTCAAAAAGTACCTCGTACAAAAAACGACAAAAGATTCCTTTCATATCTTTTACTAAAAACACACCGAAGGGTAAAATTGGATATAAACTATTGTATAAGGATATAAATATTACATATTGAGGAAACATGGATGTGGATGATAAAATACACCCCAGTAAATACCAAAGTATAAACAATCTCGGATAAAAATGAGATTGTGATATTTCCCTTACCTTAGGTCCGATATGCTTCGTAAGTGTCCGGACCTCCTGTATAATGATTTAAATAATGTTATTGACTTATTCCATAATCATACTCATTGTTATGATATCATATGTGGTTCACTTATGACTTTATATTACCCGTTCGTTTGTAAATTCCATGTTAAAGAAGCGTTTTGGGTAAAATCGTTTCATTTATCGTAGGTGTTTGGACTTGTTGTTCTTGACATTATTATTACTTATATAATGATTTATTTACTTCCAGAATATAAAACATGATTTATATATCATATATATTCAGTATATATATATAATATATAGATAAATGAAATGAAACACACCATTCATGGAGACGGTAGTCCATACGTACGCATGAACGCTGTTTTCCTTTCCTTAATGTCATGAATGGAAGTAAGTAGATGATATATATATACATATATACATAAATCCAGTAGATTTAAAATGTCATATATTTCATTATTATTCATTATATATACTTTATAATCATTCATGAATGGTTAATGTGGAGAATGAATCTCATCGTGTCGTGGAGACGGTATTCCGTACGTACGCACGCGCGGTGATTTCCTTTTTCCGTAGGATGGATAGAAGGTTAATTAGAGTTGTTTCATATTTATAATAACATATCAGTATATAATAAATACTGATGTTATTACTTTATCATGAAAGAAATAAAGAATAAGAAGTTGAAGAAGAAAGAAATTGAAAAAGATCGGTAATGGATATTACCTCCTTTTGATGCGCCTTTTCTTAACCTCCACTTAAAGAACTAAGGATGGTCTTTGAAGAATACCAGGACCTCTAGGATGATACTAGGGAAGTGGATAAGAGATTTTGGCAGGGGTTGGCCGAGCTTGAATGCTCAAATTGGTGTGAGGAGGAGAGGGAGGAGGTGCCCTTTTATAAGGGAGGAGAGGGGCACCTTAGGAATATCTCAAAATATTATTTTATATTAAAGTCAAAATCGGTTTATAATGGTTCCAAAGGGTCTTATTTCGAAGGTAAAGTGGGTATGGGTCTAAATCCTATCAACCAATAGGATTTAGAAAAGTTTAGGTTATTATTTTAACCTTATCAATTAGATTTAACTCTAAGTTAAATAATTTAACTTTTACCGTGACTTTTTGTTTTCTTACACTATATGGTTAATACACTTACTATAACATGCCAAACTAACCCCAAGTTGTTTATTATTAATATATATCCTTATCTAAGTCATTTGGCCGAACCTTAGATTTTTAGGAATAAAATAACAATTAATAATATAATATTTGATTTAAAAACTATTTTATGTCAATTTTGACACTATTTAGTAATTTATTTTTTTTAAAATCATAACAGAATGATAAGTTCAAAAAAAGTTAATTAAATCAATACTAACATGTCATATTAACCTAGAAAATTAGTTAAATTCATAAAAAATCTCAAATTATATTTATTTGGGTATTTATAACATCAATTATGTCAATATTTCATTAATAAGATAATTACTGCATCATCGTTGTGTCATAAATAAATTAAATTATTTAATGTCTAAAAATTACAAATAAAATACCCTTATGTAGGAAAGCTTTTTATCTTTCTAATGAATATTTATAGTCGAATTTATCTTATGTATAACCCTATATTGAAAGTTTTTTATTAAATAAACTTTGATTTTAACTCTTTTTACTCTTCTTTGAATTAAATAATAATAAATGTCCTAATCTAATCCAAGTGGGCCTAAATGGTTATATTTTATTCCTAAGCTTGTTTTCGGTCGAATTAAACTTATCCAATAGAATTTTGACATGTGTTAGGGTAATAATAATATCATTTTTACCCTTAATTACCCTATTTACTTTTAACCGTGGTAAATAAAAGTAAAAAGTTACTATTCACCAAAAATTATTTTTATCTCATTGAACCACATTTTACTTACTGACATCAACCATGTCTCCCATATTTTTGAAATTCCACTCACAGGAGCGGTAAAATTATGTTTTATGAAAAATTCAGTTTTTTTAACTACCACTAAGTGGTTTCACTATTCATCAAAAATTGAAAGTTTTCAGAAAAATACCAAAAATTAGGCCTAAGATACATTTGATATTATGAACTCAAAAATGATGTCTATTTTACCAAATTCAAAACATATCAGTTGCATTAACTAATTTAAAAATTAATTCCCGTCGTCAAAACAAAAGGCGTGTTTTTAAGAGATAATAACTATCAAAAGATTGACATTTGTTTATAAGTGGTTTAAATGTGAAATTACATCCAATGACCATCATTGTATTAAATTGTAAAAATATATTCTAAATATACTTTAAAACCACTAAAATTAATAATTTATCACTATTAATTATTTCGATTGAAAAAGTTTTTTTTAATTAAAATTTAGTAATTTCCACTATTAATCAAAATATGAAAGTTATCCAAAAATTACCAAAATTTCACCCTAAGCTAATTTCGATATTACTAATCCAAAAATGAAGTCCATTTTGAAAAATAAAATTTAAAAAATTTCAAAAAGTGGTTATTACTATTCATAACGGCTAGTTTTAATAATATTTTAATAGCATATCGTTGTTTAGTGAAACTAGGTATTGCGTACTACACACGCTATCAAGGAAGGTCGCGATTGCATGTAATGAAAGGAAAGTCAAGGATGCGTGTTGTGCAAGATCCTTTTGGTGTAGCGTACAACACAAGACATTAATGAAATTAAAAAGAATATTTTTCATAAAATCTCGGGGTGTTACATTCTAGCCCCCTTAAAATGAATTTCTCCCTCGAAATTCGTCGGGGTTATAAATGGTTTACTATTCGAAAGTTTCTTTAATCGAAACCCACATCGTAAAAAGGAATACCAAAACCAATCTTTAAAAACAAAAGTATGAAACGTAACGGTTACCCAAATAAACTAATCACTGGGTTTCCACATAGGTGAAAATATGGATATGGAAGAGAAATCTAACCATCATGTTCTGATGGAGAGTGGTAGAGAACATGGCTATGGAAAAGCCAACAATCACAAATCCATAAATTTGTGACGATCTAAGGTACCATCTGATTAATCAGATATAAGAGCACTAGGACAACATTTTTGGTTTTCAAGATCGTTTCCCTAAAGTGGAAGAATTTGAATTAGAATAAATACTTACTTTATTTTGGTACAATCTCATTGTTGTTCGTGCCTTGAACAATTTCCACTTCATCTCTTAAATAAATGAAGTTGAATTTTTTATTCGTGAAGTGTTAACAGATCATGTGATAGAATGACAGGTCATTCCGTCTGTTTCAAACAAAAGGTTAGCAAAAGTTATTAAATATAAGTCATTCTATAGTGAGATTAATCATATATGGTTCCTAAAATGGACTTATACTTCATATATCATACTGCTTAATATAATAAAACTAGTTTCTACTAAACAGGGACTTCCTATAGGCCAGTGGTAGGCGATAAAGGCCAGTCGCACTTCGGTTGTGGGTTCGATTCCCACAGCCTTGTCCGACGCGATGGGCTCTCGCCCGTCCTGCAGGTTATCCTTTTTCTAAAACTACATTACTATATCATCCCATCAATAATATCAAAAAAAGGTTCTATCCTTAAACGATACTAACTTATGTCCAACATAATCCATTCCAATCTTTAGGCTTATCCATAATATTGCAGTCCGTTGTCATATTATAGTGAAAATGATTACCAGAGATTTCATATAAGAAGCATGTTAATACCATTGTTGATCCCCATATATCATAAGATATGTCTTGTTGGTCACATTACAAATGTTCGAAGGCCTTAATCATGTATTCTCTTGAAAAATGAATACCCATTGAACCTTAGTGAAAACATGAATGCAGTTAAAAGTTAACACTTTCCACATACCAAAATCCTCAAAATTCTATATACTCAAACCATGATATAACTTAGTCCTTATATCAATCATGAGCTCATGAATACTATCAAACATATTAGATTCTCTTTATCCTTTCATTATGTGCATATCATCTACTTTCCAAAAATATTTCAATCACTTTTCATGGTTACCGATGTCATATTCTTATAGAAAACCACAATGGACCAATACATAGATATTCCAATATACCATAAAAGTACCTCAATAACATTATTCTTGAATACCAATACATAAACACTTTAAACCATCATCTTCAATGATTGTCCTGGAATAAGTCCTTCCTTAATTAGAAGTAACTTTTTAGGTCAGGGCATTGAGTTGGGTAATGCCCATGTTCTCCACAAATAAGACATTGAACTCCATAACAGTCTGTCACTCTATGACCCTTTTCTCCACACAGATAACATCTGTCCCTCCATTTGAGGTATTCCTCAAGGTTCTTCTTCCCTTCTTTAGAAATCTCAATCTTTCTTTCTTTATGCTCCTCAACATGCGAACATGCATAAAATTCTATCTTCCTCTTATTTGATGAATTAGGCATACCACTAAATTTCACCTTGTTAATCATATATCGCGATGACTGATTTGGCATAATCACAATATCTTTCTCTCTAGGCATTACGCAATTTTGTTGCTCATAGTCACCAATTTGTCAATTGGATTCAATGCTAACCGAATTCTTTCTGGTTCCCTCCATTGACTAAAACACAAAAACAAAATCTATGAGAGGCAAAAATCATACAAGGAAAATAACATAATCAAAGGGGAGTATCCTCAATATCTAACATATTAGGTTAAATTCTATGATCGTTACCGTAGTTCTAGGACTGTATCCTATACATATACTTATCCTTAGGGACATCCCTAGACATACCTTATAAATATCTCTAGGGATCTTACTAACGTTTTCGCATCCTAGTTTCCAAAGGTTGACTAAACCTTTCCTCTGATACCAACTGTAGAGACCCGAAGCTTAACGTACATATACATTACATTACTTTTGCGGAATACTTAGTAAATAACAAAAATACACACACAAGGATCATAATAGTTTAGTGTCTTTGGAAACTCGGAATATAATCTTCCAATCGTGGTGAAAGATCTTCAACATCTCCCATAAAGATCTTCCTTATTTTTTTTACCTAAAACCTTTCTTTATATCCTGGGGAAAAGAAAACATAAAAGTATGAGCTCAAATGCTCAGTAAGGGTAAACAAAAAAAATATCAATCACATCATATTCATAAGAACATAACGTTTTGGAAATCTTAACCTGCAAAAGAGAGCATAATTTCATAACATGGGAAAAATATTAGCAGTGAAATGAAATCCCAATAATCATAACGTAAAACATGAAACTTTGTGGCATACACACATAATCATAGAGAATCATATCTTATTAGTCAAGACTCATTTCCAAGACTATCTTAGTGGACAAAGTCCCTTTCTAAACTGAGTCACCCTCGTTTCAGTCCTGTTTCACTGAACCAGTATAACCTACCATTCCAGCCATGTCTATCTCATGAGATATAAAATCTTTACCCAATGCATTGGAGGGAGATATAGGTCCCACCCATCTCATAATGATACCATTCTTATGTGTGCCACAAAATCATAAATCATACATCATTGCATAACCCATGTAATAAAAATGGGATTCTTAAACAACATGACATCATACAACCATTCATATAAGATAAAGGAATTCATAAACATAATTCCATCACAAAATAGTCAAATAAATTTAAAAATATGGATAGAAACAGAACCCTTTATTATCTTAGATGGAAAATAATTTTTATAAAACACTTGAAATGAATTCTTGAGGAAAATATCCTTTCTTCTTCAAAATCAATTTCTTTTCACAAAACATCATGCAATTTTAAAAGAAAGAGATTTTATTGAAAATATTCATGAAATATTTTGGAGGAAGCTTCATGAAAATAAGGCTTTATAAAACCGTAAAAATCCATTTGTGCCGTTTAAGTTAAAAAACAAATTCTTCTCGTACTTTTGTCGGAAAGTCAAAAAGTACCTCGTACGAAAAACGACAAAAGATTCCTTTCATATCTTTTACTAAAAACACAACGAAGGGTAAAATTGTATATAAACTATTGTATAAGGATATAAATATTACATATTGAGGAAACATAGATGTGGATGATAAAATACACCCCAGTAAATACCAAAGTATAAACAATCTTGGATAAAAATGAGATTGTGATATTTCACTTACCTTAGGTCCGATATGCTTCGTAAGTGTCCGAACCTCCTGTATAATGATTTAAATAATGTTATTGACTTATTACATAATCATACACATTGTTATGATATCATATGTGGTTCACTTATGACTTTATATTACCCGTTTTTTTGTAAATTTCATGTTAAAGAAGCGTTTTGGGTAAAATCGTTTCATTTATCGTAGGTGTTTGGACTTGTTGTTATTGACATTATTATTACTTATATCATGATTTAATTACTTCAAGAATATAAAACATGATTTATATATCATATATATTCATTATATATATATAATATATAGATAAATGAAATGAAACACACCGTTCATGGAGACGGTAGTCCGTACGTACGCATGAACGCTGTTTTCCTTTCCTTATTGTCTTGAATGGAAGTAAGTAGATGAAATATATATATACATATATACATAAATCCAGTATATTTAACATGTCATATATTTCATTATTATTCATTATATATACTTTATAATCATTCATGAATGGTTAATGTGGAGAATGAATCTCATCGCGTCGTGGAGACGGTATTCCGTACGTACGCACGCGCGGTGATTTCCTTTTTCCGTAGGATGGATAGAAGGTTAATTAGAGTTGTTTCATATTTATAATAACATATCAGTATATAATAAATACTGATGTTATTACTTTATCATGAAACAACTAAAGAATAAGAAGTTCAAGAAGAAAGAAATTGAAAAAGATCGGTAATGGATATTACCTCTTTTTGACACGCCTTTTATTAACCTCCACATAAAGAACTAAAAATGGTCTTTGAAGAAGACCAGGACCTCTAGGATGATACTAGGGAAGTGGAGAAGAGACTTTGGCAGGGGTTGGACGAGCTTGAATGCTCAAATTGGTGTGAGGAGGAGAGGGAGGAGGTGCCCTTTTATAAGGGAGGAGAGGGGCACCTTAGGAATATCTCAAAATATTATTTTATATTAAAGTCAAAATCGGTTTATAATGGTTCCAAAGGGTCTTATTTCGAAGGTAAAGTGGGTATGGGTCGAAATACTATCAACCAATATGATTTAGACAAGTTTAGGTTATTATTTTAACCTTATCAATTAGATTTAACTCTATGTTAAATAATTTAACTTTTACCGTGACTTTTTGTTTTCTTACACTATATGGTTAATACACTTACTATAACATTCCAAACGAACCCAAAGTTGTTTATTATTGATATATATATCCTTATCTAAGTGATTTGTCCGAACCTTAGATTTTTAGGAATAAAATAACAATTAATGATATAATATTTGATTTAAAAACTATTTTATGTCAATTTTGACACTATTTAGTAATTGATTTTTGTGAAAATCATAACAGAATGATAAGTTAAAAAAACGTTAATTAAATCAATACTAACATGTCATATTAACCTATAAAATTAGTTAAATTCATAAAAAGTCTCAAATTATATTTATTTGGGTATTTATAACATCAATTATGTCAATATTTCATTAATAAGATAATTACTTCATCATCGTTGTGTCATAAATAAATTAAATTATTTAATGTCTAAAAATTACAAATAAAATACCATTATTTAGGAAATAGTTTTATATTTCTAATGAATATTTATAGTCGAATTTATCTTATGTATAACCCTATATTAAAAATGTTTTATTAAATAAACTTTGATTTTAACTCTTTTAACTCTTCTTTGAATTAAATAATAATAAATGTCCTAATCTAATCCAAGTGGGCCTAAATGGTCATATGTTATTCCTAAGCTTGTTTTTGGTCGAATTACACTTATCCAATAGAATTTGGACATGTGTTAGGGTAATAATAATATCATTTTTACCCTTAATTACTCTATTTACTTTTAACCGTGGTAAATAAAAGTAAAAAGTTACTATTCACCAAAAATTATTTTATCTCATTGAACCACATTTTACTTACTGACATCAACCGTGTCTCCCATATTTTTGAAATTCCACTCACAGAAGCGGTAAAATTAAGTTTTATGAAAAATTCAGTTTTTTTAACTACCACTTAGTGCTTTCACTATTCATCAAAAATTGAAAGTTTTCAGAAAAATACCAAAAATTAGGCCTAAGCTATATTTGATATTATGAACTCAAAAATGATGTCTATTTTAACAAATTCAAAACATATCAGTTTCATTAACTAATTTAAAAATTAATTCCCGTCGTCAAAACAAAAGGCGTGTTTTTAAGAGATAATAACTATCAAAAGATTGACACTTGTTTATAAGTGGTTTAAATATGAAATTACATCCAATGACCATCATTGTATTAAATTTTAAAAATATATTCTAAATATACTTTAAAACCACTAAAATTAATAATTTATCACTATTAATTATTTCGATTGAAAAAGTTGTTTTTAATTAAAATTTAGTAATTTCCACTATTCATCAAAATATGAAAGTTATCCGAAAATTACCAAAATTTCACTCTAAGCTAATTTCGATATTCCGAATCCAAAAATGAAGTCCATTTTGAAAAATAAAATTTACAAAATTTCAAAAAGTGGTTATTACTATTCATAACGACTAGTTTTAATAATATTTTAATAGCATATCGTTGTTTAGTGAAACTCAGTATTGCGTACTACACACGCTATCAAGGAAGGCCGCGATTGCGTGTAATGAAAGGCAAGTCAAGGATGCGTGTTGTGCAAGATCCTTTTGGTGTAGCATACAACACAATACATTAATGAAATTAAAAAGAATATTTTTCATAAAATCTCGGGGTGTTACAATGTATACACAAATAAAAAACCCTTAAATTTATATTCAATTAGCAAGAAATTACCCTCATATAGTGAAAATGGGTTGAATATATATAGTCTATCAATTTTGAGATTCTTTTCTACATTATGATGATATGAAAAGGAAGACTCAAACATAAGCAGGTCATGAGGTCAGTAATGAATGCTGGTTTATGGCCTAGTTTTCTAAGATTCAATTAGTGGTGAAGAACCAAAACAGATAGCTTGTTCTCACATTGTTATCAATTACATATTCACTTTTGGATAGAGTGAATATGTAACAACTTTTTAATGTCGTGGACATGGTCCTAATGGAGAGTGTTTTAGGTGATGACCCACCACCCAGTCAGATCCTTGGTAGGGATGAGATCTTGTGCATTCATGGTAATTTTTGGGTTTTTATAGACTTATGAGAGTGGTTTATATGAGATTCACATGCCCTTTCTTGTGAAGTACATCCCAATATTAATAAGATTTATTTTTATTTACACTACCATTATTGATGATCAGGGATTAAAAAAGAAATAATAGGTTTTGTTACTCAGATTTTCTCCTGTCTGCAGGTAAAGGAAGAGCACTAGTGACCTACTAAATTGTTACAAACATTACCCATTCCAAAGTGTAAATGGAATGACTTTATTATGAATTTCATTACAGGATTACTGAAATCACAATGAGGATGGGATGTAGTATGGGTTATCGTGGGAAAGCTGCTGAAGGTCCCCAATTTCTTTCATATTCAGGATACCTTCTCCGTGTATGATCATGGGGGATTTTATGTTCAATGAATTATAAAAATTTATGATATTACTAGTACTATGATTTCAGATAGTGATGCTAGGTTTATGTTGCAGTTATGGTAGATAATGAAGAAGGCTATAGGTTCACATGTACTTCTTAGAACAACCCACCACCCTCATACTGATTTTCAATCAAAGCATAATATAATTGTTTTGAAAATATTATCTAAGAATGTGCCCTTAATTTTGGTGGTTCCTAGGAGACACACATGTATCTTGCCTAATTTTACTATAATAATAGCTTTCTAGAGACTATAGAAATGACTCCTTACAAGAATCTATATGGTAGACCATGCCATTCACCCCTATGCATGTTATAGGTAGGATTAGTAGATCTACTGGGACCGCGTCTCATTCAGGAAACATCAGAGAAGGTACATTTTATTTGAAAGTGTATGGTTGATGTACATTCTAGTGAGAATCATTAAGCTGATCATCAAATTATTCCTCTATAGTTTGATGTGGAAGATAATGTTTTCTTATATTTTCCACCTTTATTTTTTTAATTATGAATGCAGAGATAAGGTAGGTTGGAACCTAGATATATTAGTTCTTTTGAGATATTGGTGAGAGTCAGTTCGGTAGCATACCTGATAGCTCTTCCTTAGTGGTATCGATCCATGTACCATGTTTTCCATGTTTTACCGTTATCATTAAAATTTTAATACCTCTCATGAAATTGATCTTGAGGATACTGAGTTAGTGTATGATACTTTTTTTGAGTAGTTTCAAGTTTGTATTATTGATTGGGGCATGAAGACTCTTTGGGTCTGGTTAGTTCTTTCAATTCGGGTGCTATGGTAGCACGAACATGTACAAGAAGAGACATCGGAGAGAGAGTTTGTAATGTGTGATCAGTGGCCAATTTTTCTTTCAGATGCTAATAAACCACACATAGGAAAACATAGGGAAAAGTTTTTTAAGGAGTGGAAGTCATAAGATCTCATCTTTTTCTGGTGACATTCTTCTTTATGTTTTTCAGTTTGACTTTTGATATGGACCTTTCTAAATATCTTTTTGTTCTTTTTGGGTAGAGTTATAGAAAATGAAAGAGGTTCTATATGCCGAACAATTTACATCATAAATTGGGTATTTATGGAATAAATTTTCTTTTTAAATTCCTAAATAATTCTTAGAAGGACCAATATATTGGGAGATAGATTTACAACATATCTTGGAATATTACTGTAACTTCCCCAACTTGGGAGACATTAAACTGGTGCACCGAGCAGGGTAGTTTCATAACCTCAAGCACGCCTCCTCATATGCTAGAGGTTTCCGACTAGTAGAGAGGGTCTAATAGGTCCTGTGGGGAGACTATACCCTCATTATTAGAGTAAGCCACAAGAGATAATAACTTAAATAATGGAAACAAAAGAGAATAATCAATAACATGCATAATTAACCAATTCCCAAAACTGGGAATAACCATGTGGAACAATAAATATGTCATGTCATGCTATAGTATCAAGTGAACAAAACCCCAAAATAATTGAAATAGTAGAATCCCCAAAATGGTCCAGACTCCATGTCTGGAACCTCACCCAAACATGTCCCATGCCAAACTCATCTCCCTAGCATTGTGCCCTTACCCTTTTCCTGACCTGTAAGCATGAAATATGCTTGGGTACCCAATTAAGAACCGAGAAGGGTGTGAGTATAACTTAGTTTTCCACCCACAACGGTGTCTAACAAATATCCAGCAAGGCAGACAGTACAAGCAAATGATAAATAAAGTAAAGGTACAGTAAACAGTTCAATATGTCATTCAAAACTATGTTCATTTTATTAATACTCCTAATGAATTTGTGTTCACTACCAAGGCATTTCATTATTAAATATCTACATTTTTATTTGTTCAATGGATTAGGCACATTCAGTGTTCTCATGCATCTGTAAATACAATCAATCCCTATCTCACTAGGTATCACAGTATAACAACTCCCAATATCCTCACCTCGAAGCCTCAGTCTGGGTACAATGAAACCATTAGGGAAATAAAACTCTATCCCCTTCCCTAACCCGTGCATTTAGTGGAAGAGCTAGAACCTTTCTCCAACATAGCTCATTGGAATATAACCTCCAGTCAATACCCCACTCAGCCAAGCCATGTGCACATGCTTATTTATCATTCACCACAAAACACCACATCACAACAACATAGCCAACATTATTTAAAATCATAACAATAATCTCAATAAATGGGAATTTACATTTTTCCTCAACCCATTAAAAAATTCACTGTTCATATTACTTAACCCCTTTATCCACATTCCCATTTTCCATTCCTATCTCACTAAGAATATTCAAGTATAAAGATAATCCCTAGAATTTTACCATTTATACATTTTACCCTTTTTCGTGCCAGCTGAAAAACCTATTGGGTAATTACCCAACTTAGGTGTACTACTAGAAAACAATTTCAATTACTTTAATCATATTAACATAATCTTAAATGGATCTACATTCTTTCACAACATCCTATGATTACATAGAAAAATTTAAGTCTGGGGAAATATCGGAATGCCCCTCAGGTGGCCCTAATTTAGTCGATTAATCCTCCTTGCATCCCATGGGGATCATGGGGTGGTTCAATTAACCATTTATACCCTAATACATCACATCATGTCAAAGGAAACAATAACCCTTCAAAATAGTGCTTGAATAAAAACCTTACAATCCCAAATCTATAAAAAAACCAAGGGATATAAATTGGATACAACCTACCTTGAATCTGTTCGCGAACACATTCTCAACCCAAGACTTTGATCCCAATACAACGCCCCTTTGAAGCCACAAACTAGATCTCACCGAAAAAGAGAGGTTTGAGAGATTCAGATGGAAATCACCCAAAATACAAGACATAAACAAGAAAGGAGTGAGAAGGAGAAGATTAGACTCACCCAGATCATTTATTAATATCCAATGGCACTCCAAATAGCCATGAATCGAAGAAGATTGACCCTTGGGTTCTCTTGGTCCCTTTGGTTTCTTCTTAGAGTTGCAATAGAGGAGGAGGAAATTTTTTAGTGGGTTATAAAATCCCATAGTGGAATTTTTTTAATATTTTAAAGGTTTCTAGGCCACACTGTTTTTCAAACCGTGTGAAAACCATGCTGATGGTTCTGTACTAAAGAGTCTCCTCACATGGTTTACCCACACCATTTTCCAAACCGTGCACAAACCATGTGGAGGCTAGTGTCTGAAAATCATCCCCTTGAACTGTTTATATATGCTGCCCCTATGGTTAGCACTAACTAGGCGCAGACCGTCCAGATAGTCCAGAAAACTCATTTTCTTCTTTTTCATTTCCCGAACCCCTGGAACACCCCTAAGCCTCCTTAAAGACTTTGGAAAGAACTTAATTAACTAAAATAAAGGTCCTAAACTACAATGTAAATAAAACATACTTTGTGGAGAAATTCAGGATCTTACAATTACATTGTAAATAGTGAATTTAAGTTTTAAATTGTTCAGACACACCCCGTAAGAGGGAAAATTACATAGTAAAATCCAATTTTACACCATAAATACTGCGGTCCAGGATGGTTTTACCTATTTTCCCATAAATTCTTATAACATCCTTCCACCTTTATTTCTCCCTTATTTTTCTTCCAAAAAACTGTCGCTCTTCTTGTGAGTTTCCTTCTACCCTCAACCTATGTAT